>CM070553.1:1212500-1812500 GCA_036346405.1 Phyllostachys edulis | reverse complement strand
CGTCGCAGTTCGACCTAGAAACATTGCAGGGACAGGTGGATAACACGAGCGTCTCTGCGGGAAAGAGAGAATGATCAACACTTATTTCTTATAGCAAGGTAACATTCGCTCGACACGACGGATTATCAAAGTCGTTGCCGTGGGACAAGCAGAGTCCCATCACTTTAGATACTAAGATCTCCGAGGTGATAGCCTTATGCGAGCATGATAGTCCTTGATCAATATTCAAGCCAGGTTGACGGTAGATGATTCGAGCTGGCTATGAGACTGAGTCATGGACATATCGGAGGGGTACCCACGAGGCTAAGTCGTTGGGCACTGAATGGCCAACAAGGGTGGTAGCCCCCCAGTGGACTTGGAGACGCCCATGAGGCTAACTCATGTGTATCTTGAAGGTGTGCCCGCAACACTAGGTCACAGGCACACGAGAGGGGCGTCCACGAGGCTAAGTCGTGAGGCACCGAATGGCCACTAGGGACGGTAGCCCCCTAGTGGACTTGGAGGTGCCCATGAGGCTAACTCATGGGCACCTTAGACGTGTGCCCCTGACAGTAAGTCACGGGCACATCTATGCCGCCCACGAGGCTAAGTCGTGGGGCACTGAACTATGAGGGCAATGAAGCCCTTTTACCCCGTATGTGGGTTTTTTTGTTATGATCGGGAATGCATGAGAGTGGTTAACCCTTGCGAAGCAATGAAGCTAGGTGTGCGGGGACCCAGAGGTCGTTCGGCGCGTGGCCTGGAGTCTAAGGGGGACGAGTCCTCAACACATCCATAAACTTGGTACTGGGCCAAAGTTGTCGCTCATGCCCTAGGTCTAGTAGGACACGAGCCGCCATGGTGGAGGTGACGGACGCCCAAGCCACCATGGATTTTTGTTAGGGGAGACCGCGGAGGTCGTACGCCCTACACACCACGAGGGTGGTCGCTCATGCCCTAGGGCCAGTAGGACACGAACCGCCATGGTGGAGGCGACAGACGCCCAAGCCACTATGGACTTTTGCTAGGGGAGACCGCGGAGGTCGTGCGCCCTACGCACCACGAGGGTGGTCGCTCATGCCCTAGGGCCAGTAGGACACGAACCGCCATGGTGGAGACGACGGACGCCCAGGCCACTATGGACTTTTGCTAGGGGGACCGTGGAGGTCGTACACCCTATGTACCAAGGGGGTGAAATCCCTTGGAGGGAAAGTGTCTTGAGAGCCCATACGAGATTTATATGTCGGGACTGTCCCCTAACAAGAGGCTGTTAGAAGCGAGCCTCGAGCGAGCCTTCATTGCTCGGCCGCATGGACGTCATGCGCCCCGGGGTGATGGTTGGCCCTGAATCCTTAGCCTTCAGGCCGCGAGGGTGCCTTGAATCGCCGCCTTGGCCGGGCCTCGCATCGACCCGCACAAGGGAGGAGGACGCGCATGGGAGCCTCAGGGCATGTAGGATGTTGCCATCCCGAGGTGGATGGCCCCGATCTCGACAAGAGTGCTCGATTGGGGCTCCTTCAAAGAGCGGATGGGTCATCCGCGAGATCTTGCCTTCAGAGCGGAGGAGGTTTCGTGGACTTAGAGTATTTTTTGGTAGGAGACATAGCCTTTCATCGATTAGCTACGTCCCCACGGTCGGCGCCAATGTTGTAGGTGTAAAAACCAAACACGAGTGAGGGGTGGACGTCGGCCGTCCCGACGGGCCATCGCCCACGAGTAAAATGACACGAGGATTTATCTGTGTTCGGGGTCGAGAGGACCGCCCTACTCTTGTCGGTGAGCCAACGGGGGGTTACCTCTGGAGAGGGAGCCCCCGAGGACTCACCAGTTTGAACATGTTTCTTTATTGCTCAAGAGAGCCATCCCTTTGAAAGGAGGGATACATGGGGTATTTATAGGCTCCCAACCCTGTACAAATGACCAAAATACCCCTTAGGGGTTGGCTATACTATGAGTACAAGTGAGGGGTACTTGATCTTTCAGAGGCGTATCGCACTTCTTGAACTTGTATGCGAGTCTTCCGCCAGGCGGGCCCCATTAGTATGATGGATGAATTATTCTTACAACAGGCCTAATATCATATTTAGTGTTTGCGTGTGTGCACGTTTTTAAGCAACACCAAAAGAATGTCATTTGGTGGTCGTAAAAAAAATTCTAAGATATTTAAAGCATTCCTCTAGCATTGGCTTATGGTATCCTAAAGGTGCAAATTTTGATTTAATTGGATATTCGGATTTCGATTATGCGGGTTGCAAAGTTAATAGAAAAAGCACATCAGGTAGTTGTCAATTCTTAGAAAAATCCTTAGTATCATGGTCATCCAAAAAACAAAATTACGTAGCTCTATCCACCGCCGAAGCCGAATATATTTCCGCGGGTAGTTGTTGTGCTCAATTGCTATGGATGATGCAAACTTTGATGGATTATGGAAGTTACTAATGACGGCATCGCCGAGGAAGTCAACGATATGCTGGATGTGGACTGTACTTTTGATGAGGATAGGTCGCACGATGACAATCTGGATCAGATGCTACGCGAAGCAGAAGAGAACTATAGTGAGAGAGAGTTTTGTAAATTCAAGGGCTTAATGGAGGACTCGGTGAGACCTTTGTTCCCTGGTTGCAAGCCGGATACACAAGGTTGTCAACCGTACTTGAACTTCTGAAATTGAAGGCAAGCAATAGTTGGTCCGATAAGAGTTTCACAACATTGTAAGGTCTCCTAGTGGACATCCTTCCGGAGGGAAACGTATTGCCCAACACCACTTACCAAGCAAAGAAGGTGTCCATTAGGAATGGAATTAGAAAGAATTGTTGGACCGAAAAGGCGACTAGAGGGGGGGGGTGAATAGGAGCACTATCAATTTTTCGCTTTGATCCGATTCAAGCATGATATTGACTCCAATAGCTATGAGAACTATGAAGATCAATATATATAAGCATAGCGGAAGACTTGTACTTAATCCCCTTCAAATCCCCAAAAGAAACGACCAAAAACACAAAAATCAGCCTTATGAACAGTCTTGATGAACAAAGAACGGTCGAACCGGATGAATAAATGGCGGTTGTACGCAGTCCGCCGAACCGGATGAAAAAGTGTCGGTCGTTCGCATGAACAAGAAAATCAGCGAATGAACAAGAAACACCTGAAAAACGAAAACAAAAATCGACGTAACTTTTGATCCGCTTGGCCAAAACCCACCAAATTTGAAACACATCTTCCTAATGATGTCAGGAACCTATTCCAAGCAACGATCGAGAAGATCCACGTCAAAGTTTTGATCTTTTTGCAATTTACCGAAGGAGGGTTCAAAACCGAGCAAAAACGTAAAACTTGATCCAAAACTTGCTCGTGGGTGAATGATGATCAAGATGACCTTAGATGGGTTCCCACATATCCCAGCAAGCAAGATCAAGAAGAAAAACCAAGCAAAAACTCACGGATCAAAGAAAGACCTCAAATCACCAAATAGAGAGAAAGAAAGCAAATGAACTCATCTTTGAGAGAACTTTCTTTGGATTGATTTGATAAGGTATTGGTTTGACCACTCCATCAAGGAGGACAAAGACTCAATACATGAGCACGAAATCAAATCCAACTCTCTAGAACCCTAACCTCCACTAATCCTCTCCCTAAGCAAACTAGGGTTTCAAACACAATGAAAGGGTTGAGGTGGTGCCCAAAGACACCCCCTATTTATAGTGGAGGCTTAGACCTTCTAGAAGAGTAACCCTAATGGGCTCCGTTAAGGCCCAAAACAAACGGGTCACGACGCACGCATCTCAAAGCGCCGTCTTCACTTTTCTTGACCTAATCCACTTCTTGACGCACCGACTTGCGCGCTGGTTGGCATTAGGTCACCAAGGCGTATTTGGTTAAATTACCAAAATACCCTTCTCGATCTTTTGCAAAGACCGAGTCCCATCTTCGTGAAGCACCTCCCATGCTTCGCCACGTAGGTTGATCCAATGCTCTCTTCATGTCGGCAAGTCTCTCCCATCCGGCTCCCACCGAAACCACCATGGCACTTGCACCGACCCCCACGCCGCTTGATCGAACTCCGTCAGACCGAATCGCCTGTTCGGTCACCTTTGTCCGTTTTGCGCCATGCTTGACTCCATTGACCTCACCCGCATCCTCGATCGTTTCGACCTCGGCTCTCCAAGCTTAGTCCCGATCATCCTCGCCGTTGACCGTCATTGACCTCCAAGCAACCCGCACATCAATAGACAAAGAAATCGAATCCGGAACAAGTTCTTCACAACTTGACCCACGTTAGTCAAAACATGCATCATGCAACACATATGCCATGAAACCCATGAACTTGACCTAACCCAACAACAAAACTCCAAGTTAACCAAACTTAGAACCAAAACCGTACAACCGCCAAGTTAACTCAGACAACCGCAAGCGGTCGTATCGCCATATATACCTAGCGGTCGCATCGCTCCTCAAGGAAATCCAAAACTTCCCAAAACATCTTCTCGAAAACCATACCGCTTCTCAAACGGTTCAACCGTGATGCGGTACAACCGCTCTCTACACGCGGTTCTATTAAGATCGCGGTCGTCATCGCCGACTTACACGCCGGTACGACCGATTGTCCTGACATTTGCTGAAAACGCTGTTTCGACAAACCGAGAACGACATTGCCAATTGTAACATCATCCTAAGATCTCAGGCATATCCCCATGATATCCACAATCTCCCCATTGATGAACACATTGGCAATTTCCCACAAATGCAAATTTTGAGGTTTGAAAAGTAAAAACTCGGCGTTTTCGCTCAAAGGCACAACTTGATCCAAATGCAAGAAAAAGCAAGGAAATGACCAAGTTGGCTCCAGAATAGTATCAGCAAGTGAGATACGGCAAAAGAAAGCGAAAAAGCTTCATTTACCAGAAACGAGTCAAAATCTCACTTAAGGTCCATATGAAAGAACAATTGTTCGATATGACCTTTGATCATTGTGAGGATCAAGAATTGCAATTCAAGTTCAGAAGTAGCAATAAAACCATAAGAATGCAAATAAGAAACTCCCCTCACTATGATCCTCGAATTTCAAATTTTCTCCAAGTAGCTCCCCTTTTTCAAACAACTTCTCCCTTTAACACAACATTTTGAAATATCTTCTCCCCTTTGACAATGGAGTCATCAAGGAATCACGCCTTCCTCTCGCCCAGAGATGACAAATGAGAATGAGGAAAAAGCATAAGAAGGAGTATGCATGAAATGCAATGGAGTGGCTTCAATTTTTGTATTTTTCAATTGTTGAGTACAAGAAGCTTTGGAGATTACCCAAAAGAACAAGCTAGCATTTCTAAAGTTGCACAAACAACATATCAAGCCTAAAATAGCTAGCAAGATCATGATAAGACATATATAACAAAGCTAAGCAAGAAGGCTCAATATAAAGCAATGAATTTTAGCATTTTAAGCAAAGCTTCAAATCTAGCAAGTTCATCAACAGGATCCTAAAATGATAGTGGCCATGTCAAAATGTCAAAGTTAGATCCAAAAGCTAACAATGATCATATTAAGAGACAAATAGGTCCCTGAATTGAATCATTTTGCTCAAATTTCTCAAAAGCCCATTTTTCAACTGTTTTTCATTGGCAATGAATATTGAAGTTGACTAATGGTCTAACTTAGTGACAAGATCCCGGACTAGGAGCCATCCACAAACTCATCCTAAGCTTCACCGAAGTTGACAATTTGTATTTTTAGCATTGTGCTAGATCTCAAGCCTCACTACGACCATCCCAAGCAACAAAAGCTTAAGAGAGTGGTCTAGGTCATCCAAAACTCCCCCGAGTTCATGCCTAGTGCAATGACAAGCGATCTCATGAGAAAGAATTGGTGAGATCGGTTCTTTTCGCACAAAAGAGAACATTTTTATTTTGCACAAGAGCGCTTTTAGATTCTCAAGAACACAAGAAGCTCAAGTAATGATCAAAGCTAGATTCAAGAGCTAACAAAGCAATTTTGACAGGCCAATGTCATAAAAGGAGCACTAATTAAGAATCGCTAAACAATTCACAAATTGCTAATTTCTTAGTTCAAGTTGTTTTTCAAGTTCTAGCTCATACAGCAAAGACTTAGCTACACATGTGAAAGCATGATAATTCTAGCAAGTCAAAGAACTAGACATGGCATTGAGCAAGAATTTGAAACACTAAAGCTCCAAAGGGTAATAAGCAAAGCTTCATCAATTTTAAAAGATAAGCAGAAAAGCTTATATTACAATGCATCTTTTTGGATTTTTCATATGAATGCAATATGATACAATGAGATGCAAGAAAAACTCAAACAGCCTAAAAGATCAAAAAAAGATCAACAAGTTCAAAAAGAAAATCAAGAAAAGATCAAATGAACAAGGAAAGATCAGAAAAGATCCAATTCCCCCTCAAACCAACCCATAGGGATAAATTACCCCTAACTCACTCCTCAAGGTGGCAAACCTTGTTGGGTCTAAAGGCTTGGTGAGGATATCGGCTAACTGAGCCTCGGACTCCACAAAATGTAGCACAATATCACCTTTCTCAACGTGATCTCTAAGGAAGTGATAGCGAATGTCTATGTGCTTGGTCCTAGAATGTTGCAATTGGGTTTTAGCAATGTTAATAGCGAAGTGTTGTCACGAAGAGAGGAATACTAGCAAAAGTTAACCCAAAATCCTTAAGAGTGGAGACCATCCACAAAATCGACTCAAAGAACTAGCAAAGACTACATATTCAACTTCAAAGATGGATTGTGCAATGTAAGACCTGCTTCCTAGAAGACCAAGAGACAAGAGAAGTGCCTAAGAAATGACATGTGCCGATGTGCTCTTCCTATCTAGCCTCTACCGCAAAATCGAATCAAAACCCCGAATGGACAAATAAGAAGAACAAGAATACCAAATGCCATCTTCAAGGGTAGAGTGTAAATACCGAAAATGCGCTTAACGGCTTGGCGATGTGAAGTCCTCGGTGGACGCTGAAACTCTCGCAGAGGCGCATCATGAAGTGAATGTCGGTCTTGAGGCCGTCAGTCTGAAGGGAGCCAATCATGTCGGTACTCGCGTTGATCCACGGCTTCTCCTTCCTCATCTGGATCCAAAAGCGATCGATGTCGCCATGGGAGTGGCGATCGGCTTGCAATCACCCATCTCAAAACGCTTGAGCAAATCCTTGGTGTGCCGCTTGATGGATGAAGATCCTTCCTTGCACCGCTTGATTTGTAGCCCCGTAAAGTAGTTGAGCTCTCCCATCATACTCATCTCGAATTCCTGGACATGGTCTCGTAAAAAGCGGAAACAAGAGCATGAGAGGAACCACCAAAGATAATATCATCTACATAAATCAACAAGCAGAAGTCATTGCCATGCCTAAGAATGAAAAGAGTCTTATCAACCTTTCCCATTTCAAAATCATTCTTAAGCAAGAAGGTCTTAAGTCTATCATACCGTGCTCTAGGGGCTTGCTTAAGACCATACAAGGCTTTGGATAACTTGTAAACACGATCGTGGTGCTTGGGATCCTCAAAGCCGGGGTTGCCTAACATACACTTCCTCCTCTATAAAACCATTCAGAAAGGCACTCTTAACATCCATTTGATGCAACCTAAAACCTTTAGATGCAACAAATGCAAGCAAGATCTTGAATGGCTTCTAATCTAGCAACAGAGCGAAGGTCTCATCAAAATCTAACCCTCAACTTCGCTAAAACCCCGAGCTACCAATCTAGCCTTGTTTCTAACCACGTAACCATCCTCATTTTGTTTATTTTTGAACACCCAACGGGTTCCTATAACATTATGACCACTAGGAGGATCTACAAGGTTCCAAACTTTATTTCTTTCAAAATTCTCTAACTCCTCATGCATGGCATTGACCCAACTAGCATCAGATAAAGCATGTGATATATCTTTGGGTTCAAAAGAAGCTACAAATGCAGAGTGAGAGAAAAGACTCGGATCATGATACCTGGAGCGAGTGACTCGCTCATGGAGATTACCAATCATCTGATCCGGAGGGTGTTGCTTCTGAATGTGCAAAGGAGCGCCTTGGGGAGATAGCATCTCCTCAACCTCCGCAGTATCTTCTTGATGAAGAAGTCGCAGCAGAGCCTCAATTGGAGGTGAAGCGATCAGAAAGGTGTTCGGAGCTTGGGCGGCTTGCACAGAACATCGAACAGGTGAAGGAGCAAAATCAAGTTCATCCTCATCTTCTTCAACAAAAATGCTCTCTGTCACTGTGAGTCACCAAACATCGGATCTAGCTCTGTGGCTAGTCTCATCAAAAGTAACATTGCATGTCTCTGGACAATGTTAGTTTCAACATTAAAACCCGAAAACCCTCGAATGAGCGGGATAACCCGAAATAAACCATCACAAGTCCTTGATTCAAATTTATCTAGGTTCCTGTCTTGAGAATAAAACACTTCGATCCAAAGACTCGAAAGTGAGAGACAGAGGGTTTTTCGCCAAAACGAAGCTCATAAGAAGTCTTGCCCAAAGACGGTCTCAAAAAGACACGGTTTGAAATATGGCAAGTCAGAGCAATAGCTTCGCCCAAAACCTCCTCGGTGTGCTATACTCATCCAAAGATCGTTCTAGCCATCTCAACTAGAGTCTGTTCTTCCTTTCCACAACGCCATTTCTTTGAGGGACGTGTGGAGAAGAGAAGCGATGCTCAATCTGCGCGCCAAAGACAAAAGAGGCAAAGAAGCATTCTTGAACTCCGTGCCATTGTCATGCGGATCGCTCTCAAGGCACCGGGAAGTTCGAAGCCAAACGAAGAACAAGGTCATGAAAATGATCAAAAGCCTCATCCTTCAAGCAAGAAAGAACACCCAAGAGTATCTCGAAAAATCATCGACTATGACAAGAATGTACCAATTGCCACCGATCGACCGAACCCTAGCAGACCAACAAGATCCATATGAAGTAACTGTCGGTCCGTCGGTCACCATGACCATAGTCAATGATGGGTGTGAGGCGGCAACTTGCTTGCCATGCCTCTGGCGACATACAAAGATCCTTGATGACTTTGAGTTTAGGCAAACCTCTCATGAGATCAAGGCCGCTAACTCGTGTCGATGATCAAAACCAATGTGCCCCAAACGTCGGTGCGAGCCGATATCGAAGAAGATGCAATCAAACACTTAAGAGATCCGAAGCGATTGAAAAGTCACCCAAAAATTTTACCAACTCTAGAAATCCCAAAAGCGAGCTCACCAAAAGAATCAAGCACACGACAGGCATTCTTCTTAAAACGAGTCTCATAGCCATCATCGAGAAGTCAGGAGACGTAAAGGAGATTGTACCTTAGCTTAGACACAAGCGCGACGTCCTTGAGAATGAACTTGTCGTTCACCCTAATCATTCCAGTTCCTTCAATGCGCCCTTGTGTATCATCTCCAAAGGTGATGAAGGCATCACCTGTTGATCGCGTGAAGGAGGTGAACCATCTTGAGTCTCCGGTCATGTGGCGTGAACACCCGAGTCGGATTTAACCATGTGTTCTTCCCCTTCGCGCCAATCCTGAAAATCAAGGAACAAAAGAGCGATGTGTCTCAATACTGGGGTTAGTTAAAAGCGACTTGGGAACCCAGTACTGAGACACTCGTCTGCGAGTAGTATGCAAAGCAGATGTGCTATCCTTGACTTTATTAGCAGTTCTATTTTGAGCAATGGTAACCAAAACATGAGATGCATCCTGTCTAGGAACATGGTGATGAGCATGTGCAACAAATCCTAGGCTGGGGTTCTTCTTTTGTACGTGACCATGTCTCATAAAAGCTCTAGGTTGATTAGATGACATTCTAGCAATATTTTTCTTAGCATTCTTCAACCTACGCCAACAGAACTCAACCAAATGTCCACTCTTCTTGCAATAGGTGCAATGGTATTTTGTACCACTGGGAGAAGCACCTTTTGGCTTAAAAGAAGGTTGGACAAACCCTGCAGATTTAAAAACAGTTTTTGCAGGTTGGGTTTTAAATTCAACTAAGCCATTTTCCAAGACCTGAATGACATTGGGTTTGGACATGTCCTGGGCAGAGTTGTATCCTAAACCTTGCTTCTTAAAAGGAGTTTTAGATTTATCTAGAATCATGTTTAACTGTTTTTCACCATTAGAGAATCTTTCTAAAGTATCCTTGAGATATGCATTCTCTTTTTCAATATTAGCACATGATTCACAAGTCTTGCCCTTAATGGCTCTAGCATGTTTCTCCTTAAGATGAGCAACTTCAAGCTTATAGGCGGCACAAGAGGCACAAGATGTAGAATCAATTGAATCCTTAAGCTTGGCAAACTTAGCTCTAATCGCTTCTAGAATATCCTTAACTTCATGTTCAAGGCTCTAAGCGAGTAAAGAGCAAAAGCTAGATTTCACATTACCGAAGCATCCAACTTGCTAGAATCTAAGCATTTTTCACATGGAGCAGATTTAACATCAATTAGCTCAGTTCTAGCATTTTCAAGTTGATGCAAAGCAATATCATGAGCAGATTGCGCTTAGGCAGTTGGAGTGCAAAGCATGGCAGATGAACATTCATCAACATCTAGACTCTTAGCATTCACAATATCTAATGTCAAATTCTCGACTTGTGATTCTAGATCCTTGTTCCTAGCCATGGTGAACTTTAAAGCCTTATCTGACTAACAATTGCTCATACATGTTATCGCATCTAGCGGAAAGGACATCATAGGATGGAAGTACCTCATCGTTGTCATCGACGCCGTGAGTCGGCCATGAAGCACATCTGGGTGAAGTCCTTGGCCTTCCCTTTCTTGTCTTGAGGATCTCCTCCTCCTTGTCCTCCTCGCTCCCGAGTCCACATCGCTCATGGATTGATCTCCAAAGCGGCAAGGACCCGATGAGCGACCTTCATGAGCTTGGCAAGATCATACTTGGACTTGCCCCTTGAGGCTTCTTCCAGCAAAGCTTCTCAATCTTGTGGTTGCCCTTACCCTTGACTTAGGGCGGTTGGCGGATGTGATATAGCTCTCCACACTCATAGCATGTCACAGGCCACCTCTCTTCTGCTTTCGACATTGTTATATGCCCGTGTGACTTTCTTGGCTAAAAGAGCTAAATCGGCCTCAGAAGACTCTCAAACTCTTCTTCTTGAATAGCGATAAACACGCAAGAGAAAAACCAAGAAGACTCGGAAGAACCATCGAGTCCCTTGAAAGGATCACCACCAAAGCCATGTTATCCTTCTTAGGATTACCGCTCTCTTGATCTCATGAGTTTTTAGCTTGCTATAAAGCAGCTCCAAAGTGAGATTAGAGAGATCGACGTTCTCCTCTATGGCGCTTGCCTTCATCTCCCACTCCTTGGTGTTGATTGCACCCAAGAGGTGGGTGGCATTCTCGATTGAGAGTACTCAATGTCAATGATTTTCATCCGATTAATCACCTTGTTAAAGCGAGTAAAGACGCCATCGATGCTCTCACCAGACGATCTCGAATTTGTTGTACTCTCGCTTGTAGACATTCTCGACGACTTGCTTGATCCGGGACGATCCTCATGGTAAGTTTCGAGGGTGTGCCAAATCTCATGTGCGGTCGCAAGATTGCAAATCCTATCGTACTCTTGCCTACCAAGCCCAGCATATAGAAGGTTCTTTGCCTTGTTGTTGTTAGCCAAGAGGGCTGTTGAAGCCGGCGTAGCAACTTCGAGCAAAACGAGCGGGGCTCGAACAACCTCCCATATAGCTTGTCCTTCGCTCTCAAGGAAAACTCGCATGCGATTCTTCCAATAGGCATAGTCGAGCCCATCAAAGACATGCGGCTTGGTCGAGTACTTATCCATCGCCAGTTCAAAGGACCGGTTAAGATCAAGATTGAACTAACCGGCTCGATACCACTTGTTGGACCGAAAAGGCGACTAGAGGGGGTGAATAGGAGCACTATCAATTTTTCGCTTTGATCCGATTCAACATGATATTGACTCCAATAGCTATGAGAACTATGAAGATCAATATATATAAGCATAGCGGAAGACTTGTACTTAATCCCTTCAAATCCCCAAAAGAAACGACCTAAAACACAAAAATCAGCCTTATGAACAAAGTCTTGATGAACAAGAATGATCGAACCGGATGAACGATGGCGGTTGTACGCAGTCCGGCCGAACCGGATGAATAAAGTGTCGGTCGTTCGCATGAACAAGAAAATCAAAGCGAATGAACAAGAAATGTACTGAAAAACGAAAACAAAAATCGACGTAACTTTTGATCCGCTTGGCCAAAACCCACCAAATTTGAAACACATCTTCCTAATGATGTCAGAACCTATTCCAAGCAACGATCGAGAAGATCCACGTCAAAGTTTTGATCTTTTGCAATTTATCAAGGAGGGTTCAAAACCGAGCAAAAACGTAAAACTTGATCCAAAACTTGCTCGTGGGTGAATGATGATCAAGATGACCTTAGATGGGTTCCCACATATCCCAGCAAGCAAGATCAAGAAGAAAAACCAAGCAAAAACTCACGGATCAAAGAAAGACCTCAAATCACCAAATAGAGAGAAAGAAAGCAAATGAACTCATCTTTGAGAGAACTTTCTTTGGATTGATTTGATAAGGTATTGGTTTACAGCCACTCCATCAAGGAGGACAAAGACTCAATACATGAGCACGAAATCAAATCCAACTCTCTAGAACCCTAACCTCCACTAATCCTCTCCCTAAGCAAACTAGGGTTTCAAACACAAATGAAAGGGTTGAGGTGGCTGTCCAGCACACCCCCTATTTATAGTGGAGGCTTAGACCTTCTAGAAGAGTAACCCTAATGGGCTCCCGTTAAGGCCCAAAACAAACGGGTCACGCACGCACGCATCTCAAAGCGCCGTCTTCACTTTTCTTGACCTAATCCACTTCTTGACGCACCGACTTGCGCCGGGTTGGCATTAGGTCACCAAGGCGGTATTTGGTTAAATTACCAAAATACCCCTTCTCGATCTTTTTGCAAAGACCGAGTCCCATCTTCGTGAAGCACCTCCCATGCTTCGCCACGTAGGTTGATCCAGCGGCTCTCTTCATGTCGGCAAGTCTCTCCCATCCGGGCCCCACCGAAACCACCATGGCACTTGCACCGACCCCCACGCCGCTTGATCGAACTCCGTCGCACCGAATCGCCTGTTCGGTCACCTTTGTCCGTTTTGCGCCATGCTTGACTCCATTGACCTCACCCGCATCCTCGATCGTTTCGACCTCGGCTCTCCAAGCTTAGTCCCGATCATCTCGCCGCTGACCGTCATTGACCTCCAAGCAACTCGCACATCAATAGACAAAGAAATCGAATCCGGAACAAGTTCTTCACAACTTGACCCACGTTAGTCAAAACATGCATCATGCAACACATATGCCATGAAACCCATGAACTTGACCTAACCCAACAACAAAACTCCAAGTTAACCAAACTTAGAACCAAAACCGTACAACCGCCAAGTTAACTCCCAGATAATCAAGATCGCGGTCGTATCGCCTATATACCGCGGTCGCACCGCTCCTCAAGGAAATCCAAAACTTCCCAAAACATCTTCTCTCGAAAAACCATACCGCTTCTCAAACGGTTCAACCGTGATGCGGTACAACCGCTCTCTACACGCCGGTTCTATCAAGATCATGGTCGCATCATGACTTACACGCCGATACGACCGATTGTCCCGACATTTGTCAAAATTTGTTTCGACAAACCGAGAACGACATTGCCAATTGTAACATCATCCTAAGATCTCAGGCATATCCCCATGATATCCACAAGAATACATGCATGTCCGAACGATTGTATCCTCTACCGTAAAGAGTATGCAGACATGCATGTATGTCCCGTGTGCAAAGCATCCCAATACAAGCGTAAGAATACTGCTAAGGTGAAGCAAGGACCTCCTGCTAAGATGTTGTGGTATTTGCCTGTGATCCCACGTTTGAAGCGTTTATTTGCGAACCTAAAGTAGGCAAGATTGCTACGTTGGCACTCGGAGGAGCATAAGAAAGATGGAAAGCTAAGACACCCTACTAATTCTGCCCAGTGGAGAAACTTCGATCGGAGCTTCGAAGAGTTCGGTGCAGAACCGAGGAACATAAGGTTAGGGTTGAGTACAGATGGAATGAATCCTTTCGGTAACATGAGGAGCCGACATAGCACCTAACCCGTGAATCTATATATGTACAACCTTCCTCTTTGGTTGTGTATGAAGCAGAAGTGCATTTTGATGTCACTACTTATCCAAGGGCCGAAGCAACCTGGGAATAATATTGATGTGTACCTAGCACCATTGCTGGAAGATCTTGTGACACTGTGGAACGAAGGGGTACAAGTATGGGATGCGTACAAACGAGAGAACTTCACTTTGCGCGTCATGTTGTTCTGCACCATCAATGATTTTTTGACCCTTGGTAACTGCTTCAAGCCAAAGACAAAAGGAGCCAAAGCCCGTCTCAAGACCGCTTAGATGCTACGAAGAGTGTATGGTGAACAACTCGCGCAAAACTGTATATATGCGTCACCGCAGGTTCCTTCCCAGGATTCACCTATACCGCAAGATGAAGGAACAATTTGACGGAAATAAGGAGGACGGTTCAGCTTCAAGGGCTTTTAGAGAGAAAGAGGTCTATGATATGGTTAAGGATATCGATGTTGTTCTTGGGAAGGGATGTAAATTAAGAACCCGTCAGAAGAACATCTGGAAGAAGCGGTCAATTTTTTGGGACTTGCCTTATTGGGAGCACTTAGAAGTTTGCCACTCCATCGACATCATGCACGTGGAGAAGAATGTATGTGATAGCTTGATTGGTCTCTTACTGAACATTAGTGGCAAAACAAATGATGGTGTTAATGCACGGCGTGACTTGGTTGATATGAACATAAGGATCGAGTTAGCACCGAAAGAGACCGATAAAGGACAAACGTACCTTCCCCCAGCTTGCTACACTTTGTCCAAGGCCGAGAGAAATGAACTGTACCAGAGCTTGCATGGTGTGAAAGTCCCGTCTGGTAAATACGCTAATATTAAGAAACTTGTTTCTATGGAAGATTTGAAATTAATTGGTATAAAGTCTCATGATTGTCATGTTCTGATGACACAAATGCTTCCTGTTGCAATTAGAAGTATCTTGCTGAATAAGGTCCGAGTGGCAATCTTGAGGTTGTGTTATTTTTTTAAACTCAATTGCTCAGAAGGTCATCGATCCCTAAGGACTAGATGCTCTACAGGCTGAGGTGGTGATGACTCTATGTCATCTTGAGATGTATTTCCCTCCATCATTTTTTGATATCATGGTCCATCTCATTATTCACCTTGTGAAAGAGATAAAGATATGCGGCCCTGTGTTCCTACGTCATATGTACCTGTTCGAGAGGTACATGGGAATTCTCAAGTCCTACGTACAAAATCGATCTCGACCGGAGGGCAGCATCATCGAAGGTTATGCAACCGAAGAGGTCATTGAGTTCTGCGTTGTCTACATGGCTCAGGTGGAACCGATAAGTATGCCTCTTTCTTATCATGAGGGGAGACTGGATGGTATCGGGACCATCGGAAGGAAGTCAATCCCTCCTGATATGGATACGTACACTCAAGTCCATTTCACGGTCTTGCAACACATGACCCAAGTGTCCCCGTACATCGACGAGCACAAAGACATGGTTCTATTATGGAACCATCTATGAAAAAAAATCAGAGACGGTTCTATTAAAGAACCGTCTGTGATATGGACCATATCACAGATAGTTCTTATTAAGAACCGTTTGTGATTTCTTATCACAGACGGTTCCATAATAGAACCATCTGTGATATGCCTTCATAACCCTAGGGCTCGTCCGCTCACCTCCCCAATGCTCTTAGCCCCTTAAGATCTTGACGGTTCCTTAAGTTCTAACAGCTTCTGTACGGTTAGCAACCAGCAGGATCAAATGCAAGAGCTTCCCTGCTCATATCATGATCTGCAAACCTGACCTATGAGAGCTCATATCTATAGGACTGCATAAAACAAAATAAATAAAGGGATGGCAGGACCGCACAGGAGCTCATATCTCAATATCTCATCATTTGATACCCAAAAAGTTTACCCATGAGCTTAATCCTGCTCATATGACTAAGAGTCATTCATCTGAGTTACAAAGACAAGATAAAAAAAGAGACCAAAGCATACTCAACAAGACATACTAGATATCTGGCTGCTTGCAACCACTGGACCTTCACCGGCAGAATAGTATTACAGCAATCATTTTTTCACTGAGCAACGTTACCGCCCGGATGCAGACTCACCAATCTTGGAGACAATATATACCACTGTATATGAATGCCGATTTGGGATAACAATTGAGTTGGCATCTTACATAAGAATCACAGGGCGTAAATGGATGGTGCCATTAACAGCAGGTTAAATAGACAGAAGCACTTGACAACAAGAACTAGTTACTTGACAATCATCTCCAGAATAGCACCAATCATGGTAATTTTGCATTAGAAAGAAACAGTTCCCTGGAGACAGGAGCCACTAGACTCGATACTTTTAGATATCAAATGATGAGATATCAGCCTGCAAAATGCTACATTCTGTGCCAGCTAACAAGGCAAGTAGATTCCGAACGTGTCCTTACTGGAACTGCAGGCAAAAAAACATCCAAGGCCAGCAGGACAACAGGTGCAATCACAACAGACTAGGGAGAGACTCTGCCCGAATGAACTCCTTAAGAAGAGCCTTCTCTTCATTGATTTTGTTCTTCTCAGCAGCGTTGCGTGGTTTGATCTTCCGCTTCCCTTCCAGCATCCACTTGTAGACCTGGCGCTGCTCATCTCCGGATATTGGTGGAAGTACTCTTTTGGGTGGAGGAGTAGGATCTGCAGTCTTAGCAGTTGCACTTGCTGCAGCAGCAGCAGCTGTCTCAGCATTTTTCTTTTCCTGGTCTCTTTTGTAGGTCTTTGCAAATACATAAACTGCACGTTACAGGGATGTCAATTTACTGAAAGATCTGAGTAAACAGCAGATAAAACAAGAGTGCTAGAGAAATGCATATCTGCAGTAGCTTTCAAAGCCCCGAACATTGATTGCCATGCAGTGAACAATACAGTACATGTGTGCAATCATAAAGTGGCAGGCATACCTACATGGATCAACTAAATTAAGTTCTTTTGCATGTCTTAATCAAAACTAGTTCCTCGAATTATTGTGTGAAAAATGATGCAGGTGAAAAAAGAGGAAAGGATTAAGTGGAATGACAAAAGGTCATCAGCAGAAAAATTGACATCTACTACATATCAAGCTTAACTCCTACTTGCCTTAAGAGGGGACTCCGGTTATCAATGGGCCTTCACAGGCATGAGCGAACTGGTCGGTGACGACAGCATTTTACTAAAAATGTTGCAGTAGTAATGTTGTAGCTGCCATACTTTGGGATTTGTAAATTCTAAAGATATTAACCAACAATCATTTTATTTTCTCTCTCCCCTACCACATCTTCTCTCTCTTGACCCCTCACGGACTGCAGACTAACTACACTATGTTGCTCTGCTTCAGGCCCTCAGCGACAGCAATCCTCTCAATGATACGGGTTTCCTTGCTCCCAAAACAGAAAGAAAAAAAAACTGAACGTTGGTGCCAATGGTTGTGCATGCCACAAGTGAACTGGCTATCCCATTCATCTCAATCCAAAATACCTGGCACATACCCTGGTATAGAACAGATTTATGAGTATTGGGTACTATACTTTCTGAACTCCACAGAGAATGGTCACTTACATATATGGTTCATTCATGTAGTGATGAAGAAAAAAATTTGTAAAACAAACAGTGAATTTATCTTTATGACAGTGAAGCGAAACAGATTCCCTGGAATTTCCCATTTTGGATAATTGGAGCTTATCTCATCTATTACTTTTCTATTAAATGGAGAGTGGGCACCACCTGTTGGGGTAATTCTTTATCAAGAAAATTCCAAACTCCACATAACCATTGTACCTAAATTCTGAAATGAATAGTTGGGATCAAACTCCATCGGTGGATTTCACCACCTGGCATGTGCTACCACTGCTAGTACCACGTTCTGAGCCGTCAATATTCATAAAATATTGAATTTCAATTAGCATAAAGATATTCCCAATGCTAATCCTATGTGTCTTGCTTCCATTCACCTGATCAAAACTAACCCTTAATGATTAATGATTTCTAGTGCTTTAGTCGTGTCATAAGAAAGAAGAAAAGGGCAAATTTCCACAAAGTAATCACCCATATCTTACCAGCAGCTAAACATCTAGTGATTCTAGTCCCATCGACTAATCCATTTCTTGTTTCCCATCAGGCGATCCAGGTACTGAACTAAATACGCCTGTCAAGCCATCAGACTCCAACAATCCTACAGCTAGTATCGCGGATGTCCTCATAATATTTTCCATCTCATGATCCCACATCTACTCCCCTTGTTAGTGAAATGTCACATCTTTCCAAGAAAAAACCAGGACAAAACTGAGGTGACCCACAATCATTAAGCACACGGCCAAGCACAAATCGCCCCCGATCATTTCTAGCACCCAACCACTAGGCTTGGCTTTGCTGCAAGCTCACAAGATTCGGTCTTTCTCGCGCAAATCTACACAGGGAAGAGCCTCCAGGAATCCTAGCCGACAGGAGAATCGCATCGAACGACCCGTAGCAAGCGCAACGGATGGTGCAAGAAATGGAGGGGTAAAGTAAAAGAATAAAAAGGAAAGGGATCAAGTACGGGGGGTGCCTTGCCTCCGATGAAGATGTTGGCGGCGAGGAGGAAGGGGAAGACGCGGCGCATGAAGACCCCCTTCGCCGCCGCCGGCCCCTCCGGTGGCGCGGCGGCGGGATCGGACTTGCCTGTGGCGGTCATCGCGACGAGCTAACGGGGAGATCGCGGACGGGGGCGACGGGAATGGTGGCGGCGAGAGGAAGAGGGAAGAAAATGCTATGGGACGGCCCCGCCCCATCACTGTTTATCTCAATCCCCACCACTCTGATTCAAAGGCTCGAAGGCAGAGCCTCACGTGAACGATGCCCCGTAGAATTTTCTTCTGAGGAGGAGACGACTGCGTGAAGTGTTTTCCTTTCCCCCTTCTCAAGACTCAAGTTCTCTCCATATATTGACACGTGGGGTGGACTTTTGTGGTGGCGTGGCTTGCTACGTCGGAGTGCCCGCGAGATTACGAGCTTTTTTCTCCCGCTAAAATGAGCAGACGCCCACGATAGTAAATACAGCTTTCTCCCGAATTTTTTTTAAATAATATTTTTTAAATAAAATTACAAAAATATATAATCGCCCCAAAAAATTACGAAATGAGTTCGCGTTGTCGGTTGAAATGGCGACAGGAACCTATCGCCATTTCAATGGCGATAGGAACCTGCTCGCTCTCGTCGCCGGTCAACTACCTATCGCCATTGAAATGGCGATAGATTCTGTCGCCATTTCAATCGGCGATAGGTTCTTGTCGCCGATTGAAATGGCGGCGTGTTCCTCTCAACCCTAATTTGCAATTCCACTTTACATACTTATGATTTTTATAAATTTTAACGGTACAAAATCTATTAATCTCGCAATAACAATTTATAATGATCGTATGTTGTTCTAGTGCAAATGAATTTCAGAGAATTTTACGAGGACGTTTGAGATATTAATTATTCGTAAGTACGAAGCTAAGTGATATTACGATGATGCGAATAACACGGAAGAATGGAATGCGAAACATGCTACTAAAAAGAGATTTCAAAACCAGAGACTAGCATAATAAGAGTTGTTCATATATTAATATTTACATGGTATGACTGATATTTGAAGGACCAAATATCTACTAGCGGCCCCTCTTGGGGCACACTCCCCGTGTCGGCCTTGGCCTCTGCCTGCGACGGTCCGAGTATGTGAGAGGTTCAGACGGGATGAGTGGCCGACCGAGACGAGTAGTCCGAGGTGGTGTCGCGAGGGGGGCCTCCTCCTCCTGTGTGTGTTGTGTCGGTGGCGGAGCACTTTGCAGCGGTACGTCACGCAAAGTACGGCCGGACCCCAGGCGTAGGAGGGGATCTCATGAATCTCCATGTTGGCCACCTCGTGTGCGTATCGGACGTAGTGCTTATCGACGCTGTCGCCGTGGGACCCCAGAAACATGACCCACCCGAACAACCATAGTAGGTAGGCCTCAAAGTGCCTCCTAACAACCACGTCTCTGCGCCAGCGCCATACGCGGTCAGTAAGAAGAAATGTAGAATTCAGCAGAAGGTTCACATACGAATTTAAGCGAGATGACAATAATTACAAATACTTACGAGAACTAGCAGATCCACTTCAACGTCGGCCGTGCGGTCGCTAAACTTCGGTGTAGTTGTTGCTCACCGGCAAGACATCGTGGAACCTCGCTAGGAGGTCGGTCGCCCGTGTCCGAGATGTCGACGCCGCCAGGGGCGGCTCGCGATGGCAACCCGAGCAGAAGCTCACGTCCCCGCAAAGATCGGCGTCTATCTCCCGCACGGAAGGTGGAACGTGTAGCGTCTCGCCTCCGCGGTCAACCAACGCCGTCAGCGGCGCGCCGGTCGACGCGAAAACGCCAGACGCACGACCACCACCACGGTCTGATCATCCTCAAAAGTCGCCTCCACCATCCTCGCTAGTGGAAGGAGGCTCGCCGCTCTCAACTGCGTCAAAAGCGATTAAGAATAAACGTGAATGCACGCAAAGTAGTCATACCGCGATTGAGTGTATTAAAACTATGCGCCTCGAATCCATCTGCGGCACCTCCATGCCCTTATAGGCGTGCGCGAACCAAACGCGCCAAGCTCAATCGACGCCCGCCTGCTGGGGAGCACAGATCGAGACGGCTATGATGATGTGCATCAATCACCGGGTCAAGCAACTCATACTGGCCTCCGTCCGCCATATCTACAAATTAAGTGCATACTTTGTAAAAAGTGCGAAACATGTACGATGAACTACACTATACACATCTCAAATAATATACGATGAACTACACTACGTCGCTATTTTACTTGATTCTATGTCGCAATTCTACTTCATTCTAGTCGCTATTCTACTTGATTCTAGTCGGTACTGTACTTCATTCTAGTCGTTATTCTACTTGATTCTATGTCGCTAATCTACTTCATTCTAGCCGTTATTCTACTTGATTCTATTCGTTATTGTACTTAATTCTACTGGACATTATACTTAATTCTATGTTGCTATTCTACATAATTTGACATCATGTACAAATTTCAAAAAATATAATGTAATACATAATTTCTATTCTACTTGATTCTATGTCGCAATTCTACTTCATTCTAGTCACTATTCTACTTGATTCTATATCGATATTCCACTTCATTCTAGTCCCTATTCTACTTGATTCTAGTCGCTCTTTCACTACAATTCTATACATAATTTCGCTACAATTATCTATTCTACTTAATTCTATGTCGCTATTCTACTTGATTCTATGTCCATATTCTACTTCATTCTACTCGCTAATCTACTTAATTCTAATCGAAAAATGTACCGCAAGATGACCGTGTACTAGATCCATCGCTCTCTGAATCTATCTCCTCCGCGATGACGAATGAGCGGTAACCGCTACCTTTCTTTCTCTTCCTCTCCTTCTCGATTCTGTTTTTTTTGGAATTAAAATGAGGTTTGGAAGGATTTTTACGGCATTTTATACATGGCATACTGTCGCCATTTCAACTGGCGATAAGTTCCTGTCGCCAGTTGAAATGGCGACAGGTTCCTGTCGCCAGTTGAAATGGCGACAGGAACACTGTTCACATTCCTATCGCCATTTCAACTGGCGATAGGTAGTTGGACCGGTGACAGGAGCGGACAGGGTTCCTATCGCTAGTTGAAATGGCGATAGGTTCCTGTCGTCATTTCAACTGGCGACAAGAACTTATTTCTGTAATTTTTTGGGATGATTATATATTTTTGTAATTTTGTTCCTCCGTGTGTGGGGGCACAAACAAGACTCGTCCGTGCCCTATGGTTCGGAGCCACCTCAACTCGTGTACTTGAGCTCCTCTCTTTCATCAATACACGTCCACTAATTAAACCTAAGTAGCTAGGCATGCATAGTCATATATATCCAACGCGATGTCGTTGTACTGCATGCGTACTACCACTCTTTTCTTTAATCATTTGACGAAGTGGAGGATAAATGGAGGAGCACGTACAGATCATTGTTAATTAGACGGATGGGACTTTTGTGAACAAAAAGGAAAAGGGTTAATTTACGGACAAAACTATATTAATTGAATAATATAAAGTTCGAATTATTAGCTGGGCAAATCAGCCAAAATCTGATTAGTTTAACGGGGGATTAGTGGACTAAGCGGGGGAGCTGCATGCATGCCGTTTTGCCACATGTTGCTGGTGTGTACAGGATCCAACCTGCCAACTGGCTACAGATCCTAATTAATCAAAAAACTAACTATATATCATTTTTGGCAAACTTTGCTTTTGTAAATAGCAACTGTTGCTTTCGCATGTTGTAAATTAACAGTAATTAGGTGGGAACGAACTTTGTTTTAAAGTCTGCAGTAGGATACTTCAGTGGTCGAAATTTAAAGGGAAGGATTCCGGCATATTTTAATTCACGGCTCATGCAATCCTCTCCACCCTGCGGAGACACATCATGAGTTTTTTTGTGCTAAAATGACACTGTTTCTGAAGTGAAATAGAAAAAAAATAGCCCAATGCGAAATAATTTACAAAAATAGCACCGGTTCGACACTAAAAAATCACGGAAGGTAGCTAACATATATATTAACCATTTAGCTGCTATGCATGCATGGATCAGCTAAGCTTAGGCCTAGCTAGCTAGCTTGATCGTGCAAGCGTACATGCTTGCAGCTAGCTAACACTGGATAAAAGTAAGGTTTGGTTTGGAAGTGCAAGACACTGTGCATACCTAGCTGCTTTGGACTTTGGAGCAACTCAAGTACATGCCTAGCTACTTTGGATTAATTTGTATTTTTTCCTCAGAGTCAGAGTCGGACACGGGTAGCGCCGGATAACTATTTATCTTTCCGTATTCACTCTACAAGCTTTCGATTGGATGGTCGATCGAAAATTATCTGCTCCGTTGCACCCCTGTTTCAGCAGCCGTAGCACTTAGGACCTGTTTGGAATGGCTGGACTTTCCTGAAAAGCGGCTTTCGGCTGGACTGAAGAGATTTAGTGTTTGGTTGTCTGGCTTTTAGGTAAGCTGGCTACAGCTTCCGAGATGAGAAATGTCTAAAATGCCCCCAGGGACAGTAATAGCTTTGTTTGATATCGTTTAACGCAATTAACAACGTTTAACGACAATGACAATTATTAACGACGATTAACGGTAGTTAACGACAAGTGACGATAACTAACGACATTTGACGACGACCAACGGTAGTTAACGACAAGTGACGATAACTAACGGAAAGTACCGTTCATGTGGTGCGGCTGTTCGCGGGCTGCTACAGTACCTCGCTGGGATCTTAGTCCATAACAATGTTACTGGAGTTTCATGCTAATCTATTTTAGTTAAATTCATGGATGATACATATTTAACACATTAACATAATAAAATATTTTAATAGAAAGGATATTTATTTTCTAACTGTGTTATCTTGCAGTATTTCTTGAACCCAAAAGTTGTAAAAGAGCCTGTTCCGGAACAGTTGGAGCAAATCGCAGCTGAGATTCTTGTACCACTGCAAGTGACATTCCATCACTTTGCTGACAAGGTTTTGTGTTAATGCACTCTGATTTGCTCTAAATATTATATACATCTTAATCTTTGCTGAACATTTTATGGTGTGTGCAATAGGTTCTGTTGTCGGACGATGGGATTAAATTGGAATATGCGCAGCTCCTACTTATCACATGCAAGTGCATGTATTTCACTGTAAGTCCTGTTTTTATTTCTTCATCCTTATGTATTAACAGTATCAACAGAACATCGTCATTACCATAACATACTCAAAATGTACGAAAAAAATGTTGAAACTGCTTTCAGTAAACTATGTGGTGTTTGCAGAAGTATATTTTTAGAGTACCAATTATCAATATATAAGAAGGTAAAGCCAACGAAAGGGTGGGCTGAGTAGTAGCGCATGTTTGTCTAACAAAGCTTGAATCATTAGCTTTCATGTTTATGTAGGCAATTTAGGAATGCCATACTGATTTTGTTCTTTTGTTTTTCTAAATGCTGCACTTGCCTCTCTGTGCATTGACATTGTTGTAATGCTGTAGCTTACGGACTTAATGGCTTGCATGGTTGTTAACGGCTGCATATCTCATGCACATAGTGCATTTGGTGCACATATGCACACACTCTTTGTTTGGGTATCAAACAAGCATAAAAAATTCTGAAAAAAATTCTAGATGTAGTTGATGGTGTTTTGTTCCACCCTTTAAAATTTCAAGTTCAAACTCAATGTATGTTAGAAGAAACAAAAAAGAGAAATTCACTGTGAATAGTAACATTTCCTGTTTTTCTTTCCTGTTTTCTTTCCATACTATTCACAGTGAATTTCTCTTTTTTGTTTCTTCTAACATACATTGAGTTTGAACTTAAAATTTTAAAGGGTGGAACAAAACACTATCAACTACATCTAGAATTTTTTTCAGAATTTTTTATGCTTGTTTGATACCCAAACAAAGAGTGTGTGCATATGTGCACCAAATGCACTATGTGCATAGGATATGCCCCCGTTGTTAACTTGCTAATCATGTGTCTCCAATTGTGATACTCCTACAGGTGAGGTCATACATGCCATCTAGAGTAAAGCAGATTTTGCCTTCCTTTTGCAAAGACATGTTCCGTATACTAGAATCATTAAATTTCAACATTCCGCCTGAAGATGGTGCTACAATGAGGCTCAAGATTTCAAAAAAATGTCACATTATATTTTGCACACTTGTTACTCGTCACCGGAAACATGCTGATGAATATGTACTTTAGTCTTTATTGTTCTTCTTTTCTAGCACATTTTCCAGAATGCTTACCCTCCAATGTTCTCAGCAAGATGCTACATATTGTCAACTGCGCAATCAGAATATCAAAACAAGGCATTCATTTAAGTGTAAGTTCTATAGTTTATGAAATTCTTCTATTTGTACAATGTGCTGAAGCCCAAGCATTATGAAACCATACTGACACATGCTAGATTATTCATTATTGAAGGTTGTTATGGGCATTGTGATCATTTTTTAATTATTATTTGCGAGATTCTGAGAGTGCCAAATGATTGCAGAAACTCAACTCTCTCTCAGATCTGATTTTTTTCATTAGCATTTAACGTGATTTCTCGTGTGTTGGAGACAGGCCCTGTAAGTCTGTACACCAAGTAGTTTTGACTGAATAGTCTGAATTGAAATCATGGTTCATAAGTTCATATGTTTGAACTTGTTGGCCTTGGTCATGTGCTCTCTTGCGCAGGGATGGCGACTTGTTTCATCGCATTTTTCTTCACTTCTGGATTCAGCAATCTTTCCAGCATTAGCATTAAATGAGAAGGTCAGCTCCCAATCTTTTGTTGATAAATAACACATTTCCAATATGTACTTCTTTTGGTCCAACTTTATCTGTATTTAGGATATAGCAGAGTGGGAGGAGGATACTAATGTATATGCGAAAGAATCTTCCCTGTGAACTTGGAAGTACAGGATGTTAGATTATTAAGCACTTTAGTGATTACATAATTCCGTAAATAAATCATGACTATAGAAATAGCATAAGTACTAAACATGTCCAGAAGATGAACTAGGACGATAAGCAATACGAACAACATAACGTATATGTTCGTACTGATAATTAGAAGTAAGTGCAGAGTACTAGATGCTACCGATGCATAGCAAAGAGTGTCGCAGGGACGAAGAAGAGGACATCGCCGATGAGGAAGACGGCGATGTAGACGATGTAGGGAATGGGCGATGTAGACGATGCAAGGAACGGCGAGCAGTCGCGGAGTCGCTTCCCAAAAACCTAATTCGCCCTCTCTCGTACAAGATCGCAAGGACGACGGTTCTGGAGACCTGCTCTCCCCACCACCGGTGCATGCCAGGCACAGGGACGGAGTAGCTTGTAACAGCGCAGTGCTCGAGAATAGTTTTCTCTTGTTGGACCGAAACGACGATTAGAGGGGGGGGGGGGGTTGGAATAGGAGCATTATCTATTTTTTGCTTTGATCGGATTCAGCATGATCTTGATTCCAATAGCTATGAGAGCTACGAAGATCAATATATATGCATAGCGGAAGACTTGTACTGAATCCAATTCAAAACCCCCAAATGCAACGACCAAAAGCTCAAAAGATGTGCTAATGAACATTAAAATCAGAACTACCATAATGAACAGTGCGGTACCACCGCATGAACAGTGAAAATCGGAACTGCCTCCATGAACAGTAAAAATCGGAACTGCCTCCATGAACAGTGCAGTACTACCGCATGAACAGTAAATAAGGGGATGAATAGGAAAATCAGCCTGAAAACAAAATAAAAAATTGGCATAACTTTTGATCCGTAACTCCAAACTTCATGAAACTTGAAACATAACCTGTCTAGGATGTCAGGAACCTATTCCAACCAAAGATAGTGAAGATCATTGTCAAAGTTTCAACCTTTTTCGGTTTGAGTGAAGGTTGCTTCAAAACCGAGTCGAAATCAAACTTTGATCTTAAAGCTTGCTTGTGGGTAAAAGTTCATCAAGATGATCATAGATGTATTCCCACATATCACAGCAAGAAAAATCACCACAAGAAACCAAAGGAAAATCAACGAATCATCAAAAGCCCAAAATCACCAAAAGAGAGAGAGAGCAAAAGAGAGAGTCATCTTGCTTGGATTGATTTGAGATTGATATTGTTTTACAGCCACTCCATCTTGGAGGACAAAACTCAATACATGAGCACACAATCAACCCAACTCTCCTAGAACCCTAACCTCTCCACTTTTCTCTTCTAACCCTAAAACACAAACTAGGGTTTTGAAAATACAAGGGTTGGGAGGTGCTGGCCAGCACCCTCCCCTATTTATAGTGGAGGCTAGCTTCTAGAAGGTTTTCCCTAATGGGCACCTATTAAGTCCACAGACAAACGGGTTTCACTTACGCACGTATTTTAAAGCACCGTCTTCATCTCCTCTTGACCTAAACCGCTTCTCCTTGTGCCGTCTTGCGCCGCAGGTTAGCAAAAGGTCACCAAGGCGGTATTTAGGTGAAATTACCAAAATACCCCTTCTCGATCTTTCTCCAAAGACCGAGTCCAATCTTCATGAAGCAATCCCATGCTTCGCCACGTGTAGGTTGATCAACGGCTCTCTTCGTGTCGGCAAGTCTCTCCCATTCGGTTTCCATCGAAACCACCATGACCCTTGCACCGACCCCCGCGATGCTTGATCCAACCCATCGCACCGAACTGTCTGTTCGGTCACCCTTGTCCATTTTGCGCTATGTTTAAGTCCATTGACTTCACCTGGCATCCTCGATCGTTCTAAACCTCAGCTCTCAAGCCTAGTCCTGATCATCCTCGTCGTTGACCGTTGTTGACCTCCAAGCAACCTGCACAACAATAGACCAAGAAATCGTTTTCGCAAATAAGTTCTTCGCAACTTGACTCACGTTAGTCAAAACATGTATCATGCAACACATATGCACTGAAACCCATGAACTTGACCTAACGAAAAAACATTTCACCAAGTCGATCGACATTTAGAACGCAATCGGTACTACTGCCATGTAACCACTGGTACTACCGCACTGCGGTAGTACCGCTCCAATAACTGCGGTCATACCGATTCTCATAGAAGACCAAAAATCCAAGAAAACACGTTCTCTGGAAAATCCATACCGCCAACTAAAAACCGGTATTACCGCACTGCGGTACTACCGCTCTACCATTGCGGTCATACCGTGTTGCGGCCATACCGCACGTTACTTGCCGGTACAACCGAAAATCCTGACTTTGCTGAAAACAGAAGATTCGACAAACTTTAAGAGCCATTGCCAATTGTTTCATCATCCTAAGATCGTGAGCATATCCCACATGATATCCACATATCTCGCGCGAATGTGTTTCGTAATGCAAAGAGAAGTCAGGCAGATATTCTCGGTTAAAAAGACTACAGAAGGAAACCGCCCTCTGATTAGGAAGTGGCTATCAGAAATTGCACTCATTAATCGCAGTTAAAGCCGTGTAATCATAACGTTTCTTTCCATCCTGACGGGGCAGTTAAAGCCGCGTAATCAGAGCGTTTCTTTCCATCCTGTCATGTTGTTGCTTCATACAATCTTGAGCTTGCAACAATCGTTCACGAATTTCAACCAAAAAATCATCATGGTCTCGAATCTGCCGATCAACCGCTGCCACATGTGCGGTACCCGGTTCATAAGACAATAGAGTAGGTGGATCGCGGCCATAAACCACTTTAAAAGGAGTGGTTTTCAAAGCTGTCTGAAATGAAGTATTATAGCAATATTCTGCCAACGGAAGCCACTGAAGCCAATTTCTGGGACGATCGCAAGAGAGACAACGAAGATACATAACAATAATACGGTTGACCACTTCTGTTTGACCATCGCTTTGAGGATGAATACTGGATCACGATCGCTAACAATGGATGACGGAATACCATGCAAGCGTACTATCTCATCAAAAAAAATACTCGAGCCATAGTACTAGCAATGTAGGGATGACCCAAAGTAATAAAATGAGCATACTTGGAGAAACGATCCACCACAGATAAAATCACTGAACGGCCACCCACCTTCGGAAGACCTTCCACAAAATCCATCGAGATGTCTTGCCAAATAGAACTAGGAACTTCCAAAGGTTGTAAAAGTTCGGCGGGATGAAGATGTCTTGTCTTATTACGCTGACAAACTGAACATCCCTGAATAAATTCACGCACCTTACGATTATCTTGAGGATGATAAAAAGTAGCACGTAAACGGTGAAGAATCTTTTGAACTTCTTCATGCCCACTACCATGTGCCTCATCCAGTACTTGCGGCCACAATGCATAATCTGCTGGAATAAACACGCGCCCTTTATGTAACAATAAACCATCCACAACCGACCACACAGGTTTGGCTGTCCTGGCTAAAACTTGCTGTCGTATGTCCCGAACCGAAGCATTGTCCTGCAGCTCCGAACGAAGTGCATCAAAAAGAACAAAAGATGGAGAGGAAAGCGCCATGACTACCGCAACCACGTCCAGTCGCCAGGAAAGAGCATCTGTAGCTGCATTTTGTCGCCCCTACCTAAATTCAACAGTAAAATCATAACCAAACTTTGCTTACCCACGTGTGTTGAGGAATCGTGGATAGACGCTGATCTAGCAGATACTTGAGACTGTAATGATCGGTGCGGATCGTGCGCGCCCCCATAAATACGGACGCCAATGATGTACTGCTTTAACCAACCCAATCAACTCTTGCTCATATGCCGCCAATTTCATATGATGTGGCGCCACCGCTCGACTAAAAAATGCAATCGATCCTGTGCTTTGATGCAGAACCGCCCCAAACCCTGTACTAGAAGCATCACAATCGACCAAGAAGGGTTTTGTGAAGTTGTGCAGTTGGAGTATAGGACCAGTAATCAGGGCTTCCTTAAGAGCAAGAAAAGCAGCGTCGGCATCCGCATACCATGCAAATGCCTCTTTTTTCAGCAATTTAGTGAGAGGAGCGGCCACCTCGCCATATGACTTGATGAATTTACAATAGTATCCCATGAGGCCGAGAAAACCCCGCAAAGCACGTACTGTGCTAGGCGTCGGCCATCCAGATACTGCTTCCACCTTGCTGAAATCCATTGCCACCCCATGACCGGAGATAATATGTCCCAGATAAGTGACTGATTCGGCCCTAAAATAACACTTGGATTGCTTGAGGAACAATTGATGCTGTTGTATCAATTGCAAAATTGCACGCACAAGATGAAGATGCTCAGCCCAAGATGAATTGTACACTAAAATGTCATAAAAGAAAACGAGCACGAATTTGCAAATATAGGACTTTAGAACATCGTTCATAAGAGCTTGAAAGGTAGCGGTGCGTTTGTTAAACCAAATGGCATAACAAGGAACTCATAGTGGCAATGATGAGTTCAGAACGCCGTCTTCTCAATATCGTTAGGATGCATGCGTTCGTGCATGCATGCCACGTAGCTCACCACTCTCCACCTCGTGCTTCCAGGATCACCTACGAAGTGTCGCCGGAGCTTCACTAACCTCCTACGTCTATCTATTTCCTTTCTTTCGCTCTCTCTCACCTTCTTCACCCATTTCTTTACTCCAGCCGTGAAAGAGGAAGACGAGTTAGAGCCCACCTCACTGTCGCTCAAGCAACCACAACCCCACCGATGAGTTCCTTGTTCAACGCCGCGCCCATTTTTCCTTATCCGAGCCCTTGTCGTCTAGTGAATCGCCGGGAACAACTTCGTCGTTTTCAACTCCGGCGGCCAAGGCCCATAAGCCTTTACGGTGTTCCGGTGAGTCGTTTTCCTCAGCGTTTGGCTCTTTAGGATCACATTGTTTTGCTGAGCATTTTAGTGAAGCTAATTGGTCTTTGGTTCTTCAACGAGGGCGTGCAACCCCATCTTCTCCGAGTACTTTGAAGCACCGTCGCCTCAATTACGGCCACCTCCATCATCCTCCGACGTCATCGAATTGGGCGTTGTTCTCCGGGTGTCAAAGCGATCCCGGTGCGCACCTCCTGGAGTTTCCTCGACCTCCGTAGTGGTTTCTCTGCGTGAATCGTGCCATCGTCTCTGCCTCTGGTCGCCGCCAGCTCGCCGTCGGCATCCTCAAGGACCCACATCGCCGTCACCAACTTCATGAAGTGATTGCACACCTGTTGCACCCATCCCCAAGCCCGGAGATCCTCTATATGTCAATTCCTTTACCTCGTCCCCGCTCTCGCACATAGCCGTCGACGAGCCGCCGGCGTATTAGGTAATAGGAAAACATTAAGGCTTAAAAAGGATTTGTTTTTACTCTTGAAAATGGTTTAAATTTTAGAAAAAAATTCATAAGTATTTCATCCTAACTCAAATTAGAGTAAGCTTAATTTTGTTAATTCTAGTTTTCCCTGTACTTTAACTTGGCTTAAGCTTGTGTCTTGTTGTTATTTCTGAAAATGTTGATGTTTAACTTATTTATGAAATCATGCTTTTAACTTGTTAAGCACTTAGAAAATCCAAGTAAATTTTTGTCGTAGCAGGGCACCAAGGGGTGCCCCGCACCCTCGGATCGTCGGGAATACCGGTGCGCCGTCAGGGATGTTGTTCATGTGTAAATCCAGTCTGTATAGTGTATGTTAGGGCAAATGTACCTAAAATGCCCTTTCTCTCTCTCTCACCTATGGGGGCAAGAAGGTAAATGTCCCTTCTTGCCCCCTATAAATAAGACCCCAAGGGCACATGTAAGAGGGATCTTCTCATTCCAACACATACACAATACTATTCATACGTGGCATGCTTTGGCTTCTCTCCATCCGGTCCTTCACCCAATACGAAGGGTACGGAGGGTCTCCGCTGTACGGAGGGTCCCCGTACCCATCTGTCTAGCCTTTTAGCTACGATAGTTGGCGCCGTCCGTGGGGACCGAACAAGAGGCTACACAGAAAGAGAAGCCCCAACCAACCCTCGGCTAGAGCAGTCCACCACCCAGCCCATTCGGCCGAAGCCTCAATCCACCTTCGGCCAAAGCAATCCCACCCAGCTCTTCTGGCCGAAGCTCCAAACCACCTTCGGTCTCCTTCGCAGCTTTGCCTCCACCTCGGGCTGCCGCCTCCGCAGCTTTGCCCCACCCTCGGAGTGCCTCCGGAGCCTCCGACCCCCGAAGCATCAGCAGCCTAGCCTCGGCAGCACCCCTCGGGTTGCCCCCTTCGCCACCTCCGGAGGTCCCCACCATGACCCTCGGTTTGTCTTGAGCACCTTGGCCGACCTTGGTCACCTCATTTGTAGTCTGAAGGCCACCTGCGAAGCCACCACGAGGGCCTCGCTCCAGTCGAAGGCCACCGCTGCCCTCGGTTCGTCGTCAGGCACCTTCGGCCAGCCTTCGGGTCGCCTCTGCCTCACGCCCGAAGGGCCCCTCGAAGCCTCCGCAACTAGCACAGGCTCCCCGTTCGGAGCCCCTTCGGGCCATCTCCGGCACCCCTCGGCATGGCATCCCCTCCAAACCGAAGCCCCCGGCCGGAGGAGCATCCCTCACTGGCGTCGCCGCCGCCTTCGGGTCTCCCTTCGTCGCCGAAGCCGCCCTGGGGAGACCTTCACTCGGAGCACCCACACCTTCGCCGCACAAAGCCCTCCGACCAGCCGGCAACCACAGCAGCGAGCCCCCTCGGGCCCTCCTCCTCCTCTGGCGGCAGTAGCGAGCCCCCACTTGGGCCCTCCTCCTCCTCCGACGGCAGCAGTGAGGCCCCCTTTGGGTTCTCCTCCGATGGGGCACAGCGAGGCCCCCACCGCCTCGGGTCCCTTCGGGCCCCACGCCTCCTCGCCTGCTCCGCATTCACCTTCGCACCACTTCTGAAGGTCCCCGCCTGCCACACCTTGGAACACACACCCACCGCCAGGAGGCCCCCCCTTCCCTTTCGTCGCCACCTGCGGAGGCCCATCGCGGCCCCTCGCCGCCTGCCAATCACCTCGGGTCCCGGGCACCCGCCTCCGCCTGCTCAAGACACCTCGGGGACCCCTCCTCGCCACGTGCTGCTCGCTGCCAGTGGGGCCACCTCGGGGCCCCTTTGGGCTCCTTGCCACCGTGGTGCGCTTGCCATCATGAGCCAGCCAGGGACCCTCCCCCCGCCTCGCGTCTGCTCAAGACACACCTCGGGTCCCTTGGGCCCCGCCTCAAGACTGCCCGACGCCCCTCGGGGCCCTTGAACCACCTCTCCATCGCGCTGCCCGGCCATCATGAGGTCACCTCGGGACCCCTCGCGGCTTCATCGACTTGACTGACGGCAAGGTTGTAACACCGCAATGACCACCTCGCCTCAACTAGTAAGCATAATTTTCCCCGTGCTGATTCAACGAGTCCTCGACTTCCTATCTTGCTAGCAGCTTACTGTAGGGTGTATGTTATATAAAGGAAACTACGCCTTGTGCATGCTGTATTCATTTTGATTAGATGGTTAAGTTCCAAAATTTGGCTACATCCTGGAAGAAGTCATGCAGAATGAAAATGGCATTGTGTATCCTCCATGGAACTGCTGGATTACTGCAAATAGTGGCAAGCACACTGTGAATTCTTTAAAGAAGTTGTGCGCACTCAAACTTTGGATCGTTGTGCGTATTATCCTCGTGGTTAGATAATGAAAGCCATTCGTAATGTGTAAACATTTTTTAGTTTCACATTGCTTGTCACTTATCAGTATTTCACCACCTCTTTATCACTTGCTCTTTCTTGTATACCGCCAAGTTGCATCGAGCAATCGCATTCTCAGATATTTTAGTCAATTAACGAGAGTGCCATATTGGAGTCAAGTTAGCGGGATACTTCGTAAAGCATTGAGCAAAATCATCAGGTTCATCTGAAGCACATCACCACATTATGAAATGATACACCTGTACTTACCCTCATATGTATGTATGCGCACCGCCTCGGTGTATAAGCCCACAAGGATGGCATCGTCAATAAGCCCATCACCGTGGCAACGAAGACGCCGCGCATGGCCGAAGAGCCCCGGCGCACACCTCGCAGGCTACGGCCTCGGTGTATAAGCCCACAAGGATGGCATCGTCAATAAGCCCATCACCATGGCAACGAAGACACCGCGCATGGCCAAAGAGCCCCGGCGCACACCTCGCAGGCTACGGCCTCGGTGTATAAGCCCACAAGGATGGCATCGTCAATCAGCCCATCACCGTGGCAATGAAGACGCCGCGCATGACCAAAGAGCCCCGGCGCACACCTCGCAGGCTACGGCCTCGGTGTATAAGCCGACAAGGATGGCATCGTCAATAAGCCCATCACCGTGGCAACGAAGACGCTGCACATGGCCAAAGAGCCCCGGCGCACACCTCGCAGGCTACGGCCTCGGTGTATAAGCCCACAAGGATGGCATCGTCAATAAGCCCATCACCGTGGCAACGAAGACACGCGCGATGGCCAAAGAGCCCGGCAAGACACCTCGCGACTACGACCTCGGTGCATAAGCCCACAAGGATGGCATCGTCAATAAGCCCATCACCGGGGGCAACGAAGACACCGCGCATGGCCAAAGAGCCCCGGCGCACACCTCGCAGGCTACGGCCTCGGTGTATAAGCCCACAAGGATGGCATCGTCAATAAGCCCATCACCGTGGCAACGAAGATGCGCGCGATGGCAAGAGCCCGGCAAGACACCTCGCGAGCTACGGCCTCGGTGTATAAGCCCACAAGGATGGCATCGTCAATAAGCCCATCACCGTGGCAACGAAGACGCCGCGCATGGCCGAAGAGCCCCGGCGCACACCTCGCAGGCTACGGCCTCGGTGTATAAGCCCACAAGGATGGCATCGTCAATAAGCCCATCACCGTGGCAACGAAGACGCTGCGCATGGCCGAAGAGCCCGGCGCACACCTCGCGAGCTACTGACCTCGGTGTATAAGCCCACAAGGATGGCATCATCAATAAGCCCATCACCGTGGCAACGAAGACGCTGCGCATGGCCGAAGAGCCCCGGCGTACGCTAACGCAACCTCGTAGGTGTGAGGTACACAAAGCCACCGAGTCTCCCGCCGTGAGGGCCTCGCCCCGGCGGGAAACATTTCAAACCGCGCTCAAACGCGCACCCCTAGTCGTTTCCGAGGCCCCGCCTCGGCGACTAGTGAGTCTCCCGCCGCGAGGGCCTCGCCCCGGCGGGAGACAATCTAAACGGCGCTCAAACGTGCGTCCCTAGTTGCTCCGAGGCCCCGCCTCGGCGACTAGGGAGTCTCCTGCCGCGAGGGCCTAGCCCTGGGGGAGACAATTCAAACCGCGCTCAAACGCGCACCCCTAGTCATTTCTGAGGCCCTGCCTCGGCGACTATGAGTCTCCCGCCGCGAGGGCCTCGCCCCGGTGGGAGACATTCCAAACCGCGCTCAAACGCGCGTCCCTAGTAGCTCCGAGGCCCCGCCTCGGCGACTAGGGAGTCTCCGCCGCGAGGCCTCGCCTGGGGAGACATTTCAAACCGCGGCCAAACGCAGCACCTAGTCATTTCGAGGCCCGCCTCGGCGACTAGTGTGTCTCCCGCTGCGAGGGCCTCACCCCGGCGGGAGACATTCCAAACCGCGCTCAAACACGCGTCCCTAGTCGCTCCGAGGCCCCGCCTCATTGACTAAAGTCCCGCCATGAGGCCTCGCCCGCGGGAGACATTCCAAACCGAGCTCAAATCGCGTCCCTAGTCGCTCGAGGCCCGCCTCGGCGACTAGGGAGTCTCCCCGCCATGAGGCCTCGCCCGGTGGGAGACATTTCAAACAGCTCAAACGCGCACCTAGTCGATTCGAGGCCCGCCTCGGCGACTAAAGTCTCCCCGCCGAGGCCTCGCCGGTGGGAGACATTTTAAACCGCGCTCAAACGCGCACCCCTAGTCATTTCCGAGGCCCCGCCTCGGCGACTAGTGAGTCTCCCGCCGCAAGGGCCTCGCCCCGGCGGGAGACATTCCAAACCACGCTCAAACGCCCGTCCCTAGTCGCTCCGAGGCCCCGCCTCGGCGACTAGGGAGTCTCCGCCGAGGCCTGCGCTGCTGGCGGGAGACATTCAAACCGCTCAAGCGCGTCCCTAATCGCTCGAGGCCCGCCTCGGCGACTAGGGAGTCTCCGCCGCGAGGCCTCGCTGGCGGGAGACATTCCAAACCAGCTCAAGGCCCTAGTCGCTCGAGGCCCGCCTCGGCGACTAGGGAGTCTCCGCCATGAGCGTCGCCCGATGGAGACATTTCAAACCAAGCTCAAACGCGCACCCTAGTCGCTCCGAGGCCCCGCCTCGGCGACTAGGGAGTCTCCCGCCGCGAGGGCCTCGCCCCGGTGGGAGACATTTCAAACCGCGCTCAAACGCGCACCCCTAGTCATTTCCGAGGCCCCGCCTCGGCGACTTGGGAGTCTCCTGCCGCAAGGGCCTCGCCCTGGCGGGAGACATTTCTAACCGCGCTCAAACGCGCACCCCTAGTTGTTTCCGAGGCCCCGCCTCGGCGACTAGGGAGTCTCCTGCCGTGAGGGCCTCGCCCCGGCGGGAGACATTTCAAACCGCGCTCAAACCTAGTCGTTCTGAAGGACTTGCCTCGGCGACAAGCGATCAGGCCACACTCGGAACGTGACGAGCCTGCGAAGTCGCTATCCTTAGAATTGTAAAATACGGCTGCGCCCGGAAAATAGAACCACCGTTTCCAAACAGAGCGGCCGTGTGCAAAAACACCGGTGACTTATTGCATTGTTTGGCTCCCCTTCAAATAAATAAATAAATAAATAATAATAACAGCAAGAGGGCACAACAAAAACTAAGCCACCACACATGGCCTTCGGCCTCGCAGCAGGCAGGTATCATCCACAGGCATGATTGCCTCGACGAAGATGACATGTCAAACTAACCCTAGCATAGCACGGTCCCAACAACAAAACGTACCAAGGGGGGACGGCGTCATCCGCGCCGACGTAACGAGCCCAGCAAAATAAAGTTGGGGGACGGCGATCGGCTTCGCCCCCCCCCCTCGCTCGCTTCTGGGCTCTCAAACGAGCCCAAGAAAAGAAGGTTGGGGGACGGCGATCGGCTTCGCCTCCCCCTCGCTTAGCTTCTGGGCTCTCAAACGAGCCCAATAAAATAAAGTTGGGGGACGGCGATCGGCTTCGCCTCCCCCTCGCTAGCATTTGGGCTCTCAAACAATCCCAAGAAAAGAAGGTTGGGGGACGGCGATCAGCTTCGCCTCCCCCTCGCTAGCTTCTGGGCTCTCAAACGAGCCCAAGAAAATAAAGTTAGGGATGACGATCGGCCGCCTCCCCTCGCTAGCCACGGGCTCTCAAATGAGCCCAAGAAAAGAAGGTTGGGGGCGGCGATCGGCCGCCTCCCTCGCTAGCCCGGGCTCTCAAGCGAGCCCAAGAAAAGAAGGTTGGGGGCGGCGATCGGCCGCCTCCCCTCGCTAACCGGCTCTCAAGCGAGCCCAAGAATAGAAAGTTGGAGGCAGCGATCGGCCGCCTCCCCTCGCTAGCTCTGGGCTCTCAAAGCGAGCCCAAGAAAAGAAGGTTGGGGGCGGCGATCGGCCGCCTCCCCCTCGCTAGCTTCTGGGCTCTCAAACGAGCCCAAGAAAAGAAGGTTGGGGGACGGCGATCGGCTTCGCCTCCCCCTCGCTAGCTTCTGGGCTCTCAAACGAGCCCAAGAAAAGAAGGTTGGGGGACGGCGATCGGCTTCGCCTCCCCCTCGCTAGCTTCTGGCCTCTCAAACGAGCCCAAGAAAATAAAGTTGGGGGACGGCGATCGGCTTCGCCCCCCCCTCGCTAGCTTCTGGGCTCTCAAATGAGCCCAAGAAAATAAAGTTGGGGGACGGCGATCGGCTTCACCTCCCCCTCGCTCGATTCTGGGCTCTCAAACGAGCCCAAGAAAAGAAGGTTGGGGGACGGCGATCGGCTTCGCCTCCCCCTCGCTAGCTTTTGGGCTCTCAAACGAGCCCAAGAAAATAAAGTTGGGGGACGGCGATCGGCTTCGCCTCTCCCTCGCAAGCCTCGGCGACCTCGAACGAGCCCAGCGATAACTCCTCGGGCAACCAGGCAAAAACCCTTCGCACCCCTCCAAGTCACGAGGACGCATGACCAGGAGTGGCCAAAGGGGGGGACGGTACTAGGTCCCCAACAGGAGCATCTCAAGCGGCCACACCAGAGAAATAATCAAAATTTGAAGACAGCAGCGACTGCCATGGCGCACACGCTCCGCCACTACATGCCGCCCACCTCGGGGTCAATGCCTCGGTGGGGCGGCTCCGCTCGGCTTCGCCTGCCGCCCGCCTCGAGGCTATGGCCTCGGCGGGCGGCCCGACGCTGCATTGCCGCCGGGTCAATGCCTCGGTGGGGCGGCTCGCGCGGCCTCGCCCGCCCTGCCTCGAGGCTATGGCCTCGGCGGGCGGGTCCGCTCGGCCGCCCGCCGCCCACCTCGAGGCTATGGCCTCGGTGGGGTGGCCCCGCCGCCCGCCTCGGGGTCAATGCCTCGGTGGGGTGGCCGCTCGGCCGCCCGCCGCCCACCTCGAGGCTATGGCCTCGGCGGGCGGCTCTGCTCGGCCGCCCGCCGCCCGCCTCGAGGCTATGGCCTCGGCGGGCGGCCCGACGCGTCGCCCGCCTCAAGACCAGCGCCTCGGTGGGCGGCTCTGCCAGTTTCGCCCGCCCCCGCCTCGAGGCTATAGCCTCGGCTGGGCGGCCCTGACGCCGCCGCCTCGAGACCGGCGCCTCGATGGGCGGCTCGCTCGGCTCGCCCGCCGCCCGCCTCGAGGCTATGGCCTCGGCGGGGCGGCCCCGACGCGTCGCCCGCCTCGAGGCCCGTGCCTCGGTGGGGCAGTCCCACGTCAACTTCTCCGGGGGTATCCCGACTCCCGAGGGGCCGGGGGCGATACGATTACGTCCGCTCGCCCCTCGGGACCACGGGATCTGTCCTCGCGACCTCGGACCACGCAGACGAGGGAGTTGTCGTAGCAGGGCACCAAGGGGTGCCCTGCACCCTCGAATCGTCGGGAATACCGTTGCGCCGTCAGGGATGTTGTTCATGTGTAAATCCAGTCTGTATAGTGTATGTTAGGGCAAATGTACCTAAAATGCCCTTTCTCTCTCTCGCCTATGGGGGCAAGAAGGTAAATGTCCCTTCTTGCCCCCTATAAATAAGACCCCAAGGGCACATGTAAGAGGGATCTTCTCATTCCAACACATACACAATACTATTCATACGTGGCATGCTTTGGCTTCTCTCCATCCGGTCCTTCACCCAATACGAAGGGTACGGAGGGTCTTTGCTGTACGGAGGGTCCCCGTACCCATCTGTCTAGCCTTTTAGCTACGACAATTCTTTTTGGATCGAAACTTTCACCTAAAATTCCTGCTTGTAATGTATGTATGATTGGATGAAGTTGAATTTTGGTAATTTTGGTGTTATTCGTTCTTATTCGCTCTTTTATTCGATCGATAGGTTTCGACGATTCTTTTGTATATGAAAGTGATCCTCAGCAGCCAGACGGTTATCTCTAGCAAGGCAAGCAGTTTTCCTTTGATGCATGTTGATCCCATTATTTGCGCATGCAAGTATTTCAATTTCAACTATAGGTATGCATGCTATGTTGACAAATTATTTCTCAGTCTCGATAGCTTACCTGATTAGTTACTTGAATTGTAGGTAAATATCCATCTTTTACTACTAAACCTAGGTTTATAATCGCTGTGATCTAGAGCTCGATGGATGGGCTCTAATCACTTTATAATTAGTATACGAGTTGTTGTCGCTTAGCCATGCTTAGAACGGTAGTTTGGGGATCATCGCTTCGGTGATGGTCATTATAACATCACTTTAAATACTTGAGTCGGGGTACTCATGATTATATCATATTTGGAAAAAAACTAAAACTGAAAATAAAAATGATTTAGATTTGGGCACATGGTTGTTGGTGTGATTATTGGGTGTGTGGTTGTGTGCTCGAATCAACAAGGACCGAACATCTTGTCCCACTAAACCAAGCATTATCGCGTGCAGCCACATGAGGGTCATATGGGTCCCCTCTTGACCTAGTACTCTAGGGAGTGTTAATTAATGAGTCGCTGGTGGTAGGTGTAGGAGAAAAGAAAAAGGTTATGTTGTTCTGTTGTGTCGGGCATGTGCGGGGTGGGTTCCGAGTAGGTTCCCTCGCCCGAGGAGCATTGGCAGTTGCTACGGCTAGGCTAATGTCTCCAACACAACATATGGGTCCTCTGTGGGAGCCCAGGTTGGGTGGTTCACAGAGGGTTAACCCCCATACGTGCGACTCTTAATTAGCTAACTCCATTAGAAAACGTCTCGTAGGATTTAGCTCTCCCAGCATACCTTCGGAAGTGTGCTTTATCCGGTGGTGAAAGGAGCGGTCTGACATGTGGGTAAAGTTGTACACCCCTGCAGGGTTTAAACTATTCAAATTGCCATGTCCTTGGTTATGGACACGCTTGGGGAGGTTTTTCAAGAGTTAGATTTAAACATTTTGATAAAACTTGTGATTGGGTGGTATGAATGGGTAATTCGTGCTATTGTTGTGGTGGCTGTGGGAAGTCACCTCTAGGAGATTAATTACGTTTATAATTGTTGTCACGTTGATATTTGAGCAATTAAAATCTGTTTTAACAAATTGCTTTAAATCTATCACACTATTGCAAATAAAAATGTGGCTTTACGCTGAAAATGAACCCTATAGCCGTCTCTTTTGATTTAAGCCTACATGTATCTATGTATAAGTTTGTTAATCGTAAGTCTTGCGAGTACAATTTTTGTACTCAGTTGCATTGTTTATTTGCTGCAGAGGAGGTTGACCCCTAAGGGGTTGACGTTTGTGAGGCCGATTTCACCTTTGACGACTAGTTTGGGTGTTTTCGGTCGGTTGCCTTGTGGGTAAGGGCAGCCAGTTGACTTTTGTTTTCAGCCATCTTATGGCAGGTGTTTCCGTTGCATAACTTGACTATTTTGTATGGAACCTGATGTTGTGTAATATGTTGTAAATTATGAAACTTTCAGTTATATAAAGACTTGTGTATGGATGTGATGCTGAATTTTTGTAAGGTGTATGTGTACTGCAGTTCTGGGAAGTACATATACATCGAGAGTGAGGAAATTTTATTTGTAATGCTAGAACCAATAGAAAGGTTAAGTATTACAAATTAAATTGCCCGACGGCTCTCACAGGTGCTGGGGCCGCTGCTGTGGGTGCGCCAACTGGTGGTCCTTTCGGGGCTGCCGAAGTCGAGTTGAATCCTAAAAGGGATCCACGGTTGGAGTTGGCCGGCCTGCTCACTCCCGGTGCTTTGATCAATGGACGTACTTCATCATCATCATCAAGCTCAAGCCGACTTCTCATAAGCTTGTGCTAAGCTCATGGATGTTTCCAGGGTTGTAGGGTTTTGAAGTTTCACATCGGTGCGCAACGGCTTGCGCAACCCGTTAGTGAAAATTTGTATCTGTTGTTTCTCGGTCATGTCATCGCAATGACACAAAAGAGCCAAGAACCGTTCTTGACAATCGCTGACTGTACCATGTGCTGGAGTTGAATGAGCTCGCCCAAGGCCTCCGGATTGGTGGTCCAAACCGAAGGTTCACATGATCTACAAAACGTGGCCACGAAGGAACGCCTTGATTTCTCTCGAGCCGACAATACCATTGTTGCGCGAATCCAGTCATATCGTATGAAGCTAACCACACCTTTTCTTCCTCCATTGTACGCTGTTTCTTGAAAAAATTGCTAGCAGCGATTTAACCATGACAACGGATCTTCTTTCCCATCATAAGTCGGAAAAAGCAACTTATGGAATCGTGGTGCTCCGCGGCTTGCCGACGTGAATTCCTCGTCGTTGTCCTTTGGTCGTGCGTGATTGGTACTTGCGCCGGAAGTATCGTCACGACCAGACGTTTCCAGTGCTGCGATTCTGCTAACCATAGCCTCCCTTGATGTCGTAAGTTCCTGCAACATCTGTAGCATCGTGTTTAGCTGTTTCTTCACTTGATCGTCCATGGCAGACGATGGCGAGAAGAACGACTCTGATACCAAAGATGATATGGCTTAGCGTCGATAGTCGAAGATAACTTCAATTCGCCCTCAAGTCGAACCGGTTGTTCCAGACGACAGAGGCTCTGAATTGTCTATTGCTGAACTCAGATCTTTATTGATTTCTCAAGTAACGCAGGCAACCTCTTATATAAGGAGCCTTTCCTAACAAGACTTGCTATATGTAAAGCTATCTGTAATTCTATTACAATTGCTAATTCAAACCATCTATCTATAGCATACTACTGCATATATAACTATCGACTGATACAAGTTGCCGATACGGACTCCTCCAAAACAATTGTAGTCGTCATCGTTTTGCCGAACGTACTCAGCTTGCCGCCGTGGACTCCGAGTTGGTTTCCAAAGTATGCCCAGACTTGCGACGCCGTCTTTGATATGTCACCAACAAATGCGTCCACAACACTTTCATACTCAATAATTTCCTTGCCTGCCTTTGGGGAATTATGATACCACTGGTTTATGCTGTTTTGAAAGGTTGACAACATCTTAAAAGATAGGACATGCTTTTAGATGAAGCAGATTGATATATTTGTTGAAAGTGAAGATCAAGAACTAGAATCCGAATCCACCCAGTGTACCTGTTTCAATAGAATGTAACTAAGACTCTAAATCCTTCATGTGGAACTACTGAAAGGATTTTTTTTAAAGAAAAATACATGTTTCCGTGCATGTCTATTCTTGTAATACACCCTGCATTCTGTCCCAATATCTCGCGTGCATCTAATTCCTAGAGCAAAAATCCCAATTGCACTAACTGGGTTTAAATGCATATGCTATTTTAGGTTGTCGAACGGGGTTTTGCTGCACTAGTAGCGATGGCTCAAGCTTGGGAGAGCTCTGCACCCGATGAAAACAAGAAACATGAAAAAAGGGTGTGGCAATCAGGCCAGTCTGCAATTGCTCAAACTTTTTCAACAGTGTTACAAAAAGCTTGGTTGTTACCCATTGAACAGAAGGTTTGTTGCCAAAGAGTATGTCAAGTTTGCTCTTTGCTTTTGTCTCGAGGTACTCATGCAATGAGATTTTGTTGACTGTTTGTTGACGTTCATTTCAGGAGTTGACGTTAAATTCTGCATTGCCACCTCCGTCGTGTGTAAATAATGCTTCTGTATTACTTGAGTTCATCATGAGGTCTGTTACTTCTATGGAAGAAACCACGGGTATGAAGTTCTTTGAGCTAGTAGCTATATGGGCTGACACCATTGCCTACTGGGACTCTTGGGAGGAGATGGAGGATCAGGGAGTTTTCAATGCAATCAAAGAAGCTGTCAATTTCCATCAAAGATTTGGCTCTTCGGGTTTCTTCGTGAAAATGCTTCCTTCCCAGTCAGCAGATGGTTCACAAAATTCAGTCATTGGTCGGGTTTCTAATTTTGTGACCAGGGCCATTGCAGCTTACCCATCTGCATCCATACATTACTGCATGCTCCAAATTTCTCCTTTGGAGCAGAAGGCGCTAGAATGACTCTTGCTGTAACCTTTGCGCAAGCAACGTTTTCCCATTTAAGGGTATGGAAACCACTACTATTGGCCATTTCTTCATGCTACATTTGCTATCCAGATGCTATTGAGCAAGTCTTATGCAAGGATGATAGTAATGGTTATACAATCTGGGCATCTGCATTGGCACAAGTCTCAAGCTCGCTGGTAGTGAGAGGATGGGGACGATGATGATGGTGATGGTGCAGAAGATCTAGATGATGATGAAGAGGAGGAAGGCACTGATGAAGATGATGAGGTAATGTAACGTTAAATCGTGCTTTCTATCTTCTCCCTTCATGCTCAAACCCATTACTTGAAGATCACAAACAACATGCAATCAGGATTCGGAGGATGATGATGTGTGAGAAGAGACAGAAGAGGAATTCCTTGAGATATGCAGCAGCTGCTGCTGGTGAGTCAATCGAGATTGTCGAGGAGACAGAGATGATGAAACCCAAGACATTGAATTCGGTAAACTTCTTGAAATATTTTCTCTATCTTATATTTGCCTAAAAATGGAATTGTTTTATGAGCATTCACCTCTGGGAGCAAATGCAGGTTCCCTGGGCGAAGTGGAGTAGTGGACATACAACAAGTGGTTCTTTCACTGATGCAGAACCATATTGCGCTCCTCCAGGCCCAAATTTTGCCGGATGACCTAATTGAGAGAATTGCAGAAACATTTCCTGAATATGAACAGATGTTTCATGTTCATCTACAAGCTTAGGTGATAGACTACTTGTGCAGATTTTCTTGTGCGGTATGTTTTTATTTTTGTTTTTAGCTTTTATTAGTTATCTTTGGTGTGTTGTTTGTTTGAGACATTGTTCTTATTCTTTATCTTGGCATGGAATGGTGGATGAAAATTCGTTAGTGGGGTTTCCCACTAAATATTAGTGGATGAACAATGATATTCTTTATGTGGCCTGATCTGATGGTGCAACATTTATCTTTTTTTTTTTACCCGATGATGTTGTATGCCTTTCATTTATCTTTTTTTTTACCCGATGATGTTGTATGCCTTTCATTTATCTTTTTTTTTACGCGATGATGTTGTATGCTTCTCTCTGACATTACTAGTGGGTCATCTACTTTTGAGAAACAGACACAACTTTGATAAAATTGTATCCATAAAAAAGATCAGATCCTTTTGAATCAAATTCTTATGGTATGGGGTCTTGTATATATAATAGTTGAAATTCTTCTTGGTTTGAGCTGGTGAAGTATCCTCAATGCCGTCTGAAATTTCTCAAGTCCCAGGGACTGCCAGCTTTGAGGCCAACTTGGCGATCGACCGCTGTTGCCGTTATGGTCGCAAACGGAGAGCATGACCTGCCGGCTATGGCCGCAGAAGGTTAATGGATTTAGATTTGCCAATTTTGTCCCTCAGAGAATTGTACTTCCTAGACTTGTGGGTATTGTAACCAATCTGATACATTGGATTAAGAAGAATTAACGGCCCATATAGACTTGTGGGTATTGTAAAAGTGCTCTTCTTTTTTTTGGTTTGTCTTTCTGATCTTGACGTCCTTGTCATTTTTGTTTGATCTGCCTATAGAGGATTTGCAATTCGGCATCTCTTGCAGCCGGCGCCGGCCGGGAGCAGGTCAATGGAATCTTAGTAGATAACTCTGAAAGGTGGCCACTGCAATTCGACAAATGTGTCCTGCCACTGGGTCGGCATCTCCTGCAGCCGGCGCCGGCCGGGAGCAGGTCAACGGAATCTGAATAGATAACTATACTCTGAAAGGTGGCCACTGCAATATAATCTGAATAGATCCCAAACTATATATTGGGGAGACCGAGACGACCGAGACCTCCATTCGCTTGCGCTTCCATACTATGATCCCAAACACCACCTGAGCTAGCTAGTGATAGATAGCCATGGCCCTTCTTCCTTGTGTCCGCCTTATACTATTGGCGGCCACTTGTTTACTGACGACGGCGATCGCCGCCGTTTCCTCCTCGCCGCTGAGGCTGAGCAATGATACTGACCTTGCCGTGCTGCTGGCTTTCAAAGCCCAGCTCTTCGATCATCTTGGCGTCCTTCACGACGGCTGGACTAGCAATGTGTCCTTTTGCGGCTGGGTCGGCGTGTCGTGCGGCCGGCGACGTCAGCGCGTCGTCGCTCTGGCGTTGCCTGACGTGCCCCTCCAAGGGGAGCTCACTCCTCACCTCGGTAACCTCTCTTTCCTACATGTCCTAAATCTGACCAACACAAACCTTAGGGGCTCCATCCCAGCTGATCTTGGAAGGTTGCCTCGCCTTAGAGTTGTTGCTCTCGGCCAAAACACTTTATTTGGTACTATTCCCTCCACACTTGGAAACCTCACAAGGCTTCAATGTCTTGACCTATATCACAACCAACTCTCAGGGCAAATACCACCAGAGCTGCAAAATCTGCCTGACCTTAGGTACATAAATCTCGAAGAAAACCGCATGATCGGCCCAATACCAAAATTTTCTTTCAACGGCACGCCTTCACTAGAACGCATCTCCTTTGCATACAACAACCTATCTGGGTCAATACCAGATAGCATTGGCTCCTTGCTCATGCTTCGAGGCCTATACCTGAATGTTAATCAGTTCTCCGGTCCAATACCTCGTACCATCTTCAACATGTCCAGCCTTGAAGTCATGGGCCTCGGAAGCAACAACCTCACCGGGCCTATACCTAGCAACGAAAGCTTTATCCTCCCCAAGTTGCAAATAATATCTCTCTCTTCGAATAAATTCACGGGCCAAATCCCATTGGGCATTGCGGCATGTCAGCACCTTGAGGTGCTCGATATATCAGATACTCTCTTCGCTGATATGGTGCCGACATGGCTCGCCAAATTGTCGCAGCTCACTTTCCTTTCTATGGGTGGCAGTGGCATCTTCGGGCCGATCCCGAGTGTGCTCAGCAATCTCACCATGCTCAGTCACCTTGACTTCTCATTCTCCAACCTAAGCGGACAGATTTCGGTGGAACTGGGAACAATGAGACAACTCAATTCTCTCCATCTTTCATATAACCAACTAAGCGGTTCCTTTCCCGCTTTTGTTGGAAACCTATCTGAATTGTCCCTCTTGGAATTGAACAACAACTTGCTGACTGGATCAGTACCGTCCACACTTGGAAGCATTAGATCTCTTACGCGGATAGATATTCGACATAATTACCTCCAAGGGGATCTGCACTTTTTGGCCAGCCTTTGCAATTGTCGGCAACTCAAATACCTTATCATATCAGACAATTCTTTCACCACCGGTAATCTCCCCGGCTTTGTTGGGAACCTCTCTAGAAGGTTGATATACTTCCAAGGACACAACATCAACTTAATTGGTGGTCTTCCAGCTACACTACCAAATCTGACTGGTCTCCAGGAGCTATCCCTTGCCAGAAACCATTTGAGCAATGCAATCCCAGGGTCCATCATGATGATGGAGAATCTCTGAGTACTTGACCTTTCTAGGAATAACATAGCTGGCCCACTCCCAAATTCATTTGCGGAGCATCAAATGTTAACCAAGCTAATCCTGTCACAAAACTCATTCGAGGGTTCAATCCCAGTTTCTTTTAGACGTTTGACCAACTTAGGGAGATTGGACCTATCTTCTAATAATCTTTCAGGTACTATACCAAATTACTTTGCCAATTTCTACTACCTTACTAGTTTGAACCTCTCCTCTAATAAGCTAGAAGGACCGATCCCAAATGGAGGTGTTTTCTCAGACATCACCTTGCAATCTTTGATGGGAAATGTTGGGCTGTGCGGTGCTCCACATCTAGGATTTTCACCATGTCAAGACAAGTCTCACCCAACTCATGGTGAAACCTTGCCTCAAGTTTATACTCCCTATTGTCGCCATAGCGGTTGGTGCAATTCTTGTTGCTTATACCTAATGATCGGAAAGAAAATGAAGAAGAATCCGGATGTTACATATTCTCTTGATATGGTGATGTGATTGGCCATAGGTTAGTATCATACAATGAGATTGTTCGTGCCCGATAATTTCGATTGAGGATAACATATTGGGAGTTGGAGGTTTTAGCAAAGTTTTCAAGGGCCAAGCGGATGATGGTTTGGTTGTCGCGATAAAAGTGCTCAATATGCAAGTCGCATAAGTTGTGAGGAGCTTTGATGCTGAATGTCAAGTCTTTGCGGATGGTTAGGCATCGTAACTTGATAAAGATATTGAATACTTGCTCCAACTTGGATTTGAACCTTTGCTACTTGATTACATGCCCAATGGTAGCTTGGAGGCACTCTGCACACTGAAAGCGAGCCTTGCTTAGGATCATTCCAAAAAGGTTGGACATCATCCTTGATGTGTCAATGGCAATGGAGTATCGCACCATGGCCACTATAATGTTATCTGCCTTTGTGACTTAAAGCCTAGCAATGTGCTATTGGACGAGGAGATGATTGCATGTGGCGGACTTTGGCATTGCAAAATTACTGCTAGGTGATGACAACTCTATGGTTTCAGCGAGCATGCCAGGGACAATCGGGTACATGGCACCAGGTACTTGCACTGATCATTCTTAAGGAGGTTCTTTTGTAATATGCTAGCTAGCAGTCAGATTTTTCAGTTAACAAACATCTATTGTTCACAATTTTCTTTGACAGAATATGCAATAATGGGAAAGGCATCGCGGAAGAATGACGTGTTCAGCTTTGGAATCATGCTTCTCGAAGTCTTCACCGGGAAGAGGCCCACAGACCCCATGTTCATTGGAGAATTAAGCCTTAGGCGATGGGTTTGCCAAGCATTTCCAGCGAACCTTAGTGATGTTGTTGATGAGAAGCTACTGCAAGATGAACAAGTAAGACCTCGCTTTGATCACCGAACCAACGCTTCCTTGGGATCTTCGTCGACAAGCACGAGCAGCAACTTGCTTGTTTTAGTATTCGAGCTGGGCCTGATGTGTTCGCGTGACTCACTGGAGCAAAGGATGTGCATGAGTGATGTGGTTGCGAAACTGAAGAACATCAACAAGGATTTCTCTGCTTGTATGCCGGGAACAATGCAAAGGGCTCAGCGTTAGTGTGTATATAGTCTATCTATGTGTGGCGCTGTGTTTCCATACTACTGCAAAGTAATACAATGTAGTATGGGTAATTTCCAAGTGCATCGATGTCAATTTGTAACGTAAGGATGGCAACTATGGGGTCGAAAAGGCTCGGAGCCGCCTCAACTCAAGTGCACTTGAGCTCTACACTTCGCAGGTTCCGATCCGATCCGATTTGCTCTGTTCTTTTTCTTTCTGTCGAATTGTACAATTCTGCGGTTCCTGCCTATACGATTGAGCCTACTGATTGAGAGGTCGGGTGCTTGCTGTGACAACACCAATTGCTTGCTGCGGTTATTTTTTTCCTACTCATTCCTTTGGTGAGCTTAAAGTCTCAACTTTCGATGAAAACATATGCACGAGGCTGCACGGACACGGACTTCCAACACGTATCAGACATGGGATTTGTCATTTTCTAAAAAATAGCGACACAGGGACACGACTGTATAATAATAATAATAATATATGCATATGTATTATTTAATGTTTTCCTACGTGTTTGTCAAACAAAAAGTATAAAAATAGGAATATGTACCTCAAAGATGATCATCGGCTCCTGGCCTCTTTTGATACGTGTCCGATTTATACAAGAATAACAACTTCAGTTTGTCCAAGAGAGAAATCCATAAAAGAAATGCCCACAATCAACTTGGTAACTACCAATATCATTACCAATTTATTCAAGAATAAGTACTTATCGGCTTATAGTTAATAATTATTGCTGAGATATCACTATATCAGTCCCCAAACATGTATTTTGCAAGAAAATTCTCATTCTACAAAAAAGAAGAAAAAACAGTTGTAATAAGCACAAACAACTTGGCACCAACCTCGCAAGATTCCTCCGCCACACGAGGAATGCCCTCCTCTTGTTTGCATCGAGCTCCTCCACGGTCATCAGAGCATTCCATGGTGGACTGCAATCACACACCCCGCATAGTCACAAAAAAGAACAGCCCCAAAACTCCATACATGCAACAATTACACCGACAACGATCACAATCACTCACCGCCTCGAGACCCTGAGGCTGCTGGCATGCAGTGCCTCCTGCTCCTTCTGCAGTAGCCGCCTTTCCTCGTCCGTCTCTACCGTCGCATCCCTGTGCCCAACCAATCCAACCATTACAATATAGAACCAACGACACGCAAATTTCCCAACACCAACAAAAATAGAGGCGAGGTTTTTTTCACTGAGGGAGAGGCGGTCACTCACAGGTCGATGACGAGGTCGGAGGAGGAGACGGAGTCGGCGAGGGCGGAATGGAGGCGGTTGGCCTGGCGGCGCGCTCGAGGACAGCGTCGATCTCGCTGACGTCGATGACAGACTCGAGGGGCCGCGTGCGATGGCGAGAGGAGGCGACCGCCTCACCTCGCCTCGCTCCTTGGCGACGGCCGCCACCTTGTTCTGCTGCTGGATCAGTGTGCGGCCCAGTCCCTCCCCCTTCTCCTTCCCGCTGGGGGCTCGGGGCTGTAGGCGGCGTCGAAGGGGAATGGAGTCTAGAGATGATGCGCTAGCGCTATGCTAGGTTAACTGGCGACGCAACTGGGGGCGGGCTGGCTACCGTTTTGGGCTGAATGCAATGGGCCCAAGTGTCCGATACGTGTTCCAGATGTGTCCGATTTCAATTTTAATTGTTTTTGCGGCTCTAATTTCGAACATGCCTGAAATACAGGTCAGAGCCGTGTCCATGTCCGACACAGACTCGATAACTTTCAGACATGTCCGTGCATCCCAGAATATGCATATATTATTATTATTATACAGCCGTGTCACCATTTTTAGAAAATGGCAAATCTCGTGTCCGATATGTGTCGTGTCCGACACGCGTGTCCATGCATCCTACTGGAAAGCCAGTGGGATAAGGTTTCAGAGCCTTACAGAAAGACTTAATAGAGAATTGTCCACTGGAATGCAGTAACCATACCAATTTGTCATCATGTTCATTCCAATGAACATTGGCACAATCAACAAGTGATTGATTCCACAATTTCATCGTATCTCCCCCCCCCCCACAAAGTTCTTCAGAACCTTATAAAACCCCACCCCTCCTCAAAAACCTTAGCTGCAGTTATGTTTTTGCTAAAAGTGAGGTTATACAACCTAGAATCCTTGATGGCAAGTGGAGCATCATTGAGCCAGAGATCCTCCCAAAATCTGGTTCTTTCTCCATTACCAATTTTTGTTCTGCAGTAAGCAAAAAAAGCTTGCTTAATAGACATAATCCCTTTCAAAAAATGAGAATATCTTTGTAACACCCCAATTTTCTGAACCTTTTTGAAAATTTTTAAAATAAAAAGAACCATTTGGTTTTGATGAGAGTTCAAATCTTAACTTGAGATTTTCGGAATTCGAGTGTTTAAAATGACTAAATCAAACTTCAACTAATTGAAAGCTTGGTTTATTTGGAGTTATTTGAGCTCTTGTGTTGTCTTTCCCCCGTCTCTGCTCGTTCTGCTCTCCTCTTGGCCCAGCTCTTTCTTTTCCCAGACCTCCTTGTTGTCTGGGCATTTCTTGTATGCCCAGACCTCCCTCTTGTTTGGACATCTCCTTGAGTCCAGATCTCCTGTGTCTAGACCTCCTTTGTGTCTAGACCTCCTCCGTGGTTAGACCTCTTGTGGTCTAAACCTCCTCTTTGGTCTGGACCTCCCCTTGTGTCCAGAACATCCCTTCGGTTTAACCTTCCCTTGGAACACGTCCACCCCGAGTCAATCTAGCTCGGGTTTATGTTTCAAATGTTCTTGATTTCGAAATTCAAAATTCGGATTGAATTCCCCCTTCGTTGGAACCCCCTCGTGTTTATTTGAATTTCCTCGTGTTCATTTGGACCTCCTCGTGTCCATTTGAACCTCATTTGAACTTCCCTCATGTTCGTTCGGACCCCCGCTCGATCTTGACCATCAGGACCTCCCTCGAGTTCATCCTGGCCGTCGAGACCTCCCTTTGATTCCATCTTGACCGACAGGACCTCCCTCGAATTCATCCTGGCCGTCGAGACCTCCCTTTATTCCATCTTGACCTCCCTTGAGTTCATCTTGACCGTTGAGACTCCCTTTGATTCCATCTTGACCAACAGGACCTCCCTCGAGTTCATTCTAGCTGTCGAGACCTCATTTGATCTCCTCTTGACTGTCAGGATCTCCTTTGAGTTTATCCTGACCGTCAAGACCTCCTTTGCCCTTCATCTTAATCGTCAAGACCTCCCTTGATCTCATCTTGGCTGTCAAGACCTCCTTTGTCTTTCATCTTGGCTGTTAGGACCTCCTTTGGACCACCTTCCGTGGATCTCCTCCATTGGATCCTTTTTCCTTTAAATCCCCTCCGTCAGGACCTCCCCTGAGGGTCCAGACCTCCCTTCATTTGGATCTGAGGGTCCAGACCTCCCTTTGTTTGGATCTAAGGGCCCAGACCTCCTTTCAGTCTAAGACCTCCCTGCGTGGCCTAGCTTCGCGCCTTCGTTTGGAACCGTCCGATCTGTATCGGACGACTCGATCATGTGGCGCGTTCGGCCGGTCCGAACGTCTCATCCTTTTTGAGCCACCTGATCTGAATCAGACAACTCTGTTTCGCCGCGCCTTTTCCCTTGTTCCTTTTGACCTCCTCCTCTTCAGGACCTCGTGGTCTTTTTGCAAAGACCACCTTTGCGGGATTTCCGCAGGACCTCTTTGTCCTTTGGACCTCGTGGTCTTTTTGCAAAGACCACCTTTGCGGGATTTCCTCAGGACCTCTTTGTCCTCCCGACCTCTGGTCTTTTTGTAAAGACCACCCCTTGGTCTTTTTTGTAAAGACCACCCTTGTGGGTCAGGACTGTTGGGATACGGGGTAGGCTACGATAGCTACAAACAAAATTTCTACCACGCGAACCAAGATGCCAAGCAAGTAGATGATCACAGATCGTTACCAACAGACGCGCAGAGCAGCGGAAGAAGGATTGGAGCAGTTTGGTCCAACGAAGAGCGCGTCGATGAAGCGGTCATAGTCGATCGTCCAATGTCCTCACGAGCCGATCGTCTCCTCCGAACGTCTGCGGTTCCTTGTGAAGATCGCGGATCGTCCTCAAAGCGCAACAATCGTAATGCGCCTCTCAAGTATCCACACGTCCGGGGAAGGAACAACCGAGCGTCGGTGTGCGGCACCAAGTCGCGCGGTGGAGCTCTCAAGAAGATGGCGGCTAGGGTTTCGTGGTGTTTCACGCGCCTCTCCCATGACCTCATGCACCTCCTTATATAGTGCTCGTGATGGATCCTATCCAAACACATTTCTGAATCGTATTCGTCTTGGTTTGTTCAACCCGTTAAGTGTGTGACCACAGCAGGTTCATGTGTAGTTCGGTTGTGATTAGGAAACCGTTCCGATCACGAGTCGTGTGACTCCTAGCGAACATATCGATTCCGAATACACACAAATTATATCGGACGAACCTTAATGCAATATGATATCGACCAGGTCCTCATCACTTACGACTGTGTCCTATCTCTATCTGACCGGTTCGTATTTGATCACGACCAACTCGTAACTCCTTACGACTTGGTTTCGACTACTCTGTGATTACGTTCGACCGCCTACGACTTGCTTGTATCTCCATACGACCCGATCGGTGGTAGTCGAACGAACATTTCTCATGTATTCTCCCTTTGCCTCACGATATCTGGTTGAACTCGGGTGAGATGTTGTGTCATCCATGGACTATTCAATACTTTCTCGTCGAGTATCGAGATAACCTTATGTGGTGAACTCTTGACCACCGATGTATAGCCATGCACTTTCTTTATCCGACCACTTGAGGGCGAGAGATATCTCTCTGTTATGTTAGGAGGGCAAATCCCATATCCGATCGGTCACATCCCTCTGCATGTTTCATAGCATACCCGAAAGCTACCTTTATAACTACCCGATTCTGAGTAGCGTTTGGCAACCCCTAAGAGTGCTATTACACATGTAGGAAACCATCTTGATCTCAGTCTAAGGATTATACATCACCATTGCTTGAGACCAACTAACGACACATAGAATCATAACAATCTCAATAGTGTCTCAAGGTGGGTCTTATCCAACACCATGTTCTCTAACATGTGTCCACATTATTGATTCGATATCCCTATATCCATGACCGGTGAAACATGGTCATCAATCAATACATGTCTTTGGTCGAGAAGTCACTAGTGTTCACCGGTGACTTTCGACCGAGGATACTTTTAGAACGACATCATCATAAGTTAAAAGAGCTTCACCAACAAGTCACATACTCGTTAATCTTCATGACTGATGATTCATTCAAGGAACAAGATAACATATTATCAAATATAGTGAACATAATGAAATATAATCATCTCTATGATTGCCTCTAGGGCATATTTCCAACAAGGACCTCCCTGTCCGCAGGACCTCTTTGCCCTTTGGACCGCCCTGTCCTTTGGACGTCCTTGTCCGCAAGACCTCCTGGTCTTTTTGCAAAGACCACCTTTGCGGTCATGACCTCCTCAGGAGTTTTGACTGGTCCCACTTGTCAGTCCTGCTCACTTCCTCCTTCTTTCCACCACAGAAGTCCTTGCGCAATAAATGTTGTCACTCCTGTGGTACCTTGTTTTTCTTTTTGTCTTTTCCCTTACCTGCCCCATCTTTTCCTCCTTTTTTAGGCCATGCCTTGTCTTGTCCCTCACCAACCTTTGACTTGGGAGTCACTGAGTCTCTCAGTGCCATCTTCTCTTTCTCTCTTGGCTATAAATAGCCTGAGTAGCCCTCCTTTCTTCACCTTTGGCCGCACTTAGCTCTCTAGCTCTTGTCCAGCTTGCTCATTGCTTGAAGCTTCGCCAAGGAGATCGTTGAGGTTGCGCCGTCACCTCCTCGTCGACAAGAAGGCCGCCAGAGTTTGCACTACCACCTCATTGCCGAAGGAGTTCGCCGGAGCGCCCGCGCCGTCCTCGACCGTCGCCGCCAACCCTCGACCTTCCCCCCTCCCCTTCTACCTCCCTCTTAGCCTTGGTGAGTATCTCCGTGCCTTGTTCGTTTCCTTGGTTTCATACGACCATGTTGCGTAGTCATATTTCTTTTACGACCACACAGCGTAGTCGTAGCCTCCTTGTATTTTTCATACGACCACGTTAAGTGGCCGTATCCTTTTTGCATTCCTTGTACAACCACCTCGCGTAGTCGTAGCCTTGCTGGACTTCCTCCTTTGGATCTTCTGAGAGCCTCTTTTTGCAAAGATGACCTTCTTGGTCTTTTTGCAAAGACGACCCTCTCGGGACCTTCTCAAAGACCTCCCTTGACCTCCTCGGGACATCCTCCTCAGGACATCCCTTGAGCTTCTCTAGACCTCCCTTGGCAAAGACCACCCTCTCGGTCTTTGCTGGTCTTTTGCAAAGATCACCCTCTCGGTCTTTGCAGGTCTCTTCGTAAAGACGACCCTCTCGGTCTTTTGCGAAGACGACCCTCTTGGGTCCTCTTCCTCAGAGACCTCCCTTTTTGCCCTCTCGGGCCTTCTCAGGACCTCCCTTTTGTAAAGACCACCTTTTGGTCCTTGCCACCCCTTTTGGTCTTTTGCAAAGACCACCTCCTTTGATCTTTTGCAAAGACCACCTTCTTGGACTTTGCTGGCCTCTTTGCAAAAGACCACCCTCTTTAATCTTTTGCAAAGACCACCCTCCCGTCGGACCTCCTCCTAAGAGCCCTTTCCTGGTTCTTCTTGTTCTGTTCTTTGCTATTCGGTTTGTTTGGAGTTCATTTGGATCTTATTTGGTTGTTATTTGATTCTGCTTTGCTTCATTCTCGTGTAGATCGCGTCGTCTCTAGGGAGCCCGAGCTCTGTGAAGGAGTAGTTCCTCAAGCTTTCGAGCGAGGCAAGTTACACTCTTGATCATGTTGAACCTAGTATTTCAAGTTATCTATGTTCCGTTTTAAATCATTACTGCATGCTTATTTTAATTCAAATATTTCAATCCCTGTTTTAACTTTGTAGTTACTCCTAATTCCTTTGTACAACTAATCTTGATTATTGAATTGATCACCCCTTGTCACCGTAGTAAAAGCTAGTTGGTATACTAGTATGAACTAGCATGTATTGCAAAACTTGATGCTTAGTCATGCTTAAACCAAAATCCTGATTTGGGAGTTTTGCTGCCAAAAGACCAATGTTGTCTAAATGTTTCTACCATGACATTGGGTTGTCATGGAGGTTTGCAAATGTTTTCGAAAAGTAAAGCAAAAGGAAAATTGTTTTGGACTTGGGCGAACTGGTTGTTTGGTTGGTGCATATCAATGCACGGGAATCGTGTCATCCGATGCCCAAGGTTGAGGTAGTCGCCCAAGTCAATTAAGGACCGGTCTTTGAGTGTATTGTGCCATGCCTCACCGTGCAACCATATGTCCTGAGAATGGGTAGGGGACCTGGCTGACTAATTTGCAAAGTTCCATCACGGTCGATCCTGTTGATGCAATGGGTAGTCTTTAATGACCTTTCTTTTATGACCTATGTTAGTCCCGCCTGGCACAAGAGGGGGCCCTTGATCTCTGCGGGTTTCTATCCGCAGGGTAGGGTGAAACCTTAGTGAGGGTGGACTGCGGTGGAATGATACACTGTAAAGGCCTTGTCACGAGCTCTAGACCACTTACCTTCGGAAGTGAGTGGTGACATCGACGGTTGCCAAACAAACTAAAGAAGTCGTATCATGTGGGTAAAGCTGTACACCTCTGTAGAGCGTAAAACTATTTGAATAGCTGTGTCTGCGGTCAAGGATATGCTGGCAAAGCTGCTCCAAGTTAGATGTTGGTTTTGGTTTTCAAATGACTTTGTTAAACTGTTTTGGATCTCTATCCAATTGGGAGCCTTGTGACAGGAGGGTATCCTTCACCACTTGTTGATGAATGTTATCCAAACTGTAAAACTGATTTTGGAAAAATGAATTTTAGTTATTGTATAACTGCCTTGGAACTTAGTATTTGTATTTGAAAGAAACTTGGCTTTATGCAAATCAACCATATTAAGCCTTCCTTTGAGATACCCATCTATGCATGTCATTATGTTATTTGATGGGTGTAACTTGCGAGCACGGTTGTTGTGCTCACTCTTGCTTGATAATGTTATTGAGCAGGAAAAGAAAGCTTTGAGGAGGACTACGCGGTGGACCTAGAGGTCCTGGTCGACTAGGATGCGCCCTCCAGCCGATTGCCTGTGGTGACTCGGGTGGTCTGCTGTTTTATCTTCCGCTGTATTTTATTTTGTTGGCTCTTAAGCCTCCCCTTTGTAATCAACTCTGTTGTTAATAAAGCTTGCGTTTGATGTATGTTACCACTTTTGTTTGCTGTGAAGAGCTAGCCATTGATCCTTGGGACTAGCTCAGTTCACAGAGAGGACTTGGGGTTATCCTAGGTCTCACGACCTCCTCGGGTGGTGGTCTCTCAACCACCCCTGGGTTAGGTCGTGGCACTTGGAGTCTCCTCGAGCCTCACGACCACCCTCGGACCTCTCGGGAGATCTTGATAGACCTCTCGAGTGGTCCGAGAGACCTCTCGGGTGGACTTGATGGACCTCTCGGGTGGTCTGAAGGACCTCTCGGGTGGTCTTGATAGGCCCCCGGGTGGTCTGGAGGACCTCTTGGTTGGTTCTGAGGGACCTCCACAGGAGACCTCGGGTCGGTCGCTACACTCTTGGTCTTGCACTCACTTGGGACATAGTATCTCTTTGTAGGTACTTCCTCATTAAGTCTTGCTAAAGACCATTCTCATTAGCCAATTTCTATAGCCACTTACTAAGCAAAGCCATGTTCATTGACTCCAAGTCCAACACACCCAAACCACCCTGGTCCTTAGGCAAACATACCACAGGCCAACTAACAAAGTGGTATTTCCTAATGCCTTGATCAGCCTGCCAAAGAAATCTTTATCTAAAGTAATCAAGTCCTACCCTTGACTCCTTTTGGCAATTTATGAAAAGAGAGCATATAGAGGGGTACATTGCTAAGACTAGCATTGATCAGAATAAGCCTACCCCCAATAGAAAGTAATTTTCCTTGCCAACATCCTAATTTTGATTCCACTTTATTTTCAGTGCCTTTCCACTCCTTATTCTAATTTTAATCCGGTGCACCGGAATGCCCAAATACTTAAGGGGGAAGTTGTGCAGCTTGACAAGTAAAAATCTCCTCATAGATTTATAATTGTCTACAGGAGATCCGCCGCAAGAACGAAGAGAAGTGGTGAGAGAGGATCACCTTGTCTTACTCCTCTTTTACATTGAAAATATTTCCCTGGTACTCCATCTAATAAAACTGTGGATGTTCCAAAACTGAGTAAATTTTTAATCCAGGTAATCCATCTATTATCAAAACCTTTATTTTGCAAAATTTGGATGATAGTACTATGCTCCACCATATCAAAGGCTTTTTCAAAGTCCAGCTTTAGAATAATAATTTCCTTTTTCGATTGCCGACATTGATGGATATATTCATAGGCCCAAGCAAGACAATCTTGAATCGTTCTTGTTTTGATAAATCCATATTGATTTTTATGAACAATTTGCAGAATGATCCGTTGTAGTCTATCCGACAATATCTTTGTGAGTATGTTAGACCATGTGGCTAGGTCTAGAATATTTTTGTTGATGAATAATTGACAATGTTGCTTACTGATATTATTTGAGGAGTGTGGCGTGTGTGTGGACTTATGTCGGTCAAGTTGGGAAGAACTTATGTCGGGAAAAGATGTTTTGGTATTTGCATGTGCAGGGTAACTCGGAGGCGATTGTGGTCTATGGCAAGGACCGGGAGATGGCTTGGTGTGAAGTCATCTCTGTCAAGGATGCTAGAGGAGACGGTCGAGCTCGAGTTGGGACGCGTGGAGATCAAAGATGGATGATGTGTGTTGGAGCTACGGAGGTGCGGTTCGGAGGCTACGACACATGACAATTTTGGGGTGTCCAAAATTGGAAAGCCGAGCAAAATTGGAAGGCTAAGAGAAATTGGAATCGGGTCCCTTGTTTGTAGGACAGCTCATACAATGGGTTGTGGTGATACAGTCGGCTACAGGATTGTAGACATCACACAATCTTTTAATGCTTTCCTTGGTTCTAGTGATACAGTCGGCTACAGGATTGTAGACAACACATTTCTCTCTCTTTATTCTCTTTCATCCACATCAGCTTAAATCCTACGTGGCAGAGGCTATAGACAACTGATGTAAGCCCATTGTACATGACCTGAAGGAGATTAGAGTTGATTTCTAGCGGCAGCTGGAGAAAAAGAAACGCTTTTGTATTTTTGGTGCTTGGGTTTGAGGGGTGCCATGAAGGCACTTTGTAGCCACAAAAATGATGATCCAGAAATAAAAAGTGAGATCCAATTCAAGCGGATTTTTTATTGAAGTCTTCATGCTCTTGTCGCTATTTTCTCTCCTGTGTGATGTCTTCTGTTCAGGTTGGTGTGCTGAAGAAAAAGGGTTGCTACCAAAGGTAGTTTTGTTGTGCGTGTACTGCTAGCTGCTACCAAAGGCCTTGCTACATTTTTTTATATGGGTGTTTGTTGGGTTCAATAGTAGAGAGAGAGTGTGTTAGGGTTTAAAAATCTTCCACAATCATTCACCCCCCTCTGATTGCCATTAACGATCCCACAGAGTAACTTGAGTAAGGAATTCAAAAGTGAGATGAGTCTGTAATCATTTACACTTTCTAGGGAGACTTTTTTTTGGCACTAAAGTAATGTGTGAATTATTGATACACTGTAGCTGAATCTTATTTTCATAGAAGTCATCACATAGCTTGTAGAAATCATTCTTAATAATATGCCAACAAAATTTTTTTTGATAAAGAGTCCATTAAAACCATCCGACCCTGGCGATTTATCAATAGGGAGTTCCTTTATTATTTTGTCGATCTCATCATAAGTAAATCTTTCTATCAAGATATGCAATCCCTGAACTGGGGCAATTAATTTAGATAAATTGAAAAGCATTTCAGTATTAGCCGAAGCCCCTAGTCTATCTTTAAATGAATGCCAAAGAATAGCTGACTTTCCATTGTGATCTTTTTCAATTCCATTGTCTTGAGTGGACAACTGCGTAATAGTGTTCCTTCTATACTGTTTTGTAGCTATGGCATGAAAGAATTTTGTATTCTCATCTCCGAACTTAACCCAATGAATAGTGCACCTTTTTTTCAATATAGTTGTTTGTAATGCAACAATCGAAGTAAGTGCCTCTTGATAATGTTACAGAAGTTCCATTCTGACCTATCTAGGGATCTTTGCTATTCCAGATTATCCATAAGGATAATAACCGAATTGCAGTTCAAGATTAATCTGGAAGGTTGAGATATTCTTAGTCCAAATTTTGAGACCATGCCAGAGACTCTTGAATTTTGCCGAAAGAATTGCATCTCCATTTGTGTGTCTGCACGGGCTGTTCCAATAGTATGATACAATGTCCATAAAACCTGGATGTTCAACCCAAAAAATTTCAAATCGAAATATCTTTGCTTTTAGAATGACCGTCTGAATTGAAACCACATAGGGGATATGATATGAAATATTGCGAGTTAGAGATCTGACCATTGTATTTGGATATTTTGTTGTCCAACTTACTGTAGTAAAAACCCCAATCCAATTGTTGCAAGAGCGGGGCATCTCGCATATTATTCCACGTAAAAGCTCTTCCTTTTAATGGGAGTTCAATTAATCCAAGATGGCTAATAATAGTATAATACCATTAAAAGTGAACATAGCAGTCATGTCACCACCTAGACTATTTCGATTTTGGGTAGAACGAATAAAGTTGAAATCTCCAAGAAAAATCCAATTGGAATCATCTGGTATTTGTAAATTCATCATCCAATCCATAAAATTGTCTCGCGCTAGATTTTCACAAGGACCATAAACACAAGTCACACTCTATTTTTCCAATGAATGTACAAAGGTAAATTTCATCGTGAGTGCAAAGGACAGGTTATGAAGTAGTTGTCCAGCAAAGACCTCTCCATTCTAAATAATTAAAATTCCGCCAGAAGCACCATTAGAAGGTGAAAAAACAAATTGATCAAACCGGCGTGGGCAAAACATCTTTATGTATCAAAACTCTCTCTTTTTTTTTGTTTCTTGGAGGCATATGACATTGCATGCACTTTCTTCTATTCTCTCTTAATGAACGCCACTTTTCATCTGAATTAATTCCCCTAATGTTCCGACAGAGAATATTCCAGTTTCAATACATTGAATTCATAACTTGCAAGTGGTGAAAGGAAGATATGCACATCCGTATCCTCTGGAAGTTGAATTTCGGTTATACATTCTGGCCATATGATATTGTAAGGAACTCGGCAATAAGTTGTGTGAGGAAAATAGTCAAGAACCATTGAGCAGTGAAGAAAAACAATAAGGAGAATCTGTTGTTGTTGTTGAGTCACCATGCCCAATGCTAGCTAGAGCGTGGAATTTCACATGGAGTTGCAGCCTACTGATAGTTACTCCTAATCACCATGCTGCACGGTTCGGAACAAAAATAGAGGGGAAAAAAATACTAATCAAGAATCAAGATGCTGCAGAAAAAGGATGGGTCTGTTGGCTGTCGCTGTATTCCGGTAGTGCTTGGTAGACGAAAGATGCAAGTCAAGCTTAGGTCTTGCTGTATTCTGGTTAGTTTTGATATTTTTGTTAGTTTCCGTTTCCGTCTTCTGTTTAGTTGTCGTATCCGAGTCAGTTGCTTGTTGAGTTTTGGAGTCAAAGTCGGTTGCCTAAATGTATAAAAGGCTGGGCCTAGCACCATGTAAAGAAGTGAATTTGTGAGAAGAAATAGAAAAGGACAAAAAGAGAAGCACTGTCTCGGTGTTTTTCTTCGACGATATCGTTTGTTTTTGGTGTTCTCTTTTCAGCAGAGAAGGGAGGCGTCAGGAACCGAGCGGAGAGACCAGGAGGAGGACAGGGCAAGTCACGTCGTGGACCCAGCGAGAAAAAAGAAGCGCATCGACGAAGCAGCAACCGAGGGGACCGAGCGGAAGAGGGAGGTGTCTAAGGAGCGTTTGAGTACTAATTTGTTTGGTACCACTCAAATTGCCGTATGATTACCATCCCTCCGTGAGCTTGTTTTCCTGCCCCGCGTTAATGGGTCGGATTTGTATTCTTTTTCGTGTTTGTGAGTTGATAGTTTATGACAAAGTTGTTCAGCGCGTTACACTTACTGGCTAAAGAAACTAAGAAGAAAAACGACCCAAGTTGTTGTAATCCAACATATCCATAGGGACCATACATACAAAAAATTACTTGCAAGTTAAAAATTATTTAGCACAAGATGTGTAACGTGCATGATATCTTTCGTTCCTAAATTGTAAGCATCAGGGATATGTTTTGTACTCCACTGAATAGCATAATTCCATAGAACTGTGCCGTCACCATGATCTGTTGATGCAGTTTATATGTACGTACTCCGTAATGTTTACTACCGATTTTCCTCTCATTTTTCCATGGTTTTCAAACCTGAAAGCTGATCGAGTACGACGAAAGCTTAATTTGGTCACGATCAGGCTTGCCCCTATATTTTTTTCTCCGTGCATCGTTCTACTTTTCTTTTTCTCCTATTTTATTTTAGGAAAAATTCTATTTTACAATGTTGAACTCTTCAAAAAGTCTGTATTTCAACACTAAATTACAAAACCAGACATCCTACACCCCCAACTATTAAAACTGTTCATTTTACCACCCTCAACCCAAACAGGGGCAATTTTGGGTGACGTGACGCTGACATGTCAATGGGGCCCACATGTCAGGCATGTCATCCTCTCATTCCTTTCTTCTTCCTCTCATTCTATCTCATCTTTATCTTTACTCTTCTACCCCCTCGCTGCCAATCCCTCCCCTCTAGAGCTCCTGATTCGCCGCCAATCCCTCCACTCCTCACGCCGGCCGTCCCACCCCCCGCGGCTGGCGCCACGCGCCCACGCCTCACCGCCTCCTTCGCCCTCAACACCGCCTCAGATCCATATGATTACCATCCGTCCTGATGCAAAAAAAAAAACAGATACAAAACATTTTATCTCCAACCTACGCTCCGTGAGCTTGTATTCCTGCCCCGCGTTAATGGGTCGGATTTGTGAGTTGATATTTTTTTATCCAGCCCACTATAGTTCATGACAAAGTTGTTCAGCCCGTTACAATTATATTACCATTTTTTTTTGGACAGTGATGATTGATGTTAGAATTGGTGACAGAAAATAGCAATTATCTTGGCACAAACTTAGATCAGTTTCCGGGTAAACAAAAAAGTACATGAATTAACCGGGTAAACAAAAAAGTACATGAATCAGAAGAAAAAAATCACATTTCCTTGTTATCATTATTGTTGTGTTGAAATTCTAAGGATATATATATTTTTGAGTCAATTACAGGGGCATGATTCGTTCACACAAACCTCTTGCATAAAGTTAGTGGATTACAACCAAATCACTTTTTTCTGGCTTACAGGTAAAACAAAAAAATGCTTTATAAATTAAAATTACACCAGTTTAAATATTTTTAGATATATAATTTTAGTTAATACAAATATGAAAATAGTATGTACTTAAGTTAATATGAGATTGTGGCAAACGAAACACGTACAAAAGAAACAAAACGGTCGAATAAAAAAAGATGAAGTGACTACCAGAAACACGTTTTTTCCCGAGTGCCAAAAACACTTGGGAAATAAGGAAAAACACTCGGGAGAGATTTTCCCGAGTGTTACACTCGGGAAACAGCACTCGGGATAGAATAGTCGGGATAAAAACATTTTCCCGAGTGTTACACTTGGGAACTATTACTTTCCCGAGTGTATACATATACACTCGGGAAAGGACAACACTCGGGAGAAAACCCTCCTCAACGGCTTCTCCACCCGTAATGGAAATCTTTACCGAGTGTGGACACTCGGGAATATGCCGAAGAAACACTCGAGAATGTTTCCAACGTTTGACAGACGAAGCCAGGGAAAATTGACGTGTCTATTTTTCCCGAGTGCATGGCAAAAATGACACTCGGGCAAACTTCCGACAAAGCCCAGAGAAAATTGCCACGGGCACATGTTCCCGAGTATCGACACTCGGGAATGCTTCTCCACCCGTAATAATTCTATTTGTACAATGCACATGTACCATATCAACATCGTACACAGTCTCCTCAAAAAAACATGGTACGCAGTATGTTTCAGATTACAGAACTAGGTGTGTCATCTTAACTCAGAAATTACATGCTGAAGATATTTGAATGATTTTGTGTAGCTGATAAAACCCATAAACCAAAAATCAAAGCCATCAAGAGTAACTACATCAATGTAGTTCTCATCAGGATTGTACAAATTTTCTCTCACTGTAGCACTCTTTATCCTCTTTGCAGGGATCAAGACCTGTGCAAGGTACAAAATTTCATCAGCTTTGAGTTCAAGTGCACGTCCAAATATTTCTGAACCAGATTTTTCTATCTGGTATACTTTTGCTGTTTAGTATCGATCAGGAGATTTTAATTTAATTACCTTGCATGGTACCCTTGTGATGCCTCCTTTGGGCGATGTTAAATCCAAAGGCCTATCACTATGGAAGGCAATCTTCTCAGTTGAGATGAAAAACATTCCAGCTATTGGGCCAGCTGTGGTTGAAAGATAACACTGGAAAGCCTTCAATAGCTTCTCATCTTTCTCGACTGGAAAGTATTGCTTGAAGACTTTGCCGATGCTGCCAGCTTGGAGAACCTTTGCACCCAAGCTCAATTTCCCTTTGACAGTTTCTGAAAAATTCGGTCCCAGAGTTACTGCAAGGTAGAATATTTATTGGTGATGAGAATTGTTGTCTGATTATTTAACACAACTTCTAGTAGGGAAAAAAGTAGATAATAGATTGAGTACTTACTGTGTTCTTTGAAGCCCTGCAAATAACTATCTGTTTTTTTGGCTCAGTTTGCTCATCCGATAAATGATGGAATTCTTCTTGTCTGCATCACGGAAAGGATACAAAATCAGTATTGACATACAAAGTATACTTGTTAGAAAAAGAAATGGAAAAGAAGGGTGTGAGATTATTACTCTTCTTAAGAACCAAAGCAGAACAGGAAGTTTTTCCTAGTGTCTTCTCATCAGCATATGCAAAGGAAGTCAAAGGAATTCCAATGACATGCTCCTATGAAACTAAAAAATTAATTCTAGAACACAGGGATTGGAAATAAATCAAAGTTCACACTACATGTTCAAACGATGTGATACGAACATAAAACATAGCAAAAGATTTTGAACGACGTGCGATCCTTTTGCGTGTTCTCGAAGAAAAAAATCTACCAATCCATATTGCCAATGGATGTAACAAAGTCAAAAGTGTGAGCTGCTGCATCAGTTAATAAAATACCTATCTTTTTCCACTTTTTTCCTTTGTAAGTCTCAACAGCCTTCCGAAGTATATCATCCTACATTTTGGTATACATGCAGCTCATCAGATAACACCAGTAGATAGACACAATGATCTAGCGGATATTATAAAACATGTGGTACTTGCCTCATAAACAAACAATAAGACCATATAATATCTCAGGCTGTGATACATCCCTAGGTGTTAAAATGGAACAAATATTTTAATGCACTTTTACACATATGAAAACATATTGTTTTTTGACATTTACTACTATACATCAAAAGAAGTCATGAATATTGCTACTTCCCACAAGGTATTTTGCACATCAAAATCAATACAGCTTGGATTCAAGAAGTACAATCATCCCTACCAATTTACAATTATGGATCTCATCTGCGATGCGTAGCAATAGAAATGATGGTTACAAAGAATAGGATATTAGCACGTAATTACTCAAAATTACCTCACAAGTTTTTTAACTCGTTATTCCATATATCGATAGTAAATGCAGAATAATGAACAAGTTCACAAACAAGACTTCTAAAGTTTACCTCTTCGGGGTCCAATTCCCTGAATGTAAGCCATCGCATGCAAACGTCGTTAGTAAACAACCATCTTTCCCCACTTACATTTCTGCCCAAAGCCGAACCCACAGTGGCACAGGGGCAGAGAGAGAGAGAGAGAGAGAGAGATTAATGGGAGGATATTACCTCCGTATACCAATGATCCAATACCCTCGATGAGACATCCCAATCATCTCACCATACATGAGCATAAACCGGCATACATCGATTGCAACAAATCAAGCATCAATTGAATGAAAGCAAGTCAAAAACATAGAAACCTAAATATCGGTGGAAGAGGAGGGAGTAAGGGTTAAGGGATCGTGAACCAAGCAAGCCATGGGCGGCGGTCAGAGGGGCTGGCTGGGCCAAGGGTGCAAGGGCCAAACCCCTGGCGGCGGGGAAACCGCGACAAGGGTGGCGCTGGAGGAGCCAGCGACACCGGCGATGGAGGCGACGACGGCGGGCCCAAAGACCGGTGACCGGTGCAACGTCGGGCCAAGCCGACGGCCATGGGGGAGGCGCACAGGCCACAAGAGGCACCGGGAGCGATGGCCCAGGGGACCGAGCAAGCAGGGACCAAGCCGAGGTGGCGCAGCGTGTGGGGAGGCCGAGCGCGGTGCTGGCCACAGGCCGCACCGGAGGCGGTGAGCCGGCGGCTAGGGGTGGGCTGGAGCCGAGCTGCGTAGGGGAGAACCAGAGGGAGGCGCGGGCCGAGCTGGTGCCCAGAGGAGGCGGCAGCGCCCAGGTAGAGAGGGGCTCCAGGAGGAAAGCGAGGAAGAGGATAATGGGGATTAGAAGAGATTGGGGGAGATATGTAGGGCTAGAACTGAAAAAAAGGCAGGAACGGGAAAAAAATGGGCGGGATGGGAATAAAATGGGCGCGACGGGAAAACGATGGGTGAAATGGGAAAAAATAGTTCGCGAGTGTTTTTTTTCCGATGCACTCGGGATTATATTGTTTCTCCCGAGTGTTATGAAAAATACTCGGGAAAGTTAATTCTACCGAGTGTTTATTTCTTATCCCGAGTGTCCTATGAAACACTCGGGATCTGCCCGAGTGTTTTCGTCTAGACACTCGGGAACTAAATGATTTCTGGTAGTAGCTGCTCAAATAAAGCGCTCACCACCAGCAGCAATAAACAAAAGATAAAGAGAGCTCCGTCCTCCCCAAACGCAAATGAGCAGATAGAAAAAGAGGTGAAAAAAGGTGCGGCATCCGAGGCATTACAGTATTCAAAGCAATCAGTTTCGAGACTTCCCGGGTTGAACAAAATGCATAGACGACCGAGACCTACATTCGCTATATACCAATTGGCCAACTATATAGCGAATATACGACCGAGACCAAGACGACCGAGACCGACATTCGCTTGAGCTTGCATGCTATATATGATCCTAAACACCACTTGAGGTAGCCAGTGATAGACAGCCATGGCCCTTCTTCCTTGCGTTCACCTCATACTATCGGCGGCCCCTTGTTTACTGACGACGGCGATCGCTGCCACTTCCTCCTCGCCGCTGAGGCTGAGCAATGATACCGACCTTGCCACGTTGCTGGCTTTCAAAGCCCAGCTCTCTGAACCTCTTGGCGTCCTTCACAATGGCTGGACTAGCAATGTGTCCTTTTGCGGCTGGGTCGGTGTGTCATGCGGCCGACGACGTCGGCGCGTCGTCGCTCTGGCGTTGCTGGACGTGCCCCTCCAAGGGGAGCTCACTCCTCACCTCGGTAACCTCTCTTTCCTCATGTCCTAAATCTGACCAACACAGCCTTCACGGGCTCCATCCCAGCTGATCTTGGAAGGTTGCCTTGCCTTAGAGTTGTTGCTCTCGGCCAAAACACTTTATCTAGTACTATTCCCTCCACACTTGGAAACCTCACAAGGCTTCAAAGTCTTGCGCTAGATCACAACCAACTCTCAGGGCAAATACCACCAGAGCTGCAAAATTTGCCTAACCTTAGGTACATATCTCTCACACAAAACCACATGAGCAGCCCAATACCAAAATTTTCATTCAACGACACGCCTTCACTGGAACGCATCTACTTTGCAAACAACACCCTATCTGGGTCAATACCAGAAGGTATGTATCACAGACGGTTTCCACTAGAAACCGTCTGTGATACGTAGAATATCACAGACGGTTTCCACTAGAAACCGTATGTGATACGTAGAATATCACAGACGGTTCTATGTACGAACCGTTTGTGATATTATTCAGATAGGATGAGCAATTAGGGTGAGAGGTGCCGACGGGGTGAAACTCTGCGTCGGCGACGGAGTGAAAGTCTCCGTTGGGGTTAATGATATCTGTCTTGATGAAGTCGCAGAGCTTCCCTCGAACGTCCACGATCTCGCTCGCAACGAGTGCATCTGATTCTATCATCAAGCCATGTCGCTAGCAAGAGTAAAGTGGTAAGCATATATATTTAAATTTATAATTCAAAATTAATTATTTTGAGATTGACAAACCCGGGGATCCTTTGTTTTAGCATTAATGATTTGCCGCATATGATGGCAAACGTAGAATGCACATAGCTCATCATTTTTTTGCTGGCGGCATTGCAAAAATAGAATTACATATATAGGTATAGTCAGTTCGAGATGCATTATTACGAAGTATGATATAGCATTATTGTGTTGTAGCGCATACCGGAAATCGCGTCCTGTGTGTCAGTGTGTCGTTCGATCCCCCCTTGTATAGTCCTCCGTCACGAACATAGGCTTTGAACGACCTATACATGATTCCAAAAAGTTATCCTCGGCCATTTCAAACGAAGGAAGACTACAATAGAGTTATGTATGGAGGAAATGAGCATACATGTTGAGTATTCCTGTCAGAATGTTGAAGTCGTGCTCGTTGCTGATTAGGGAATCAAGGTATATTACATTGTTCCTCTTTGGTATAATGACTAAAAGGATCCAATGGTTCCTACTCATGTATGTTGCTATAGTCATTAAACCTAAGTTCGTGCTGCGTATAAAGTACAAATGAAATTTATATAGCAAGTAGTGAAGCACTTACCCCTGATTGTAGGGCACCACTATGTAGTCCTTGTCGTCCCGACGAAGCAATCCTGCCGTTATGTAGTTCTCGACGAAGGATGCGTCTGCTTCGATGGTTTGCATAGAGACCACGTGTGGGTCGAGGAAACCCACCGGTTCGGAACATTCCCAGGATTTTTTCATCATGTATCTATACATAAGCAATGAGTTGTGATATTTATCGGTATTACGTGAATGCAGAACTTGATTGTACACACACTTACAGTGTCCAACATCGTAGAAGCGAGGCGCCGAGGGAAACAAGGTTGAATAGGTCGTACAAGTCGTTGAAGCCCACGACGAAGTGGCCCGGCCCGTTGAAGAAATGCTCATTCTTGTACCTGACGGTGATTCCAGTATCGCACCCCTTCTCTTTGGTCTTCCACATTACCAGGCATGCAAATCCTGACAAGCTAGTCCAGTGCGGAGTAATTCTGCGTTGGAGCACAACGGTTTTCCGATGGAGTACTTCCCGGAGTTGGGAGGCGCCTTAATGTTCATCGATTTCAATTTAGCGTTAACGATTGGCAGCCTCTTCCTGCGAGACGACTCGGGAACCAATACGGCGGAACGTTTTTCTTGTTCCTTCGGCGTCTTCTCTACGAGAACCAATACGGTGGCAAGCTTTTCTTGTTCCTTCGGCGTTTTCTCTACGGGAACCGATACGGCGGTACGCTTTTTTTGTTCCTTCGGTGTCTTCTCTACGGGAACCGATAAGGTGGCCTTCTGGGGCGAAGATGATGAGGTGGAGTCATCGAGGGTCCTGTTGGAGAGGAATGGTCGTGTCGAGATCGCGGCACTGCTGGGTCCAGGGCGATATCCTTCTTGGGTCACTGGATAAAAGTGTGCATGGCGTCCTATAGGTCTAGCTTTGGAGTATTCTAGAGATGTACATTACATTGATGTCGTCAATAGGTAATTGGATGTCATCATGTTCAAAATTATGCGTGGACGCGACGCTACTGGCTCCCAAAATAACGGGGGTGGCTTGCGACTGGTTCAGGAGTTGATTCAGTTGATCCTGCAATTGTGTTATTTGTCCTTCAAATTTTGCAGTAAGCATCTGTACCAATCGGTCCTCGTGCTCGGTCTTGGATTTCTTCCTACTCCTATACGTGTCGTAGTCGCCTCGGAATCCATAACTCCAAGGTACGGTAACCCCAAGGCCTCGTGTGCGACCCAGGTGCTCCTTGTTTCCCAGGGCCGTAGATAGCATATCCTTCTCCCTGTCTGGTTGGAAGGAGCCTTGGGAAGTTTGGGCAGTCCATTCATGCTGCAAGAGGTCATCATGTTATTATAGACACTATGAAGTTATGGACTTATTAACAACTAGGTAATTCGACATATCTACCAGATGTTGGGACATTTCCTGGTCTGCTGGGTTTGTGAAAGAGATGCTGCCCGAAGACAAGACTTTTGCCCTCGCTTTTAACCAGCTTAGGGAACACGGGTTTGTGACATCAGGAAACGCATTCACCTCCTCCGCCGCCCATTCCTCGTATTTACCCGCGTACCCAGCGGTGCCGAGTCTGTGGGGGTAAGTGTTTCGTGTCTGGAGAGCTTTGTGCGCCGCACTCGTGTCTGGAGAGCTTTGTGCGCAGCATATCACACACGGTTCATAATAAGAACCGTGTGTGAATTATCATAGACGGTTCTATTAATAAACCGTATGTGATAGTGCAGCATATCACACACGGTCCGTAATAAGAACCGTGTGTGACTTATGATAGACGGTTCCAGTTATAAACCGTCTGTGATAGTGCAGCATATCACACATGGTTCGTAATAAGAACCATGTGTGACTTATCACAGACGGTTCTAGTAATAAACCGTCTGTGATAGGTACGTATCACAGACGGTTCCAAGTGAACCATCTGTGATGAGGCGTCTTCTATACCTTGTTTTGTAGTAGTGCTCGCCAAGTTGTCGCAGCTCACTTCCTTTCTATGGGCGGCAGTGGCATCTTCGGGCCGATCCCGAGTGTGCTCGGCAATCTCACCATGCTCAGTGTGCTTGACATTGCATTCTCCAACCTAAGTGGACAGATTCTGGTGGAACTGGGAACAATGAGACAACTCAACATTCTCCATCTTTCATCTAACCAACTAAGCGGTTCCTTTCCCGCTTTTGTTGGAAACATTTCTGAATTGTCCTTCTTGGTATTGGACAACAACTTGCTGAGTGGATCAGTACCATCCACACTTGGAAGCATCAGATCTCTTACAGTGATTGATATTGGAGAGAATTACTTCCAAGGGGATCTGCACTTTCTGGCCAGCCTTTGCAATTGTCGGCAACTCAAACACCTTTTCATATCAGACAATTCTTTCACCACCGGTAATCTCCCCGGCTTTGTTGGGAACCTCTCTAGAAGGTTGATGCTCTTCTATGGACGCAACATCAACTTAATTGGTGGGCTACCAGCTACACTATCAAATCTGATTGGTCTCCAGATGCTATACCTTTGGAGCAACCATTTGAGCAATGCAATCCCAGGGTCCATCATGATGATGGAGAATCTCTGAGGACTTGGCCTAGGAACAGCATAGCTGGCCCACTCCTGGAAGAGATTGGTATGCTAACAGGACTTGAAAAGTTGTACCTTGACGATAATCAACTCTCTGGTTCCATACCAGATGGCCTAGTTAACCTCACTATGTTACAGCACATTGGGCTATCTGATAACAAGCTATCTTCAGCTGTACCAGCAAGCTTGTTTCATCTTGGTAACCTCATCCGGTTAAATCTCTCCCATAACTCCTTGACCGGTGCAATGCCTTCTGATCTCAGTCACATGCAAGAAATAGACCTAATAGATATTTCTAACAACCGCTTAGTTGGTAGCCTCCCAAATTCATTTGCGGAGCATCAAATGTTAACCAAGCTAATCTTGTCACAAAACTCATTCGAGGGTTCAATCCCAGATTCTTTTCGCCGTTTGACCAACTTAGAGACATTGGACCTATCTTCTAATAATCTTTCAGGTACTATACCAAATTACTTTGCCAACTTCACCTACCTTACGCGTTTGAACCTCTCCTCTAATAAGCTAGAAGGACCGATCCCAAATGGAGGTGCTTTCTCAAACATCACCTTGCAATCTTTGATGGGAAATGTTGGGTTGTGCGGTGTTCCACGTCTAGGATTTTCACCATGTCAAGACAAGTCTCACCCAACTCATGGTCGACACTTCCTCAAGTTTATACTCCTTGTTGTCACAATAACAGTTGGTGCAATTGCTGTTTGCTTATACCTAATGATCTGAAAGAAAATTAAGAAGAATCCAGATGTTACATCTTCTCTTGATATGGCTGATGTGATTGGTCATAGGTTAGTATCCTACAATGAGATTGTTCGTGCCACTGATAATTTTAGTGAGGATAACATGTTGGGAGTTGGAGGTTTTGGCAAAGTTTTCGAGGGCCAGCTGGATGATGGTTTGGTTGTCGCGATAAAAATGCTCAACATGCAAGCCGCGCAAGCTGTGAGGAGCTTTATGCTGAATGTCAAGTGCCGCAGATGGTCGTGCATCGCAACTTGATAAAGATATTGAATACTTGCTCCAACTTGGATTTGAGCACCGCTTTGCTTGAAGACATGCCCAATGGCGCTTGGAGGCACTCTGCACACTGAAAGCGTGCCTTGCTTGGGATCGTTCCTAAAAGGTTGGACATCATGCTTGATGTGTCAATGGCAATGGAGTATCTACACCATGGCCATTATAATGTTATCCTGCACTGTGACTTAAAGCCTAGCAATGTGCTATTCGACAAGGAGATGACTGCGCATGTGGCAGACTTTGGCATTGCAAAATTACTACTAGGTGATGACAACTCTATGGTTTCAGCGAGCATGCCAGGGACAATCGGGTACATGGCACCAGGTACTTGCACTGATCATTCTTAAGGAGGTTCATTTGTAATATGCTAGCTAGCAGTAAGATTTTTTAGTTAACAAACATCTATTGTTCACAATTTCTCTCTAACAGAATATGCAATAATGGGAAAGGCATCGCGGAAGAACAACATGTTAAGCTTTGGAATCATGCTGCTCGAAGTCTTCACTGGGAAGAGGCCCATGGATCACATGTTTGAGGGGGAGTTGGATCTTTTCTGATCTTTCCTTGTTCATTTGATCTTTTCTTGATTTTCTTTTTGAGCTTGTTGATCTTTTTGATCTTTTAGGCTTTTTGAGCTTTTCTTGCATCTCATTGTATCATATTGCATTCATATGAAAAATCCAAAAAGATGCATTGTAATATAAGCTTTTCTGCTTATCTTTTAAAATTGATGAAGCTTTGCTTATTACCCTTTGGAGCGTTAGTGTTTCAAATTCTTGCTCAATGCCATGTCTAGTTCTTTGACTTGCTAGAATTATCATGCTTTCACATGTGTAGCTAAGTCTTTGCTATATGAGCTAGAACTTGAAAAACAATTTGAACTAAGAAATTAGCAATTTGTGAATTGTTTAGCCAGTTGCGCAATTAGTGCTTCTTTTATGACATTGGCCCTGTCAAAATTGCTTTGTTAGCTCTTGAATCTAGCTTTGATTATTACTTGAGCTTCTTGTGTTCTTGAGAATCTAAAACTGCTCTTGTGCAAAATAAAAAAAATGATCTCTTTTGTGCGAAAGAACTGATCTCACCAATTCTTTCTCATGAGACTGCTTGCCATTGTACTAGGCATGAACTCAGGGGGAGTTTTGGATGACCTAGACCACTCTCTTAAGCTTTTGTTGCTTGGGATGGTCGTAGTGAGGCTTGAGATCTAGCACAATGCTAAAAATGCAAATTGTCAAATTGGTTGAAGCTTAGGAAGAAATTGTGGATGGCTCCTAGTCCAGGATCTTCTTTACTAAGATAGACCTTTTATCAACTTGAATATTCATTGCAATTGAGGAACAGTTGAAAAATGGGCATTTGAGAAAATTGAGCAAAATGATTCAATTCAGGACCTATTTGTCTCTTAATGTGGTCATGGTTAGCTTTTGGATCTCACGTTGACATTTTGACATGGCCAGTATCATTTTAGAATCCCTGTTGATGAACTTGCTAGATTTGAAGCTTTGCTTAAAATGCTAAAATTCATTGTTTTATATTGAGCCTTCTTGCTTTGCTTTGTTATATATGTCTTATCATGATCTTGCTAGCGCTGTTAGGCTTGATATGTTGTTTGTGCAACTTTAGAAATGCTAACTTGTTCTTTTGGGTAATCTCCAAAGCTTCTTGTATTCAAAAAATTGAAAAATACAAAAAATTGAAGCCACTCCATTGCATTTCATGCATGCTCCTTCTTATGCTTTTTCCTCATTCTGCATTTGTCATCTTTGGACGAGAGGAAGGCGTGATTCCTTGATGACTCTATTGTCAAAGGGGGAGAAGATGGTTCAAAAATAAAAAAAAGGGAGTTATGAAAAAGGGGGAGTTACTTGGAGAAAAATAGAAAATTTAAAATTTTCTGATATTTGAGGATCATAGTGAGGGGGAGTTTCTTATTTGCATTCTTATGGTTTTATTGCTCTTCTGAACTTGATTTGAAATTCTTGAACCTCACAATGATCAAAGGTCATTTCGAACAATTGTTCTTTCATATGGACCTTAAGTGAGATTTTGACCCGTTTCTGGAAAATGAAGCTTTCTTGCCTTCTTTTGCCGTATCTCACTTGCTGATACTATTCTGGAGCCAGCTTGGTCATTTCCTTTGCTTTCTCTTGCATTTGGACCAAGTTGTGCCTTTGAACGAAAACGTCGAGTTTTTACCTTTTCAAACCTCAAAATTTGCATTTGTGGGAAATTACCAATGTGTTCATCAAGGGGGAGATTGTGGATATCATGGGGATATGCTCATGATCTTAATGTGATGGTACAATTGGCAATAGCTTCTTTGGTTTGTCGAAACGATCGTTTTCGGTTTTGTTGAAATCCTATTTTCAGCAAGTGTCAGGATCATCGGTAGTACCGGCGTGTAATGCGCGGTACTACTGTGATGCGGTAGTACCGGCTTGTGTTTGGCGGTAGTACCGTTGGGCGGTATTACCGCAAGCAAAGCGGTATGGTTTTTCCAGAACGAGTGTAATTTGTGTTTTGGATTTCTCGAGGAGCGGTAGTACCGCGCTATGGTTGCCGGTAGTACCGCATGGCGGAATGACCGCATGTGTGCGGTATGGTTTTTCCAGAACGAGTGTATTTTGAGAAGTTTTGGATTTCCTTTGGTAACAGTAGTACCGCCGTTATTGGAGCGATGCGATCAAGATGGATAATAGTACCGCCTTAACACGGCGGTAGTACCGATTTTGTGCTGATTGTCTTTTCAATTGGAGAATTGCTTTTGGGTTAGGTCAAGTTCATGGGTGTCATGGCATATGTGTTGCATGATGCATGTTTTGACTAACGTGGGTCAAGTTGTGAAGAACTTGTTCCCGGATTCGATTTCTTTGTCTATTGATGTGCGAGGTTGCTTGGAGGTCAATGACAATCATCGGCGAGATGATCGGGACTAAGCTTGGAGAGCTAAGGTCCGTAACGATCGGGGATGCGGGTGAGGTCAATGGAGTCAAGCATCGCGCAGAAGAGGGATAAAGGTGACCGAAACAGGCGATTCGGTCTGCGGGTTCGATCAAGCGGTGCGGGGGTCGGTGCAAGTGCCATGGTGGTTTCGGTGGGAGCCGGATGGGAGAGACTTGCCGACATGAAGAGAGCCGCTGGATCAACCTACACGTGGCGAAGCATGGGAGGTGCTTCACGAAGATGGGACTCGGTCTTCGAAAAAGATCGAGAAGGGGTATTTTGGTAATTTTACCAAATACTGTCTTGGTGACCTAATGCCAACCGGCGGCGCAAGACGGTGCGTCAAGAAGCGGATTAGGTCAAAAGAATTGAAGACGGCGCTTTAAAATGCGTGCGTGTGTGACCCGTTTGTTTTGGGCCTTAACGGGAGCCCATTAGGGTTACTCTTCTAGAAGGTCTAAGCCTCCACTATAAATAGGGGGTGTGCTGGACAGCCATCCCAACCCTTTCATTGTATTGTAAACCCTAGTTTTGCTTTTGTGCTTAGGGAGTTGATAGTTGGAGGTTAGGGTTCTAGAGAGTTGGATTTGATTTCGTGCTCATGTATTGAGTCTTTGTCCTCCATTGATGGAGTGGCTGTAAACCAATACCATATCAAATCAATCCAAAGAAAGTTCTCTCAAAGATGAGTTCATTTGCTTTCTTTCTCTCTATTTGATGATTTGAGTCTTTCTTTGATCCGCATGTTTTCGGTTGGTTTCTTGCCGTGATCTAACTTGCTGGGACATGTGGGAACCCATCTAGAATCATCTTGATCATCAATCACCCACGAGCAAGTCTCTAGATCATAGTTTCGTTTTTGACTCGTTTTTGAACCACCTTCGTTCAATCTGAAAAAGATAGGAACTTTGGCTTGGATCTCTGCGATCCTTGATTGGAATAGGTTCCTAATATCCTTAGGAAGGTGTGTTCCAAATTTGGTGGAGTTTGGCCTTATGGTTTAAAAGTTCTGACGATTTTCGATTTCGTTTTCGGTACATTACGTTCATCGTCGGGATAAAAGGTAGTACCGCTGATTTTGCTGCGGTAGTACCGCTGATGAGGTAGACCGCACTTACAATGGTGGTAGTACCGATTCCTGAGATTTCTGCACAACTTTTTGTTCTTTGCTCACGTGCTTTGGGGGTTTGATTAGGATTCAATACAAGGCTTCCGCTATACTTGTATATTGATCTTCATAGCTCTCATAGCTATTGGAGTGAAATTATTATTGATCTAATCGAATTGAAAAAGATTTTGAGCTCCTATTCACCCCCCTCTAGTCGTCGTTTCGGTCCAACAACCTCGTGATCGATCACCAAACCGGTGCTTCCTTAGGATCTTCCTCGACAAGTACGAGCAAAGAACTTGCTTGTGTCGATATTCAATTTGGGCCTGTTGTGGTCGAGTGACTCACCTAAGCAAAGGATGTGCATGAGTGATGTGGTTCTGGCAAGAACTAGAACGACTGCTTTTGACTTACCTCCCAGGCCCCCCCTGTCTTTCTCTCCCCCTTTTTCCTTGCGCACGCCCGGGTCCCCAACTCCCGCAGCTTTCCTGTGAACGCCAAGGCCTGCACCTACCGCTCCGCTTGCGTTGTAAAGAAGCTTGACGCCGCCACGATGGTCGCCGCTTCATTGCCTCGAAGACAGCGCAGGCCGCCGCAGCTCCAAAGCCGCCTCGCTTCGACGTCCGTCTTGTCACCACTTGCTTGCTCTGTGCTTGCGCCGTCAGGCTGCAGATCACCACGCGACGCCATGATCGCAGAGCCGCCTCGAGCCAAGACGTCCTCACCGGCGCTTCCCCGCACGCAGCAAGACGTGTCCTTGCCGCCTCGGGACCGCGCCGCTCCGGACCGGACCCCCCCTCTCGGCCCTCTTCCTCCCGCGCTGTGGCTCCCTATAAAGCCCCCTCCATCCCCCATGCTTGAGCTCCCACGCCGCCCCGATCTCAGGTAAGACCCACCGAGCTCTAGAGACAACGCCTGTAGTCCAAGCTTACCCCGAGGTTTTCCCAGAAGAATTGCCAGGCATGCCCCCTGACAGAGATATCGAGTTTGTAATAAACTTGAAGCCAGGGACAGCCCCAATTGCCAAGAGACCGTACAGAATGGCCGCTGATGAACTTGAAGAGTTGAAGACACAACTTGAAGACTTGCAAGAAAAAGGATTCATTAGACCTAGTTCTTCTCCCTAGGGTTCGCCAGTTCTCTTTGTGAAGAAGAAAGATGGTTCCGCCAGATTGTGTGTGGATTACAGAGCCCTCAACGAAGTAACCATCAAGAACAAGTATCCCTTGCCACGCATTGATGACCTGTTCGATCAGTTAACAGGAGCTTCAGTTTTCTCCAAGATAGACCTACGGTCAGGGTACCACCAGCTCAAGATCAGGAATGAGGACATTCCTAAGACAGCCTTTACCACCCGGTATAGCTTGTTTGAGTTCACAGTCATGTCGTTTGGCTTAACCAATGCACCAGCCTATTTCATGAATCTGATGAACAAGGTATTTATGGAATACTTGGACAAGTTTGTAGCCGTGTTCATAGACGACATTTTGATCTATTCCAAGACCAAGAAAGAGCATGCTGAACATCTGCAATTGGTCCTAGAAAAGCTTGAAGAGCATGAGCTCTACGCCAAGTACAGTAAATGTGAATTTTGGCTTCAGGAAATCAGTTTCCTCGGACATATTGTATCCGCAGGAGGAATAGCAGTTGATCCGGCCAAGGTAGAAGCCGTGATGGATTGGAAACAACCCACATCGGTAACAGAAGTTCGTAGTTTTCTCAGTTTAGCCGGATATTACAGACGCTTCATAGAAGGATTCTCAAAGCTCTCCAAACCAATGACCCATTTGCTTAAAAAGGAAAATAAGTATGAATGGACCGAGGCTTGTGAGAAAAGTTTCCAGGAATTGAAGAAGAAATTGACTTCTGCACCAGTATTAACCCTGCCAGACATTCATCAAGACTTTGAAGTCTACTATGATGCATCACGCCAAGGTCTTGGATGCGTGCTTATGCAAGGAGGAAAAGTTGTAGCTTATGCATCCGCACAACCGCCCTCATGAAGACAACTATCCAAACTCATGACACGAGTTAGCGGCGAGAGTGCACGCCTCAAAATTTGGCGGCATTATTTGATTGGAAATCATTGTAATATCTACACGACCACAAGAGTCTCAAGTACATCTTCACCCAATCGATCTCAACCTTCGCAAAGAAGATGGTTAGAGTTAATAAAGGATTACAACTTGGATGTTCATTATCATCCCGGAAAGGCTAATGTAGTTGCCGATGCATTAAGCCGCAAGTCATACTGCAATAATGTTATGATTCAAGAACACCAACCTGAGCTCTATAAGGAATTCGAAGCCCTCAACCTTTGTTTGATAGAGCAAGGTAACCCAGATGCCATGGAAGCACATCCAACTTTAGAAGAGCAGATCAAGACCGCTCAAAAAGGACATCCTGGAGTCCAAAGATTCAAGCGTCTCATGCCTAAAGGAAAAGCCCCCAAGATGATCGAAGACCAGCAAGGAATCCTATGGTATGGGACACGTCTCCTTGTTCCCCACCAGAAGGAACTCAAGGATTTGATTCTGAAAGAGGCCCACACCAACAGATACCCTACATCCAGCGGTACAAAGATGTATCGGGACATGAAGATTTTGTCTTGGTGGCCACGCATGAAAAGAGATATCGCCGAGTATGTAGCTGTTGTGATGTATGTCGTCAATCAAAGCCGAACATCGAAGCTGCCAGGATTGCTTCAACCCCTACAAATTCCCCAGTGGAAATGGGAAGAAATTGGAATGGATTTCATTACCGGTCTACCCTGAACCAAGTCCGGATGTGACTCAGTATGGGTTATAGTTGATAGATTGACCAAAGTAGCCCATTTCATCCCAAGAAAGACAACCTACAAGGAGACAAGTTAGCCGAGCTATACATGGCTCAGATCGTGTCTACATGGAGTACCCAAGAGGATAGTCTCCGATCGAGGATCTCAATTCACCTCGCATTTACGGGCTAGTTTGCATGATGCCCTTGGGACACACCTTGATTTCAAAGACAAAGATATCACCCAGAGACCGATGGTCGATGAAAGGACAAATCAGATTTTGGAATACATGCTTCGAACTTGTGCCTTGGAATTTACCATAGACTGGGAAAAGTGTCTGCCATATGCCGAGTTCGCATACAACAATAGTTATCAGTCAAGTTTGAAAATGTCCCCATTTGAAGCACTTTATGGGAGAAAATGCAGAACCCCTCTGCATTGGTCAGAATCAGGTGAAGGATATATATTTGGACCGGATACCTCAAGCAAGTCAAGAGAAAGTTCGACTAATCGAGATCGCCTTCAAGCCGCTCGATTAAGACAAAGAGTTATGCCGACAACCGTCAAGGAAATTGACTTTTGAAGTTGGAGACGCTGTATACCTCAAGGTATCCCCACTTCGTGAAACTCGAAGATTTAAAGTAAAGGGCAAGCTCGCCCCAAGATATATAGGACCGTTTCCGATTACCGCCAAGCGTGGGGAAGTGGCCTATCAGCTAGAGCTACCGAAACATCTGTCAGAGGTTCACAACGTGTTTCACGTCTCCCACTCAAGAAGTGTCTCGAGTACGAAGAGCGACGCTTGCTGAAGCCAACGCCTTCAAGAAGATCTCGACTTATCCGGAGCACCGATCAAGATCCTCGACATCATCGAGAAGCGAACAAGACGCCAAGTCTTCCGCCTTTGTAAGGTCCAGTGGAGTCACCACTCAGCCAAGGAAGCCACCTGGGAACGCGAAGATCAAGCAAGCAGACTACCTGCCTCTCATGGCGGGTACCAATCTCGGTCGAGATTCCGTTTAAGGTGGGTAGGATTTGTAATGACCGTTTTTGACTTACCTCCCAGGCCCCCTGTCTTTCTCTCCCCCTTTTTCCTTGCGCACGCCCGGGTCACCAACTCCCGCAGCTTTCCCATGAACGCCGCGCCTGCGCCTACCTGCTCCCGCTTGCACGTTGCAGCAGGCTTGACGTCGCCACAGTGGTCGCCGCTTCACTACCTCGAAGACCAGCGCAAGGCCGCCGCAGCTCCAAAGCCGCACTCGCCAGACGCCCCTGTCTTGTCGCCACTTGCTTGTTTCTTGTGTTGCGTCTTGCGCCAAGGCCACACACGCACGCCGCGATCAGAGCCGCCGAAGTCGCACGTCCTCACCGGCGCTTCCCCGCACTGCTGTAGCGTGTCCTGCCGCCTCGCCTCACATGCTGCCCGGATCGGACCCCCCCTCTCGGCCCTCTTCCTCCCGCGCCGTGGCTCCCTATAAAGCCTCCTCCATCCCCCATGCTTGAGCTCCCACGCCGCCCCGAGCTCAAGTAAGACCCACCGAGCCCGAAGCCGCGCTCCCGTTGACGGCCGCGCCGCCTCCTCGCCTCGCCGCCACTCCGGTGAGCACCCCGCCTGGCCGACCGTGTCACGGGCACCCCCCACGACGCAAGGAAGCCACCCCCTTCCTCCCTTCGTCTTCCCCGTCACCGGGATGAGCCGCCGCCGTGCCTCCTCCTCCTCCTCCACCCACGGCGCTGCCGCCGGCCGCCCGGCCATCCCGAGCCGCTCGACCACTGGCCGGCCTCCGCGCCCTCGCCTGCGGTCTGCGCCCTCGCCATGACGCCGCTTCCCGCCTCGCCCCATGCCGCCTGGAGGTGCTGCCATGTTACCAGCTCGCGCCACCGCCTCCCTCAGGCCGCCGCCCTCCCGCTGACTTCGCCCACCCCCGCCCGCCCGCCGCCTGCCGCCCTGGCGCCGCCTCCTGTCTTGCCCGCCCCCTCATCCCCTCCTGTTCTTCTCTGGAAGCAAAGAGCGGTGGCAAAAGAATGGGGATTGGGTTGGATTGAGGCCCTTGTCATTGCTTGAACTCCCTCCCTTGGGCGCCATGTGGGCCCTCCCTTTCCTGTCTTAGTGGACCTGGCTGGTCCAGGCAAGATAAGCGGGTCTATGCAATCGTGTGTTGTAGACCACAGTTTATTTCCCTCCTTTTCTAATCCCTTTAATCTTTGATAATTCATATCTCATCCATTTTAACTCCAAAAATTATGAATTAAATTTCTAACAATTTGTTAAATCAAGATCTTGCTAATGGCATAGGACTTGATTAATTTGGAGTTTATTTATTGTTCCTTATTTATTTATTTGCTCTCTTTGCCGTTGTGTCTTTTTTCAGTATTCTCGCGCGATTAGGATTTGAAGACGCCGGCGACCCTCGAGTTGATCAAGACCAAGATAATCAAGATCCCCTAGCCTTTAACCAAGGCGAGTCAACACTTTGACCATTTTGATCCTACATTTTATGCAAATTATATTCGTTTAAATTAGTAAAATTGCATGCTTTATTTCTTTATCAAATGTATGTTAAAGCTTAAGGTAGTTAAATACCCACTTGTTCATTAATTAAATTAATATGCCATCCTTGATAACTTGAATCCATTAATCCTTGTCACCCTAGTAACTATATGGTAATACTAGTTATAGGTTGTACTTAAGCGACATGCTAGTCTTGCTTAAGTACCGGGGTATTAAACACCCCAATCATCATTTCCTCAAACATAAAATGGTTTGGGTAGTCACTGGTGGTCCATTGGCTAAAAAGGTGTAGAAAATAAATTGGTTTCCTCCTCAAAACCCTATTGCTAGTCCTATCTGGGCGGATGGTGAGGTGGTGGGTGCTCGGGGAGCACATGGTTGGTTGGCTTGTGGAATGAACCGCCCAGATAACCCTAAGGACTTAATCTTGTCATGACCTCCCGTGTTGAACAAGTACAACTACAAGTCTGCAAAGTGCAACTTGGCTTAGTAAAGTTATTAAACCTTGGAAGTCATCTCACGGGAGGGGAACGAAGAACGTACAAGTGCGGAGATACTCCGGCTTGGAAGGGACACCAAAAAGGTGAAGTTACCAAGCGCTTAGTCGTTGTGGTAGGGCCAGTTGCGCTTAGTCGTTGTGGTGAACATCCCGCACAACATATGGGCGAACCCGTATGGGTGGAATGACTGAAAGGGCGAGATAGCTAGAAAGGTTATCGTGACGGCCGCCCAACTACATGACTACGGAATCGTGTGGGGTAACGGTAGACTATCTCTTGTGGGTAAAGTGTGCAACCTCTGCAGAGTCTAAAAGCTGTTTAAGCAGTAGTGCGTTTACGGTCAAAGGCGGACATGGGAATCATAACTTGAGTTAGTTCTATTTCAAACAACTTGTGGGTAGTATAAAAATGGTGGAAGGGCTCACCTAGCCCTGTTTTGGATTTTTGCCTGAGTCGTCGAGCTCAGTGGGTGTGGATATTGGAGGCCGCTCCAATTAAAAGGATGCATTGGTAGAGTTTCCGCCGGATGGAATCTCTACTAAATAATTATTGCACATGCTCTCTTTATAAAAATGCAATTTGTTAAAAATGCTAAGTGATAGGACTTTGTAATTATGATATTTGGAAAGTTGCTTTCACAAATAAAAGAACCCGAGCCATCCTTGTTAAGCCTTGCATGTATATAATTGCATTGTGTGTTGGCTCGCGAGCACGGTAGTAGTGCTCATTCTCGCTCCTCCCCCAACCCTTCAGATAATGAAGACAACAGAGACTACGCTTTCTATGACGGCCTAGGAGATGATGGACAAGACTATGACGAGGAGTAGTATGGTTCTGTAGTTTAGGTCTCGCCCAGTCTAAGTAGACTTGTTGGTACTCGCGTACAACTGATATTATCCAACTCTTGGTTAATATCTGTCGTACACAAGTTACCCCAGTCGCTTGCCTGTGTGAGATGTGCCCTACCTCGCCTTTTGCTTCCGCTGTAGTTCACGTTGCTTTTATGTGATGTAATCCATTTGGCCTGCTCGGCCCCTTTTGTAAAACTCGACCCGACGTGGTCTATGTCACTCAGTTGGTTGTAATATTTAATATTTCAGTTCACGCTTGTATGAATGATTCAGCAATGTGTACTGTGAAGTGCTAGCTACTAATCCAGGGAATAGCACAGTGATTTCACAGAGGATTTGGATTCTCGGAATCCGGGTCCGACAAGAACATCAACAAGGATTGCTCTGCTTGTATGCCGGCAGCAATGCAAAGGGCTCAACGTTAGTGTATATGTGTATCTATCTATGTGTGGCGTTGTGTTTCCATACTACTACAAAGTAATACAATGTAGTATGGGTAATTTCCATTACGTCATGAACTGGTCATTATCTCTTATTTTCCCTGTCATGTTTAGTTTATATCGCCATCCATCTTGCATGATTTGTACTAAATTATTTAGCACAAGATGTGTAACGCGCATGATATATTTCGTTCCTAAATTGTAAGCATCGGGGATATGTTTTGTACTCCACTAAATAGCATAATTCCATGGAACTGTGCCGTCACCATGATCTGTTGATGCAGTATATATGTACGTACTCCGTAATGTTTACTACCGATTTTCCTCTCATTTTCCCATGGTTTTCAAACCTGAAAGCTGATTGAGTACGTAACACGAAAGCTTAATTTGGTCATGATCAGGCTTGCCCCTATTTTTTTCTCCGTGCATCGTTCTACTTTTCTTTTTCTCCTATTTTATTTTAGGAAAAGTCTATTTTACAACCTTGAACTCTTCAAAAAGTCTGTATTTCAACCCCTAAACTACAAAACTGGACATCCTACATCCCCAACTATCAAAACTATTCATTTTACCACCCTCAAGCCAAACAGGGGCGGTTTTGGGTGATGTGGCGCTGATGTGTCAATGGGGCCCACATGTCAGGCATGTCATCATCTCATTCCTTTCTTCTTCCTCTCATTCTCTCTCATCTCTATCTTCACTCTTCTACCCACTCGCTTCCAATCCCTCCCCTCTAGAGCTCCTAGTTTGCCGCCAATCCCTCCCCTCTAGAGCTCCTGGTTCGCCGCCAATCCTTCCACTCCTCACGCCGGCCGTCCCACCCCCCGTGGCTAGCCCCCACACGCCCACGCCTCACCGCCTCCTTCACCCTCGACACCGCCTCAGATCCAATCGGGTCTCCCCCTCCTCGGCACCAACGCCACCTATCGTCGTGCATCGCAGGAGGTGGAAGTGGAGGCGGAGGGCAGAGCCGGAGACGGCGGCGGTAGGCCGAGGCGGCAATGCAGGCAGTGGCCGAGGGAGACCGGCTCGGGCTAGAAAAGCAGAGGCATGCGGGGAGGAGATAAAAAGAAGGAAAAAAGCAGAGGCGTGCAGCCATGGCACGAAGGGAGGGTCCCAATAGAGGCGGCGGCCGGCGGGGCGAGAGCGGTTGGCGGCGGCCTCCTTAGAGGCATAGGAAAATGGTATGGTACTCCTACATGTATCTATATATATATATATATATATATATAGGAAAATGGAGTGGTACTCTTGGGAGTACGTATTCCCACTTCTCATATACCACTTAAATCGTATGATGATACCACTTTATCAATTTGAGCGTACTCCACTAATGATTATAAGATACCCCAAAGTGAGTTCCATGAAAAAAATCGTTAAAGTCCACTTTTTATAGCGAAATTTGTGTATATACTTCTTTTATATATGAAAAAAAGAGTATATAGAAAACATAAAATGCTCGAATGAATTTTTTAGTCAAATGGCATTGGAGTATCTTATAATTAGTATTTAAGTTTACTGAAAGTGATAAAGAAGTATAATATATTCATTTAAGTGGTATATTGGAAGTGGGGGAACGTACTCCTGGGAGTACGAAACGGGTGTCCTATGTATGTATGTGCGCGCGCGTGCGCGTGTGTGTGTATAACACAATCAAGACTTATATGTGGGACCATTCTTTCAAAATTATGACTCTTGCCCATCATAATAGTTAGATTTTTCGAAACTATAAATCACGCTATTTCATCCCGTGCTACTTGGGGGGTTGTACATCCATGTACTTACAGTGTCGTCGGCCTAAAAGTTAAGTTGTGTCTGCACACCTCCTCCTTGGGTCCGCCCCAGCTTTTGCATGCACGCTTTGTAGTGCTGCTTCAGATGCCCCGTCTCTCCACCTGAACCTGCAATCAATTCAAATTTTGCAATAATTACAAATTGCAGTTACATGTCTTTTGTCATTTACAATGTTAATCTTCTTGGTCATGTGCTTCCAGCACTCTACCCTTCCATCGGTGGATAGTGGTGTTGACGATGATCCTCCGATCCCACCGTGTGATGGTAGGGGCGACAAGTTCGTGGACACAGCGTCCTCATGGCCCTTCGTACCATCCATATGATATGATGGTCAACCATGCCATGGTCTCCCATGCTTGGGGAGAGTTGACGAGCATCGATGTGAGCATCGTCCTACTCGGGAGGACTAGAGGCGTTGTGGGGGCATGCTTGCTTGTGCCTCGGTCCCCCTGCTAGCTTCTTCTTCTTACTAAACATATCGAGAGAATGAGGGATATAGAGCTAGAGACGGTAGGAAAATTGTTGATTGAGCTATGTGGAGAAGAAACGAGGAGATGAGGTGATTTTATAGCCATGGAGGAGAGGAACGTTGCATTTGCTCTCGTTGCCTCTCTGCTCCTCTCTGCCCTCTTCCTCTACTCCACTCTAGCCTCTTCCTCTGCTCCTGTGATTGCAAAAAGCATTGGTGGTGTTGCCGACCAATGCTGTGACTTGCGCGCCGCCCATGCGACCTCTCGCACTTGTGCCTCTACCTCTCTCCCTACTGTTCTCTCCATCCGTGCGCGGTGCGCCTATGTGACCTCTATCTTTGCCTCTCACTCTCTCCCCGCCTCTCGCCCTCGCGCGCTCCCCTCCCCTGTCGGCCACCACCTCTCTCCATCTCCCTCTTGCGCGCTCCCATCCCCTGTCCTCTCTCGGTCTCTCCCTCTGGCAACGGCCATGGCCTGGATGGCCATATCTGAGTGGCGACCAAATATGTCCCCTTCCCTCTCTGACTCTTACTTTCCCGCCAGCGGCGTCTCGGGCCCAGATCTGAGCTCGACGACGACAAGGTGACGGAATCAGCGCGGGGGACGAGTCGAGGACGACGACGACGACGGGGGCGGCATAGCGATGATGACCTCGGCGAGGTGCCTCTGTCTCCCTCCCCTCCCTCCGCCGTAGCTCACTCTCTCCCTCTCCCGTCAGTGGTAGCCATGGCCGCACGACCGCTCCCCACATGCTCGCCCTTCCCTCCTCTCTCTCTCTCTCTCCTAGATCTGAGCAGCGGTGGCTGTGAAGCCCACCACGATGATGGCGGCTATCCAACTGTTCCCTTCCCCTCTCCAAGATCTGCCCAGTCGGCGATGGGCCACGACAGCGGTTTTCCTCCCCTCTCCTCGACGGCCACGGAGACAACGACCACGACGACATCAGCGAGGTGAGGTGCCAACTGCCGCGTGGCACGAGCTGCGCGGGGCAGCATCAGGCTTTTCGGGCTATGCCAGCCCGAGCACGGCCCGCACGGCCCATTGGAGCGGGCCGTGCCATGCCGCCCGACATGCCTGCTTCTCAGGCTCGGTATGGCCCGGTCGTCCGTGTCATGTTGTGCTTGGGCTGTAACGGCCGGGCCTCGGACAGGGCCTGGAAAAACAAGTCCCAACTCCCATGACTAGTCAGAGAGCCCATGATCGGGTCATATCTTGTTGCGTTATCCACTTAGAATTCAAGCATATGATATACAATTTCCTGTCTATGGTTGCTGTGCCAATCGCCATCGCCAATTCAGCAAATATTTTTCTAGCTTCCTTGTATTATCAAGAAAGGGAAATGAAACTGGAGTATGATACCTTACCTACGCTAGCCAGGCTTCTTTCTTTCTTGTTTTTATCAACACATGTTTTTCAATGTATGATGACAATACACCATTTCATGGTAGTTTGCCTTATCTAACTAGTAGTATTATTTTTCCATATCTCGGAGAGAAATTAAAAATGACTACGCATGTGTATGTTCGCTGTTTCGTTTTTCTAATTCTGTAAACACAAATCCAGAAAAAAAAAAGAGAGTGGCAATTGCATCATCGTTAGGCCGAGTTGTTAATGCTTTCTTTTCTTGCTAATAATAAATAATTTAATTTTCCTCTAAAACAATAAATAATTTATCTTTTCTTTTATTCTCCTTTTATGGAATGTGATGAGTAATGCTTTATTTTCACAGAAGGAGTGCTAAAATTTGGTGTTTAGTGTGATTCTGAACCTTCTGGAAGGGGTCCACGTCAGCAAACTAGTGGGAACATCTGGACCTGAATCACTCGGTCACTCGGCATGCTGCAATCTTAGAGCATGTATAATGGTACAGATAGTTGTTGTCTATAGCAATTTTTCATGTCACCTATAGATAACACTAAAGATAGCGCATACGATGGTACAAACAACTGCTGTCTTTTTAGTTGTCTTTATAGAACACACAATATTTTAATATTTTTCTTATTTCTGGTGTTATAGTCGGCTACAAGATTGTAGATAGCATCTTTCTCTCTCTTCATTCTCTTTCATCCATGTCAACAAAAATTCTACGTGACTAGATGGCTGACATAAGCCCATTGGACATGCTCTTAGGGCATGTACAGTGGGTGACATCAGCAGTCTATAATCTTTGCCACGTAAGATTTTTAATGACGTGGATGAGAGAGAACAAGGAGAGAGAATGAAGCTGTCTAGCATGCAACAGACAGTCTATAAAACCCTTATAGACAACACAAAACGCCATTGTATGAGTTGTTGTCTATAACAAATATTTTTTCCAAGCAAAAACTAAAAAATTGTGGGATCTTATATAGACAACTCATTATATGAGCCATCTTTAGTGCTGTCTATAGATGACATAGATAGCTGATATAGACACCAGTTATCTGTACCATTGTATATGCCCTTATGCTAATGGAAAGAAATATACTTTAGTTCACAGCCATGATTAGCATTAAAAAGGTAAATGAAGACAAACTGGCATAGCTGAGGTGATGTCACGCGCTGCTGTTAATATGATAAAATAATAATAATAATAAATATATGAGAATTGGTTTAGCTGAACCTAATATCAGAGCGGTCCACCATGTTTCAAGATTCGTGCGGCTTTTTAATATTACTCTGCCCATACAATACACACCGGTGTGCTCCGCCGTCTTCACCGCGCCGCCGTGCCTTTTCTTCCTTTCTTCTCCGGTGCACCGTGCACCTGCCTGTACAGTACACACAGGACGCATGTGTGTATTGGAGTGCTTGTATGTGTACTGTGCAAAGCCGTACAATGCTACTCACATGTGTATGTGTATTTCACTGTATTTGACATTATCTCATTTATTTTGTATAGTGTATTCCTGCACATTCAAATTTTGAATTCATCCCGGTGGGAGGGAAGTTTTGATGGGACTTATTATGTTGTTGATGTGACATAACTGACATCTAAAATCAAACCATTTCCCTTGGCACAAATCTCTGAATTGAAATGGACGGTGGAGATGGCCGGATAAAATAAGGGTTCTCTTGTTATCATAGGTGAGAGGATTGGTCCATAAAGCAAACACTTGGCGGCTTGATTGGCATTGAGTTGCAGCTATATAGCACCAAGCAAAATCATGCGTCTCAGAAAGGCTTTGCTGTATAAATTAAACAACATACATGTTCGTGAGTCATGACATGGTTCTTAGAAAAGACGCAAATCCACCTGCGTCCTTAATAAGTTTAGAGAGGTGCTAATGTATACTTATAAAGAGTGAAAGGTCGGATTTGTCCTTCCTAACAACAACTAGTAACAATTTAATCAATCTATCTTTTCGGGTAGCATGAATCAAACAGAAAGTTCAGCCAACTGGCCTAGAGATTCCAAATCAGGATGAACCAAAAATTGCGTTATAATCATGTAAGTGTAGTCTTAAAATCAAATAGAAAGGTTTTGCACTACAAAAATACAGTCTTGATAATGGACATCAGATGTTAGTATTTAGAAGATAGTAGTATTAACAAGGAAGGTATGATTTTCCCTACCCATCAGCATTGTTTATGGATGGACGGCAGGATCAAGGGGCCCTCACCACTACGGGAGAACGCAGATTTGCCGAGTGCCGCCAGCTTTGCCGAGTGCCAAAAATCGGGCACTGGTGAAGCCACTCTTTCGAAAGTCTTGGCCTACCGGGCACTCGGCAAAGTCTAGCACTCGGCAAAGAGTGGCTTTTGCCGAGTGCCTCAGAGTGCCCAAGACTCGGCAAAGGGCGAGACTCGGCAAAAGCCCTCTTTGCCGAGTGCAACACTCTAAGAAGAGTGGCACTCGGCAAAAAATGGCCCTTGACTCACGAGCCCGCCCACCGTCAATTTTTGCGAGTGTTTTTTGGCACTCGCAAAGAAAATCTTTGCCGAGTGCTTTTTTGGCACTCGCAAAGAAAGTCTTTTCCGAGTGCTTTTTTTGGCACTTTCAAAAGAAGGATTTACCGAGTCAGGGAATTGGCAAATTTTTAGGTGCATGAAATAATCGAATTTGGTCGTTCAAAAATGATATTCATGATATTTGGTGTATGTTGAGGTAGTATCCGGGAACTCACATGAAATTTCGAGCATCTTGTTGGCGTAACATGACGAGGTACTGCGAGAAAAGTGTATTTAAATTATATAAAATCGAGCGAAGTCCGAAAATGTGAAACTTGCTAAAGGCGTCGTGTTATCGCATGTAGAGTCTATGATAAAAAATTGAGAAGGTTTGAGCAAGTTATACGTCGGATGCCTAAAACCACACATCTCCACATGTTATCGCATATATAGTCATGTGAAGATGTTTGGGTTTTAGGCATCCGACGCCGCAACTTGCTCAAACCTTCTCAATTTTTACCATAGACTCTATATGTATAACACGACACCTCGACAAGTTTCGCTATTTTCGACTTCGCTCGATTTTATATAATTTAAATACACTTTTCCCGCAGTACCTCGCCATGTTACGCCAACAAGATGCTCGAATTTCATGTGAGTTCCCGGATACGGCCTCAACATACACCAAATATCATGAATATCATTTTTGAATGACCAAATTCGATTATTCCATGCACCGCAGCTCAAATTTGAAATATTCCATAAAATTCAACTAAACAAAAAACTAACGAAATATAGGAAAAAAGTCAAAATTGTCCCAAATTTGAACATGGAGTTTTAAATAATATATTAAGGTCAAAAAAAATAATGGGGCAAAAAACCCAAAAAAAAAAATTTGCCGAGTGTTTTTTTGGCACTCGCAAAGAAAATCTTTCCGAGTGCTTTTAGCACACTCGGCAAAGAAAGTCTTTGCCGAGTGCTTTTTTTGGCAAGAAGGATTTACTGAAGTTCTGAGAATTGGCAAATTTTTTTTTTTTGGTTTTTGACCCATTTTTTGTGAGGCCTTCCCACATTATTTAAAACTCCATGTTCAAATTTGGGACAATTTTGACTTTTTTGCTATATTTCGTTAGTTTTTTTGTTTCGTTGAATTTTATGGAATATTTCAAATTTGAGCTGCAGTGCATGAAATAATCGAATTTGGTCGTTCAAAAATGATATTCATGATATTTGGTGTATGTTGAGGCCGTATCCGGGAACTCACATGAAATTTCGAGCATCTTGTTGGCGTAACATGACGAGGTACTGCGAGAAAAGTGTATTTAAATTATATAAAATCGAGCGAAGTCGAAAATGACGAAACTTGTCAGGCGTCGTGTTATCGCATGTAGAGTCTATGGTAAAAATTGAGAAGGTTTGAGCAAGTTGCGCGTCGGATGCCTAAAACCTGCAGACATCTCCACATGTTATCGCATATGAGTCATGTGAAGATGTCTCGGGTTTTAGGCATCCGACGCCGCAACTTGCTCAAACCTTCTCAATTTTTTACCATAGACTCTATATGTATAACACGACACCTCGACAAGTTTCGCTATTTTCGACTTCGCTCGATTTTATATAATTTAAATACACTTTTCCCGCAGTACCTCGTCATGTTACGCCAACAAGATGCTCGAAATTTCATGTGAGTTCCTCGGATACTACTCAACATACACCAAATATCATGAATATCATTTTTGAAGGACCAAATTGATTATTCCATGCACCGCAGCTCAAATTTGAAATATTCCATAAAATTCAACTAAACAAAAAAACTAACGAAATATAGGAAAAAAAGTCAAAATTGTCCCAAATTTGAACATGGAGTTTTAAATAATATATTAAGGTTTGCAAAAAATAATGGGGCAAAAAAACCCAAAAAAAAAATTTGCCGAGTTTTTGGCACTCTAAGAAAGAAAATCTTTGCTTAGTTTTTGGCACTCGCAAAGAAAGTCTTTGCCGAGTGCTTTTTTTGGCACTTTAAGAAAGAAGGATTTACCGAAAAGTGGAATTGGCAAAAATTTGTGAACAATGTTAGAACCACCATTTCGGATGAACAAATGATCAAACAACCAAAATAAACTTTGTAGATCTTGAGAAGTTATAGAATTTTGTAGTTGGCAACTTTTTCATTTGAATTCGTTTTGTTAAGGAAAATCTGCGTTTGAATTTGAAAATTTTAAAATTCGAATTTTTCAAACGACCTCGGATGGAAAAACAACCAAAATAAAAATTGTAGATCTCGAAAAGTTATGAAACTTTTAGTTAATAACTTTTGATTTGAAATCATCTTTTCATGCAAAACTACGTTTGAATTTCTTAAATTTGAAATTCAAATTTTGTAAACGACCTCGGATGGAGAAACTCCTAAATGAAAATTGTAGATCTCGAAAAGTTATGAAACTTTGTAGTTGACAACTTTTGATTTGAATTCGTTTAGGGCCTCAAACAAGCAATTTACACTCGGTTTTGTATAATATTTTGGGAACCGAAAGGGAATATAGACACAAGTGATGGTATGGTGCAGTGGTAGAGGGGGTTACGCACGAGGGAGAGGTCGCGGGTTCGAATCCTGCCGCCGCGAGCACGCGAATTTTGTGCGAAAAATGCCGCGACTTGCGACGGCGACGCGGAGATTCTAAGCAGGCGCTAGCCGGTGGGCCTCTCGATTTAAAAAAAAATTTGCTATTTTTTTTGGGTTTTTTTCGGTTCGAATTTTAGAGATGGCTTTGCTGAGTGCAATGACCATTGCACTCGGCAAAGAAAATTTAAAAAAAATAAAATAAAAAACACGCTTTGCCGAGTGCAATGACCATTGCACTCTAAGAAAGAAAATTTAAAAAATTTAAAAATTAGGGCCGACGGCGTCAAATCTTTTGCCGAGTGCTCAAGACGGCTTTTCTAACAAAGCCTTTGCCGAAAGTGCCCGAATTTGGCACTTTCGACAAAGCAGCCTTTTTAGGAAGGAGATTCGACGGAGGCTCTTTGTCGAGTGTTGCACTCGCAAAGGCTTTGCCGAGTGCAAAGCTGCCTTTGCCGAGTGCAACAGGCACTCGGCAAAGAGCCCGCCTCCTGTAGTGCACGAAGGCCCCTCCGCAGAAGATTTCTTTTCAATTTCTGAGAGTTGAAGGAATGATGTATGTACAGTTACAAACTCAATGCATTGCTAGATACTACATTGTTGGAAGCAGTATGCACTATATATACTTAGAAAAGGGCCAACATGCAAAAGAAAACGCCGCATAGAGCATGAAAAATAAAATATCACAATCATGAATTATGCTTCATCTAAAGGATACTCTAAACACATTAGAAATCATGCACTAACCCAGTTTGTAACACAACATTTTATTCACTTCACTAAAAACATAATTTCTTAGTCTCATGTTATTTTTCATTGGCATGCACATGCCAACGGTGCAATTTAGGAAATACTTGCTTCTTTTACCCAAGCCATTTCCACCATGCAATTTGAGCAATTCGCCTGAAAAACTCAGCGTATTAGAGATCAAAATCCTACTCGAGGGAGGAAGACACGCCCGTATTTTCCCAGTGATATTATGTGAATCATACAATAAGTTTATTGTTTAAGTAGTTACTGGCAAAAGACATGAAAGATGAGACTCTTGCTAGGCCGAGCTCAACAAGCAATGCACACCTCCATGAAATTGTGAAACTGGGTGAACATCTTGAACATGAGCTTTCCCAGTGATTGAGGCAACAAAAGAAGTGTGTCTTTCTGTAGAGAAAAACTTACCATGATTGATCAAAATGCACATGTAGCCAGGTATGAATGCTCCATTTGTTGTGGTGCCTTCAGGGATAGCAGGACGCGCGGAAAGCTATTGCAAGCTGCCTTTCTCTGAAAGCACATCCTACTAGTAAGCTTTGCAAGATTCGATGCTTCCTTCATTCGCAGGATGTATTTCGCCGCCTGTACGGATGTACGCCTACAATACACTAGACTAGACTAGACTAGAGGGCACTGTGAAAACTGAAGAGTTAGGCGACAGACATTACTTATCTAGCAACACACGAATGTCCTCAAACATTGCATTAGTTTTGGACCAGCGCCACGTATCTAGCTTTCTTCGACGGCGTCCGACGACGACCGGCAGAGCAGCGCGATCCGACGGCCGAGGTTGTCGTAGTCGATGGCGCCGGCGAAGTCGAGCGGCTCGCAGCGCTCCCCCATCAGTATCGCCCGCAGCCACAGGCCTTCGCCGTCCTCGCCCACGCCGGTGCCGTAACTGCCGCCCTGGCCCTGCGCCGCCGCCACGTGCTGTCCCTCGAGGCTGCCGCCGTGGCCCTGCGCCGCCGCCATGTGCTGCCCCTCGAGGCTGCCGCCTTGGCAGAGCCACCGCGCGCGGAAGAGGTGGCGTGTGGCACGCGAGACGCGGCGGGCGCAGGCGCCCACGGCGCTGGACACTTTGCGGAGGCGGCTGGCCATGCATGTGCTTGCTCAGTGCCTCGCTGGTGTTGAAACTTGTGTACTTCGGCGCCAGGGTATCCAGGGCAATGGAGAGTGAGTAAATTTAGTTTCTTGGGATTCTTATTTATTGATAGAGTAGCTAGGCTTGAATTTAACTACTACTAAATATTTCCCATGGAAAAGGATCCAAAATTTTATAGCAATATAATTGGTCAGTATTTAATATGTTGGGATTGAAGGTTATAAATCTGTGTGTGGGTTTCTGCATGATGAGATATAAATTGGCACTATTTTTTAGATACAGGAGACGACCTTAGAGCATCTATAATAGTTTGTTTCTTAGCTTGTTACTAAGAGGAGAGAGAGTACTCAATCTAATAAAAAGAAACAACCATTCCAATGAATTGTTTCTTAAACTTGTATCTAAGACTTTAATTGCTACAAGCTTGTTGGTAGGCAGTGGGACCCATAAAATGAGTGTTTAGGTAACAACTAAGCCTCCAATAGAGTTTTTTGTTGTTTCTTATGTTTTGGTATTAACAATCTGATAGTTTCTTCATGTAGAAACAGTTTCAACTTCTCTCTTCATCTTCTCTCCTCCACATTATCTAAAAGCTGATGTGGCAAGATGCTCTTATACATGTCCCGATCTCCGGCGTAGGAAAAACAGATAACCAAAGTCACCCAACATTACATACACCACATAGTGCAGGTAAACGAAAACCGAAAAAGAAAAGATGCTGACGGCTGTTGACAAACCGGAAAAGAAACTAAGATAGCTTCGACAGCAGCAGACATTGGTGACAGAAATTGAGAGCATAAATTGGCACTATTCAAATGAGAAGCTTATCCTGGAGACTGATAGCCAGAAGCTCGATCTGAAATCGCCCCAATTCTCGTCGAAACGAGGGCGCTTAGCAGGGACTTCTCGGAATTAAGTTCTAACAGCTTCTGTACGGTTAACAACCAGCAGGATCAAATGCAAGAGCTTCCCTGCTCATATGATGATCTGCAAACCTGACCTATGAGAGCTCATATCAATAGGACTGCATAAAACAAAATAAATAAAGGGATGGCAGGGCCGCACAGGAGCTCATATCTCAATATCTCATCATTTGATACCCAAAAAGTTTACCCATGAGCTTAATCCTGCGCATATGACTAGGAGTCATACATCTGAGTTACAAAGACAAGATAAAAAAGAGACCATACTAGATATCTGGCTGCTTGCAACCACTGGACCTTCACCAGCAGAATAGTATCCCAGCAATCATTTTTTCACTGAGCAACGTTACAGGTCGGATGCAGACTCACCAATCTTGGAGACAATATATGAATGCCGATTTGGGATAACAATCGAGTTCGCATCTTACAAAAGAATCACAGGGCGTAAATGGATGGTGCCATTAACAGCAGGTTAAATAGACAGAAGCACTCGACAACAAGAACTAGTTACTTGACAATCATCTCCAGAATAGCACCAATCATGATAATTTTGCATCAGAAAGAAACAGTTCCCTGGAGACAGGAGCCACTAGAGTCTAGACTCGATACTTTAGATATCAAATGATGAGATATCAGCCTACAAAATGCTACATTCTGTGCCAGCTAACAAGGCAAGTAGATTCCGAACGTGTCCTTACTGGAACTGCAGGCAAAAAAACATCCAAGGCCAGCAGGACAACAGGTGCAATCACAACAGACTAGGGAGAGACTCTGCCCGAATGAATTCCTTAAGAAGAGCCTTCTCTTCATTGATTTTGTTCTTCTCAGCAGCGTTGCGTGGTTTGATCTTCCGCTTCTCTTCCAGCATCCACTTGTAGACCTGGCTCTGCAGTCTTAGCAGTTGCAGTTGCTGGGGACGACAACGCTGCAGCAGCAGCTGTCTCCGCATTTTTCTTTTCCTGGTCTCTTTTGTAGGTCTTTGCAAATACATAAACTGCATGTTACAGGGATGTCAACTTACTGAAAGATCTGAGTAAACAGCAGATAAAACAAGAGTGCTAGAGAAATGCATATCTGCAGTAGCTTTCAAAGCCCTGAACATTGATTGCCATGCAGTGAACAATACAGTACATGTGTGCAATCATAAAGTGGCAGGCGTACCTACATGGATCAACTAAATAAAGTTCTTTTGCATGTCTTAATCAAAACTAGTTCCTTGAATTGTTGTGTGAAAAATGATGCAGGTGAAAAAAGAGGAAGGGATTAAGTGGAGGGGCGTGCAGCTGCTAGGCGTGCAGCTGCCAGGCGCGCCGCTAGCACGCCTACAAGTAACCAATATTACAAGTGAGTTTCTTTATCTTGGTAAGCATTTTGATCGCTACTCCTTTATCATTATACATGCTATTGGTTATGTTGAATTATCGATGCTAAAAGTTACCGGATACATTACTATTTAGTACCATGTTGGTTGAAAATTATATATGTTGTTATATGTATGATGAAGTGGTGAACCCCGATCATTTTCGTTCTAGTTCCGCCCCTGTCCCATCGACGCTATTGCGTAAGACAAACTAATCCATTTCTTGTTTCCCATCAGGCGATCCAGGTACGGAACTAAATACAACTGTCAAGCCATCAGACTCCAACAATCCTACAGCTAGTATCGCGGATGTCCTCATAATCTTTTCCATCTCATGATCCCACCCACATCCACTCCCCTTGTTAGTGAAATGTCACATCTTTCCAAGAAAAAACCAGGACAAAACTGAGGTGACCCAAAATCATTAAGCACACGGCCAAGCACAAATCGCCCCCGATCATTTCGAGCACCTAACCACTAGGCTTTGCTTTGCTGCAAGCTAACAAGATTCGGTCTTTCTCGCGCAAATCTACACAGGGAAGAGCACCCAGGAATCCTAGCGACAGGAGAATCGCATCGAACGACCCCTAGCAAGCGCAACGGATGGTGCAAGAAATGGAGGGGTAAAATAAAAGATTAAAAAGGAAAGAGAACAAGTACGGGGTTGCCTTGCCTTCGATGAAGATGTTGGCGGCGAGGAGGAAGGGGAAGATGCGGCGCATGAAGATCTCCTTCGCCGCCGTCGACCCCTCCGGTGGCGCGGCGGCGGGATCGGACTTGCCTGCGGCGGTCATCGCGACGAGCTCACGGGGAGATTGCGGACGGGGCGACGGGAATGGTGGCGGCGAGAGGAGACGACTGCGTGAAGTGTTTTTAAATGGAATAATTCAGATTTTACCCCAGTTTAAATCTTTAAATCTTCACCTGGCTTTAAATCTTGGGTAAAGTCTATTTTTCAACTTCGAACTTTTCAAAAAGTCTGAAAAACAACCTTAAAGTCGAAAATCAGACAGCACAGGACTTTGACGTTTGCAAACCAGACAAAATACCCCCCTGCGCCGATTCACCCTGGTTTTTTGACTGGTTTTGTGCTGACGTGGAAAAATTTTGGCCTGGGATGGAAAAAATTACAGCAAATTCATTTACTCTGCGCCAATGGCAGGTGGGCCCTCAAAACAACCCATCCCTATTCCCATTGCCTGCCTTCGGTTCACAGAGAAACAGGGGGGAGCAGAGGGAGCGGCGCATGGGCGGCGCGTGGCTTCGGGGAGGACGTCGAGTCGGGTGGGGAGGCTGGAGGCGGCCCGAGGCAACCTGGCGACGACGCCCGGAAGCGAAGGAGGAGCCGTTGATGAGGATCTACCGCGTCGTCGCCGTCGCCACCTTGGTGGCGAAGCGAGAGCGAGCGAGGCTAACTTACTGTGATGATCTTGGGCGGCTTTGTCGCATCGCCGCCGCCGCCGAGGACGGGCGGCGAACCCAACGCCCTTATCACGGGTTGCCGAGGTCGTTGTACATGTCGTAATCGTACACCCGACATTGGTCTTCCGCTTCGCGGTCTGATCGCCTTGCAGTCCTTGAGCTCCGGTGTCGAGCTCACTCGGCCCGATGGCGTCTCCAATGGCGGTATGGCTCGTTGGTGAAGAAGATGCGGGGTTGGGGTTGACGCGGGTGAAATTTGGACCCACGAGTTGTAGGTGAAGTCTTGCTGGGCCTCGACGGAAGCCCTCGACGACGATGCTCTCGATGAAGAACTCGCGCTGTGTAACATCCCGTTTGTCCTGAGTTTTCTAAGCTTTTTAAAATAAAAATAACCATTTGGTTTTGATGAGAGTTCAAAGCTTAACTTGAGATTTTTAAAAGAGATTTAACTTGACCTAACGAAACTCCAACTAAACCCAGTTGTTTAGTGTTCTTGGTTTGTTGAAGTTCCTTGCTGTTCTTTGGCTTTTTAGCCTCTTTTCTTTCTTGGCCTTGGTTGCCCTCCAGGCTAGCTTTTCCCTTTAGGTTTCCCTCTCTTTCTCTAAACCTTTCTCTTGTTGGACATCTCCTGATGTTCAGATCTATCTCATCTCTCTGACCTTCCCTTCTTCCTCCTCTCTCAGGGGCTCCCTTGAGTTCCTCTTTTGGACCTCTTAACTTGGATCTCCTCCTTTTGGAGATATCCTCCCTTGGATCTCCCTATTTACCTAGAACTCTCCTTATTTGAGATCAAAGGGTCCAGACCTTTCCATGTTGGACCTCCTTGCCAGTCAACCTCCTTGTTCTCTGGACCTCCCTTGCAATCTTTTGTTTGGACTTCCCCAAGTCCAGACCTCCCCTTTCTGCATTTGAATCTCTTTCTGTTTAGACCTCCTTTGGTCTAAACCTTCTTCTCAGTCTAGATCTCCTTTAAGCTAGACCTCCTTCTCTGCTTTTGGACCTCCCAGGAACCCCTTGCGTTCATTTGAACTCCTTGAGTTCATCTGGGCATCTTCGGAATCCCTTTTGACCTCCCTGTGTCCATATGGATCTCCCTGTGTCCACATGGAGCTCCTTTTGATCTCCCCGCATCCAATCGGACCTCCCTGGTGTTCAGTTGGACCTCCTCCAATCCGTTCGAACCCCTTGGGTTCAATTGGATTCCCTTGAGCTCTTTTTGGACCTTCCTTGCGCTTGTGCGGTGCTACCGTTTGCTTTGGCGGTACTGCCGCTTGTTCCTTCGGAACTACCGCCCTTCTGTTGTGGTCGTACCATCCATTTGAGTTGTGGCGCCCTACCCTAGTTTAACCTTCTCCGCTTCGGTACTTCCAACCTCCGTTCGTACCACTGTGGTAGTGCCGGAACTACCGCCTTTGTTAAGACCTCCGTTTGAACCTTGTTGGACCTCCCTTGTCCCTTTGGACCTCCTCAGTGTCCAAAAGACATCCCCTTGTTGAGATATGGCCGTTAAGACCTCCTCTCTGGAGATCTTAGCCGCTCAGACCTCCCCTTGTTGAGATATGGCCGTTAAGACCTCCTCTCTGGAGATCTTAGCCGCTCAGACCTCCCCTTGTTGAGACCTGGCCGTTAAGATCTCCTCTCTGGAGATCTTAGCCGCTCAGACCTCCCCTTGTTGAGATCTGGCCGTTAAGACCTCCTCTCTGGAGATCTTAGCCGCTCAGACCTCCCCTTGTTGAGATCTGGCCGTTAAGACCTCCCCTTTTGAGATCTTAACCATCCAGATCCCTCCTTTGTTTGATCCAAGGGTCCCGACCTCTCTGCTGCTTAATCTAATGATCCAGACCTCCTCTTTGTTGGGATCATAAGGCGGACCTCCTTTAGGTCCAGACCTCCCTAGTGTTTGGGCCTTTTGGCTCTTCTTGGTCGTGCATCGCTTGAGTTTTGCCTTTCTTGCCTTAGGACCGTTGGAGTGCATCGGATGGCTTGGCCTCGTTGGCTCGTTAAGCTTGGTCGAACGACCCATTTGCTGCTTCATCCGATCAAAATCTAGCGACCCTGTTCTTCTGCGCATCTTTGTTTCATGGGCCTCCCTTCTTTGTAGATCTTGACCGTAGGACCTCCCTCTTGGAGATCTAACCGTCAGGACCTCCCCCCCCCCTTGCCTTTGATCTTAATCGTTTAGGATCTCCTTTTGAGAATCTAAGCCGTTAAGACCTCCCCTTAGTTTGTCTCGGTAGTCAAGGCCCTACCCACTTCTTGGTATGCATAGCGTGAAACTGGAACTTCCGTCATCCGGTCGTACCTTTTCTTAAACACGGTATTACGGCGCCGCGATGTCGTGCCCATCTTTCTCTCATCTTTGTGTCTTTTGGACCTCTGTCCGGAGGACCCTTCGTTAGCGCCGACCAGGTGGGGATCTTAGGTAATCTCTTGTCAACATTCTCTCTGTTTTCCAAATCTCATGCACTCATGGGCGGAGAATGGAGCGAGGAGAAGCGGTTCGACTTGGCAGATTATCTTGACGTCGACATGGATGCGGTTTTCGATTATGAGCCAAGTGATGACTCATCCGATGGTGCTGCCGCCTCCGGTGATCTTCCCACAGATCCGAGGAGACAATGCGTGATGGAGTTGAGGAGGATCCTTATCCCCACAGCGATGCGTCCGAGAGAGAATCTACCCTCTCAAAGGACAAGGGTCAATTTGACCGGGACCACACCCAAGTGGACTCACAACACAACGAGTTTTCCTCGAAGTGTTGAGTCCCCCGAGGCGGTCCGACTTGGTGAGGCAAGCTCTGGAAGCTACAATTAGGGACTTCACCGGCATCTGGTGATCCTCTCTCCGGATGACACGAGAGAGCGGGATCAAGCATGCTTTTCCTACAAATTCGACCATCTCTCCATGAGATCACACTGCCGAGCGGAGGCAGTTATAACCAGACTTCCCCTACGGAGGATTACTCCAAGTCGCCGGATGGTGTCTCTCGGCGACTCCTCAAGCGGGGAGGCCTCGGCGCAAGTGAGAATCTTCAGCAGGAGGTCTTCGTCCTTCCCTCGGATCAAGGTCACTCTCCTAGAGGCCGAGATGGAGACTCTCCCGAAAGTCACACTTGCACCCCACGTGGCAATGGCGGGACACCACCATGGCGGACACGACCAACGCCTTCATGAGCGCCAGGAAATCCTCGACATTCTCGCTTCATTGAGGCAATCTCAAGAGTCTAACATGGAAAATCCCGAGGCAATTGAAGGAAGAAAATTGAAGCCCAGAAGAATTTGCCTGGGCGCATTCAATATCAATCAAAGGAAGCTCGAGAGCTCCGGACATCAATGACTTGCTCGAGAATCCAACTCAAGATCTAGCCCGGCGCCCAGACTCGACCTCTTCGTTGAAGAGATCGCACAAAACCGAACACGATGGCAAAGGTTGAAGCGCCTCGCCGACATCATTCGAAGTCATAGCAATCGACTTCCGGCTACGGTCGATCGAACATATCACCACGGAGGAATCGACGCGATGAAATCGCGCCGATCACCTACCGAGAATGTCTTTGAGCGATTGATGATCATCAAACCCCTCGGAGGTGATCGCTCACCATTCCGGCATGAGAATCTGCGGCGAGATAAACTACGAGTATTCCCTCGTGGGGTGAGATCTATCATAGGTGCGGTCAACCTATTCTTGGGTATCGTCGAGTCGACCACGATGATATCAACCCTTCTTTCACGCAAAGGAGGCGTCAAGAAGTCATTCTTGGATGTCGGGCATTCTCGCCGATCTCAGAAACATTCATTGCCACCTCGTTTTCGACCGGTGAACATGGAGAAGTTGATGGTTCCCAAAATCCCATCGAATTCCTTCAAATCTACTAGCAATTGTTCGAGCGGCGGGAGGAGGAGAGCATGTGATGGCAAATTACCTTCCAAGCGTGCTCGAAGGATCCGCTCGATCGTGGTTACTAAACCAACCACTCGAGTCGATTTACTCTTGGCAACACCTCTGCGACCTTCTCTTGGCGAATTTTCAAGGCACATACAATGCATACGGAAAGGAGGGCGACTTGCACGGATGAGACGAGCGACAACGAGACATTGCGCCAATTCATTAAGCGCTTTAGTCGAGTTAAGTAACTCAATTCGGAAGTTTCGATTCATCTGTCATCGGGGCATTCAAGCGAGTCCGTCGTAGAAGAATAACGAAGACATTGCTTTAAACCCACCTACTACATTCTTTGAACTCTTGAGATGGCTGATCGACACGCTCTCGCTTCGAGGCGGTCGAGTGGAACAATACTATAGATCGACAAGACAATACCTCTCGAGAGCCAGCGACATTGGTAAGAAAAAGGATAAAAAGCAAAAGTCCAAAAACAAAGCGAAGGGTCAAAAACTCCAAGCCGGCGGTTCAAGGAGGTATTGGTGTGAATGATAAAGATCCACGCACATCAAGCCGCACTCGACAGAGGCAAAGGTAAGCATACGATCGGAAAAATGATAAGCCTAGGTGGTGTCCTTTCCATAAAAGGAAGGACATGACCTTCATAGCTGCGGATCTTCCAGCGAAAGCTTGAAGACTACTACAGCGGCAAGGACCACTTCCACTCTCGAGCAGGTAGGTCAAACAAGTGGTCATAAATCTTGAGATAGCGAAGAGGAGATGCTGTTCGGGATCCGCAACACACCATCGAACACATCTACGGGGATCATCGGCATATGAATCAAAGCGGCGACAAGGTGCTGAGCGTGAGGTAAACTCTATAGATCCTCCTCTCGTCAATAAATTACGAAGTGGTGAAGTCACTATCTCTTTCGAGAAGAGTATTGCCGATTCCTTCGACTCGACCGGTCGATACCCAATTGTGGTCGAACCCACCATCAACAATTGTCGGGTCAATCGAGTTTTGGTTGATGGTGGTAGCTCGTTAAACATTTTATTCTGAGTGCCTGGATGACATGCAAGTACCTAGGACCAAAGTAAGACCGATGCGATACTCTTTCCATGGGATCGTCTGGGATCTTGACCAAACCAATTGGTCAAGTTTCTATTCCTTTAACATTTGGTTCACCAAGTAATTTCGAGACGAGAAAATCTCCTTTGATGTGGTCGATTTCGATCTGACATATAACGCCATACTCGGACGACCAACTTTGGCAAAATTCTAATGGCTACTCATTATGGATATCAATGTATTAAGATGCGAGTCCCAAAGGAGTAATCACAATCCATTGTGACAAGAAGATGGCGCATACTGCGATCGAGTCGATCCTCGAGATGGTAGGACACATACCAACTCGAGAAGAAAATCGACCTTCGACTAGCAAGTCGAAGCCTAAAAGTCGCACCAAAGCCGAACGACAAAGTCATAGAGGTTCCTCTGGACGCAGGGAGCCCTCAAGAGGCTATTCGATCGAGGATACTTCCGACCCCAAATAGGAAGGCGCCCTCATCACCTTCCTCAGAGCTAACGCAGATGTATTAGCGTGGCAAGCATCCGACATGCCCGAGTCCCCGGGAGGTGATCGAGCACGAGCTAGCTTTACTGCACGACAAAGTACCGTAAAACAAAAATTGCGGAGATTTGCCTGATCGGCGAAGCTATTAAATCGAATTGGATAAGCTACGAAAGCGGGCTTTATAAGAGGTCAACCACCGAGAATGGTTGGCTAACCTGTAATGGTTAGAAAGTCAAGCGGCAAATGGCGTATGTCGCGAGACTTTCTTGATCTTAATAAAGCTTGTCCAAAAGACGATTTTCCTTTACCTCGTATCGATCGGTTGGTTGACTCTCTGCGAGGTTGTGAAATGTTAAGTTTTTAGGCGCATATTGCGGATACCACCGGATCAATATGTGTCTAGGCGATGAAGAAAAGACCACATTTATTACACCATTTAGTATATTTTGCTATGTCAAAATGCCATTTGGTCTAAAAATGCGGCGCTTCTTTTCAGCGCTTAATGCGAGCAACTTTTTCATCTCAATTAGGCGAAATCTTGAAGCCTATGTTGATGATCTAGTTGTCAAAAGCATCAAGAGACTTAATCATATTACTGACCTGCAAGAAACATTCGACAATCTCAGAAAACATCGCTTAAAACTTATTCCTGAGAAGTGTGTGTTTGGAATCTCTTCAGGGAAATTGCTTGGATTCCTAGTATCTATACGAGGAATCGAAGCAAATCAAAAGATAAAAGCCATTTTACAAATCGCCCTCAACTACGGGAAAGAAGTCCGAAACTCCTTTGGGTGCATGGCGGCTTTAAGTCGTTTCATTGCGACGGGAGAAAAGGGACTACCTTTCTTTAAACTTCTAAGGAAACACGAAAGTTTTGAGTGGTCGAAGAGACAAAGCGCTGCCTTTGAGGATGTCAAGAGGTACCTTCTGAGTGCTCCTATTCGGTCTCTCCGAGGCGGAAGAAAGCGCTCTTAGTTTACCTAGTTGCCACACCACAGGCGAGAAGCGCGATCTTGGTCGTAGAGCGTGAAAATGTACAACGACCGGTTTACTACGTAAGTGAAGTTTTACACGGACCTAAGGGCGTTACCCTCGGGTCCAAAAGCTTCATATGCCCTCCTCATGTCTTCGAGAAGCTGCGGCATTATTTTGAGCGCACAAACTAGTTGTGCCATCTGAGTTTCCTTGGGAGCGATCCTCGAATAGGGAAGCAATGGGGCGCATGGCAAAATGGTCGGTCGAACTTGGGAGTTCGACATCCATTCGTGTCGACGGCCGTTAAATCGAGATCTTGGAAGACTTTGTCGCGAATGAACAAATCTGAACATTCGGGATCCCATCTGATTCCCACGATCGATGGGCGATGTACTGACGGGTCGCTTACTTTAAGTGGCTCGGGTGGGGTGGTCTGGTATCTCCTCTAGGAGACCTTAAAGTATGCCATACAATTAAACTTTCGGGCCACTAATAATGTGGCGAGAATCTGAAGGTTTGCTAGCTGGTATCTGACGTGCAATAAAGCTCTCGATTCGCCGACTACTCGTGAGAGGAGACTCTCAACTAGTCGTGAATCAAGTCGGCAAAAAGTACCGGTGCTCTAACCCGACAATGTCTCGGTACTTATCGGAAGTCGTAAGCTAGAAAAGCATTTTTAGGTTTTGAGGCACAATTCATCCCTCGAAAGGATAATTTCCTCGCAGAGACCGACTTGCTCGAATAGCTTCTTCCGATCTGAAGTACCAAAAGGAGTCTTCTTGGAACAACTCGAAGCCTTCTCGGTCGACGAGCGAGACACCTCCTATTGAGCGGCTTCTCTAGAGTGCGAGGATACATGGATGGCGCCCATCTATGATTATCTTGAAGCAGTTACATGCGAAAGGCGATCTCGAGGCGGATCGCTTATCGAAAAAGCCAAAATGTATACTTTGGTGAAGGAGTTCTCTATAAGCGAAGTACTCAAGGGGTGCTCAAGCGATGCATTCATGAGCGAAGGATTAACACTCCTTCACGATATACATGGTGGCATCTGTGGAAATCATGCTTCCTCTGAGCGTTGGTCGGCAAGGCTTTTCGACAAGGTTTTCTTGGCCAATGACCCTATCGATGCTAAAGAGTTGGTTAAAAAGTGTGTCGATGCGGTTTCATAGCGAGCAAATACACCAACCGGCTCGGGCATTACAAACAATACCTCTATCTTAGCCTTTTGCAACACAGGGGTCTTGATATCTGGGGACCGTTCCCCAAAGCTCCGGGAGGTTTGAGTTCCTTTGTGGCTATTGATCGTTCACAAAATGGATTGAAGCGAACTTGGTATTTGGATAACAACGAGCGGCAAAGCGGTTTATGATGAGATCGTAATTACTCGATTTGGAGTACCGAGTCGAATAATTACGAGATAATAGTAAGCAATTTTCGGCGCAAAATTTCAGGAATTTTGCGACGAGTTGGGTACCAAGTTATGTTATGTACATGGCCCATCCCGAGTAATGGGGCGATCGAGCGTGCAAGCGGCCAAATAATGAGAGAATTAAGACTCAAGTCTTGACCCGGCTCATCAAGCGCTCGGGGCTTGGGTACAAGAGTTACCCTCGTATTATGGGCGGTTTGTACAACTACTGATCAGACTCTGGGAGAAACACCTTTCTTTCTAGTCTTGATCTTTGAAGCCATGCTTCCTCCGGAACTAAAGATACGGTCAACACGAGTGAAATATTCCACAGACTCAACCGGGAACAACATCGGCGAGATGATATTAATCTGCTTGAAGAAAAAAGAAACTAGGCCCTAATTCGATCGGTAGTCTACCAACAAGCCCTGCGAAGATACTACGATCGTAAGGTCAACCTCATGACCTTCTTTGTAGGTGACTTAGTATTGAGGTTTTGCCAATCCAAGTCTAATCGGAACAAACTTTCTCCTAAGTGGGAAGGTCCTTACGATTGGTCGAAGTTACTCGTCGAGAATTGATACGATTGGCAATGGAAGGCGGCGGAGTTCTCTCAATTCTTGGAACATCGACCCGATTCACGCAAGTTCTATGTGTAACCAACCATTCGGACAATAAAGACTCGGGTTTTTCTATCTCTATTGTCTTACTTTTGAGTAGTGCTTTCATAATATTTCGACTATGTTTCAAACACCCAGTTTTCTTTACACTGGTCGAAAGGCAGATAACATCACCTAGTCGAAGCCTCTCCTCTCTGCATGTGGTCCTGCCCACTAGAAGGAGTTTCCTAGTGTCGCCTCGTTACTCGCTTTTGTGGCCAACACAAAGAACTCGGGTTTTATTTAGTCGAAATATTTTTGAAAGCCAACTCCTTTCACCTTAGTTTATTTCTTCAGTTAATTCGAAAAATACTCTAAGTAGAGCGCACTTTCTCAGATTTGCTTAACCGCCTTGGGTGTACTCGTTTCGTCTCAACTGGTGGGAGGAAGAGACACATATAGTCGAAGTCTCTCCTCTCTGCACGTGGTCACCTTGCTGGAAGGAGCTTCCTAGCATTGTTCGATTTCCTACTCTTGCTACGGGGCAGACTTATCGAGTCCAGGAGAAGGGCGAGTAAATTTTTAAAGTCCTCTAGGCGTTTGCTTAGCTCAAGTTGCCGTTCTCGACTTGATTAAACTAGTCGGAGATGTTAACATTACCTAGTCGAAGCCTCTCCTCTCGCTGCGTGGTCACGCCCACTAGAAGAACTTCCTAGTGTCAATTCGTTACCACTCTTTCGACCGATTGCATGACAGTTGAGACCAAAAACTACAAGTTAAACAAACCTCTCTGTTTTCAGAAACCCTTTCTAAAGACTATTTCCTTAGTTTGTTTAAACAAACATAGCAAATAGTCGGGGGCTAGGATAATTTGATTTCAATTCTTAGTCTTTATTTCGTTAATTATCTTTTGAGTTACTAACTACTCGATAAGATGATTTGCGAGAGACAAGACTATTTACTTAGTTTCAACAAACTAAGCAAATAGTCGGGGGCTAGGATAAAGTCATTAATTTGACTTCAATTCTTAGTCTTTAAATTTGTTAGTTATCTTTTGAGTTACTAACTACTCGACAAGATGATTTGCAGAAAACAAGATGGATTATATATTACATCGACAAAAGATTGCTTTTCAGGTTTGTTACAAACTACTCACGAAGAGGAGAGCCCGATTGCATTTCCTCGAAACCTTCCGCCAAGCGATTGCATTTCTTCAATCGACGACTTATACCTTGAGCGATCGAAGTAAACCGATTGGTTGAACATTAAGGCTAGGGTCATGAGCTTTAAGTTTTGCCAATGCATAACTTACTGCACCTTCGACCGCCTCCTTTATCGATTCAGTTTGGTTGGTCTTCAGAGTGATTACTAGTTCTTGCAAAGTTCCGACTTGTTCCCCAATAGTATTTGCGTGAGCAGCTATCGTATCATCTTGAGGAGTTTTTCCCTCAGCATGTAGCTCACCAAGTACATTGTTCAGGAGTGTGACACTGCCTTGAAGATTAATCTTCATTACCTCCATCTCTGTTGGAGTGCAGTCGAAGCCTCGCGGAGTTGTTTGCTTTCAACGCTTGCTCTGAAAAGAATAAGACCGGTCAAGAAAAAATAAACTCCTAGAGGAAAAGAAAACAAAAACAGTCAAAGGTAAAAGATTTTCTTACCTGCTAGTCGAGAATCCAGTTTCTTGATTTCTTCTTCATGGGAAGCTTGATCTCGGCATGCTTCTTCTCCCATGATTTGATCTCTCTGCATTTGCCCAAAATGTCTGAGCGGTCTCTTCATAAATCTTGGTTTTATCCTCAAGCTCATTTTCGAGCCTTCCCAGTTCAAGATCCATTTCTGGAAAAGAAATGAGAGTAAGAATAGGGAAAGAACTCATAAAAGATTGTAGGTAAAGAATTGCTTACCTGATCGACGAGATCTCAGCCTCTCAATTTTCTGATCCTTCTCTTTGGATATACGAAAAAGCTCGCGAATAACCACAGTTTTTTCCTTAACTTCTGCCTGAAGCTGTCTCGTATCATCTTCTTTTTCTAAAAAGAAGCAGCAATTAGGCAAAGATCGAAAACATAAGCAGTTTTAAGTCCAGCACTTACTGTTTATCCTTTCCTGCACCTTTTCGGTTGCAGAGTTAGCTTCTTTAAGTTTCCTCAGGAGAAATTCCACTTTCTCCTGTAACTTTCTCGACTCCTCTTTTTGATAATCGGCGAGTCGGTTGAGTCTTTCATCATTTGTTTAACTTTGTAAAGGTTAAAAGTGGACATGAATATTATTAATCGGTTGTAAGTTTTCCTACAACCATTGATCGATCGTAAGTTCCTCTCGACTATGGGTCTAGTCGTAAGTTCTCCTACGATTAAACATCGGTCGTAAATCTTTACGACTAGTATATAATCGTGAGTTTTTCCACGACAAACCCTGTAAGCACTATATAAGTAGTCAAGTCAAAAACGACTATGAAAATAGTAACTTACCACCTCTCTGCCTGTTTGCAGAGTTCCTCTTTTTCCTGTCGCAGCTCTAGAAGTTGTCGATGATATTCACCGACAACGGCGATTTGCTCTATGGCTTTACGCAAAAGACAAGGCGGTGAGAAATAAGAAGATTATACTGTATGTATAAGTATCATCAAATACTTACATTCATGGTTGATCGAGCAAATATTGAGTAAACCAGCTCTGGGTGCTTCAGCTCGTCCACTCTCTCAACTTGGTCCCACCAAACCTTCTCAAGGCGCTCATTATCAAAAGTGTTCCCTCTATTGGGAATGTCTTTGGGATGGGGGACTCGGTGGCGAGATCTAAAAGCAGAAGACCCTACTATGGAAGCAGGGCCAAAGAAATCAGCACAGAAGTTGAAATATTCTTCGTCTTCTGATTCTGTAACTTCAGTCTCTCTTCGGGTACTAGGAAGAACGTCTGCAATGATCTTCTTTCCGACACGGTGGACAGGACCGCCACCATCTTGACCAGAGGCTTCTGTAGCTGCCTCTGTTCTCTCTACGACCATCTCAGTGGTCGTAGCGACCATCTCAGTGGTCGCAGCTGTTGCTGGAGCCTCCACGACCATCTCAGTGGTCCTTCTTTGCTACCTCAATGGTGCATGCTTGCTACTTGAAGTTGTAGCCGCTACCTCCTGGGTACAACAGGTACCTCGATGGTTGTCGTAACCACTTGGCGCCACGACTTCCTCTACCACAGGCGAGGATGATCCATCGACCACTTCCTTGTTTTCTCTCCGGCGGTTGGAGAGGTAGCAATAAACTTCTCAGCGGAAGCATTCTCGGGAAATTTGAAGAGTCGGGCTAAAAACAACAAAAGGAAAGTAAGTCAGGTTGTGAAAAGGAACAAGGTAAATGTTGTTCTTATACTTTAGTATATTTCACATACCTCTGCACCTTAGACCTAAACGGGAATTTCGGAGTCACCTTCCCAACAGAAGATTTCTTCTTCTCTACAACCACGTCTGGTCGGAGTTCAAGTTGAAGAATAGGCTCAGCTACGACCACGTCTGGTCGTGGATTTTGGACAGGAACCACTCCTCTGGTGTCCTGATTTTCCGGATGGCCGAGATCAGTCTCGACCACTCTAAGAGCAGCGCCCTCGACCAAAGGCTCTCTTTGGGCGACATTGTCCTTCACAAAAGACATAAAATCTTTCGGATCTCCTTTTCTAGGTGCTTGACAAAACCGGGGTGGCGTAAAGCGTGAAAGATTTTTGTCATAATAGAAGGGTACCTTGGCCTTGCGAGGTTTGCGCTTAAGAGGTTAATTTGCTTGACCTCCTCGGCTTAATTTGCTTTAGCATCGGCTTCAAGCTGCGGCTATATGCGCCCACGAGGCTTTGCAGAGGATCTGGTCGAAGGGCTAGAACTCGAGCTTGCTCCTCCCTTATCAACGGCACTTGTAAGTCGACGTCTCTTGGACGGAGGAGCTGGGCCTTTGTCTTTTGTCAACTCTGCGATGGTTATCGATCTGACTTCTTCGTCGTCTGACGATTTTCCATACCTACTTTACGTAAAGCAAAAGCGAAAAAAAAAAAATTACTAAGCGGTGCGTAAGATCTTCTCGACCCGATATCAAATAAATAAGTTTTTCTCGACCTTTCCTCGGCAAGTAAGATTTTCTCACGGTCACTACTAAGATTGTAAGTTTTTCTACAACATTTCTCTAGTCGTAAGATCTTTCTCGACTATAAAGTCCTAAGGATAAAATCAACTCTTGATTACCTTTAGGCGAACCATCCTTTCCTCTGCGGATCTGACGCAAGGATCTTAGGAAGCTGCCACACTAAGTGGCGGAGGCTTCTATAAGCGAGTTTGACTCTAACGTCAATCTCATTGGTGAAAGATCTGTTTAAGCAGATAAAGGCATTCTTTAAACAACTGCGAAAGACCAAATTGAGAGCTAAGTCGAAAATTCACTTACCCTCGTTGTAGTCCCTAGTCAGATGCATTGGCCCCAGAGTATCTCCACATAGGAGATGCTCGTTTCTTCAAGGACTAATTAGGCGTGTGATGAAATCTTTCACCACATGCCATCCGGTCGATCCCTCCTTCTTCAAGTCCTTGATAACTTGAATATAGGGAGCAATCCGGTGATATCTTGAGTCGAATCCATGAAGATTTCTTTTCATGACCTTCCCCACGAAAAGAGGCGTCTTACGAGGTGACTTCGGTAAAACCACCTCTTCCTCCATCCGCCATGAGGACCGGGTGAAACTCTGAATATACTCCTCGACTTCCCATCGTGGAGTTTAGGACCGCAACTTCAGACAATCGACTTGCCGAAACCATTTCCATAGTAATATTGGAAAAGCTCGAGGTCATGGGAATTCCCATCGCCTCGCCTGACAGATATCTGGCAGCTTCGGCATGGTGATGGAGTTAGGACCGAGGTTCACTAATTCCACCCAAAATGCTCGAAACTGCGGTGATGAAAGGGGTGAGCGGCGATCGAAGACCACACTCCTGATAAGCACGGAAGAAAGAATTTGCCCATTCTCCCCGACGGCCAATCTTTGCCCAATCACGGAATCCATTTCACAAGAGTCTCTTGGAATCTTCCGTGACAACTAGGGCTTGAATCTTCGCCACATCCATCTCCGACTCTTCCCTCGAAACTTTCTGGCCATCTCTCGGAAGCAGGAAATTTTGGGTTGAAAAGAGGGCTCAATTGGAGTGGCGGCGGAGAAACAAACGGCTCGGCGGAGAAAGCGAGCTTGAAGAAGCGATGGGAGTGATTTGGGGAAAAATAAGATCTTAAGTTTTACCCCTCGGTAGGTATTTATAACCAGCGTGCTTAATTTGGGCGTGACATTCCAAAGTGCGCCACCGTCTCGGGAACCGCTTCAACGAGACAAGCTAACGAGCGTCGTTTGAGATTCCCGATGTGTCCGTTCGAGAAAATCAGGTTTGCGTTTACACCTCAAGCGAAATTACTTCCTTGGTTAGATCTTTTCAACCAAAGGAAATGATAATCAGACGATTCTTTCTTCGATCACTATACTCGACCACCTTGTGATCGTAGAAATGCTTTACGACTACTTGATAGTCGTAGGTAATTCTTGACCAAGCACATTTACGGTCAAAGTAGTATACAATTGAAGAGTTTTTCCTTGACTATTTTCTCTGATCCTCTCATGATCGTAAGACCATCTATAACTCCTTTACCAAGTAAGTTGCTTTCACTTGGTGAGGGCTAGATGGCGAGGATATAATAATCCTCATTTTATCTTTTATCTATAATTCTTATTATAGGTAAATATGGCGTCATGTGGACCACGAGTGTACCCCTTAATACTATGAGGAAGAGCCTAATGGGTGGTCGTAAGTTCTTCTCGACCACCCCCATAATCGTAAGTTATGCTACGACTATCCCATAGTCGTAAGTCTTGCTACGACTACCTCATAATCGTAGGTTCCTCTACGACTAGGTCACTCGACCACCTTATGATCAAATAAACCTCTGAGACAAGTGGGTCTTATTGATTAAGGGATTTACTTGATCATCATACGATGTTATTCTGCGAGTAATGGTACGTAATACCCCATTATCTACGGTATATATTTGTTGGCGGCGTGGAGGAATTAATACACGGTGATTATTACCAACGTCTTGAATTCACGGGAGGTGATGGGCGCCGCTTTACGAGTAATGCTGCCGCTCCTTCACGTACTATAAAAGCGGCAATCGGAGAAAGGAAGAAGAAGATCAATCGGGCCATCGGGAATACAAGCACTATTTGTAATAGTCTTAGTTTTTCCCCGATTGTTCGATATACACTCAATACCATACACACACGGGAGTAGGGTTGTTATTCTCTCCGAGAAGGCCGAACACGTATAAAATCCCGTGTCAATCTCTGCGTGATTCCATTCTAGGAGACCCCGAATCAAACAATCTTTCGTAAGTTCGGTTCTAAAACACCGACAGACCTCTTGTCCATAGGACCTCCTCATGGTCGTGTTTGTTTTTTTTGGGACCTCCCGTCCATAGACCTCCCCCTTTGTATTTAGACCTCCGTAGTCAAGACCTCCTTTCAGGACCTCCTCGGTTGCCTTAGGACTTCCTGTCCCCAGGCATCCTCGCAGGACCTCCTCTTTGGATCTCCTCGCAGGACCTCCTCCTTGGACCATTTCCTTTGACCTTATGTTCATCCTTTTGACTGACCTCCTTGCCCAGGTTCTAAAGTGCATTTGATGTGGGTTGAAGTCACATTAAAGTGTTGTCCTTTCCTTTGTACTTGTCCTTACTTTTTGTCCCCTCCTTCTCATATTCTAATCCTTTTTGGTACCTTTGGCAGTGTGCCTTTGTACCAATACTTTGAACCTGGTCACCTCCTTGTTGTGGTGTTCTATTCCCTTTCTCCTTTAAATAGAGCACCCTGGGCGGCCACTTTGTTCCTGTTCTCCATTTCAGCCTCTTCACCTAGCTTTCTCGGTTCTGGTGAGCTTCTCAAGCTCACCAGTCCGAACCTCTTGGGCTTGGACCTCCCTCATGCTGGATCTCCCTCTCGGACCTCCCTACCTTGTGGACCTCCCCTCCTTTGCTTTAAGTAAGTTCTTTTGGATTTCTTGGAGTTTCTTTGCTTATTTGGTTTTTCTTGCGCACGTGTAGATTCGGTTGATTGCTGAGGAGCTCGTGGTTCAAGCTACACCAACCAAAGCCTTTCCCTTCAACAGAGGCAAGTCGTGGACCTTGATCATCTTGATCCCAATTTACAAAAATATTTTGATTTGCTAAACTTGCATGGCTACTTTTATAGAACTATTTTGGGCAGTAGCTATTCTCCTATTTCACTCTATGCCTCCTTGGACTTGGGCACTTGACATGTTGACATGATCTTCTTTGGACACCTTAGGATGGATATTTAGTTGGCACCTTTTGTTAATGCCAACATGGGACCGTAAGTTTGTGCTTAGCCTTGCTGTAGAGCCACAGGGTTTGTGAATCATACTTTATCAATTAATAATCTTGACTAATGAACTATGGAATCTCTGGTTGGTGCCATTGTTAACCGACTATGGTGTAATGCCATCAGTTGTGTTGATTGTGGTACGAGACCACCTTAAAACTTGTGGTGCCAGGACTGGGTGGCCCGATGGCAGGTTGAACCCAAATGGTTTTGCTTGGGCAAGAAGTAGGGAGTGAGTAGTGGGTGCTTTGCACTTTTGGGTTGTGGAAGTCTTGCCTGAGCACAATTAAGGACTTAACTTTGTGTCTGTGGATCTGGGTAATCCGTGCAACCACAAGGTCATTTTATGGGGATGGCCTGGGCCGAATAATTAGCAATGAGATGGCTTGGTGTTGTTGTGGTTGAGTGAGTTTTATCGCAACGGCGCAAGAGGGGGCACGAATCTGGTGGCTTTGCAACCCATCCAGAAGCGAAACCTTAGCGGGCAGCTCCTAGCCAAATCAAAGCTTTGTAAAGGCCTTGTCATGCTCTCTAGACTGCTCACCATTGGAAGTGAGCAAGGGTCTTTCCGGGCCCGATCCGCTAGAGAGATCGTGGATTGTGGGTAAGTTGTACACCTCTGCGAGCATAAAATCTATTGAATAGCCAAGTCCTTGGTTATGGACATCTCTGGAGAAGTGGTGCAAGGATAGCTTTTGTGTAATTGTGTCCCTGGGCGTCTGCTGCGTGGCTTTGCCTCGAAGAGACCTTGGCCGGCTTTAGAGGGTCATGGTTGGCTCGAGATGAGGTCGAGGCGGGTTGGAAACTCTTGAGTGGGTGCTCCAGGATGGTCGTGGTTGAGGTCCTGGCCATGGGTGTGGCCAGACCTCCCACGGTTGGCTTTGGGAGCTCTGGAGTGGGTGCTCTAGAGTGGTTTTGGAAGTGAGTGGGTGCTCACGACTTCTCTTGAAATCAAAAGGTAATTATGTATTATTGTTTTAACTTGCTGCCTTGCAATCTATTATGTTATTCTTGTCAAATATTGCTTTTGCAACTAACCATCTGACTCTCTTTTGGCAAGCTTTGCATAAGTAGTATTGCATACACTTCTCACGACTTCTTGAGTACATTCAAAAGTACTCACGGCTTTTGCCCTCTGTTTTAATCAACAGCTCAAGGAAGTTCCAGGGAGCTCAAAGCTCTGTGTTGGTGAGGTCTTTGGAGACCATGCGACCTAGGGACGTCCTCCACTCGATAGCTGGTGGGCTGATCGATTGGACTCACGCGTTGGTGTTTTGTTTTCCTGCTGCAGGTGCTCTTGTGTGTTAGCCCTAGTGGCCCTTGTAAGAAGCTTGACCGTTTGGTCTTTAATAATATTTGATAATTTGCCTTTTGTGTTCCTTTAGCTTGTTGTGGTATGGATTTGATCACACCAATGTGTCTCTGTCTTGAGTTAGCGGGGTGATCATGGGACTAACTCGGTGCACATAGGCCAAGACCTCGAGAGGCCTTGAGATCTCTGGGAGGTCTGCGAACCTCTCTCGGGGTACCCGGTGGTACTACCGCTCTTGATCTTGAGTAATGGCGCTGATCAAGCGTGGTGCTACCGCTCTCTAGCAGCGGTAGTACTGCGCCGACATGGGCGGTACTACCGAATCCCATCATAACGGTAATGCAGCGCAAAAAAAATCCGAGCACTCCAAGTATCCAGAAGGTTCTCACGCCGGTGCTAGTTGAGCCTGATGATGGCGCGGGCTTCTCAAGGCTCCGTCGATGGTGAAGGCATGTAGAGGCGGCATGGAGGCGGAGGCGGCTCACGGGCATGGAGAGGCGGAGGAGGCTCGGTGGAAGCATGTAGAGGCGGCGGAGGCGTGAGGCGGCTCGGGGGTGTGGAGAGGCGATGGAGGCGGCTCGGGGAGGAGGAGGTGGCGAGGAGAGGGAGACAGGAGGAGGGAGGCGTGTGAAACGGAGAGGGGAGAGAGGGAGAGAAAAAGAGGAAGAAAGGAAAAGTAGGTCTGACATGTGGGCCCCATCAGCACAAAACCAGGGTGAATCGGCGTGGGGGGTATTTTGTCTAGTTTGCATACATCGAGGTCCTGTGCTGTCTGGTTTTCGACTTCAAAGTTGTTTTCCAGACTTTTTGAAAAGTTCAGGGTTGTAAAATAGACTTTACCCTTAAATCTTTAATCATGGCCGTTCATCATAACCATATATTTGACACGAGGGAGGGGTGGACTTTTGTGATGGCGTGGCTTGCTACGTCGGAGTGCCCGCGAGATTAGGAGTTTTTTCTCCAGCTAAAATGGGCACTGTTGACACCCTTAATAGCAAATATAGTTTTCTCCCGATATCAAATGCCAAAATGGCACCACAGAGCCTCTACCATCCAACACGTCATCAAGTCTGTGCCCCAGACGGCCGGACCCCTCCTCCGCGTGCCACCTGACCACGTCCGTGCCTCTCGGGCCCCGTGTTGCCTCCTCTGTGCCCACAGGCCATTGGTCTCCTCCTCCGTGCACCCGGGGCACGAACAAGATTTGTTCGTGCCCTAAGGCCCGGAGCCACCTAGACTCAAGTGCGCTTGAGCTCCTCTCTTTCATAAATACAGGTGCACTAATTAAACCAAAGTAGCTAGGCATGTACAAAGTAGTTAGTCATGCAGTCATATACATGTAATGCAATCGTCATTGTACTGCATGCATGCTACCAATCTTTTCTTTAATCATTTGATGGCGTGGACAACAAATGGAGGAGCACATACAGATCATTGTTAATCAGACAGATGGGACTATTGTGAACAAAAAGGAAAAGGGTTAATTTACGAAGAAAACTATATTAATTGAATAATATAAAGTTCGAATTATTAACTGGGCAAATCAGCCAAAATCTGATTAGTTTAAAGGGGGGATTAGTGGACTAAGCGGGGGAGATGCATGCATCTTGTTTAGCCACATCTTCTTTGGTGTGTGTGCGAGATCCGTCGATCGACTCTGATCCTAATTAATCAATATACTAACTATATATCATTTTTAGCAAACTTTGCTTTTGTAAATAGCAACTGTTGCTTTTGCATGTTGTAGATTAACAGTCATTAGGTGGGAATGAACTTTGTTTTAAAGTCTGCGGTAGGATACTTCAGTGGTCGAAATTTAAAGGGAAGGATTCCGGCGTATTTTAATTCGCGGCTCATGCAATCCTCTCCTCTCCTCTTGTGCTTTCTCTTACTGAGTCTCCGATTCTCAATCCGACGGCCTACATACGACACCCTGCGGACACACAACATGAGTTTTTTTTTTTGCTAAAATGACACTGTTTTTGAAGTGAAATAGCAAAAATTGCCCTACGCGAAAGAATTTACAAAAATAGCACCGGTTTGGCGCTTCAAAATCATGGAAGGTAGCTAACATATATATTAACCATTTAGCAGCTATGCATGCATGCATGTATCAACTAAGCTTAGGCCTAGCTAGCTAGCTTGATCGTGTAGGCGTACGTGCTTGCAGCTAGCTAACACTAGATAAAAGTAGGGTTTGGTTAGAAGCACGAGACACTGTGCATACCTAGCTGCTTTGGACTTTGGAGCAACTCAAGTACATGCCTAGCTACTTTGGATTAATTTGTATTTTTTCCTTAGAGCCGGAGTCAGACACGAATAGTGCCGTATAACTATTTATCTCTTCGTATTCACTTCACAAGTTTTCGATTGGTTGGTCAATCGGAAATTATCCGCTTTGTTGCACCCCTGTTTGGAACGGCTGGGCTTTCCTAAAAAGCGGCTTTCGGCTGAGCTGAAAATATTTGGTGTTTGGCTGTCTGGCTTTTAGGTAAGTTGGCTACAGCTTCCGAGATGGGAAATGACTGAAATGCCCATGAGGACAGTAATGGCTTGTTTGATGTCGTTTAACGCAATTAACAACGTTTAACGACAATTGACGATTATTAACGTCGACTAACGGTAGTTAACGACAAGGGACGATAACTAACGACATTTGACGACAATTAGCGTAGTTAACGACAAGCGACGATAACTAACGATATTTGACGACAATTAGCATATTTAACGACAATTATTACAATAAAATCAAACAAGAGATGTAATTACAAGTCATTGAATTTGTCAGTAGGTAAATAACAATATGGCCGACACTTTATGAGAATTTGGAAGAGCTCTCTAAAATCAAACATGTTGTTGGCGTAAAAACAAAACACAAGTGAGGGGGTGGACGTCGGCCGTGTTACGGGCCGTCGTCCACAAGAGCGAGAGTGACGCATGGGTTTATACATGTTCGAGGGTCCGAGAGGACCGCCCTACTTCTGTCGGTGACCTACGGGGGTTCGAGGGTTCCTCCCGGAGGCTCACCTGATGTCTTTCTTTATATTGCTCAAGAGAGTTCTCCCTCTCAAATGAGATAGACATGGGGTATTTATAGGCTCCCAAGCCTGTACAAATGACAGGAACACCCTTTAGCGTGATAGCTATCCTATGAGTACAAATGAGGGGTATTACAGTCTTTCATGAGTGTAACAACATTTCTTGGACCTGTACACGTGTCTCCTGCAAAGCGGGCCCCAGATCCAGGAGGGTTGAATTATTCTTCCAACAGTAACCCCCCTGCCCCTTGGCGTTTCGGGAGGAACGCCAAAAGGGGTAGTCTTTAATTGTGCCTTTTATGCATAGGTCGATACTTCAGAAGAATTCCGGTAGAGTTGAATGGTGATTGCGTCCGAAAGTGTGAGGCTGCACCTTCTCCACTGTAAGTTCCTTGTGAGGCTACACCTTCATGCATGTACACATATATATGCCAACCAGGGCCACAGTAGCTAGGGACATAGAGGATCTCATGTTGGTACTTCAGAAGCAGATGTATGTGCTTTGCTTTCTTTTTTACGTGAGACATGCTATCGTGTCAGTTCAGGGAATCCAAGGCAAGTAGACCACAATATTTTCCTGGTCTCGTGGAATCTAAGACAAGAGGCTTTCTTTATCTCAATCTCCTCTCTCTTCCTTATCTTCTCAACCGAATGCACATGCTGCCTCTCTCTTCCTTATCTTCTCAGCTGCATGTCTTCTCAGCCGAAATATCCCGAGGGATTTCATAATTTGCTATTATGAGATAGATGGATTTTAGAATTTGCCCTCCATGTGTCTATGACATGTGAGTTCAGGACCCACATGTCATAGATACATAGGGGGAAAATCATGAAATCCATCTATTTACTATAGCAAATTCTGAACTATTCCTTCTTTCTTTATCTCAAGACGGAGGTAGCCAACCAAGAAACCAAACAGAACACAAGAACCGCTCCTCGCCTTCCAAATCTACAGCGAGGCATGGTGGAGAAGACCAGGGCCATGGCGCGGAAGATCGACGTCGCCCCGACCGGACGCTCGGCGTGGAAGGCCGGCGCTTCCGATGGCCTTCCGTCGCCGACGAGCCCGCTAGGAGCAAGCTCGCCGCGGCCGTCACTCAAGGGTGGCGCCACCGAGAGGTGCGGGGTCGGGCTCGGCATCTGGTCGCCTTCGGCGCAGACCGTGGCGGCCATGGCGCGAGGTGTCCGAGTCCGTCGCCATCGCCATTGCTAACGCCATCGCATCCCTCGCCCGGCGTGCGGCTGGAGGTCTCAAGCTCGGATGCAATGGTCGGTGCGCCACAGCAGCGTCACGGAGGCCCAGCTGCGTCCTCTGGGCGCCGGCATGGCGTTCGAGTGGCGGAGTTCTTGGCGTCTTTGCGACTGTCTTGCGTGGCATTGGAAAACAAGGACATCTTCATGTCTTGAGGGGGAAGGCGTCTTTGCGGCATGGAGTGCCGGTACCACGCCATCGTGAGCGATGAGTTCCAAGAAAAGGAGCACAAGCGCCGCACCAGCGACTCTCCGTCGGATGTCCCCAAGAAGAAGACGTATATATTTTTCTATTTTTTCTTTCATTCTTTCCTTTCCAGCCAAAAAGCTTCATGCTCCCAGGCTACTTCATTTGCTTTTTCCTTGTTTCTTTCTCTGATTCTTGCTCCTCTTGATTCTTTGCCTTGGCCGAGTGGACTCAGGGCATCTTGGACGCTTCAGCTCTCGCGTAATCTTCGACACCATTCGCCACCAAAGGCGTCGGCGGGCGCTTTGCGGCGCCGGGTGTCATTGCCAGTATATGAGCGGCGCTACTAAGGGCGCAGAGGTCTTCTTGGCGCTTTAGCGCTCACAGCGAGGCGGCCGGGCGTGCTATGGCTATAGGGCGTTTGTGCTCCTTGCGGTGGCACTAGTGATATCTGCCGAGTCTTGGCACTATCTGTCGGCGCCGAGGAGTGTTAGGGCGAGGGCATCAAGACCCAAGCGGTGGGCACCATATAGGGGAACCAGATGCAAAGTTGAGTTGTTGCGTGTTGAACTTCTTCCATACACTATTTTGCTGTTTCTTTGCTGCTAACTTTGGAATTGCTATTCCGATTGTGTTGGATTTTTCTTCAATTTGTTACTGGGTTCCGCGTCATGGGGCGCACGATGCGCGGGGCGTGAGAGCAGGGGGCGCGCGGTGGCGTGAGGCGCGGGTTCACGGGGATAGATAGTTTTTCCTTGCAAGCAAAGATATCCATCTGTCAACTGCCAACACTGCAACTTGTCTAAAGAAGGAAGACAGGGCGCAGGCGGCCGAGAGTTAGGCGTAGGGCGCTGCGAGGGTATGGACAGCCGCGAGCTAGGCGCAGGGCATCGCGAGGGTGTGGACGGTCGTGAGCTAGGCGCAGGGCGCCGCGAGGGTGTGGGCGACCGTGAGGGTGTGATGCCTGAGGCCCCGAGGCGCAAGGACTCGACACCGCAAGGCTCCGAGGCATGAGGGCTCGACGCCGCGAGGACACTAGGCCCCGAGGCGCGAGGGCTTGATGCCGCGAGGGCGTGAGGACCCGAGGCGTCAAGGCTCGATGCCACGAGGGCACGAGGCCCCGAGGCCACAACGCCCCGAGACGCGAGGGCTTGACACCGCGAGAGCGTGAGGACCCGAGGCATCAGGGCTCGATGCCGCGAGGGCACGAGGCCCCGAAGCCACAACGCCCTGAGACGCGAGGGCTTGACACCGCAAGAGCACGAGGGTCGAGGGCACCGCAAGGGCGCGGGCGTAGACCGCGAGGGCGCGGGTGCGAGGGCACGGGGTACGCGAGGGCTCGGGCGTGAGAGCATGCGAGGGTGTGGGCGCGAGAGGGCTCGGGTGCACAAGGCGTGGGCGTGGGCGTGCGAGGGCACCAGGCGCGCGAGGGCTCGGGCGAAAGCGAGGTGGCTCAAAGTGCCGAGCGTGGCAGGGCGCGTCGAACCTTGGAGCAATGAGGTATCGGGGCATGGGCCTTGGAGTGGTGGCGGGACGCGCGGGGCGTTGGAGCATGGTGCGCCAGGGTACAGGCGAGGACATTCACGCAACACAAGCGTGTAGTGTGAGTACCCAGCAGGCCTCGAACCACTTCCAGTGGGCTCGTGGCCAAGCACCTGGGGCAAAGGGCTCGCGTACGCCTCTTGTGCAGACTTGTCAAAGTATAGAGCATTTTAGACGGGAGGTTGTAGGATTCCTCAACGCTAGCTCCTCTGTCCCTTGGGCGCTTGCAAGGGCGCCCGAGGGGCAAAGAACAATACTGAGGTCTTGTATCTTATTGACGAATGTGCTTGCTGCGGTATGTTGGCAATATTTTTGACGTGCACTTAGCAGGGTGTTTTTTCGAGGGCACCAAAGACTTGGCCAAATTCTAGCTTGACGGGAATGCAGACGCTCGAGATTTAGCCAAATTCTGACTCGATGCAGTCTGAGGCACGAGGGTTGAGGAATACGCGCAAGGGCACCTATGACTTAGCCAATTTTGGCTTGATGGGCACGCAGGCACCCAAAGACTTAGACTTATTTTGTGCTTCATATCGCGTGAGTGCTCCATGCGAGGGTGGGTACCAAATTGCTGCTTCTCGTTGGCCCTTCGTGTGGGGTAGTTTTTGTTGTTCCATTCCTAGAGACAAAGCACTAGATGCAGGGCCACCCCACCGAGGCACAACCTTCAAGGCAGGGGCTCGAGCGAAGCCAATGTAGACAAAGTCAGGGACGCGCGGTCGCCCTACCGACAAGGTAGTTAGGATTGCGATCCTACTCTTAGAGTCTTACGATTCTACGAATCCACGACAGCCTGTCAATCCAAATCGCACTGTCGATCCTACTTGAAGAGACTTAGGGTAAAGAAAAAAATTGCAAAATTTTTTAGAGGCCAGGCTTTGCTGATATTTTGTTTTAGAGAAAATTTTGTTGATATTAATTTCTGAGAATGAAACTATAAATAAACAAGGAGTAGGAAAAATATTGTATCAATGTGGTAATGCTAGTACAAATATCTATAATAGATAAGCAACACAGTCATCAATCCACCAAATTTACAAAAAGGCATTAGACAATGCTCACCAGTTTAATTCAAATCAGGTTAGAACATTCACCTGCTTTTTGGTCAAAGGTAATGTTGCAACCTTCACAATGACGGTGAGCAGAATGATCGCAAATCCATAAGCGTATGGCACATGAACTGCTGTCAGGCCATCCTTGAGAACCTGTATGGTGAAGCTCAGATAGTATCAACATTCAACATTCCAAAGTTGTTGGATGTTATTTTCTTAACCACTGAAATATAGCCCTACAACTCACAAATTATAGCACTTCACAAGTGAGGTAGAGCTAGGAAAAACAAATGACGAAAGATAGTCTTACGCAAGTATCGAAGAACACGAAGTAGGTGGATGTAGTGAAGATGTGTAGGATGAGCCATGAACTGACTCAAGATATGAAAAACATAAGCAATATCAGGATGAGTGCTCACAAGGTACACCAAACTCCCAACAAGATGACGATATCGAGTAGGACCCTCAAGAAGATCATCAGTGGCACGAAGCTGGAGGGATAGCTCCATGGGAGTCTCAGCAGTGCGAGTGTCAATCAGACCAGACTAGTCAAGAAGATCCTGAACATACTTCTGCTGGGAGAGGTAGTAGCCCTCAAGCATATAAGCGACCTCAATCCCAAGGAAGTATGTAAGAGAACCAAGATCAGTCATAAAAAACTGCTCACTGAGATGCTTCTTCACATACGTGATGAATGATGAATCATCACTAGTAATGAGCATATCATCAACATACAGAAGAAGCAGTGTCCTACCCCGAGATGAGACATGGACAAAGAGAGCAGGATCGTGGGAACTGATAGTGAAACCGATAGCAGTAATCACTGAGGTAAAACACGCAAACTAGGCACGAGGAGCCTATTTGAGGCCATAAAGAGCACGACGAAGACGACAGATGTACGTGCCTATCGGGAATAGCATACCCAGGTGGTGGCTGCATGTAAACCTCCTCATGCAAAACACCATTAAGAAAGACATTCTTAACATCCAGTTAAGAGATAGACCACCGGCGAACAGAAGCAATCGCAACAAGAGTACGAACAGTGGTCATATGGGCAACAGGGGCAAAAGTCTCATCGTAGTCACGACCGTACTCCTGCTGAAAGTTGCGAGCTACATGGTGAGCCTTGTAGCGCTCGATAGTACCATCAGACCGGGTCTTAATCTTGTACACCCACTTACACGTGATCGAACGAGCATGCACAGGTGTCGGTATAATATCCCAAGTCTCCGTACGTCGAAGAGCATCAAGCTCCTCTGCCATAGCAAGCTGCCACTCAAAATGAGGAGCAGTCTCATGATAATAACTAGGCTCAGTGACAGAAAGAGCATAAGCTATTGGAACAAATCCAAGACGACCAGGAGGTCGAAGGGATATTCGGTCACGAAGGACGTAACGAGGGGCATCATCAGGAGGATAAGATGTGGGTGTTGGCAAGATACCAGGAGAGGAGATTGGTGAAGGACAAGGACGCCTGGAGTAGTGAATACCAGAGAAACGAGATAGTATGCTGCAAGAACAAGAGCGGTGCTGTAGGAGGCAGCACCAGAGGCGGAGGTACAGAAGGAACCACTAGAGACAGACCAGGGGAAGACTGCGATAGTGGTGAAATGTGTGAAGAGTCAGAAAGCGACAACTATGAAATCGACTCAACGGTGGAAACAGGAGAAGGAGCCGAATCTTGATAGAAGAAAGGTCGAGATTCGTCAAAGACAACGTCTCGTGAAATCCTGATTCGTCGAGCAGAAGGATCATAGCAGTGATAACTCTTATGCTCAAAACTATAACCAAGAAACACACTCAACTGACTGGGTCGATTGTTTAGTGCGCTCACGAGGCTGCAGCAGAACAAAATAAGTACAACCAAAAACACGAAGGTGAGTGTACTGGAGGGCTCGAGAGTAGAGACGCTCTATAGGACTGACACCCTTAAGAGCAGTGGAAGGTCAGATATTGATGAGATATACAACAGAGAAACAAATTCGGCCGTAAGCGTGGTGGAACGTGAGAGGCAAGGAGAAGAGTGTGAGCAGTCTCAATCAGATGACGATCTTTGCGCTCAGCAACACCATTCTGAGCATGGACGTTAGGGCAAGAAGACTGGTAAAGAGTGCCCTGTTCAGAAAGAAACTGTCTAAAAGCGATAGAACAGTACTCACCAGCAGAATCACAGCGAAAAGTATGGACGGAAGAATCAAACTGAGTACGAACCATCGTTGCAAAGCTACGATAGATCACAAGAAACTGACCACGATGAGACATAAAATTTATGCCTGCTTTTAGAGATAATAGGCGCAGGTCCCCATGCATCTGAATGAACTAAGCCAAAAGGACAAGAAGACAAGGACTCACAAGAATGATAAGGTAGTTGTAGCTGCTTGCCCAACTTACAACCTTGACAAAACATGACTGTGTCAATAGTAAGACGTCCAAGAACATCCTGACGAACTAATGAAGAAAGACAGGACCCACACAAGTACCTAAATGGTAATGCCACTGCGCAAAAAATCCAGAGGTGGTGGCGGCGGTGGCGATGGAAGTAGACGTAGAGGTGACAGAGCAATCGAAGTGGGACGGAAGGTGGAGGCGATCAGGGCGTAGAGACCTGGCGATCCTACGCGCCGCCATCCCAAGTACTGCCTCTGTCTGTCAGTGCGGATGGAGCAGTGTGAGTCAAAACCAACCCTACAACCAAGATCTGTGAGCTGACCCACCGAGAGAAGCTGGATGGTAAGCTGGGGAACATAGGAAATAGCTGGAACAGAAAAGTCAGTGGACAAAAGAGTGCCCTGACAGCTGACAGACAAAGGAGTACCATCAGCTGTCTGAACAGAGATAGGAAAAATAGTAGGTCCCACTAAAGTGAGAGATGTGGAGTCTAGTGTCATGTGGAAAGAGGCACCAGAATCCAGAACCCAAGAAGTACCTGGAGGAGGTATCTGAGCTAGACTGACAGAACCTATTGAGTTGTGAGAGAGCTGCTGAAGTAGAGCCTGACAGAACTGCTGAACAGAGTTACCTCGCTGAGAAGGTTCTGACGTGCTGGTCTATCCTCCCTGTCCCCCCTTGGATCGTCCGCGCGCCTTGTTATGCTTTTTTCGCACCGCACAACACTGGTAGTCGCGTCCGAAGTTCTTGCAATAATTGCATTGAACCCCAGTTGGTGCAAAAACAGGAGCGAAAACAGACACCTGAGGAGGGACTGTAGTCGAAGCAGAAACTGTCGGTTTAGTAGAAGAAGAAGGGATAGCAAGTACAGCTGGAACAAACTGTGCTGCTAACCCGCGGCGAAGCTACTCAGCACGAAGCGTCGAAAGAGTCTCGGTGACTATCGGTCATGGTGAGCAGCTCAGTAGTTGAGCCCTGACAGGCTCAAACTCTGGGCAAAGACAGCAAATGAAGTCATAAAGGCGAAGGCGATCATGATCCGCCTTCTGCACTTTATAACACTCCTGACAGAGCGGAGAAGCCAGCTCGTCTAGCTGGCGCCAGAGGCTGGCCAGGGCTCAGAAGAAATCTTCGATGGAGGAATCCTCCTGGCGAAGCGTCTCCAACTCACGCTGAAGCGAAAAGAACTAAGCATCACTGCTTTGCTGGTATCGCTCGCGCAAGTACTCCTAGATCTGACGAGTGGCACAGAGACCAACAATGTCTGACTAGATGGAGTCGTCGACGCTGACCACTAGAATGGCTGGAACACGGGCCTCATCAGCACACCAACACTCAAAAGCGTCTATGTCATACTGAAAGGCCTCATCAGCAGCAACAATAGCGGCCTCTGCCTCCTTGGCGGCCTCATCTTCTGCAGGAGGTGCAGAAGTAGGTTGTTTGGGAGAAGGCTGAACCGGCGACGGCAGACAAGGTCGGGCACTAGTAACATGTCCCCAGAGGCAGAGACCATCGAGTGTGATCTCCATGAGTGAAGACCACAACATGTAGTTCGTCCCATTAAGCTTTCTTCCCGAGAATGAGATCGCAACTGATGGAACGGAAGTCATTGGTAGGCGGTGCTGGACGGTGCAGCGACCAATGCAACAAAGTCTAACAGGCGGCGCTGGACGGCGCGGCGGTTAGAGCGACGTTCTTCTTCTTCTTCTTTTGATTTTTTTAAACCGGAACCGACGGTTTCTTATCTATAAGAAACGAAACCATCATGTTTCTAAACGCATTCAGCGATATAACGGAGGCGGCAGCAATCGCGATCGGCGGCGAAGGAGGATGATCGCCGATGAAGGGCATGATGATCGGGCTTGAGGCGGCCGGGCTCGGGCGGCCGAGCGATGGGCGGCAGAGGAGGCTCCGGCGGCGGGATTCCTCCGGTGATAGGCGACGGGTGGCAGAGGCACGGAAGGCTCCGGCGGCGGCGTGGCGAATTCTGCGGTAGGATTCCTTCGGCGACGGCCGGCAAAGGTGCGGGAGGGCCTCCAGCGACGTGCTCGGGTCGGCTGACTCGGGCTCGGGCGGCGCTCGGCGTCGGACGACCGGGAACACGCGACGGTGGTCGGATGGCAGCGGAAGGAGCTAGGTGAGTCCGCTAGCTTTGATACCATGTTATGAATATTGTGTGTATGTTCAAGAGGCCCAATGGGCAATATATATAGGGAGTATAAAGGGGTATGCCATATACAGATAAGAATACCATATACAGATAAGGAATACAAAAGGATCTTCCCTGTGAACTTGTAAGTACAGGATTCAACAATACTAGTTTATCTCTGGTGTTCATGTTATTTGACTGATAAATTTGTTGGCAGGATGACATTTCAGGATGGGCTGAGGATTTATTCACAGCTAGGAAAAGTGCTAACAAAGTTGACGCGAATTTGCGAACGGCGGCGACGTTGCCGGCAATGCTTATGCGGCCAGCGGCCCAGCGCCAAGACCACTAATTTGATTGCAAAGACCACTTTACATCGAACCACTTCACAGAGTATGGAATGGTTGTTTTGAAATTTGCACGGTTTCGTTTAATAGCATGCGCTTGGTGCTGCAAGACCACTTAATTGATTGTTTACAGACCAGACAGTACATCGAACCACTTTATAGTGCTGCAAGACCACTTAATTGATTGCAAGACTATTTCTGAGACCACTTTGCTGGTCAGTGCTGCAGCCGCACATAGCCGCAGCTCGTGGAAACCGTGGATGGGCCGAGCAGAAAGAGCTCACAGGCACAGCAGTGAGCAGTCTACCACAGCCCGTGGAGCGGTGGAGGCATGGATGGGCCGAGCCAGACTGCCAGAGCTACGACGCGCGTAGAACTACTGATGTTACGAGATTTCCGTTTTTTTCCCCCTTTTTTTTGGTTTTCAGCCGGTTTTTAACGAAAAAACCGAAATCCCAGAAAACCAGATTTCTGAATCCCGTACTGAATACCGGTCAAACCGAGTTGACCGGTACGGTTCCTATTTAGGCTCACTATAATTTTTTATATATATTGAATTGCTATATCAGAGTTCATGACTTTATTACGCTGACCCCTTCTATAATTCCTTGTGATGGATAATTACATGGTTGTTCAGCTTTTGCACTACTATAAGCAGAAAGATAACACTATTCTTTTCGTATTTTATTGCATTTGCAACTATGACATCCTGAAAGCATACCCACTTCAAATGCTTTTAACGACTGCATGCGCAAGCTACCAAGTCCGCACACATTTTCTATTTCTTTCTGAAACATGATGTGTGGAGATGTTCTACTCTTTACTAACACATTTTTCCTGTTTCAGGGGCCACCAGTTGCATCTGCAGCTTCCAAACGCAAGAAAGGTGATAAAAGTAAAGGAAAAGGAGAAAGGAGCTCCATTGGGGAGTTATTGGTCATCCCATTCCTGTCAAAATTTCCTGTACCTTCCCATGGGGAAGATGCATCATCAAAGGTAGTGCAGAAGTAAGAACACAAGAATAAAAAGTCCATGCATATCTCTGCGTCATGTGTAGATGTGGATTGCAGACTATTTGCTATGTTATTATTCCATACTTACAAAATAGCTGACTTTACTACCATTCATTTCAGTTATTTCGGCGTTCTAATGGCATATGGAGGCCTCCAAGATGTAAGATTATTACAATATGCCCCTCAGAAGAAGTTATATTTTCTGAATTTATATTAGAATAAATGCTGATTCATTTCAGTAACCCATTTTGCAGTTTCTTACTGAGAAGAAAGATTCGACAGTTACATTGATCAGGCATCAGATTCTTCCATTGTATTCTTTGGATCCATGCAGTCCATATTCTTCCATTGTATTCTTTGGATCCATGCAGTCCATATTTGATTTCTACAGCAAACTGGATTATCGGACAGCTTGCATTGTGCCTACCAGAGGTTATATCCTTTCCTTGCTTTCATTTTTATCATGCCCTAGGACATGCTAGGTCAAAGCAAAAGGCTTCATCTATTCTGTATATTTCATTATATTATATATTTGAGTTTCTAATTCCTGTTTACTTATCTGTAGGCCATGAGCACAAATATTTATCATTCCTTAATGAAGGCATTGACCATGGAGGACATTGAGGACTTAAGTTGCTATCCGGTCCGTGCTTCTGCTTCTGGTGCTATTGCAGAACTCATTGAGGTAAGAGTTGTTGCGGCATTGTCAATGAGTCTACTTGCCACCTTCAAATATGCCACTTAGATATTTCTTTGTGCCTTTTGCAGAACGGTTATGCTTCACCTGACTGGCTTGCCCTTTTGCAAGTGGTTGTGAAAAGGATAAGCCCTGAAGATGAAAATGAGTCTGCTCTTTTGTTTCAGCTTCTGGGCACAATAGTTGAGGCTGGGCAAGAAAAAGTTCTGCCTCATATTCCTGAAATTGTGTCTAACATTGCCAATACCATAACAAAGCTACTCCCCCCTGTACCAGATCCGTGGCCTCAGGTAATAGTGCATCTGTCTTCTCTGTGGTCAATACTTTCATTCTGTCTGCAAACATGACAAGTCAACATTGCATGTGTTTAATTATACTATCAATTATTACTTTCGTACTCAATAATTTCCTTGCCTGCCTTCGGGGAATTATGATACCACTGGTTTATGCTGTTTTGAAAGGTTGACAACATCTTAAAAGATAGGACATGCTTTTAGATGAAGCAGATTGATATATTTGTTGATAGTGAAGATCAAGAACTAGAATCCGAATCCACCCAGTGTACCTGTTTCAATAGAACGTAACTAAGACTCTAAATCCTTCATGTGGAACTACTGAAAGAATTTTTTTAAAGAAAAATACATGTTTCCATGCATGTCTATTCTTGTAATACACCCTGCATTCTGTCCCAATATCTCGCGTGCATCTAATTCCTAGAGCAAAAATCCCAATTGCACTAACTGGGTTTAAATGCATATGCTATTTTAGGTTGTCGAACGGGGTTTTGCTGCACTAGTAGCGATGGCTCAAGCTTGGGAGAGCTCTGCACCCGATGAAAACAAGAAACACGAAAAAAGGGTGTGGCAATGAGGCCAGTCTGCAATTGCTCAAACTTTTTCAACAGTGTTACAAAAGCTTGGTTGTTACCCATTGAACAGAAGGTATGTTGCCAAAGAGTATGTCAAGTTTGCTCTTTGCTTTTGTCTCGAGGTACTCATGCAATGGGATTTTGTTGACTGTTTGTTGACGTTCATTTCAGGAGTTGATGTTAAATTCTGCATTGCCACCTCCGTCGTGTGTAAATGGTGCTTCTGTATTACTCGAGTTCATCATGAGGTCTGTTACTTCTATGGAAGAAACCACGGGTATGAAGGTCTTTGGGCTAGTAGCTATATGGGCTGACACCATTGCCTACTGGGACTCTTGGGAGGAGATGGAGGATCAGGGGGTTTTCAATGCAATCAAAGAAGCTGTCAATTTCCATCAAAGATTTGACTCTTCCGGTTTCTTCGTGAAAATGCTTCCTTCCCAGTCAGCAGATGGTTCACAAAATCCAGTCATTGGTCGGGTTTCTAATTTTGTGACCAGGGCCATTGCAGCTTACCCATCTGCAACATGGAGGGCATGCTCATGCATCCATACACTACTGCATGCTCTAAATTTCTCCTTTGGAGCAGAAGGCGCTAGAATGGCTCTTGCTGTAACCTTTGCGCAAGCAACATTTTCCCATTTCAAGGGTTTATCTGACAGCCCTGCTGGGATATGGAAACCACTACTATTGGCCATTTCTTCATGCTACATTTGCTATCCAGATGCTATTGAGCAAGTCTTATGCAAGGATGATAGTAATGATTATACAATCTGGGCATCTGCATTGGCACAAGTCTCAAGTAGCTCGTTTACTCCCTGTCTGTCATCTGAATCTGAGATCAAACTAGCTGGTAAATAACGATGTATTAATCACTGTGACGTTCAGTCTTGTTTGCTTTGTTGTCTTAGAAAGATGTGTCTTCTTGTTACTGGTGCTGTCATTATGCAGTGCTAACGTTAGCAGCCGTGATTGAGTGTCTGTTGGCCCTTTCCATGGGCGGCACCAAGCTGCTGCAGGACTGCTATGTATCATTGATGGAGTCCTGCATTCATCTGAAGGAAGTTCAAGAGGATGGGGACGATGATGATGGTGCAGAAGATCTAGATGATGATGAAGAGGAGGAAGGCACTGATGAAGATGATGAGGTAATGTAACGTTAAATCATGCTTTCTATCTTCTCCCTTCATGCTCAAACACATTACTTGAAGATCATAAACAACATGCAATCAGGACTCGGATGATGATGATGTGCGAGAAGAGACGAAGAGGAATTCCTTGAGAGATATGCTGCAGCTGCTGCTGGTGAGTCAATCGAGATCGTCGAGGAAGGAGACATAGATGATGAAACCCAAGACATTGAATTGGGTAAACTTCTTGAAATATTTTCTCCATCTTATATTTGCCTAGAAATGGAATTGTTTTATGAACATTCTCCTCTGGGAGCAAATGCAGGTTCCCTGGACGAAGTGGACATACAACAAGTGGTTCTTTCATTGATGCAGAACCATATTGCGCTCCTCCAGGCCCAAATTTTGCCGGATGGCCTAATTGAGAGAATTGCAGAAACATTTCCAGAATATGAACAGATGTTTCATGTTCATCGACAAGCTTAGGTGATAGACTACTTGTGCAGATTTTCTTGTGCGGTATGTTTTTTATTTTTGTTTTTAGCTTTTATTAGTTTTCTTTGGTGTGTTGTTTGTTTGAGACATTGTTCTTATTCTTTATCTTGGCATGGAATGGTGGATGAAATTTTGTTAGGGCTTGTTTGGATAGGGAGGGATTAAAACCGATCCTTTGGATTGAAAGAGATTTTAGTTCAAATTCCGAGTCAATTCAAAGGGATTGAGTTGGATCCATGGTTATTAAGGCGACGCTTAGCTAGAGGAAGAGCGCGACGCAAAGTGTTGGGCTGCTGGCATAAGCGACCCGAGCCTGAGTGACTAGAGAGAAGGGGAAAGAGGAGAGCGCGAAGAGCCGAAGACTCACCTGGAACCTAGCTAGGCGGCGGCGCCTCCATCTCGCCGCTCCCGTCCCTTGCAGCTCCGGCCTCTGGCTATGGCGGATCTGCACGGCCATCCCCAGCCCATCCCCGTCACCCGTCGCCCTCTCCAGCTTGTGTGGACGTCTGCAGATAGATGATGCAGACTCGGCGTGAAAGGCGACGACCAGAGCATGAGATGAGAGCATGAGACCAGAGCTTTCTAGTTTGGAGCGTAGGAATGTGGGTTTCTTTTCCTTTGGGTTGGGCCTGATATAGCTTGGGATGCACAAATTTGTATGGGCTTAATTTCAGCCAATATACGGTGGACGGAACAAAAGCACATAACTACTTTGCATCAGGGGAGATAAACTACTTACACACAAAGCCTTAGCGTCTTAGGATGTGTAAGGCGTCGCCTCGACTCGCGCCTTAGCGCTTAAAAGGTGTGAGAGGGGTAGGTCGTCTCGCCTCACCTTACCACCTTAATAACCATAGTTGGATCACAATGTATCCAAACAAGTCTTTAGTGGGGTTTCCCACTAAATATTAGTGGATGAACAATGATATTCTTTATGTTGCCTGATCTGACGGTGCAACATTTATCTTTTTTTTACCCGATGATGTTGTATGCTTTTCATTGATCTTTTTTTACCCGATGATGTTGTATGCTTCTCTTCCATTACTAGTCGGTCATCTACTTTTGAGAAACAGACACAACTTTGATAAATTTGTATCCATAAAAAAGATCAGATCCTTTTGAATCAAATTCTTAAGGTATGGGCTCTTGTATATATATTAGTTGAAATTCTTCTTGGTTTGAGCTGGTGAAGTATCCTCAATGCCGTCTGAAATTTCTCGAGTCCCAGGGACTGCCAGCTTTGAGGCCAACTTCTCTTTCGCTCTGAATTTTTACGATACATTCTACTACTAGGGTGGTGGTATAAATCAAATATGACCATTGATTTCTTAAGGATATTATAGACTTTTTTTATCACTCAGTTATCTCCTACCAAACTAACTCTACAGTCTCCTACAATGTCGTCGAAAAAAACTCACATGCCGCCGCCTATGAACCACTAAGGAAGGAGCAAGGTGTTGTAAGCCTCTTGGTCCGTAACATTCCGCTAAGCTGCAGGTATACAAGTTCTGACCTCACCACCCATTATTTACACTTGACCATGTTTCATCTCAGTGGTTATTCAAATTGTTTTCACAACTTTTGCAGACCTGAGGATCTACCCGATAGCGATGTGGGTTCTACCCGATGATAAATCTTTTGCTGAACAACTAGTATTTGGCTGTCGTTGAACAGCTAATCGATCAATAATGACAATCTTGGCCCCAGCTCTCTACGATTAACAAGAAATTTTGTTGAACAACAACCATTAGACCATTGATACAAATCTGCTGGTTCCGAATTTCCGATAAACTCAAATCTATCCCTGCATCCTTGTTTCAGGTGTTCGATTCTTCCTTTCGTCTTTGTTTCTTAGTTCCGTTTTGCTTTTGTTCTTTTTTCAAGAATTACTAGGCGATCGACCCCTGTTGCCGTTATCGACGCAAACGGAGAGCATGACCTGCTGGCTATGGCCGCAGAAGGTTAATGGATATAGATTTGCCAATTTTGAAAATTATGTTTCCTTTGGAGAAATAAGTGCAGTTACAGTTTTGTCCCTCAGAGAATTGTACTTCCTAGAGTAGTATAAACACATTATAACCAATCTGATACATTAGATTAAGAAGAATCAACGGTCCATAACTCCATATAGACCTGTGGGTATTGTAAATGTGCTCTTCTTTTTTTGGTTTGTCTTTCTGATCTTGACGTCCTTGTCATTTTTATTTGATCTGCCCATAGAGGATTTGCAATTCGACAAATGTGTCCTGCCACTGGGTCGGCATCTCCTGCAGCCGGCGCCGACCGGGAGCAGGTCAATGGAATCTGAGTTACCCGCCGGCTGCAGGTCAATGGAATCTGAATAGATAACTCTGAAAGGTGGCCACTGCAATTCGACAAATGTGTCCAGTGCCCCTGGGTCGGCATCTCCTGCAGCCGGCGCCGGCCGGGAGCAGGTCAATGGAATCTGAATAGAAAGGTGGCCACTGCAATATAAATATGATCCCAAACACCACTTGAGCTAGCCAGTGATAGATAGCCATGGCCCTTCTTCCTTGCGTTCGCCTCATACTATCGGCGGCCACTTGTTTACTGACGATGGCGATCACTGCCACTTCCTCCTCGCCACTGAGGCTGAGCAATGATACCGACCTTGCCGCGCTGCTGGCTTTCAAAGCCCAGCTCTATGATCCTCTTGGCGTCCTTCACCACGGCTGGACTAGCAATGTGTCCTTTTGCGGCTGGGTCGGCGTGTCGTGCGGCCGACGACATCGGCGTGTCATCGCTCTAGCGTTGCCGAACGTGCCCCTCCAAGGGGAGCTCACTCCTCACCTCGGTAACCTCTCTTTCCTCCATGTCCTAAATCTGACCAACACAGCCCTCACAAGCTCTATCCCAGATGGCATTGGCTCCTTGCTCATGCTTCGATCCCTTGACCTGAGAGATAATCAGCTCTCCGGTCCAGTACCTCGTACCATCTTCAACATGTCCAACCTTGAATTCATGGGTCTCGGAGGCAACAACCTCACTGGGCCTATACCTAGCAACGAAAGCTTTATCCTCCCCATGTTGCAAAAAATATCTCTCTCTACGAATAAATTCACGGGCCAAATCCCATTGGGCATTGCGGCATGTCAGCACCTTGAGGTGCTCGATATATCGTATAATCTCTTTGCGGATATGGTGCCGACATGGCTCGCCAAGCTGTCGCGGCTCACTTACCTTTATATGGGCAGCAATGGCATATTCGGGCCGATCCCGAGTGTGCTCGGCAATCTCACCATGCTCAGTGAGCTTGACGTCTCATTATGCAACCTAAGCGGACAGATTCCAGTGGAACTGGGCACAATGAGACAACTCAACTTTCTCCATCTTTCATATAACCAACTAAACGGTTCCTTTCCCGCTTTTGTTGGAAACCTATCTAAATTGTCCATCTTGGCATTGGAAAACAACTTGCTGACTGGATCAGTACCGTCCACATTTGGAAGCATCAGATCTCTTACGTGGATTGGTATTCGAGATAATTACCTCCAAGGGGATCTGCACTTTCTGGCCAGCCTTTGCAATTGTCTGCAACTCCAATACCTTCTCATATCAGACAATTCTTTCACCGCTGGTAATCTCCCCGGCTTTGTTGGGAACCTCTCTAGAAGGTTGATGCACTTCCAAGGACGCAACATCAACTTAATTGGTGGGCTTCCAGCTACACTATCAAATCTGACTGGTCTCCAGGCGCTACACCTTGGGAACAACCATTTGAGCAATGCAATCCCATTCCCAGGGTCCATCATGATGATGGAGAATCTCCGAGCACTTGACCTTTCTAGTAATAGCATAGCTGGCCCACTCCCGGAAGAGATTGGTATGCTAACAGGACTTGAAAAGTTGTACCTTGAAGATAATCAACTCTCTGGTTCCATACCAGATGGCCTAGTTAACCTCACTATGTTACAGACCATTTCGCTATCTTATAACAAGCTATCATCAGCTATCCCAGCAAGCTTGTTTCATCTTGGTAACCTCATCCAGTTAGATCTCTCCCATAACTCCTTGACCGGTGCAATGCCTTCTGATCTCAGTCACATGCAAGAAATAGACCTAATATATATTTCTAACAATCGCTTAGTTGGCAGCCTCCCAAATTCATTTGCGGGGCATCAAATGTTAACCAAGCTAATCCTGTCACAAAACTCATTCGAGGGTTCAATCCCAGATTCTTTTCATCGTTTGACCAACTTAGAGACATTGGACCTATCTTCTAATAATCTTTCAGGTACTATACCAAATTACTTTGCCAACTTCACCTACCTTACTAGTTTGAACCTCTCCTCTAATAAGCTAGAAGGACCGATCCCAGATGGAGGTGCTTTCTCAAACATCACCTTGCAATCTTTGATGGGAAATGTTGGGCTGTGCGGTGCTCCACGTCTAGGATTTTCACCATGTCAAGACAAGTCTCATCCAACTCATGGTCGACACTTCCTCAAGTTTATACTCCCTGTTGTCGCAATAACGGTTGGTGCAATTATTGTTTGCTTATACCTAATGATCAGAAAGAAAATTAAGAAGAATCTAGATGTTACATCTTCTCTTGATATGGCTGATGCGATTGGCCATAGGTTAGTATCCTACAATGAGATTGTTCGTGCCACTAATAATTTCAGTGAGGATAACATGTTGGGAGTTGGAGGTTTTGGCAAAGTTTTCAAGGGCCAACTGGATGATGGTTTGGTTGTCGCGATAAAAGTGCTCAACATGCAAGTCGCAGCAAGTCGTGAGGAGCTTTGATGCTGAATGTCAAGTGTCATGGATTGTCGTGCATCACAACTTGATAAAGATATTGAATACTTGCTCCAACTTGGATTTTAGAGCACCTTCTTTGCTTCAAGACATGCCCAATGGCGACTTGGAGGCACTCTGCACATCGAAAGCGTGCCTTGCTTGGGATCATTCCTAAAAGGTTGGACATCATGCTTGATGTGTCAATGGCAATGGAGTATCTGCACCATGGCCATTATAATGTTATCCTACACTGTGACTTAAAGCCTAGCAATGTGCTATTCGACGAGGAGATGATTGCAAGATGTGGCGACTTTGGCATTGCAAAATTACAACTAGGTGATGACAACTACATGGTTTCAATGAGCATGCCACCGGGACAATCGGGTACATGGCACCGTGTACTTGCAATCGATCATTCTTAAGGAGGTTTTTTTGTAATATGCTAGCTAGCAGTAAGATTTTTCAGTTAACAAACATATATTAATTGTTCACAATTTTCTTTGACAGAATATGCAATAATGGGGAAGGCATCGCGGAAGAACGACGTGTTCACTTTGGAATCATGTCGTCAAGTCTTCACCGGAAGAGGCCCACGGATCCCATGTTCGTTGGAGAATTAAGCCTTAGGCGATGGGTTTGCCAAGCATTTCCAAATAACCTTAGTGATGTTGTTGATGAGAAGCTACGCAAGATGAACAAGTAAGACCTCGCTTTGATCACCAAACCAACACTTCCTTGGGATCTTCATCGACAAGCACGAGAAGCAACTTGCTTGTGTCAGTATTCGAGCTAGGCCTGATGTGTTCGAGTGACTCACCTGAGCAAAGGATGTGCATGAATGATGTGGTTGCGAAACTGAAGAACATCAACAAGGATTGCTATGCTTGTATGCCAGCAGCAATGCAAAGGGCTCAGCGCTAGTGTGTATGTGTATCTATGTGTAGCACTGTGTTTCCATGCTACTGCAAAGTAATACAATGTAGTATGGGTAATTTCCATTACGTCATAAACTGGGCATTATCTCTTCTTTTCCCTATCATGTTTGGTTTATGTCGACATCTATCTTGCATGATTTGTACTGAATTATTTACCAGGGATATGTTTTGTACTCCACTGAATATCATAATTCCATGGAACTGTGCCGTCACCATGATCTGTTGATGCAGTATATAATTTTTGTATAATATTATAATTTAATTAGTATATCATAAGATAAAGTTACAAAATTATAAATATGTGTAACGTGCATGGTATATTCCCCTGCATGTTTTCGTTCCTAAATTATAAGCATCAAGGATATGTTTTGTACTTCACTGAATAGCATAATTCCATGGAACTCTGCCGTCACTATGATCTGTTGATGCAGTATATATGTACGTACTCTGTAATGTTTACTACCGATTTTCCTCTCATTTTACCATGGTTTTCAAACTTGAAAGCTGATCGAGTACGTAACACGAAAGCTTAAATTTTTTTCTCCATGCATCGTTCTACTTTTCTTTTTCTCCTATTTTATTTTATTTACAACTGCTCACCTCCATCCATTGCAATGAGTACTAAAGATAGACAAACTTAACACAGGACACAGGAGCACACACCTACTAGTACAAGGGCAACCTGATTATTCTTGATTTATAATGACAGTTAACAAGTTTATTGAAGCTCTGCTACAATTGGATTGACTGCATATAGAGGCAATTTGCTCAGTAACACTACAAAGATATCACGAGTTAGAAAAAACATCGATGTATCACTGACATGTGGCCCCATGGCTCACTTTGCATATAATGGTGTATATATATATGTGTGTACACACAAATATATGTACTTATATATATGTATGTATATGTGTATACACACACAAATATACATATGCACAGTGTCTCGCGCTTCCAAACCAAACCAATTTTTTTTGTAAGTGTACTCCTCAATCATTTGATGTTTGAATTTCAAATTTTGAATGGACACAATCAAGACATATACAATACATTCTAGTATGTACTGCAGGCCCATATACATCTTATGTGCTTAAAGAAACTTCTGAATATGCACATATCATGTATTATATAGTTAAATACACATACTTTTACATACAAAAAAAATTATACAACACAACATGTATGCAGTGTACAACGCATAGTCGCCAATGAGAGGTGTACATGTGTGCAGAGGGGGGGGGGAAGGGCAAAAGCCATGTGGGGTCATTCTTTCAAAATTACGACTCTTGCCCGTCATAATAGTTAGATTTTTCGAAACTATAAATCACGCTATTTCATGTCGTGCTACTTGGGGGGTTGTACATCCATGTACTTACAGTGTCGTCGGCCGAAAAGTTAAGTTATGTCTGCACACCTCCTCCTTGGGTCCGCCCCAGCTTTTTGCATGCACGCTTTGTAGTGCTGCTTCATATGCCCCATCTCTCCACCCGAACTTGTAGTCAATTCAAATTTGCAATAATTACAAATTGTAGTTCCATGTCTTTGGTCATTTACAATGTCAATCTTCTTGGTCACGTGCTTCCAGCATTCTGCCCTTCCATCGGTGGATAGTGGGGTTGACGACGATCCTCTGATCCCATCGTGTGACGGCGGGGGTGACAAGTTTGCGAACACAGTGTCCTCGTGGACCTCCATACCATCCATATGATGGTCATCCATGCCATGGTCTCCCATGCCTGGGGAGAGTTGACGAGCATCGATGTGAGCATCGTCCTGCCCAGGAGGAGGACTAGAGGGGTTGTGGGGGCGTGCTTGCTTGTGCCTTGGCCCCCCTGCTGGCTTCTTCTTCTTACTAAACATATTAAGAGAATGAGGGATATAGAGCTAGAGACGATAGGAAAATTGTTGATTGAGCTGTGTGGAGAAGAAGCAAGGAGAGGAGGTGATTTTATAGCCATGGAGGAGAGGAACGTTGCATTTGCCCATTGCCTCTCTGCTCCTCTCTACCCTCTTCCTCTGCTCATGTGATTGCAAAAGCGTTGGTGGTGTTGTTGCCTTGCATGCCTCACCAGCCAATGCTGTGACTTGCGCCTCTGCCTCTCTCCTTCCCGCTCTCTCCATCCGTGCGCAGTAAGCCCGTGTGACCTCTCTCTTTGCCTCTCATCCTCTTGCTCTCTCCCCCGCCTGCCACCGCCTCTCTCCCTCTCACCCTTGCACGCTCCCCTCCCCTGTCGGCCACCACCTCTCTCCGTCTCCCTCTTGCGCACTCCCATCACTACTACAAAAAAAGGTCATCACAGATAGTTCAAAATCGTCATCACAGATGGTTTTCTGAACCATCTGACTTTATAGGTCTATGATAATACGATGTCATCACAGACAGTTTTTGAACCGTCTATGAGTGATAGTCGATTATCACAGACGGTTCTTGTTCAGAACCGTCTATGAAAATAGATTATCACAGACGGTTTTTTTAGTAAAAACCGTCTGCGATAGTTATTTCTATTGCAAAAAAATTCTGATTTTGAGCCAAACCAATCAATTGCTGGACAGTAGTTTCCATATGCTGATTCGATAGTTTGCAAAAAGGTAATTAAAAGATACTCTCTCTCTCAATGGCTCACTTTCTGACGAGGACGAGGTCGAGTAGAGGCGCCCATCTAGAACCGAATCGGCCTCCCTTGTCGACCATAGATGGGGGTCCTCACTGAGAACGAAATCTGATAGGATGGAGGGGACGAAATCAGAGTGAGAAGAAAACCTGTATGGGGATTTAGGGGCAAAACTTTGTGCTCACCTGAGACCAAGATGGGGGGCAGCCAGATCTGGCAGTATTAGTCGAGCCACGATGCCCTGCTCACTAGAGGTGCTGTGAAATAGCAGGCTGCGGACGCGTGTCGGCCTCCTGTGGCAGACATGGAGCTCCTGCACGTCCCTCCTCCTCCTCCTCGTCGGCTGCGTCTCCTCGCCGAACCACGCTGGGGAATCGAGGGTGGTCACTGGAGCTCGACATGGGGAGGGGAGAGGGAGAGACTGATTGAAGATAAGGCAGGGTGGCTATAATATATAAGGATAGCGCCAAAACATTTCGCCTTCCGTGCACGCATTCAAAAATTTTTGCCCTCCCCCGCTGCGAATCACAGACAGTTTTAAACAAAAACTGCCTGTGATGACCATAGTATCATAAACGGTTCTTGTTTAGAACCGTCTGTGACACTTCACAAACGATTTTCAACATGAACCGTTTGTAATTTTACCATAACTTGGACGCACAGAAATGTCTAACTCTGTGATTTTACCATGACTCTATGATTTTACCATGACTTGTCATGGCAGGGTTTGGCAGGGCGATGGCTTGTCAAGGCAGGGTTTGGTAGGGGCGCGACACACGCGGCAGGAGAAGCTTGCCGCGGCAGGGTTTGGCAGGGGCGCGACAGGTGCGGTAGGAGAAACTTGCCGCCGCAGGGTTTGGCAGTATGCATACTTGCGCGCGCAAGTTTAAGGTGGGCGCCGCAGAGAAGCTTGCCGCGTTAGGGTTTGGTAGGGGTTATGGTAAAATCAGGGAGATACATATCACAGACGGTTTTTAATACAAACCGTCTGTGATGAGATACTTGTCACAGACGATTTTTAACAAAAATCATCTGTGAAGTATCACAGAGACCATCTATGATAATGATGTATCACAGACAATTCTAGCCATTGCTAGTAACATAGATGGTCACGCTTGTAAAACCGTCTGTGACAATTACAACACTGACAATTTCCAGAAACCGTCTGTGATGAAGCATCCAGTATATCCCTTTTTGTAGTAGTGCATCCCCTGTCCTCTCTCGGTCTCTCCCTCTGGCGATTGCCATGGCCTGAATGGCCATATCTGAGCGGCGACCAAATATGTCCCCTTCCCTCTCTGGCTCTTACTTTCCCGTCGGCGGCGTCTCGGGCCCGGATTTGAGTTCAATGGCGACGAGGTGGCGGAATCAGCGCGGGGGACGAGTCCAGGACGACGATGACAATGGTGGAGGCATAGCAACGATGACCTTGGCGAGGTGCCTCTGTCTCCCTCCCCTCCCTCCGTCGTAGCTCACTCTCTCCCTCTCCCGTCGGTGGTAGCCATGGCCGCACGATCGCTCCTCACATGCTCGCCCTTCCCCTCTCCCTCTCTCCTAGATCTGAGCAGCGGTGGCTGCAAAGCCCACCACAATGATGGCAGCTGTCCAACTGTCCCCTTCCCCTCTCCTAGATCTGACCAGTCGACAACGGGCCACGACAGTGGTTTTCCTCCCCTCTCCTCGATGGCCACGACGACATCAGCGAGGTGAGGTGCCAACTGCCGCAGGCCACAGCGCAAGTGAGGCTACATCAGCTTTTCGGCCGTGCTACCGAGCACGCCCTCGCCGCCCGACATGCTCGCTTCAGCCCGCACGGCCTGGTCGTCCGTGTCATGCCGTGACGGCCGGGCCTCGGGTAGGCCTAGAAAAACAAGTCCCAACTCCCATGACTAGTCAGAGAGCCCATGATTGGGTCATATCTTGTTGCGTTATCCACTTAGAATTCAAGCATATGATATACAATTTCCTGTCTATGGTTGCTGTGCCAATCGCCATCGCCAATTCAACAAATATTTTTCTAGCTTTCTTGTATTATCAAGAAAGGGACATGAAACTGGAGTATGATACCTTACCTACGCTAGCCAGGCTTCTTTCTTTCTTGTTTTTATCAACAAATGTTTTTCAATGTATGATGACAATACACCATTTCATGGTAGTTTGCCTTATCTAACTAGTAGTATTATTTTTCGATATCTCGGAGAGGAATTAAAAATGACTATGCATGTGTATGTTCACGGTTTCCTTTTTCTAATTCTGTAAACACAAATCCAGAAAAAAAAAGAGTGGCAATTGCATCATTGTTAGGCTGAGTTGTAATGCTTTCTTTTCTTGCTAATAATAAATAATTTAATTTTCCTCTAAAACGATAAATAATTTAGTTTGTCAAGTACGAGTAATGATATCTTTTCTTTTTTTTGAAACAAGATAATACCCAGCTTTTATAGAAAGCTAATATCCAAAGTACAAACAACAAAAGAACTGACTGGGAATACCAGTTCACCAAGAATGGCTAGCTGGAACAACACGACAACAAACGCCAGCTAAAAGGCTCCACAGATAGTCAGCAATACAAAACAGCCCAAGTAAAGCAAAATACTAGCTAGCTAGACTTTATCCTTTGTGCAAAATCTTTTTAACCAGCCTTCAAGCGTCATCAGCAAATCTTACAGTCACTTGACGATCCTCCTTTCTGCTTACCACCCTCCAACGCTGCAAGCATGACATAAATTGGAACACAACTTTAGATGGCTTCTTAGGGAAAGTTCTCTCGATCGCCATCTTATTTATGGTTTTCCAAAGCGTCTAGGCCATAGCTACAAAACTGAGTAAGTAGATATTGTAATTATTAACACCCCATAAGTCTAGCCAATTAAGATGGAAATCTTCAAAAGAATCTGGACATCTCCTCCAACTGAAAGCTTCCATGCAACAAGACCAAGCAAACTTAGCAAGAACACAATGAAAGAGAACATGCTTCGCGTCCTCCAACACCCCACATAGGGTGCAATTCACATCCCCTTTCCAATTTGTAGCGCTAAGCGGATCGGCCGTCTGAATTCTATTATGGTAAGTTTGCCACAAGAATATTTTAACTTTGAGAGGAATCTTGCTGGACCAAAGCTTTTTCATTCTATTGTCAATAACCCCACCAAAGGTTAAACTCCTATAAAGAGACTTCACAGTAAAATGACCTTTACTATCCAAACACCACACCATATTGTCCATCTCCCCATTCAGATCCACCCCTTCTAGCCGATCCTTAAGAATTCCTCACTGTCTTTCTTCTTGACGAGGATCTAATAATCCTCATTTTATCTTTTATCTATAATTCTTATTATAAGTAAATATGACGTCATATGGTCCCTAAGTATACCCCTTAATTTTATAAGGGAGAAGCCTAATAGGTGGTCGTAAGTTATTCTACGACCACCCCCATAGTCGTAAGTCATGCTACGACTACCCCATAGTTGTAAGTCTTGCCACCACTACCTAGTCGTAAGGTATTCTACGACTAGGTCTTAGTCGTAAGCTCTTCTACGACCAGGTCAACCACGATCACCTTATGATCAATTAAACCTACAGACGAGTGGGTCCAATTGATTAAGGAATTCAAGCAGTCATCATACGCTGTTACTCTGCGAAGTAATAGCACGTAATGCTCCATTATCTCTGATATATAACTGTCAGGCGGTGTGGAGGAGTTAATACGCCGGTGATTACTGCCAACATGCGCCCGTTACAGGATGTAATGAGGCGCCACTTCACCGGGAGAAACTGCCACTCCTTCACGGACTATATAAAGGCGGCAATCAGAGAAGGAAAGGACGATCGAATCAAGGCGTAGACACACGCTATCAAGGGCCATCAGGAAGACAAGCACTATCATCTGTAATAGTCTTAGTTTTTCTCCTGATTGTTCAGAATACACTCAATACCATATACACACAGGAGTAGGGTTGTTATTCTCTCCGGAGAAGGCCTGAACCTGTATAAAAATTCTCGTGTCAATCTCTCTGCGTGATTCCATTCTAGGAGACCCCCCGAATCAAACAATCTTTACGTAAGATCGGTTCTAAAACACCGACACTTCTTCTCTCCCAAAATTTCTGACAAAATGAATACATCAGGTTCCTCTTACCACACAATCAGCTACCTTGATACCTGTATCATAACAAATATTATATAACCAAGGAAAACTGATCTTAAGGGGGGCAATCATCTACCCAAATATCATGCCAAAAAGAGATAGTTCTCCCATCTCCCACCTGAAAGGAAACCCCCTCTGTTAAAAAAAGGTTGAACCTTATGAAGAGATCTCCAAAATTGAGAACTTCTAACAGGAACAGAGGTTCTATAATCCCCCTCAGGGAAATACTTCGCTTTTAAGATCCTAAACCAGATTTCGTCCGTAGCTTTATTCAACTTCTAGAACCATTTGCAAAGAAGGCACTTATTCAGCAATCTGGTATTGATCACACCCAATCCACCAAAATCCTTTGGTCTACTGTCGGACCCGGGAACGAAAGATCCCGAACCCTCTGTGTTCATACACCAGTCCAGGATTTCCGGTGTACACAGTTACAAAAATGATAACATAACCAAGTCTCGCATTGCATTAATAGTAAATCAGAGTTCGATACAATTGGGCATGAAGCCAAATAAAGAAGTAAATAACACAGCGGAAGTAAAAAGATAGTAGTAGGCCAGAACGATCCGCCACAGTAATCGCTGGGCGAGTTTAAGCGCGGTGTCCTCACCGTCCTGATAGTAGTCTTCTCCTGAAATTTTGTTGCATAAAGCAAGCATGAGCACAACTACCGTGCTCGCAAGTTACACCCAATATGGAATTGTAATGCATGCATAAGGTAAACAAAGGATATTGGCATGGTTGTTTTGCGTAAGCAGCAGTTTTAGTTCAAATAATCATAATAGATTGCAAGGCCATTTCCATACAGTATTTAAATTCATACATTTCAAGACAATTGTATAATGTGGATAACCTCCAACAAAGGTGATGGATATCCTCCAATCACAATGGCTAACCGCCCAATTTCCCCACAGGACTAACCATCCTGAGAACATCTGTTGAAACCATTTTAAAACCAAAAACAAGTCTAACTCAAAGTGGCTTTGCTAGCATGTCCATGATCATGACGCGCTATTCAATAGTTTTACACTCGCAGAGTTTGTACACTTTACCCACACGAGATATTATACCCTTTGTGTCGGCCAATCCACGCTTCCTAAGGCGTGACAGAGCAAATATCACAAGGCCGTTATAATGATCTACCTCACAATACTCATGCCCGCTAAGGTTTCGCTTCCATTGACTATCCATCCTCCGGAGCCCCTCTTGCGCCATGTGGGACTACTGTCTAACCAACACCCACTCATACAACATGGCACTAATATCTATGAGGTATCCCAAATTATTAAGCCAGTCCTTCCCATACAGACATGTGGTGGTACGTTTTGGCATAGCAAAGGAACGCCAAAGGTCGGTCCTTAATTGACTTGGGCGTCTTTCAATTAAACCCCGGCTTTAATCCTAACCAGATTAAACCCGCATAAACTCGCACCCACCAATCATCCGCTTTACCAAGTCTAAACCATTTTAGCATTTTATTTGACTAAACCATCTTTACAAAGTTCCCTATGGTAAAACAATACCATAGGTTCAAGTTTAAACAAATTTGTAATGATTTGGCTAAATCCTCCCAAAATCCAAATCATGGTATAAGCATTTGCTAAGCATTTCCAAATAATTTATTTATGGTGACAAGGGATGACATCACAATATTCAATATTGGCCATACAAGGACAGTTGGAATATCTAATCATTTAAATAGGAATTAAAATACTCGAATAAAAATATGCATGCACTTAATAATTTGAAAACTGAATTTAAATAACTTTAACATAGTAGGTGCAAGATGATCAAAGTATAACTTGCCTTCGCTGAAGTCTTGAAATTCTAATTCTTCGGAAGAATCAAATTCCCCGGAATCGTCGTAATCTAAACGTGAAAATACGACAATCAATTGAAATTCAAATAAAGACAAGACGATAGTTCAAACTAACTCCAAATAAAATAATTATATTTTATTTGGCTAGATAACAATTTTATAAGACTTTATAAGTTTGAAACATTCAATTTAGAGATAGGAAAATAAAAGATATAACTTTTACAAGTTTAAATCCTAAATTTGCAAATTAAATAGTTTAATTTAAAGTGACAATTTAAACTAATTCCAAATAGACTAATTCTACTTTATCAAGCTAAATAATCTTTTTATAAAATTTTAGAATTTTAATTCACTAAATTTGGAGCTGGAATTCAAATGATATGAATTTTACAACTTTTAATTTAAATTTGGAATTTAGATGGATTTCTAAATTCTAAAACAGAACTAAACTGAACTCCAAATTGAATAACTATATTTTATTTAGTTAGATAATAACTTTCTAAGATTTTAGCAATTTGAATCATCTAATTTGGAATTATGGTTCGTAAGATATGAATTTTACAAGTTAAATTCCTAAATTAGTGGTTTAAATTATTTCAAATTCAAACAGACCGTTTAAACCTACTCCAATTCAAATTTTTATATTTTATTTAGCTAGGTATTAATTTTATCAAATTTTAGAAACTGGAATCACCTAATTTGGATTTAGAATGCAAAAGTTATGAATTTTACAAATTAAATCCTAAATCTGTGATTTAAATCAATTTTCTGAATTATTTTTCTAAAAGAAAATCTAATTATTGCGCAAGGTGACGCCAGCAGTGGAATTTCGGGATTTAAATAAATGAATAAAAACAAAACTGACAATGGGCCCCTCGTGTCAGTGACACGGCCCATGTGGACTTAGTCCACGGGCCTTGGCTCATGGGTGAGGTGGCGCGTGTGTGCGACGTGGCTGCCACATAGGCGGCCACGTGGGATTGGGGTTGACGTGACGCACTCGTGGCGCTTGCGTGGCGCACGCGTGGCAAGGCCACGGTGGTGAGGGCGGCGCCGGCGCGGGGACCTAGGGTCGCCGGCGCTACAGTGCATGACGGCGAGCGATGAGGCGTGCGTTAGGAAGAGGAGGAGACGGCGAGTCTAGGGCGCTCACCCACGCGACGAGGAGGGGACGGAGATGGCCGGCGGCGAGCGAAGAGCGGCGGCGCAGCTACGGTTGAAGGCGACACGGCGCTACGGGGGTCCTCCGACGAGGGCGAGGGCGAAGAAACCAGCGCCGAGGCGATGCGATTGGTGGCGGCGGCGAGGACCCGGCGTCGACGACGGCGGCTCAATTGAAGCTTCAAGCTTCGGGACCGGCGGCGAGTAAAACTTCAAATTCGGCGAGCATAGGGTGAGAGGAGGGAGGGTGGTGGCCTGGATCGGGTGACGAGGGCTCCTGCTCTCCTTTATAGAGGCCGGGAGGTCCGAGGCGGCGAGGCGTGGGGTTCGGCTTGGCGGCGGTTGCGGCGGGTTCAGGCGACGCCCATGAGACGGGCAAAGCATGGGGTGGAGGCGGTTGGGTACACCGAGTCGCACGCGCACGACACGGAGAAGTGGGGCGGTTGGGTAGAGCCGTTCTGGCTCGCCTCTTGCGCGATAATGGCGGCGAGGCTTTGACTCATGAGACGAAGGCAGGAAGGGACGGGTCAGGGCCACAAGACAGTGAGAGGGAGAGGGTCGGGCAGTGGGGCCAAAGTGAGAGAGAGAGAGAAGGAGGCGGGCGCGTGCGGGCCGCTGGATTTAAATCCAACACCACGCTTAGATGGGGTGGTGGGTGGAAGGGCGCCTTGGGCCAAGGGAGATTTGGCCCAAGATCGCTTTTATGATTTTCTTTTGATTTTCTATTTTACATATTGGTTTAATCCATTTAGGCTCTAGAAAATAGCAAACAAATCCTAAAAATTCTAGGAAAATTTCTCGGATGATTCTAGAATTATTCTCGACTTAAATAAAATAATTCTAACTTAAAGTTGATAATGGATTTTGGATTGAAATTTCTTTTTAGCTTTCAACAATTTAAACAATAGTTTTTAAATTGCAGAAAATTCACAAATTCAAATAAATTTTCAACTTAAATAAATTTTGAAATTTTGGGCTGTTACAAACCTCCCCCCCTTAAGGGAATCTCGACCCCGAGATTCAGATATGGCCGACAAGGAGATGGGGATATCCTGCCTTAATATCTTCCTCTCGCTCCCAAGTGGCTTCACTTTCCGTGGTGACTCCAATCGAACTTTGTATGAACGGATGATCTTGTTCCGTGACACGCTCTGCGACATCCGTAATCTTGATCGGTTGCTCCACATAAGTGAGGTCCTCTTGGAGATCAATGCTTTCTAGAGGGTCTCGATCTTCAGCACTCAAGGCACTTCTTTAATCTGTGAAACATGGAAGACATTGTGTACGGTGATGAGATGCCGTAACTCAAGTTGATATGCGACTTCACCTCTTCTTGCCAAAATCTTGTAAGGTCCCACAAATCTGGTGCGAAGTTTTCCTTGGTTCGAACCTTCTTACTCCTGAGTGGAGTAACTCGAAGATAGACAAAATCTCCTTCTGCAAAGGTCAACTCTCGTCGACGATTATCAGCATAACTCTTCTGTCGGGTTTGAGCTACCTTTAGATGTTCTCTTATTGTTTTAACCTTGCTTTCAGCTTCTTTGATCAACTCTGGCCCAAAGAACTGATGCTCTCCTACTTCGTCCCATAGAAGCGGAGTTCGTGATTTCGCCATACAAAGCCTCAAATGGGGACATCTCAAGACCGGCTTGGTAGCTATTGTTATACTGAAAATTCTGATAGGGCAAATTCTTGTCCCAACTTTTTCCAGAATCCAAGGCGCAGCTCAAGCATGTCTTCAAGAATCTGTTGACTCGTTTCGTCCGCCATCCGTCATGCGGATGATATGCGGTTGAAATTGAGTCTGGTTCCCAAAGCTTCATGCGATCGCCAAAATCTTGACGAAATCGTGACCCTCATCGGACACGATCTTCTTGGTACTCCATGAAGGCGCACTATCTTGGCCATATACAATTTCGCCCACCATCGCTCGGGTAGGTGGTCTTGATCGAAGGAAATGAGCTACTTTAGTTAACCGATCAATTATCACCCAGATGGAATCACATCTCGACCGAGTCCTAGGAAGTCCGGTGATGAAATCCATACCAACTTCTTCCCACTTCCACTCGGGGATCGGTAATGGTTGTAACAAACCAATGGTCTTTGATGTTCTCGCTTTGACTCACCGACAAACATCACAACGGGCTACAAACTCAAGAATTTCCGCTTCATGTCGACCCACCAATATCTTTCCTTAAGATCCTGGTACATCTTGGTACTGCCAGGGTGAATGGAATAAGGCGACTCATGGGCTTCCTTCAGAATTGACTGCTTTAAATCCTCGCCGATCCTAAGACGCAGATGCGGTTCCCGAACCACACTGTTCCTTCGTCATCTTCAGTGAATTCTGAAGCTTTGCCTCTTCTCATATTCTTCTTGATCTCCTTGATGTCTTCATCTACTAATTGCTTTTCTTTGATCTGACTCTGAAGTGTTGGTTGAACTTCCAACGCATTCACACATCCTTGCTCAACAATCTCCAAGTTCAGATGCTTCAATTCTTCATATAACTCTGGCTGATTCTCCTGAACCAAAATGGTATTGCAATACGCCTTCCTACTCAGGGCATCTGCAACCACATTTGCTTTGCCCGGGTGATAATGAATTCCAAGGTCGTAATCCTTTATTAATTCCAGCCATCTTCTCTGACGGAGGTTAAGGTCAGACTGGGTAAAGATGTACTTCAAACTCTTATGATCCGTGAAAACCTCACAGCGGTTACCGATGAGGTAATGGCGCCAGATCTTTAATGCATGCACAATCGCTGCTAACTCAAGGTCATGAGTTGGATAATTCCCTTCATGTGGCCTCAACTGACGAGATGCATAAGATACAGCCTTGCCATCTTGCATCAATACACAACCGAGTCCCTGACGAGATGCGTCGCAGAAAATCACAAAATCCTTATGAATATCTGGTAGGACCAATACAGGTGCTGAAACTAGTCTCGTCTTCAGCTCTTGGAAACTTTCCTCACAAGCATCTGTCCAATCAAATTTCTTCTCCTTCTTCAGGAGTTGAGTCATTGGTCTTGCTATCTTGGAGAAATCTTCAATGAATCTGCGATAATACCCTACCAATCCAAGGAAGCTTCTCACATCTCGTGATGCATATGGGTTGTTTCCAATCCATTACCGCTCGACTTTGGTGGATCTATCAGAACTCCTCCTGCGGACACAATATGTCCAAGGAATGCCACTGACTTAGCCGAATTCGACTTGTCAATTTGGCATAAAGTCGGTGCTCTCTCGAAGTTTTCCCAAAATTATCCGAGATGGTCCTCATGTTCTTCTTCATTCTTCGAATAGATAAGAATGTCATCGATGAAAACAACCACAAACTTATCCAAGAATTCCATGAACACTTTGTTCATCATATTCATAAAATAAGCAGGGGCATTCGTCAAACCGAAAGACATTACTGTAAACTCGTACAGTCCATATCTGGTGGTGAAAGCAGTCTTCGGAATATCTTCTGGTCTAATCTTCAGTTGGTGATAACCGGATCTTAAATCAATCTTTGAGAAGACACTTGCTCCTTCGGCTTGATCGAAGATCATCAATCCTAGGTAACGGATACTTATTTTGATTGTCACCTCATTGAGCGATCTGTAATCCACACACATCCTCATGCTGTTGTCTTTCTTCTTGACAAATAATACAGGTGCTCCCCAAGGTGATGAACTTGGCCGAATATAACCCTTGCTCCGCAATTCTTCAATTTGTTTCTTCATCTCTGCCAATTCATTAGCCGGCATTCTGTAGGGTCGCTTCGAGATTGGAGCGGTCCCTGGGACTAAGTCAATTAAGAACATGACATCCCTATCCGGTGGCATGCCGGGTAGCTCATCAGGAAAAACATCCGGGAATTCTTGCACTATTGGTATATCTTCAAGCTTTGACTCCTTCAAGCTGGTCAGTATGGAACTTCCACCGGTGCAGGTCTTGGGCTTGAATTCAACTGTGACTCCTTTCTCATTAGTGAGAGTGATAGACCTATTGGCACAGTCTATCCGTCCTTGATTTTTGGCTAGCCAATCCATTCCAAGTATTACATCCAGGCCTTGAGAATGCAAGACTATCAAGTCCGCTATGAAGGAAACTCCGGATATCTCCAGGGTAAGATTCGGGCATAGAGAACTGGTCCTCATTTCTGAGCCCGGTGAATGGATTATCATAGGATTACTTAATGGAGAAATAGGTAACCCACTTTTGCCCACAAACTTATTGGATACAAAAGAATGCGAAGCTCCGAATCAAACAGTAATCGATGCGGTATCATATTAACGAAACGCATTCAAGGACGACATCCGTGCCGCCGAGCTTCTCTCGCTGTGACGTGGTTCACACGCCCTTCGTGAAATCGCTCGCCGGCTTTGGGGTGCCGCCGGTGGCTGGTACTCGATCTCGGCTCGATTGGTGTTGCGATCGCCGCTTCTTCGCACTTGTTGGCATAATGTCCAGTCTCGTTGCAATGGAAGCATGTCACTCCTGCTGCTGATGAAGTTGGGTTCTTCTGCTGAAACTGGCCTGCAGATGCATTGTTGCGGAAGTCGGAAGAATTGGAGCGCTGTGCCGGTGTTGGAGCTCTGGGTGTATAAGGCTGGAACCTTCCACTCTGAGGTGGCTGAGGCGGAGCAAATCGAGGCCTGGGTTGCCCTCCAGAGTTGATCTTCTGAGTGGCCATCCTCCGCTTGCGATTCTCCATCTGCAGATGTTTAGCCTCCTGGCGAAAAGCTTTATTCACTAACTGCTGGAAGTCAGTGTAGTCATTGGAGACCAGCTAGACTGAGATCTCGTCGTTCAAACCATCCATGAACCTTTCCTGCCTTTCTTCATCACTAGCCACATCCGCCGGGCATAGCGAGCAAGTTTGGTTGAACTTGTGCAGTATTCACCCACCGTGACGGTTGCCTTGTTTGAGCGCTGTGGAACTCTTTCTTCTTCAGGTCATTATCCTCATGGGATATGTGCATGGCGAAAGCCCGCACAAACTCCGCCCAAGAGATAGTCTGCTGCACAAGATGGGAGATGTTGTAGTTATCCCACCATTCCAATGCGGGACCGGTGAGCTGGTGAGAGGCAAACAGGACTCTCTCACGATCAGTGCACTGAGTGATATCTAGCTTCTTCCCGATAGCACGGATCCAGTCATCGGCATCCATCGGCTCTGTGCTGCTTGAGAAGGTCGGTGGGCGCATGCGCATGAAATCTGCCATGGTCAATCTCTGCGCGGGTGGAGGTGGTGGTGTAGTTCGAGTTGTTGCCTGCACATTCTGCACGCTGTTGAGGGACTGAGCCAGGAGGTTAATCAGATGGTTTTGGTTGTCCATCATCTGACGCCAATCCGGCCCTTCAGCTGGTGGTGGTGGTGGTTGCTGCACGGGATTTTCCTGGTAATCTGCGTCTTCGTTGCCCCGACCTTGGGCACTGCCACTGCCAGTACGGGTGGTCACCATCTGCTAGAACTCCAAAGATTAGGAGAGGTAGACAGATAGGGAAAGGTAAATTCTAATAGTCCAAGAACACAAAGAGCATACAAGACAAAAAGCAGATTTTTCCAAGAAATTCTTTTATTAATTTTTATTCAAGATTATGGCTACCACAAGGTATTAGTAGCTCATAATTCGTAACTAAAGATCGAACTAAAGGAAAGATAACAACTATGGGGTACTAGGGGTATAGTCCGGCTCACTAGAGCTAGCTTCGCCGGCCTTGTAACTAGCTAGCTCCGTAGTTACGGTCTTCAGCTTCTCCTCTGCCTCCTGTAGTCTGTTCTGAGCGGTAAGCAAGTCATTCAGGGTATTCCCATAGGCGTAGTCCAAAGCCTTAGCCAGATCCACCTGGTGTGTCAGTTCGGGAGAATCTTCATCTCTGGCGGAGTTGAAAGTACTGTCAAGCCGGGTTGGAATGTGCATCGGGTAATAATGAAACCCGGTGCCATGAAGGCGATGATTGTAGGTGTAGCGAAGGTGGCGAACTGCCTCCCTTGCCGCATTTTGCATGCCATCATCAAAGGTGTTGCGCCGGATCGGAGCGTCAAAGACGTGGAATACGGTGTCCGGTGCAAGGTTGGAGTAGATGAGCACCTCTACTCTCCACAGTTGTTGTTCTCCCACCTGGTACTTGAATCCTTGGAAAGTTGGCCTCTTTCGGTAACCCAGGTGCTGCATCATTTCCCAAAGTATCTCGGCCCAGTTTCCAGTAAAGGCTCCGTGGGAGGTAGCATCCGATATTTCAGCCATCTAAAATTTTGAGAAAGAGATAAGTTAGTAAACATTTTTTAAAGAGAAAGGTTGAGAATGACTCTGGATAGACTCAAAATAGTTTTTGCTTTTGAAAATAAGTCCTTAGGACAATTCTAGGGCCACGTCCTACAGACGATATGGCTCTGATACCACTTTTGTCGGACCCGAACGAAAGATCCCTAACCTCTCGTGTTCATACACCACCAGATTTCCGGTGTACACAGTTACAAAAATGATAACATAACCAAGTCTCGCATTGCATTAATAGTAAATCAGAGTTCGATACAATTGGGCATGAAGCCAAATAAAGAAGTAAATAACACAGCGGAAGTAAAAAGATAGTAGTAGGCCAGAACGATCCGCCACAGGCAATCGTCTGGGGGCGTAGCCTAGGCGTCGGTGTCCTCACCGTCCTGATAGTAGTCTTCTCCTGAAATTTTGTTGCATAAAGCAAGCATGAGCACAACTACCGTGCTCGCAAGTTACACCCAATATGGAATTGTAATGCATGCATAAGGTAAACAAAGGATATTGGCATGGTTGTTTTGCGTAAGCAGCAGTTTTAGTTCAAATAATCATAATAGATTGCAAGGCCATTTCCATACAGTATTTAAATTCATACATTTCAAGACAATTGTATAATGTGGATAACCTCCAACAAAGGTGATGGATATCCTCCAATCACAATGGCTAACCGCCCAATTTCCCCACAGGACTAACCATCCTGAGAACATCTGTTGAAACCATTTTAAAACCAAAAACAAGTCTAACTCAAAGTGGCTTTGCTAGCATGTCCATGACCGCGGACGCGGCTATTCGAATAGTTTTACACTCTGCAGAGTTTGTACAGCTTTACCCACACGAGATATTATACCCTTTGTGTCGGCCAATCCACGCTTCCTAAGGCGTGTGTGAGCAAATATCACAAGGTCGTTATAATGATCTACCTCACAATACTCATGCCCGCTAAGGTTTCGCTTCCATTGACTATCCATCCTCAGGAGCCCCTCTTGCGCCATGTGGGACTACTGCCTAACCAACACCCACTCATACAACATGGCACTAATATCTATGAGGTATCCCAAATTATTAAGCCGTGTCCTTCCCATACAGACATGTGGTGGTACGTTTTGGCATAGCAAAGGAACGCTCAAAGGCCGGTCCTTAATTGACTTGGGCGTCTTTCAAATTAAACCCTGGGCTTTAATCCTAACCAGATTAAACCCGTGCATAAACCTGCACCCACCAATCATCCGTTTCGCCCAAGTCTAAACCATTTTAGCATTTTATTTGACTAAACCATCTTTACAAAGTTCCCTATGGTAAAACAATACCATAGGTTCAAGTTTAAACAAATTTGTAATGATTTGGCTAAATCCTCCCAAAATCCAAATCATGGTATAAGCATTTGCTAAGCATTTCCAAATAATTTATTTATGGTGACAAGGGATGACATCACAATATTCAATATTGGCCATACAAGGACAGTTGGAATATCTAATCATTTAAATAGGAATTAAAATACTCGAATAAAAATATGCATGCACTTAATAATTTGAAAACTGAATTTAAATAACTTTAACATAGTAGGTGCAAGATGATCAAAGTATAACTTGCCTTCGCTGAAGTCTTGAAATTCTAATTCTTCTAAGAATCAAATTTTAATCGTCAGTAATCTAAACGTGAAAATACGACAATCAATTGAAATTCAAATAAAGACAAGACGATAGTTCAAACTAACTCCAAATAAAATAATTATATTTTATTTGGCTAGATAACAATTTTATAAGACTTTATAAGTTTGAAACATTCAATTTAGAGATAGGAAAATAAAAGATATAACTTTTACAAGTTTAAATCCTAAATTTGCAAATTAAATAGTTTAATTTAAAGTGACAATTTAAACTAATTCCAAATAGACTAATTCTACTTTATCAAGCTAAATAATCTTTTTATAAAATTTTAGAATTTTAATTCACTAAATTTGGAGTCGAATTCAAATGATATGAATTTTACAACTTTTAATTTAAATTTGGAATTTAGATGGATTTCTAAATTCTAAAACAGAACTAAACTGAACTCCAAATTGAATAACTATATTTTATTTAGTTAGATAATAACTTTCTAAGATTTTAGCAATTTGAATCATCTAATTTGGAATTATGGTTCGTAAGATATGAATTTTACAAGTTAAATTCCTAAATTAGTGGTTTAAATTATTTCAAATTCAAACAGACCGTTTAAACCTACTCCAATTCAAATTTTTATATTTTATTTAGCTAGGTATTAATTTTATCAAATTTTAGAAACTGGAATCACCTAATTTGGATTTAGAATGCAAAAGTTATGAATTTTACAAATTAAATCCTAAATCGTGATTTAAATCAATTTTCTGAATTATTTTTCTAAAAGAAAATCTAATTATTGCAAGGTGACGCCAGAAAGGAATTTCGGATTTAAATAAATGAATAAAAACAAAATCGACAATGGGCCCTCAGAAACAAGGACACTACCCATGGACTTAGTCCACTGCCTTGGCTCACGGTGAGGTGGGCGTGTGTGCGACGTGGTCGCCACATAGGCGGCCACGTGATTGGGGTTGACGTGACGCTTTTCGTGGCGCTATATATGGCGACGCGTGGCAAGGCCACGGTGGCATGGCGGCGGCGGCCATGGGACCTAGGGTCGCCGGGCACACAAAGGCATGACGGCGAAGCGGTGAGGCGTGCGTTAGGAAGAGGAGGAGACGGCGAGTCTAGGGCGCCACCCACGCGACGAGGAGGGGATTGAGATGGCGGCGGCGAAGCGAAGAGCGGCGCAAGCTTACGGTTGAAGGCGACACGCTGCCTCTGGGGTCCTCCGACGAGGGCGAGGGCGAAGCAGCCAGCAAGGCCGAGGCGATGCGATTGGTGGCGGCGGCGAGGACCCGGCGTCGACGACGGCGGCTCAATTGAAGCTTCAAGCTTCGGGACCGGCGGCGAGTAAAACTTCAAATTCGGCGAGCATAGGGCGAGAGGGAGGGAGTGGGTGGTGGCTTCGGGATCGGGGTGACGAGGGGCTCCCGGTGCTCTCCTTTATAGAGGCCGGGGAGGTCCGAGGCGGCGAGGCGTCGTGGGGTTCGTGCGCGGCGGTTGCGGCGGGTTCGTGCGCACGCCCGCGGAGACGGGAAAGCATGGGGGTGGAGGCGGTTGGGTACACCGAGTCGCACGCGCACGACACGGAGAAGTGGGGCGGTTGGGTAGAGCCGTTACGAAGCTCGCCCGTGCGCGATAATGGCGGCGAGGCTTTGACCTCATGAGACGAAGCGAGGAAGGGACGGGTCATGGGCCACAAGACAAAGTGAGAGGGAGAGGGTCAGGTGGGGCCAAAAGGAGAGAGAGAGAAGGAGGCGGGCGATCAAGGGCCGTTGGATTTAAATCCAACGGTCACGCTTAGATGGGGCTGTGTGGGTGGTGCGGGCCGCCTTGGGCCAAGGGAGATTTGGCCCAGTACTGTTTTGCGATTTTCTTTTGATTTTCTATTTTACATATTCAGTTTAATCCATTTAGGCTCTAGAAAATAGCAAACAAATCCTAAAAATTCTAGGAAAATTTCTGGATGATTCTGGAATTATTCTGGACTTAAATAAAATAATTCTAACTTAAAGTTGATAATGGATTTTGGATTGAAATTTCTTTTTAGCTTTCAACAATTTAAACAATAGTTTTTAAATTGCAGAAAATTCACAAATTCAAATAAATTTTCAACTTAAATAAAATTTGAAATTTTGGGCTGTTACATCTACACACTACTTCCCACTTGACCATATGGTATATGAAGCGATCACTTGCCCCCCTCTAGAAGAACCTTGATCTAATAGAATCCATCTTATGCTGGACTTCCTCATTCAAATTATAAAACCCTATGGTATAAATCGGTTGACTGCTAAGGTAGCTATTAGTTAGGACTAGCCTACCACCTGAAGACAACAAGTAGTTCTTCCAACTGTCTAGCCTCCTCTTCATCTTATCAATAACTTTACCTACCGCCTAGATACCCAATTTCCTATTTCCAATATTTATGCCCAGATAGGTAAGAGGGAGCTCCCCCAACTTGCAGTTGAAGTTGGTAGAGACTTTAACAGCCTTCACAGCCTCCACCCCCCAAACAAACACCTCACTTTTGTGATAGTTGATTTTGAGACCTGACATCCATTCAAAGCAATACAGAAGAAATTTAAGATTAAGGACATACTCTTCTTCCCAATCAATCATTAGAACAGTGTCATCTGCATATTGAAGCAAAGTGACCCCTCCCGGAATCAAGTGAGAAATCACTCCTTTAATCAATCCCTTCTCTTGAGCTTTGACTACAATCTCTGCTAAGGCATCAGCTGCTAGATTGAATAATAAAGGGGATAAAGGATCACCCTGTCTCAAACCTCTGTGGTAGTAAAGTAAGGACCGACTTCCCCATTAATATTTACTTTACCACCCCTAATGGAACTCATCACCCAATCAACCCATTGCTTAGAAAAACATTTTCCCTTCATAACACTTTCCAAAAAACCCCGCTGGATCTTATCATAAGCTTTCTCAAAGTCCAGTTTCAGAATGACCCCCTTCCTCTTGAAAACTCTCAACTCATGTAGAATCTCATGAAGAGAAACCACCCATCCAGAATATTCCTGTTCTTAATAAAAGCAGTTTGACTCTTATGAATAATCCTATCAGCAATCTTACCCAATCTCACTGCTAGGATCTTAGTTATGATTTTGAAGCTCACATTAATCAAACAAATAGGCCTAAATTGATTAATGTAAGCTGCATCCTTGATTTTGGGTATCAAGGTAATCACCCCAAAGTTTAATCTCTTTAAGTCCAGACCCCCCTTAAAGAAATCTTTGACTAGTTCCATATAAACCTTCTTCAGAATCTCCCAGAAGATTTTGTAAAACGAAGTAGGGAAGCCATCTGGCCTAGGTGTAGATTCAGCTGGCAAACCCTTGATAATATTAAGAACCTCTTGTTCAGAAAAAGGTTGGACAAGACTTTCATTATCATCATCAGTTACCATGTAATCTTTCTTCCAGAACTCAGAATTCAGCTGAACAGTCTGATTAGTTTTCTGACCAAACAGAGCTTTATAATATTTATAAATATGATCTCTAATGCTCTCTTCAGAAGTTAAATGCTCTCTTCAAAAGTTAAATGCTCCTCCCCATTATCCATACTAAAATCAAATTCTTTCTCCTCCTACCATTGGCACAACTATGAAAAAACCTAGTATTAGCATCCCCTTAGAGAATCCATTTCACATTTCCCCTTTGTTGCCAAAACCTTTCCTCCATATCATAAATCTTTTCTAGATCTCTCTCTGCCTTATATCTGCAAATCCAATCCTCAACTTTAATATTCTGGTTTTCAGCTTTCCTATCTAGCCTATTCAGATTATCCAGAATGATCTTCTCTCTAAGACAATCTCCATTCAGATTTGCACCCCATCATCTGAGAAACTGTCTAAGAGAGGCCAAACTCCCATTCCATTTATCTAGAGAATAACTCTTCTTAAGAGCTTTCCTGCTAATCTCCTCCTATTTATCCCTGACAAGTTGTCTGAAATGATCCTGATAGAGCCACTTTTTCTCAAAATAGAATCTCCCTTTAGGAACTGTTCCATCCACTCCAGAGTGTAAAATAATAGGAATATGATCAGACCCTATTCTAGTCAGACTAGAAGCAGAACAAAGAGGATAATTTGCTTCCCAAGCAGTAGAAACCAGGATCCTATCCAAATTGACCATAATAGGGTTAGTTTGCTTATTAGTCCAAGTGTATTTAGGTCCACTCCTCTTGACCTCCAATAACTTGTTATCATCAATAGAATCATTGAACTTATCCATCAAACTGTAATTGACACCCGTAGAACTTTTATCCTCAACTTTTCTGATTAAATTGAAATCTCCCCATAGAACCAGAGGCAACAGAGAATGCTGACACTTTTTATGAAGCTCCTCCAAGAACTGTTGAGACAACTCATGATTGGCTGGGCCATAAACTATCACAAGTTCCCATCTAAAGTTAATCTGCTTATGCCTCACCACCATGCTAACAAAAAATCTGCCATGATCATACCCTTCAATTTCCAAACTATCCTTCCTTATCCCCAAAAGAATGTCACCCGAATGACCTTGAGCAGGAATCCAACTCCATCCAAAATCACCATTACGAGAAAAAGCTTTAAGCTCTCTTTCAGTGAAGTCTGACTTAATAGTCTCCTGCACCCCACCGCATCAAATCTCTCTTTGTAGATAAGTTCTTTAAGTTGACCCCTCCTGGCTAATTTACCCAAACCTTTGATATTCCAAAAAAGAATCTTCATGTATTACACTTTTTAGATGAAGTCCTTCCTAGTTTAAGCTTCCCCCAGCCTTGCTTATTCACTTTAAACCCCACTGCACCCCTTGTTTCATTGTCAACAACTTTCAACATATCCTCTTCTCCTTCTGCCACCCGTTTTTGAGCATCAAGACTAGCTTCTTTTTGTTCAGTATTATTAGATAACTCCAAATCTGCCTTGGCAATGGCAGCTCTAACTAACTCACTAGCTTGAAAAGCAGAAATCACATCTTCTGGACTTTCAGTATGTGATCCCAAGATGATCCCACAAGAAGAAGCAACATTTTCTAAATAACTACAAGAAGCATCATTAAGAATAGTAAAAGGATTAGATTTACCTTAAGTCTCTAGGTTCTGAATGGATTTCAACAAGGATACTTTCTCCTGCATAGGTATACCTTGATCTTAGATATGAGTACTTTTCCTAGTTGCCACCTGAGTCTCTTTGAATTTATGTTGGACCGAAAAGGCGACTAGAGGGGGGGGGGGTGAATAGGAGCACGATCTCTTTTTCAACTTTGATCAGATTCAACATGTTTTTTACTCCAATAGCTATGAGAGCTATGAAGATCAATATACAAGCATAGCGGAAGACTTGTATTGAATCCAATCAACACCCCGAAGAAAATAGACCAAAAACACCAAAATCTCAAAACCTAAAGAGTTGAACGGTCAGACCTCTCAAATGGGTGGTCTAACCTTTGGCCTAGCGGTCAGACCTCTCACCAGGGGTGGTCTAAGCTCTAGCATGATGAACAGTAAAATCAGCCCGAACTCGAAATCACAAATTGGTCTAACTTTTGATCCACAACTCAAAACTTCACGAAACTTGAAACATACCTTCTCTAGGATGTCAGGAACCTATTCCAATCAAGGATCGTGAAGATCTTTGTCAAAGTTCTGACATTTTTCCGTTTGAGTGAAGATTGCTTCAAAACCGAGTCAAAACCAAAACATGATGTAAAAACTTGCTCGTGGGTAATAGATGATCAAGATGATCCTACATGTATTCTCACATGTCATAGAAAGCAAGATTCAGGCTAGAAACCAAAGAAAAAATGAAGGATCAAAGAAAGCACCAAAATCACAAAAGAGAGAGCAAGAACAAAAATAGACTCATCTTTAGGAATCTTGCTTGGATTGATTTGATATTGATGTTGGTTTACAACCACTCCATCCTAGAGGACAAAGGCTCAACACAAGAGCACAAAATCAATCCAACTCTCTAGAACCCTAACCTCTCCACTTTTCTATCCCTAAACACAAACTATAGTTTCATCAATTAAAGGGGTTAGGAGGTGCACAACCAGCACCCCTTATATAGTGGAGGCTAGCTTCTAGAAGGATATCCCTAATGGGAACCCGTTAAGCCCACACACAAACGGGTTTAACTCACGCACGCTTTTCAAAGCGTCGTCTTCATCTTCTCTTGACCTAAACCACTTCACCTTGAGCCATCTTGCGCCGCGGTTTAGCCAAAAGGTCACCAAGGTGATATTTAGGTGAAGTTACCAAAATACCCCTTCTCGATCCTTCTCCGAAGACAGAGTCTAAACTTCATGAAGCAATCCCATACTTCGCCACGTGTAGGTTGATCAATGGCTCTCTTCATGTCAGCAAGTCTCTCCCATCCAGCTCCCACTGAAACCACCATGGCACTTGCACCAACCCCCGCGCCGCTTGATCCAACCCGTCGCACCGAACTTCTCGTTGGGTCATCCTTGTCCATTTTGCGCCATGCTTGAGTCTTCTAACTTCACCCGGCATCCTCGGTCGTTCTGAACCTCAGCTCTCCAAGCCTAGTCTCGATCGTCCTTGCCGTTGACCGTCGTTGACATCCAAGCTTCCAGCACAACAATAGACCAAGAAATCATTTCCGGGAACAAGTTCTTCACAACTTGACCCACATTAGTCAAAACATGTATCATGCAACACATATGCACTGAAACCAATGAACTTGACCTAACAAACACACATCACCGCCAAGCTGACCAGCGAAACAAGTCAAAACTGGTCAGACCGCCACTCATGGCCGGTCTAACCGCCCCCTGGCCGGTTTGACCGCCCAGTAAGGGACTTAGCCAAATTTCCTCCCTGAAAATCCGAGACCTCTCTGAAAATTTCAAACGAATAGAACTTTTGACTCGGAGCTCCAAAAATTGTGAGACCAAGTGTATGAGAATTCTCTCTCTTGCCTACACCCTCTATTTTTGGCCCATCTCCAAACTCAAAACCATTTAATGGCCGATCAGACCGCCACCCATCGGTTGGTCTGACCGCTAGCCAGTAGACCAAAACCTTAGTCGGTCTGACCGCCAGAGGTGGCTTGGGTCGATTGCTACACATGCTTGGGTCGATCGCCACCACGCCGATCCGACCGCCATCGCTCGACAGAAACTGAAACTTTACCGAAAACGCGTGTTTCGACAAACCTTCAATGCCATAGACAATTGTATCATCATCCTAAGATCGTGAGCATATCCCCATGATATCCACAATTTAAACTTGCCCCCTCTTTTTTTTTGATGTGATCCATTCCTCTGTCAAGACCCCCTGATTAGATATATGGATTGTATCTTCTTCAACATTTTGAGCTGTCACCCCTTTGTTAAATCCCACCACTTCCTGTAGCTCTTCTTTAGATCCTAAATCCACAAAGTCATCTACTACCTGATACTTTTTTATCAAAAGCTCCTAAGCTTGGTTTTCCATCTGCCTCATATGTCCACTGACTGCCTGTTGCTCTAAATTTTGCTTCCCAGTTGTATCCCTGCCTTTATCAGGTGACTGCAGACAAGGCCATAATGTTGCTTTCATGTAGGTAGGACCTGTCTTAGTGTGAACCACTATAGCATCAGAAGGACATTGGGAATCAAAATCCTCCTCAGGAGCATCTCCCTCAATATGGTTATCCTGCCCTGAACCCCCAATTACATCAGGATCATATTCCAGCACAACTGAGCCCCCCTCCTGAGCCATTTCTTTAGGGAAGCTATAAGCTAAAGGCATCACAAGCATAGCCTGATCATCTGGTTTGAATGGGATAATCTGAGTATCCTTAGCCTCTTCCCCATAATTTATCTCCCCTTCCCCAGAATCCACCTCAGATTGCTTCCTATTTTTGTTTTTATTAGAACCACCTCCACTTTTTTGATCTGAGGTCTGGATAGAGTCTCCTCCATATTTCTCTGCCAACTTCTCCCATTCAGCCTTGTGGTTGCTACCATTAGATTACTCCTCCTCCTCATCCTCCTCCTCATCTTTCTTTTTACCATGATGTTTATGTTCTGGGCCACTAGGAATCCCCCCTCTTAATGTAAAACCACCCCTTTAGCCTCAAACTTAATGTCATCCTATAGAATTGATAAAAATCTCGATATAGCAATTGATAGTAGAGGGATTGCGGCAAAATACCTTCACTCGAACTGGATCCACCCTCAATAAGCTAATTTCATCCACCTCCACCGGTTCACCAACAGTGCTAGCTATCTCTTTGATAATGTCTGCAGACTTAGCAGAATTTGGAACCCCATACATATTGATCCAAGCAGGAATCAAGACCGAAGAAGCTGCATGGTCAATACTGGATTTCTCAATTTTAGCCTTGATGGAATGAAGAGCCATTTCTACACCCCTAGTTTTTGACCAGGTGTCCAGAATCTCTTTAGAGGGGAAGACAACCGCATATTCCTTCTCAGACACCTTACGAACTCTCCAATCCCACCTATCCTGTATAAGATGTTTTAATTATGCCTCAATTCTCTGCATTGTGGCCACTCCCTCTTTTATCTCAATCATTTCTGAAGCATCTTGTTGTTCAGATAACTTCAAACCAAGGATCTGTAAGCTATAAAACCCCTGATTTGGGACCCCAAATCCAAATAATTTTAGACCCCGATTTTGTTTATCACCTGGACATCCAGAAGTCAGATGTCCTATTTTTTTTTCACTTATAGCAGACTGGGGGATTAGAACACCTCGCTTGATGATGCCTCGATTATAGGCACCGAAAACAAGTCCCCCTGTCTTCCTCCCGAAGAACCCCAGTATTCGGATCAATGTTCCCCCAGCTCGTTCTCTGATTGTCACCTTTGTCAACATGCACCAGTTATTCCCAATGAGAACCAGGCCGATTATGATCAGATCTGAAATTACCCCCTCTTCCACCATAACCACCCCTAACTTCAGTTCGAAAATGATCATCTCTTCGGATCCCCCTTCCTTGCTCGAAGAATCTCTACGAAAATCACCTTCCCACCCCTTGGATTGAACATGCAAAGCCATATCCTAACCCCCCGCTCCACGAAAATCCGATCTAGATCTATCATAAGAGCCCAAACTCATACCTGGTTTCAAAGTTCTCCCCTGTGGAAGCTCTTGGATCTGCCTCTTCTGCTCCTGTTCTTTCCTCAACCGCTCACGAAGTTCATCCTCCGCCAGTAAGTCATCATCCTCCATCCACTCCTCCGGTGCGCTTCGTTTACCCCTGGCCCATTGACGAGGACCATCCCCGAATCATCGAGGATACCTTCTCTGACCGTGATTCATCACCCAATCCCGAACCACGGTCGTGAAGGATCGAAGCAAAGGCTCTGGCTCCCCAATCCGCCATACAACCCTATCTTTTCTTTTATTCTCGTTTTTATGGAATGTGATGAGCAATGCTTTATTTTCACAGAAGTGCTAAAATTTGGTGTTTAGTGTGATTCTGAACCTTCTGGAAGGGGTCCACGTCGGCAACTAGTGGTTAACATCTGGACCTGAATCACTCCGTCACTCGACATGCTGCAATCTTATGCTAATCGAAAGAAATATACTTCAGTTCACAGCCATGATTAGCATTAAAAAGGTAAATGCAGACAAACTGGCATAGCTGAGGTGATGCTGTCCCTTGCATCACCCAGGGCACAACAAATACTTGTTAATCTGATAAAAAATAATAATAAATATATGAGCATAGGTTTAGCTGAACCTGCCATCAGAGTGGTCCACCATGTTTCAAGATTCGTGCAGCTTTTTAATATTACTCTGCCTGTACAATACACACCGGTGTGCTCCGCCGTCTTCACCTGAGCCGCCGTGCCTTTTCTTCCTTTCTTCTCCGGTGCACCGTGCACCTGCCTGTGCAGTACACACAGGACGCATGTGTGTATTGGAGTGCTTGTATGTGTACTGTGCAAAGCCGTACAATGCTACTCACATGTATATGTGTATTTCACTGTATTTGACATTCTCTCATGTATTTTGTACAGTGTATTCCTTTGCAACATGTAGTATGCACATGGGTACAGTACATTGTTAGAGTATGCACATTCAAATTTTGAATTCATCCCGGTGGCAGGGAGGTTTTGATGGGACTAACTGATATCTAAAATCAAACCATTTCCCTTGGCACAAATCTCTGAATTGAAATGTACGGTGGAGATGGCCGGATAAAATAAGCGTACTCTTGTTATCATAGGTGAGAGGATTGGTCCATGAAGCAAACACTTGGCAGCTTGATTGGCATTGAGTTGCAGCTATATAGCACCAAGCAAAATCATGCGTCTCAGAAAGGCTTTGCTGTATAAATTAAACAACATAAATGTTCATGAGTCATGACATGGTTCTTAGAAAAGGCGCAAATGCACCTGCGTCCTTAATAAGTTTAGAGAAGTGCTAATGTATACTCAAAAGAGTGAATGGTCATATTTGTCCTTCCTAACAACTAGTAACAATTTAACCAATCGATCTTTTCGGGTAGCATGAATCAAACAGAAAGTTCAGCCAACTGGCCTAGAGATTCCAAACCAGGGTGAACCAAAAATTGCGTTATAATCATATAAGTGAAGTCTTAAAATCAAATAGAAAGGTTTTGCACTACAAAAATACAGTCTTGATAATGGACATCAGATGTTAGTATTTAGAAGATAGTAGTATTAACAAGGAAGGCACTTGAAGAACCTAACTGCTAATTTCAAAACTGACTAGCACATCAGGAACTTTGAATTTCCTCATACAATCCAACATGTACAGTTGCGCCTGAATTTCTGAGAGTTGACGGAATGATGTATGTACAGTTACAAACTCAATGCATTGCTAGATAACAAACGGCAACAAGAATAGGAAGCTCCACTGCCAATTTGCCGTCGTGAGTGGACCTTGGCTTGCAGCAAAATTGAGTCTCAGATGGCTGTCCTTAATCACCAGTCACCGATGGTGATTCTTCAGAAAGTGATCATGGCTATTTCTGTTTCTCAGGACCCCAATAGTCAACAAGATTGCTGACATAATCAGCAGCCAACTTGTCACCATCAGGTAGGCATCTTGCGCTGTTTAAGCTCTGTTCAGTCTTCAACCGCCGTGTTGAAAACAAAACTAGGGAAAACTGCTGTGATGTCCCTGCGTTGTGAGATGGACAAGAAATCAGTAAAGTAAATAACTATATACTAAATACCAATGAATTTCTGAATAGTTGTAAAAACATGTTGGCTGTAATATGCAGACAATATTTGCAACACTTTGGCTCTAGTTCTCAGGTTCAAACCTTAGATAGGGTAGTGTCATGTTCTTTAATAGATTAGGGTGGCGCAATACAAATTCCTTCCATTCTTCTTGGCAGCATCTTCAAATGTCTGAAACAGTTGGTCAAAACTTACATCCATGTAAGATGAAAATGACGCGAGAAGCCCAAGAAAATTATTGCTTACCTTATCTATGATGGCTTCAAGAAGGCCATCTGACAATCTCATATCAGATTCCATCAAAATAGCAATAACTATTTGCTTAACCTACAACACAGGGCATGCCAATGGATCGCCTCACTGAGGTTAAACTTTTTTGTAAGAAAAATGCATGGTGCAGATAAATATATCTTAATGCGCTAACCTCCTCACGCTCAATAAAGCCAGTTTGCCTCAAGTCATACAGCCTAAATGCAACTGAAACGATCCAGAAAGAGATGCCCAGCTGTAATTATAGCTTAACACATGAACGTGGCATAGCTAGTCTCCGCAAGAACTGTACTTAAAATTAATCTTGTCTTCCAAAGGCGCGAATGGATGGAAGACACTGAGGGCATGAATAAACTCATCAAACTCTGTTACACCATTTTTCTTTTCATCAAACAAATAAAAAACCTGAATCAGAGAGAAAATTTTAGTTGGATGTTATTGTTAGGAATAGCAACTTCCATTACCAGGGGGCCAAAGGGTCGGTATATATATACAAAGTACAAGTGGTGAATATGCAAATAACCCCTCATAATAATAGGAAATAACACACTATACATATATCTTTAACACCCCCCCTCAAACTCATGATGGATCAACAACACTGAGTTTAGAGAGGTAGAGGCCGTGTTGTGCTCGAGTCTAGGCTTTCGTGAAGAAATTCGCTATCTGAAGCTCTGAAGGCACATACTGAAGAACAATCACCTGATCATGCACACAAGACCTCATGAAGGAAGCATCAACACCAATATGCTTGGTGAGCTCATGCTTCGCAGGGTCACGGGCAATACTGAACAGTACCCACCCATGACAACTGATAGCATATGTACTGTCTGACAAGAGAGGAGTCGGTGTAGTGACAGAAACATTGTTATTAAGTCGGACGACTAGTCGCGACTAATTGTCGATTAGTCGGCAAGTCGGCACACTGGCATCGACTAGTGCAGGCGACTCGACTAGTAGCGCTAGTCGTACGACTTGCCGACTAGTCGGCCTGTGCGAGTCGGACGACTAGGCCCATCGTCAGCCTTAGGCCCAGCTAGCGAAGGAGGTAATGTATATGAACAAAAATTAATGGAGAGAGAGGAAGGGACACCAGAATACCAGATCCACTCGGCTCCCCCACTCCCGCACGACGCCGCCGGGAGAGTAACCCTAGCCCATCGCCAGCGCCGCCCCCGTCGACGACGCCGACGTCGACGCCGCTCGCCGCCACCTCCTCCTCAACCCTCCCCTGCCTCCCTTGTCCCCAATCCACGCCACTGCCGCCACTTGCGTGGCCATCCTGACTCTCGAGTGGTCGTCGCCGACCCACGACACCGCCGCGGCGCCGCCACCTCCTCGGCCCTCCCCAGTCGCCGTCGACCCGAGCGGCCGAGCCGTGGTGAGCACCCCCTCCTCCTCCCTCCCCTTTCTCCTCTCCTCTCTTTCCTCTTCTTGCGCCATGCCGCCCTCTGCTTCCGCCTCTGCTTGCGCTGCTCTGCTTCTTCTTGCTCTTGCGCTGCTCTACCCCTCTTCTTGCTCTGCGCCTCTGTTTAGTACTACTACTACTACTACTACTACTAGTAGCAGTGCTAGTATTGCATAGCAGCAGCAGTAATAAGCATTGCCATTTAGGCTAGTAGCAGTCCAGTATAGCATTATGGCTAGTAGCAGTATAAGCATTATAACTTGAGTCTTCAGTCTTGTGAGTTGTAACTTGTGAATAGCATTATAGCAGTAAGCATTTAGGCTAGTAGCAGTAGTACCATTTGTGTATTACTACTGCTACTGATATAATAGGCTAGTAGTATATCACAATTTGACATTTCCATTTCACCATCTGCAGGTAGTCAGGTACTATGGTAGACAATGATGACCAACAAGAGGCTGTAGCTGCAGCCACTGACACTGAGGTGTATGATCCATCCAAGGATCCTAGGCGGAGGGCTAAGTCCAAAGACCCGGCATGGAAATATGCGTTCTGGCCAGATTTAGAGAGAAAGGATCTTGTCCAATGTACTCTTTGCAACAAGAGAGTCCATGCCGGAGTGGGAAGATTGAAGCGGCACCTTGCTGGGGGTCACAATGATGTGGAGAAATGTCCCAAGGCAATCGCAGAAATCAGGAAAGAAATGCATGACTACTTGAAGAAGAATTCAAGGAAGTTCAAAGCCATGATGCTAGATGAGGAGGATGAAGCTGGAGAAGGTGATGGTGCTGAAGAAGAGGTCCAACGAAGTTCTGGGACAGCTGCAAAAAGGAAGCAATCGGCGGCTTCTTTTACTGTGGCTGGGCCGCCACAGAAGTGTACTAAATCAGTTGCTACTATGATTTGAAAGACACCAGAAGAGGTTGTTTCTGAGAGGCATAGCTCGAACTCTACTCAACCTACGCTTGAGCAATGCACAAAAAAAACAAAGGAACAACAACAAATTGTCAATGATCATGTAGCTGACTTCTTCTACGAGAACGGCATACCATTCAATGCTATCAATTCAAGAAGCTGGGAGATTATATTGGAGTCCATAGGGCAATTTGGTCCTGGGTATAAATCGCCTAGTTACCATGATATAAGGTTGCCATTGCTTGAAAGGGCAAAGAATAAGACAGATGCATTGAAGGAGAAGCATGTGTTGGCATGGCAAGAATATGGTTGCTCACTCATGTCCGATGGGTGGACCGACATGAGTGGGCATCATTTGATCAATTTTCTAGTCAATAGTCCAGAAGGTACTTTCTTCTTGGAGTCAGTTAATGTTTCTAGTGAATCAACTGATGCACACTTGTTAGCAAGGTTGTTGGAGGAAAAAATTGATTCCATTGGGAGGTAATATGTGGTTCAAATCATGACAGATAATGGATCTAACTACAAGGCAGCGGGCAGAATTCTAATGGATAGGATTCCTACTTTATTTTGGACCCCTTGTGCTGCTCACTGCTTGGACCTTATGCTAGAGGACATTGGGAAGATAGAAGAGTTCAGCAATTGCATTACTAAGGCAAAGAGGGTCTGCAGATTTATTTATAGGCATGGAAGGATTCTTGATGCAATGAGGAATAAGACAGGTGGTAGGGATCTTGTGAGGCCCGCAGCAACTCGTTTTGCTACATCATTCCTCACCTTGGCCAGTATGTTCAAGCATAGGCAAGCTTTGAAAAGTCTCTTTGTTAGTGAAGAATGGAATGAGAACAGATTGTCTACCACAGAACCAGGGAAGGCGGTTGTGGGAATTGTGCTTTCTATGTCGTTTTGGAATTCGGTGGAAAATTGCATGAGAGCTTCACAACCCCTTCTTATTGCTTTGAGGATTGCCGATGGTGATGAGAGGCCAGCAATGCCTGAGATTTGGATGGCCATGGATGCTGCGAAGACAAACATCAACGAATCTTTGCAACACAAGCAAGATTTACTCAAGGATGTGCTAGCAATTGTTGACAAGCGGTGGGACAACCAAATGGAGCAAAAGTTATATGGGGCAGCATTGTTCTTGAATCCAAATAAGTTTTTTTACATTAAAGAAACCAATAAAAGACTTGCTACAAGGCTACGGTCGATGTTCAATGATGTGCTATGGAAGATGGAGACCGATGATGATAAACAAAGCAAGATAAGTAGGCAAGCTGATGATTATGAGAGAACTGAAGGTGATTGCTTCACAAAGAAAATGGCGATCAAAGACCGAGACAAAAAGAGTCCTCGTAAGTATAAGTAGTACAATGATTTCTTATTTTCTCCTTACTAGGCTCTTTATGTTTGAACTTTGAATTGCATTATCTTTTGTAGTTCTTTGGTGGGGTGCATATGGTGGCCTTGCTTATGAGCTCCAATGTTTAGCAAAGCGAATCATTAGTCTTTGTTGTTCGGCGTCCGGATGCGAGCGCAATTGGAGTACATTTTCATTTGTAAGTAACTACTAACTAGCATAACTACTTTACTAGTCAATTTAATGAGTCTATGTTCATCGCAGCCGCCTTTGACATGCTTCTTATATTTTGTGATTGTAGATCCATACCAAAAAGAGAAACCGTTTAGAGCACAAGAGATTGAATAAGTTGGTGTATATTTCATACAACTGGAAAATGGCAAGTAGGTTTCAAAGGTTGCGAGAGGAAGGCTCTAAAGGAAAGAAATCTAACCCGTTGATCCTAGAAGAATTTCAATGGGATAATGAATGGGTAGACATCAATGCTGAACCGGTTCATCAAGGCGGTACTGATGGCGGTGGTCGTCTAACTTGGGCTCATGTTGATGAAGCCATTGGTGCATCGCACATTCAAAGAGGTCGCAATCTTCCTAGGAGAGCTCATGATGGTGCTACTACTAGCAAGTCTAGTGACCGGCCCATAGGCCCTCATATTACTTATGGTCGACGACGTTTAAAGTCAAGTATTACTCGTAATGTTGATGAGGTGGAGCATGGCAATGGAGATGATGATGAGAATGATACTTTTGTGGTTGATTATGAAGAATTGGATGATGATGACACTCCACCATCTACTCCTCATGCGGGTGGAGCAAGTCATGAAGAGGGCGGGTTTGAATTGGATGATGACTTGGATTGCTGATTTGAATCATGAATGATCAATGTGTCTACTTTTTCTATTTTCAGACTTAGAACTTAGCAATTTGGTGTCCTAGACTCCTAGCTATCAATTTTTGTTGTTTCTCATTCAGAACTTGTTAGTTGTTTCCTATTAAGTTATGCACTTATGCTTAATGGTTGTAACTCTTATTCAGAACTTAGTTCATTATGCTATGATGTAACTCGTGTTATGCTATTTTTTTTACTTGTTGTCCTATACTTATGTTATTTACTTGCTATATCACATTATCAATATTTTGTTCATTACAATTTGCTGATTTTTTTGTCTTCAACTTTGAGGGTGTTGCTTCTCAATTTCAAAGAAAGACATTCATCAAGAAATATATGTTAGGATCAAAACAAGTAAGTCATCAACTCAGCATATGTTGTTCTTATCTTTATTTCATGATGTACAATATGTACATGTGTATAATTGTTGCCACAACTTAGTAGTGAGTACATTACATGCAAACTTTATAATTTATATACATCCTAGTACAATTTCTGGGCATTGCCATACTTGAGAGGGCATTTTTTCCACAGGGCCTACTTGGCTACTTCTTCTTCAATGGTTTCAGCTTGCAAATTTGATATACTTGGAGTCTTGGACTGCTCACTGCCCAAAAGAAATATATGTTACGATCAAAACAAGTAAGTCATCAACTCATTATCATGCTTATGTTGTTTTTCTCTTTATTTCATGAAGTACAATATGCATATGTGTATATTTGTTGCTACAACTTAGTACATTATATGCCATGTATATATATGTCCTAGTCTGCCGACTAGTCGTGGCTAGTCGCGACTAGTCGGTCGACTAGTCGGCCAAGTCGACAAGTCGGTCCCCTTACGACTCGACTCGACTTTACGACTTAATAACCTTGGACATAAACACCAAAATCCTCAAGTAACCACCGTAGCCAAGTAATCTCTACTGTCAAGAGAGTCATAGCTCGCAACTCAGCCTCTGCACTCGAACGGGACACTGCAGTCTGTTTCTTCGTCTTCCAGGCAATGAGAGAACCACCAAGAAAAACACAGTAAGCAGAGATAGACTGGCGATCAAAGGGATCGCTGGCCCAAGTAGCATCCGAATAAGCCTGAAGCTGTAATGAGCTAGAGCGTGGAAAGAAGAGACGGCGAGAGATAGTCCCACGAAGGTATCGCAGAACTCGAAGAAGGTGGCTGTAGTGGACCTGAGTGGGAGCAGAAACGAACTGGCTGGATAAGTGATATCCGGACGAGCAACAGCAAGGTAGACAAGACTCCCAACAAGATGACGATAGCGAGTCGGATCAGAAAGAGGCTCGCCATCAAAGGGTCGGAGGTGAACATTGAGCTCCATGGGAGTCTCAACAATACGCTGATCAGTGAGAGAGGCGCGATCAAGAAGATCCTAAATATACTTCTCTTGGGACATAAAGAAACCATCTGGAGTGGAAGTAACCCCAATCCCAAGGAAGTAACGAAGAGGACCAAGATCCGACATAAGGAACTGCTCACTAAGACGAGCCTTGACAAAGGCAATGTACTTAGAATCATCTCCGGTAATAATCATATCATCAACATACAGAAGAAGAAGAGTCCGACCACGAGACGAAGTGTGGACAAAGAGCGCAGGATCATGATCACTAGCTGAAAAACCAGCAGCAGTGACCACAGAGGAGAAGCGCTCAAACCAAGCACGAGGGGCTTGCTTAAGGCCATAGAGAGAGCGACGAAGGCGACAGACCATGCCCTCAGGAACAGAATACCCAGGTGGCGGATGCATGTAGACCTCACGCAACTCGCCATTAAGAAAGGCATTCTTGACATCAAGCTGAGAAACAGACTAGTGGCGAACAGACGCCACCGAAAGAAGAGTGCGGACAGTGGTCATGTGGGCCACAGGAGCAAAAGTCTCGTCGTAGTCACGACCATACTCCTGCTGGAAGCCACGAGCAACAAGACGCGCCTTATAGCGCTCAAGAGAGCCATCAGAGCGAGTCTTAATCTTATAGACCCACTTATACGTGATGGGACGAGAGTGAGATGGAAAAGGAACAAGATCCCAAGTACCAGAACGCTCGAGGGCAGCAATCTCCTTAGCCATGGCATGCTGCCACTCAGGGTGAGTAACAGCATCCTGGTAGGAGACAGGCTCATGAGTAGCTACACCAAACAAAACCAAAGCAGGCATTTAATCAATCAATCAAGCGATCGCGGAGAGCGTATCGAGGAGAAGATGACCCATCAGGGAAAGATGGAGCATCAGGAGAAGATGGAACATCAGGAGAAGATGGCTCATCTGGAAGATCCTCAATACGAGGTCGACGAGTGTAGAAGAGAGAGGAAAAAGGTATTGTAGTGGGAGGAGCCGCAGGAGACGAAGCAGGCGGCAACAACGGCGGAGAGGCCACAGGAGGAATATGTGGAGACTCAGTGGGACGAGTGGACAAGGGAAAGACAGATATAGGTGTATCGGGAAAGGTCAAAAAGGAGAGACTCCACAGAGGAAGCCGAAGGAGAGGCATGACGTGGGTAGAAGGGACGAGACTCGTTGAAAGTCACATCCCAAGAAATCCGCATCCGTCGACCAACAGGATCCCAGCACCGATAGCCCTTGTGCTCGCATCAGATCCCGTAAAGACACACTCAACAGACTGAACAGTCAGTTTGGTGCGTTCTCGAGGGGCGAGGAGAACGTAGCAAACGCAGCCAAACAAACGAAGGGCAGAGTATTCAGGAAGAAGACCACAGAGACGCTCAACAGGGATCGCACCCTGAAGAGCAGAAGAGGGCTGGATGTTGACGAGATAGGTGGCAGTGGAAACAGCCTCAGCCTAAAAGTGAGGTGGAATAGAGGCGGCAATCATCAGTGCATGAGCCGTCTCAAGGAGGTGACGATGCTTGCGCTCAGCGACACCATTCTGAGCATGAGCACCAGGACAGGAGAACTGAGCAAGAATGCCCTGCTCAGCAAGGAAGCTGCGCAGGTAACGAGAGAGGTACTCGTCAGCAGAGTCAGCACGAAAGACACGAATAGGAGTGGAGAACTGTGTGCGAACCATAGTGGCAAATTGTTTATAGATAGACAATGCCTCACTACGAGAAGACATGAAATATATCCAAGTCAGTAGCAGAAACTGCAGAACCAGTCGAGGGAGAACCTGAAGCGGCAAGTAGGCGTCGAAGTCTGGCTATCTCCTGCTCAGTGAGAGAAACTGCTGAAGGAGTCGATGCAGACATCGATGTAGAAGCACCAGTGCTAGTGCTAGTAGAAGAACGGCGTGAAAGATGCCGCTGCTTCTCATAGCAATGGGACTCAACGTGGCCAACCTTGTCGCAGTAGGAGTAGTGAGGACGGCCACCGCCAGATGGAGGGCGGCCACCACCACCTGTGGCAGCCGCTGGAGGAGGCAGTGTGTTGAAGCGTGGAGCAGTCGGTGTAGCAGGTGGACGAGCGGCGAGCACAGAGGGGAGTGGCATCAAACCAGCACCACTCAGAGCCGTTCGAGAATGGGATCGCGGTGATGGAGCAAGCCATTGGTAGGCGGTCTTTGGGCGCGCGGCGACCAAGACAATGAAGTCTAACAGGCGGCACTAGACGGCGCGGCGGTTAGAGCTGCGGATTTTTTTCGGGCTGGGCTGGCTCCTCAAAACCGAACAGCCGGCCGGGGGAAATAAAAGGGCCTCACGGCCCAACGAGCAGGCACGGGAACTTTTAGGGTTCCCTTCCCTGCCGAGCGGTTGAGGTGGCAGTGGCCCGAGCGATGGAGGCAGTGTAGGAAGTGGTGCTCGGGCGATGGAGGCGGTGCTATCTCTGGGATGTCGAGGCGGCGCTATCTCCGAGATGTCGAGGCGGTCGTCGCAGGGGAGCCGAGGCGGCGGCGGCGGTCCAAGGAGACGACGAGCGGCGGTGCGGGGTGGCATCGACGGGATCCGGCGGCGGCGGAAAGGGGAGGAAGCCGAGGCGGCGGGAGCAGAGGCCGGCGGCGGGGAAGAGCCTGGCGGCTGCGGAGAGGCGAGCGATGTCCTCCTTGGTGGCGGCAGCGGAGAGGCGGGCGACAGCTGAAAACGGCTCGAGTGGCGTCGTCCTCGCCTCAGGCTTCCAATCGGCGGAATTGTCGGACGGTGTGGCAAGCACTCTTCAGAACAACGACTTTGTGGCGGCGGCTGCTCTTCAGAGCAGCGACTTCATGTGCAGCACTCTTCAGAGCAGCGACTAGCGGGCTTCGAAGGAACAGCGGCAGCGTCCGGGATGGCGAGCGAGGGCGGTGGCGACGGAAGGGGAGCTAGAGAGGTGGAGGGAAGCGCCCGGCCAGCTTAGCGAGGGAGACGACGAGTTCTTGGCGTCCGGAGAGAAAAACCTAATTGGCTCGATACCATGTTAGGAATAGCAACTTGCATTACCAGGGGGCCAAAGGGCTAGTATATATATACAAAGTACAGGTGGTGAATATGCAAATAACCCCTCATAACAATAGGGAATAACACACTATACATATATCTCTAACAGTTATAAATCTCTGGAAGCAGCATGTGATGGGAAAAAATTCAGAATAATCAGGATAAAAATTCAGAACTTTGTGCTTGATATGGTAAATCAAGAACTTAGAGAGCAAAACAAAGTAAACACTCACCCTGTCAAGAAAAAGATTCTCGCCACTGGGAGCCTTGAACAATGCCAGCTGAAGCTCTTCCTGGAGAACCATTCAACACAGGAACAGTTAAAAAATCTGACAGTTTCAACATAGTATGCAACGAGAAAGGGCATTCAAACTTTGTTTATCATTACTCTCTTTGTTTTTTCATTCCATTAAATTTGTTCATCCCAACATGTGCAGGCATAACAGATGTTCCTGAAAATACAAACTCAACAATCTTTTGCAGACTTTGACTTACACCAGTCAAATAAATTACAAAATTACTACAGCATTAGCTTAATAAAAAAGGCGATCACACCATGCTTCAACAATCACCATTATGTTTGATCACTTTGGATGGCACAAGAAGGAACATGACAACCAAACATACTGAGGGCTGAGGCAGGCATTGTACTAGGGTCAAATTGCACATGGAAGCCACAAGACATGCTGACATGGAAAAATACAGGCAAATAATTCTATGGGCTGTCAAGCCAAATTTTATGATACTCCCATGTGTACTGGTCACATGACAATGTCCCAGTAATCCATCCCCTGAGGAGAGAATCCATTGCGTGCGGTGCAACACTTTCAGGTGATCTTCTATGTACTAAGTTGCACATCGCACGCAATTTAGGAAAGACTTCTTTTACCCAAGCCATTTCCACCGTGTAATTTGAGCAATTCGCCTGCAAATGGAAAACTCAGCATATTAGAGATCAAAATCCTACTCGAGGGAGGAAGACACACCCGTATTTTCAGTTAATTGTTAGTGTTTGGAATTTTGGAAGGTTCCAGTTGGAACAAAGGTTAAAGCAATGGTACATGAATTTAGAGTGAAGATCATGCTATAAATAGCCTTTTTACCTTTCCAGCTTCAGTTGCTCATGCCAGAATCATTGAATCACTATATGAGTAAGAACTAAGAAGTCGGTACAACATTTCGGCCAAAAAAAACTCGGTTATTGTTGAATGGAACTCTTTGGATGTCAGTGGTTACTTGTATTAGTTTGTGTGCTCTTGTCTCAACTCTGAAGTTGCCCTTGCACCAGGCGTACTAGTTCATTCAGGACCAAAGATAGAGCTCGGAAGATTCGCCTTTTCTGCCCTAGTATTCCTCACAGCTCAGATATTTCCGCGGCCATTTTCGATGAACCGTTTACGCGTCCCTCTCAGAGCACATACTACTAGTAAGTTTTTCAAGATTCGATGCTTCATTCGCAGGATGTATTTCGGCGCCTGTACGGATGTGCACCTACACTACACTACACTAGAGGGCAAAGAACGACAGCACTGTGAAAACTGAAGAGGGAGGCGACAGACATTACAGTTAGAGACCAGCGCCACGTATCTATCTTTCTTGGACGCTGTGACGGCCTCGTCGACGGTGAAACATCTGCAAAATGTCAAGATTTCAGATTCAATTTGAGTTTTTGGTTTGAATTTCGTTTTCTTTCTAATCTCAGCAAAATTCAGCAAAACTCAGCAATTCCCGCTTTTCCTTTTGCCCTCCCATTTTCCCCTCTCCAGAAAGGCCTTCGCCCAAGCCGCCTTCACCTCTGTCGCCTCACCACGCGTCGCCTCGGGAGACGCCGTCGCCACCGATCTTGGCCGCCGCTCCGCGCCAAAGCCGCACTAGGACACCGCCACCTCGCCATGTTACCTCCCCCTCCGCCTTCAATGCGGTGCCCGCCCCAAGCCGCAGCCCACGCCGCTCGCCATACCGCGCCGCAACCCACGACCCCACCGTGCCACCTCCCGCCCAGCTCCAGTGAGGGAGCTAGGCCACCGCGGCGCCGCCCACGTGCACGCCCATGCCCCCACCTCACCCCTGCCCGGCGCCATTTCCGCTCCACCGCCCACGTTGCCGCCGCGTGCCAGCACCACCACTTCTCCCACCGCCCTTCACTGGCTATAAAAGCCGCCCCGCTCGGCCTTCATCACTTGCACCAAGCTCCCCCCTCCCTTCGCCTCCAAGAGCCGGCCGAGTGCCCTGCCGTCACCTCGGTTCTTCCTCCCTCGTAAGCCGTTTCACCCTCCAAATCCCTCCCATCCAAAACCACAACCCACAGCAAAAACCCCAAAAGGAGAGAGGCACTCACTTCGGTGGAGCCTTCCCCCCCACCGCCTCGCGCCTTCGCCGCTAGCCGCCACCGTTGCGAAGCGCCGCCGAGCCCTCGCCTTTGCCCTCTCCGCCCCGCTCGCCAGCGTTGAGGAGCGCTCTGGCCTTCGGCCAGCGCCCCAAAGGCCTTTAAGGCTGCGGGTGAGAAGGGCTTCGGGTCGTTTTGCCAAGTGGGCTTGGCCCAAATGCCTTAGCCCAACACTGTGCATAGCCGTACTGTTCATGACAAATCCGGCCAAACACTGCGCATTCAAAATCACTGTTCATTTCAATTTCAGTCCACACACTGTTCATCCAGTTTACTGTTCATGTCATGAAAACAGTGAATTAGATTACTGTTTCTTAATTAACATTAGTGGTTAATTACTGTTTATGATCTATTTTTAGGTATGAACAGTAGAATCGTCGCTATTCATTGAAACCCTAAATTGACATTTTATATCCATTCTGACCGTCTCGAACCCATAAAGCCCATTCTTAGCTCCGTTCAACCATATCAAACTCCAGATAAAATTTTTTACCTCTTTAGTTGTTTCTTTATCTCTTTGTATATTTTTGTTGTACTTAGATTCAATTTCTAGGCTCATTCCTTGTCGAGCCAAGTATTTTATTTGATTTTTGTGTCTTACGCTAGGTTTCGGCACCAACGAGCCAGCTCAGGGCATCACCGGATAAGACACAAGAGCAGCAGGACTTTTCGAGGACTTCGACCAAGGAGACAAGTTACATACCTTGAACATATTGAACCTACATTCCATATAATTCATATTATTATTTTTATAGTATATTTTAGCCAATTATTTCAATAAAGAAATAATACTTTGGAATGCCATGTTGAATAGATAAAACCCTTCACCCCACATATCAAACAACCCAATCTTGTAGGCCATATTCACCTTGACAAATTTAGCCCACATAAAATAATAGCAAATATTCCACATTGTCATACAAAAACTCATTTCTAAGTACTGATAAGGAAGGTTGGCTTTAAGCCAATAGGTTTTGGTGAAAAGTTGAGGGTTGAGACCAAAAGGATGGACAACCCAATATACTTGATAAAAATGAGACATCGGTGAGATCTGGAGGTGGACAGCCATAAGCTGGTAAATGGTCCATCACCTCACTGGATGTTAAGTAAGGACAACAACCTTGTGCCAAGTAAACAGACACAGATCTCGCTCAACCACAGGCATGGTTTAACCAACTTGGCTTAGTACACTGCTCTTCCATTGAATATCTACAGGCTGTCAACTGCTCTTGTGTGATAGAGCAACCACGGAGTGGGGTGAGTAAGGACCTGTTAGGGCACTCGCTGAACTACACAACGGAATGGACCTGTCAGCCTCGGAGTACGGATTCCACTATTGGCCGATGGTCTCCCGAGGCTGTATGGACCTTGAACCTACCGGCTAAAGACTAGAAAGGTTGAGCAGTGGAAAATACATTGTTATCTCAACTTAGTCACACGCTAATTGCTTGCGTGTATATAGCTTGACAGTATGAGTATGAGATATCTTGTGGGTAAAGTTGGGCAACTCTGCATAGTATAAATCAATGTTATTTGAATACACCGTGCTTACGATTATTGAAGATGTGTTCATTGGTGATTCCAATATACAAGGCATAAGTAGGCTTTTACAGATGTTAATTGGTAATTTCAGATGTTGTAAACCCCTGTGGCTATATTTATTCCTGTTTTACTGTTTTTATTTATTGTACAGCTTTTTAATTCAACTGTTGCATTCCACATATACCTGTGTTGGTAAAATTGTACCACTCCATTGATATTCCCAGCATGTAGTTAAATAGAATTTCCTATGCAACTTGCTGTGTGCGGAAGTTGTACTCATTCTTGCTTAACGTCAACAGAAGAATTTTGGGAAGAATGAGGTGATCTCTACGAGCAGGAGGAACCGTTAGACGGTGACGACTACTGGTACTAGGGTCTCTTTTGCGCCCAAGCTTGCCTGTGGTTTTGGCACACTTTTGCATTGTAATATATTATATTTGGGCTTGGATGCCCGCTTCTGCTTTCAAACTGGCTGTTAAGCCTTGACTGCTGCAATAAAAGTCTGTCTTTTGTTGTAAACATTTGCTTGCTTGTGAAACCATAACTTTACAACTGTACATCCTGGACAGTTGTAAGGATTCTAACGGTCCCAAGTTTGGGGCTGTTATAAAGTGGTATCAGAGCCAGCTTGACCGTAAGTTGAGACCTTAGCTTGGTTATAGGATTGAAGACCTTTAAAATACTAATTTCAAAAACTACAAAAAGATTTTTAAAAACAAAAATATAAGTATTAAATTGTTGTCCCTTCTCTCTCTCTTGCTACCTCATCTTAACTATAGATTTTGAAAAACTTGTGTTGTTTTCTCAAAAATAATTATCTACTCTTAACTAAATATTCAACTTTCCGACTATCAGGAAGATGCCGAACTCCTATTCCGACCCTGCAGAGTTGAGAGGATGGGCCTCAAGGGTAAGAAGAATGATGCAATTCATAGGTGCAACAACTGGGCAGCTACCCACATTCCACACTGAAGAACAAATGATCCATGGCAGAAGATATCAATGGAAGCATGGGTGACTTTGATCCCACTAGCTTACGGACCAGACACTGAATGCCGGTTTGTGGGCTATCGCTGTCGGGAAAGGGACGCAATCCAAGATGCAGCAAGACTGTCGGTTCTGCACATCTGTCAGCATTATGATGGAGAATTTGAAGACTCTGAGCTCCAGCTCATCCCACAAGAGGGGAACAATGGATTCAGTGTCCTTGTTCTCCTACCAAATGACGATGAAGACCCACAACTCCATAAAGCTGCCACTGACATAGGGTCTTAAGAAGCTCTATATGTTAGAACTCTGAGTGAATATTAGAGGATGCATGAGAGGTACTATCTGGCCAAGCAGGGAATGCACCATCTGCAAAGGGAATTACGTCGCCGTGATACACTGGATCTGGGATCCGGATCTGTCTGTGACGAGAGTCCCAACCCTCCTGCTGGCCCAATGGTAGATTATACACCAAAGTCGCCTGACTACACACCAACATCTCTAGACTACACTCCAGAGTCACCTCCTGGCACTTGCCCTCACCCAACGGGTATAGCGCGCGACTACCGTCGCTAATTTCAAGGATCTATCAAGGGGAAAGAAAAGGATCCATCAAGGGCCCAGCCACCAGGTGAAGAATACTGAAAAGAAGAAGAAGAGGAAGATCCAGAGGAGAAAATCATCTATACCACCAGCAACCCTCCATCTGATGAGAAGTGAGAAGACCCTCTTCAGTCAGCAGAGTACGTTAGTGTATTGTAGAGTTACCCTAGTCTAGTACGACTTTTTACTTGTAATAAAGGTTGTGTAATATACTCTAAGCAGTATATGTCCAGCTTTTGTAAGATATTTGTGTAACTTATGTGAAATATAATAAACTTGTTTTTCCTACCAGTATCTGTATATCATCATTGTCAAAAGTTATTTCCTTCGTTTTCGTCTTAATCCTTACCTGTTTCCTTCTCCACTTATCTTCAATATGAATCTTACTTATCTTACCATTTTTGGTCAAAACCGCTGCAGAATTCCATTCCCAAGATGTCCAGAAACAACACCAACAATGAGGCTGATTCAGCAGAACATCAACCAAGTATGGCAGAAGTAATGGCCATGATGGAAAGGAACAGATGTCAAGCTGAACAGAATCAAGCAAGAATGATGGAACAACACACCAGGCTCCTTGAGCAGATTGCTACCAGGTCACCAGCTGGACCCTACCCTAGAACCAATAATGGGGGAATAACCCCAGGTTTCAGATGGACAGATTTCCAGAAGACAAGACCCCCAGTATTCTCAGTATCACCAGAGTCTCTAGTAGTTGATGATTGGATAAGGGATATTGAAAGGAAATTGGATACCATTCAATGTAATGATAAAGAGAAGACTTTATTTGCTTCTCATCAACTTCAAGGACAAGCAACAGCGTGGTGGATGAATCATTAGACTCTTCATCCAGGCAGATATATACCCTGGGCATAATTTAAGGAAGCATTCCATAAAGCCCATGTTCCCTCCGGCACAATTGCAGCTAAACGCCGAGAGTTTCTTGCTCTTAGGCAAGGGGGCCGTACAGTGACAGAATACCTTCACCAATTTAATCAATTGGCAAGGTATGCCCCACAGGATGTGGATACAGAAGCTAAGAAAATGGAAAAGTTCTCAGAGGGATTGCAAAAGTCACTAAAATTCCACATCTCAGCTCTTGATTTCACTGACCTACCATCCATGGTAAATAAGTTGTTAATATCAGAAGAAGCCAGAGGTGAAATGGAAGAAACCAGAAAGAGAAAGATGAAGCAAATGGTTCCATCTGCAAGTGCACCAAGGGGGAGGATGATGCCACTACCATCCTTCAGATTCCAACCAAGACCACCTATAAATTCAGCGTCAAGACCACCTATGAATCCAACAGCAAGACCACCTTTTAGTGGGAACTGACCCACCACAATTCAATGTTATAATTGTGGAGGAAACCACTATCAGAAGGATTGTCCTCAGAAATCCTCAAATTGCTATCATTGTGGACAATTTGGTCACTTCAAGGGACAATGTACATTATGACATCAGATGCAGCTAAGGCCCAAGCAAGAAACCAGACACAAAGCAACCGGACTCCTCCCACCTTCCAAGCCAACAGAGGAGGAATGCTACAGTCCAGAAACCAACCTAGGAAGCCAGGACAATTCTCAGGAGGAGGGCAATCTACACCGGCACCAACACAAGGGAAAATTAATCACATCACCACTCAAGATGCAGCCGAAGCCACCGATGTCATTGTCGGTATGTTCCTACTCCATGCAAGATTAGTTTTAGTTCTTTTTGATCCAGGAGCTACCCATTCAGATATTTCCTTGGATTTTGCTGTGGAGAGTTGTTTGCCTTTTATTGCTTTACCAAATCCCTATATGTTGCAAACACCCGGGACTAGAATGAAATCTCAATATAAGTGTAGTAACCTGAACCTAGAGATTCAAGGAGTCAGTTTCAAAAAAGAATTATAGGTACTCCAGATGAAAAGCATATATGTTATTTTGGGAATGGATTGATTATCAAAGTATAAGGCCACAGTTGATTGTGAGAAGAAGACAGTAACACTGAAGAATTCAGAAGGCCAAGAAGTTTCAGTTACAACAGACTAGTCATTGTTTAAAGAACAGAAAAAGAAGATTAACAGTGCTATTTCAGAAGCCACCATGCAGATGTTAGTAATTGAAGAATATCCGGATGCGTTTCCCGAGGAATTGCTTGGAAGACCTCCAGATAGAAGAATTGAACTTGCTATAGAATTGGTACCTGAGACCAAGCATGTGACTAAAGCACAATACAGAATGGCAGCTAGTGAGCTAAAAGAGCTTAAGAAATAGTTGGATGAATTAGAAGAAAAAGGTTTCATAAGACCTAGTGTCTCACCATAGTCTGCACCAGTTTTATTTGTTAAGGAAAAGGATGGAAGTTTGAGAATGTGTGTAGATTACAGAGCCTTAAATGCAGTGACTATTAAGAACAAATACCCTTTACCAAGAATTGATGATTTATTTGATCAGCTAAAAGGAGCCAAAGTATTCTCAAAAATTGATCTCAGATCAGGATATCATCAACTCAAGATTAGAGAACAAGACAGAGAAAAGACTGCATTTACTACAAGATATGGACTATTTGAGTTCACAGTAGTACCTTTTGGATTAACCAATGCCCCAGCATATTTCATGAATCTGTGTGGATATCATGGGGATATGCTCATGATCTTAGGATGATGAAACAATTGGTAATGGCTTTGATGGTTTGAAGTTTCATGCGTTTTCGGCAAAGTTAGAGAGGCGGCCAGTGAACTTCGGTCAGACCGTCTTTGTGCTGAATATTGATATAATTGGAAGATTGATTATGGGTTATGTCATATCCATATTTGTTGTAAGGACCCGGAATATTGGAATTTATGCCGAATTAAGAATTATACTTAAAGCATAAGTCTTAATCAAGAACAACCGGTCCTTAATTAAAAACTATACTAGAAGCATAATTCTTAACAAGTCACAAATCCAACATTCAGGTTCCCGGATATGTGCCTCATGTTAGCTCCCAGAATCAGCTGCTAACATACACATATCCTTACAACATTATATCACAAGCATGTACGATTAAAATATGCATACACAGCTAGCATATATATATATATATATATATATATATCGGTAAAATTTTACAGCGGAAACACTTAGTAAACAAGAAACAGAAGCAGAAATAAGAAAATAAACTTTCCAGTGGAGCGCCACAACCCAAGGGCAACTTGACTGGGATTAAAGCCGAAGAACCAACGCAATCGTCTCAACTTGAAATATTAATTAGAACGGCTTCACCTGCAACAAGTGGACAATTTCCACTGAGTACAGAAGGTACTCAGCAAGACTTACACAAACTACTAAAATGAAGTGTTTGATAGAACCTATACAAAGGATTAGAATTGATATATGCATAAGGTTAACAACATGTTGGTCATAATGGTTCAATTTGCGTAAAGCAATACAACTTAACCTACCATTGCTAAATTTTCATAAAGCAGTTTAATAAATCAATTTGGACTAAAATAGTAAAAAATGAGACATAATCATAAACAGTAACATTAACAAAAATGATTGAAACCATAAACAATAACATTAACAAAATGGCTATTTACTACCAAAACGATGCATGACACCAATCATGCCGAACCAATACCCATAACCAAAATTTGATTTCCAAAATCTATACAAAGCGCTATTCAATCCAAGCGTTGTCCGTAACCGTGGACACGGCTATTCGAATAGTTTTAAACCCTGCAGGGGTGTACATCTTTACCCACACGACTTAGTTAGCCCGTAAGCCCCCGGGATAATAGCACACTGCCTTTGTTATGCCGGCCGGGTAAACTAAGATTTGGTGTTTTTCAACAAGTTAACACTATTGAGTTGGACAACCCATGTGAGACTGATCCCGCCTAAACAACGACTGATAGCATTTGCTCAACCGGGGCCCACATGTTGTGCCGGGAATGCCGACCCAATCAAAGAAATACAAACTGCGCTCGCTGCACATACTACATCGCAATCGGAGCCCTTAAGGTACGTACATGCGATGTAACACATATACGCCCTCACCCTTCTAAGAACATCTGATATCGATATAAACTTCACATGGCATACGACACGGCCCGAAGACTTAAGCATCTATGCCATATGAAATCAATACACATGTCCTTACTCTCCTGTTTCCAACTCAATAGCATTAACCCTTTACTTAACCAAACAGCGCCCATACACTGTGTGTGGAAGTACGTTGGGGCTTGAATTGTCCAGTCAATGTTCAGTCCTTAATCAACCCAGACAAGACATCCACATTTCCCAATTCTCGTGCACTACGGCACCATCACTAGCATCCACTTGTCCAGATTTAAAATTCAGTTTGTTAAACAAGATTTAAATTCATTTTTGTTTTAAACAACTGAATAAAGAATCAAAATAAATTAAATTCATTTGTTGTTCCCAAGTTTGACAAGATAAGCTTGCCAAACACTACCGTTCTATGGACTGCATGGCTAAGCAAAAATTTAAAACTAAATATTATAATACCACAGACTACCCTAGGTTGAGTGTATGATACAATTTAAGGTAAGCCACAAGTTTAGGATGTAACTAACTAGAGACAGATCACAAATAATTTTTAGAAAATTGCATGCAACAGTATCACTGTATTTTGTAAATCTACAGTTCATAAATTTGGGATCAACATGATGCAGAGAGGAAGCTTGCCTTGGTAGAAGTCCACTTGTTCACTCTTGTAGGCGTAAATATTCACTCCGCGCAATTTATAATCTAGAGAGAAAATGCGACAGCGAATAAACACCAATAAAAACGAGAAATCCAAAATGCTCAAAAATGCATGATAATTATACATATTAATGAAGTTATGATTCTACATGCATTTAGGTATAGATTTTAGTTTAATTGGAGTTCAACTTCTTATGAATTTGTTGAGGTTAATTCAATTTCTGAGGTAATCATAACAACTGATGATACCTAGGGTTTAGGTGATATTGTTCTCCTTAACAGGACACCTAGTACTCACAAACACTCTCTTTCTAGGCATTCTATGTATACATCCACGATAATCATACAGTCAAAATTAATACTCTTATATGTTTTCTTATCTATTAATCTTTTAAAGCCTTAACAAGTATTCAAAAGAATAGATTATTTCATTGTCTTACTAATTATTAAGATACTATTCACACATAAATGAAAAGGCAACATCTTCATGAATTTTAACTTGGCTAAGCTTGTTTTAGTTAACCAAATTAATGTTTATTCTTTAAATAATTAGTCTTAGTTAGATTAAGGCCTAAAGCTCAATTAGCCCAAAAAGACTATTAAGGTTAAAATTTCAGAAATGCCTTATGCTTACTGTCATTTGGTCAGAAGTCAGACAACAATATTAATTTTAGCTAAACTCCAATTATTTAGCTAGTTTAAACACCTTAAATGATTTACTAATCACTAAGCTATTTAGCTTCCTAATTTGACTACATTACATATTAGAATGCTGCTTACTAGGTGATGATCAAAGGATCAATTAAGATTATCAACACCTCTAACTATTGAATTAACCATTTTATAATCCTACTGACAAAACTAACATCTTTAGATTACCATTCATGCATATATATAATAGCAGTTTTTCAGGATTAAAGTTCTATTAGCTAATCTTCTTTTAATTCAAACTTCCAATTTATTGACTTAATGGACATTCACAGAATTAGTTAGTAGAAGGAAATATTGATATGCAGTTGGTTTACTAACATTCCAGGTTTTTATTTTGACAGCCTCCTAGATGGATTCAAAAATATTTACTTCCAAACCTAAGTTTCAGATTTGATTATTATTAATAGCTTAATTGTTCAAAAGTTAATTAAACCTTTATATTCCTAGCTACTGCACTTACAAATTTCTGAGGCTATTGACTTGATTTATTTTCAGATTTAAGTTGCTGTTAGTAGATTACTATTCAGCTAATTGGATTTTAAAAAGGAAATGCTAACTGTTGCATTAACAAGGCACATTCAAAGACAATACTTAAACAATTTCCAAATTACTGTTCAAGTATTAAAATGCTAAACTAGACTTCCTTCAATTCAGAATTCCAATGACCAATCCAATTATCTATTTGCTAATCAAATTTGTAGTGATCAGCAATTAGGCACAATATCTAGCTACAAGGATGAGTTATTTAACAGGAAGTATCTATTGTCATTTTGTGCATCTTATAACAGGAAAATTTTATGAATTGAACAGCTACCATCTATTTCATATTAATTTAATTTTTTCTACTTTTGCTAGGTCAATTAGGTGACTTAACCATATTTATAAGATTCATTAACATAGGTTGGTTTGACAAAAGAATTTTACTGACAATCAATATTTTTAACTGAACATATTATCTGTGCACATATTTCAACCAAAGTACTGTTACAAATCTAACAACTAACTTGTTCCACTAAATCAACCATTTATTTGCTGATTATCTTTGAGTGAACAGTTAGTCATTTAACAGGTGAATTAGCAACTATATTAAATGTTTTACAAGCTGGCCCCACATATCAGTGAGAGAGAAATACACAAAGCAGAACATGAAGCAAGAGGCTGGGCTGTTGGTAGTGTTCACCAAGTCATACAAAGAACTTCTACAGCTTGACAACTAAACTTCTTATTAACTTAATTATTCATTTGCTATTTATACTTAAGATCAATGAAGTCATTTCCTTCCAGTTCATCAGTTTTCGGTTGCGCTACAGTACCACCGATACAGAAAAAGACAGAGAGAGAGAGAGAGAGAGAGAGAGAGCTGTGCACAGGGAGCTAGCACCAGGGAAATGGAGGAGTATCAGGGGCGGCTTGGCATTTTGGCGAACACCCTTTGCACGCACAAAATCTTGGCAAGAGGGGTGCGTGCACACGAGGTCGTGGGCGACGTAGTCGGAGGCGCGGAGCAACATGGCGACCTTGGCAAAGCAGGTGTAGCAGAGCATGGTGTCAGCTGACATGAAGGTTGCGTCTTGGGTGCGCTCCAGTTGAGCTTGTGGAGCACGGCGCCGACGGGGTCGGCGATGGCGGCGTCGATTGCAGCCTCAAGCTCGGGAAGGCTGGCCGGCGAGGTAGCGGATGAAGGCGACGGGGAGCGGAGCTGAGGACGGCGGGCTGGAGGTGTAGTTGCGTAGGGAGTCGGAGGAGCAGGCCGGAGGGGAGGAAGACGGCGGTCTCGGTGGCACCAGCGGAGCCACAGGGGCCGGGCCGGGTCAGCGGAGGGCGGAGCCGAGTGGGTCTGGGCGCGTTGCGGCCGGGCAGATCCGGGCGCAGGCGCGGCTGAGCCGAGGACGGCGTGGGGCTCGGTTACACACAGGCCAAGCCGAGGCCAGCAGGGAGGCCGGGAGGTGGTGCGGCGGCGAGTGGGAGTGGAGAGGCTTCAGACGGCGGCGTGGGGAAACTCCGGGTGGCGGCGGAGAATGACGGCGACCAGGGGAGCGGCACGGTGGTGGTGCACGGCCAAGGACGTCGGTGGGCCGAACGGCGACTAGGGAAGGTGGCGCCAGGGGTTAGAGCGGCAGCGCCATGGAATAGGAGAAAGGGAAGCAGGGAAATCTTTGGGGGAAGATAAGGAAGGAAGAGCTGCCTGGTGGATGTCAACGAATGGGGAAAATATCTGGGGAAGAAGCTAGATAGGAGATGGCGTGGCGTGCCGTGCGGCTCTGGAGGTTTGGAGAAAAATTACTGCATACGGGACCCACTGACCAGTGAAATAAAAGACGACGCGGTCGGTTAGGCTCGGGTCAAACAGTGAGTGGCCCGATGCGGTTTAGTTTGAACCGCCCGATCTGGAATAGACGGTCGATATTACGTGGGATGTTCGGACCATAACGATCATGTGTGAGATCTGAGCCGTTGATTTCCAATCTAACGGTCCCTATGCATTGAGTGCGGGCGGTACGCTTAGTTGACTCAGCCGAGTCAATTAGCCGGGTCGGACTCGAGCCTAACGCACAGTAACCGTGGGTTTAGGTCTAGAACTTTGACTGAGATTTTAATTCCTATTCCTACTTTGACCGAGGGTTTAAAAATAGAAATAAAATTTGTAAAATCCTAAAATAATTTAGGTGGGTTCTGGGATAGTCTAGTGTTTATAAAAATTATTAAACCTTACTGTTCATATAATATTTTGTATAATACAAATTCAAACTTAGTGTATGTTATAGATATGTGTTTGAATTTTTCGTGGTTTGAATTTAATCCCAAAAATTTGGAAAAATATATAATTCATGATAATTATTCTAGTGTTTAAATAAATTATTTTCCAGAGATCTTATGAACATTTATTTAAAATTTCTTTTGTGGCTTTAGTTTGAATTTAGAGATTTACATTTGGTTTTAAGATTTACATTTGATTTTAAGATTTTCTAATGCATAATTTATGCACATGCTCCAGAAATAACAATTATAATATAAAAATGCATATAATTACTGTTTATTAAAATTGGGGCTGTTACATTTGTTAATGCATATATGTTGCATATTGCATGATTTGAGCTAACGTGGGTCAAGTTGTGAAGAACTTGTTCTCGGAGACGATTTCTTGGTCTATTATCGCAAGGTGGCTTGCAGGTCAACGACGGTCAACAGCAAGGATGATCAGGACTAAGCTTGGAGAGCTGAGGTCCAGAACGATCGAGGATGCCGGGTGAGGTCAATGGACTCAAGCGTGGTGCAGAATGGACAAGGATGACCGAACAGGCAGTTCGGTGCGACTGGTTGATCAAGCGGTGCGGGGGTCAGTACAAGTGCCTTGGAGGTTCCGATGGGATTCGGACGGGAGAGACTTGCCGACATGATGAGAGCCGTTGATCAACCTACACGTGGCGAAGCAGGCGATTGCTTCAACAGGATTGGACTCGGTCTTCGAAAAAGATCGAGAAGGGGTATTTTGGTAATTGTACCAAATACCGCCTTGGTGACCTAATGCCAACCCACGGCGCAAGACGGTGCGTCAAGAAGTGGATTAGGTCAAGAGAAGTGAAGACGGTGCTTTAAAATGCGTGCGTGTGTGTTCCGTTGTTGTTGGGCCTTAACGGAAGCCCATTAGGGTAAATCTTCTAGAAAGTTTTTAGGGTTAGTGGCTGCCTTATAAAAGGAACAGTAGATGGACATTTTGGGGCTGCGCTTGTAGAGCCCTTTGTGGCGGCTGTAGGGGTGCGCCTGGTAGAAAAGCCGAGCCCGTGGCGGCGCCTGTGGGTGTGCGCCTGTAGCGCCCGGGAGAAATGCAGAACCTGTGGCGGCGCCTGTAGAATCTGGAGTCCATGGCGGCGCCCTGGAGAAACCCGCAGAAAAGAAGGGGTCATGGCGACGGCCTGTGCCCCGCAGGAATAGGGGCCTTATGGCAACTTGTAGCCACTGAAAAAAAACTGAACAATCACGGCGGCGGCTGCTGCTTTTGCCTGTCCATCGGTTTGTGAGACTTGATTCCTGTGCATTGAGTTTAGTTTCTTTTTATTCCTTTGGGTGCAGGTTCTTGTGTGACTCTGATCACTAGTGTGCTGCCATTCATTGATGCGAGTGTTGCTTTAGTTTTGAGTGCCAGCAGCTGCTGTTTTTGATTTGATTCCAGCTTCCCATGCTGTGCGTGCGTCGGCACGAACAGAGCAAGGCTTCTCGTGAGAAAAGACCAGGGGGTTGAGGCTTTGGTGTTAATTGCTTGGGCTACTGTTTCTCTGTGTGCTTGTGCAGTTTCACTTGGAGATTTGCTTCTGAAAACCCGATCTAGGGAGCTGTCTGCGGCTGTTTGATGCTGCGCTGTATTGTGGCTGTGCTAGGACGTTAGGCACTAGCAGGAGTTTGTTTTAATCCCCAGCGGTACTAGTGGCTACGACTTGGTGATTTTTTTATTGCTTGGCTGCATTCTTGTAGTGTCTGATTGACTCGGTTTGTAAAAGGAAGCAGCGGCCTGTTTTGGTTCTTGTTTGACTCCAAGCGTTCGTCCATGTTGGTGTTTGTTCCTCGATCTGCGCGCTCTGTTGGAACCTGCCTTGGCCGACTGAGTAAGGCTGCATAGGAGACAAGGTGCCTGCACCTATATGCTGGAGATTGATTTGTTCGAGGCATTGATCCAGTTGGAGATTGTGCATGCATTGGCCTGAGGTTTTAGATTTCTTAATTAAATCTTGTGCTGTTACTGTTCATCTCAAATATTCAGCAAGCTAGTTATTCCTTGCGCATCTTCCTATGCGGTAGTGAGATGTTTTTGGTCCTTTGCTTCGGGGTTTGATCAGATTCAACACAGGTCATCCGCTGTGCCTGTATATAGATCTTCATAGCTTTTATAGCTATTGGAGTGAAAGTAGTGTTGAGTTCGATCGAGGTGAAAAATAGAGAAAGCGTCTATTCACCCCCCCCCCCTCTAGTCGCATTTCCGGTCCTACAATCTGATGAATCAAGTTTATATGGAATATTTAGATCAGTTTGTGGTAGTATTTATGGATGATATATTGATATATTCAAAAAGTGAAGAAGAGCACAAGCAACATCTCCACCAGGCCCTAACCAAATTGAGAAAGCATCAGTTATATGCAAAATTCTCAAAGTGTGAATTCTGAATGAAGGAAGTGTCATTCTTAGGGCACATTATCACAAAAGGAGTAAAAGTTGACCCAGAAAAAGTTAGAGCAGTACAAGAATGGAGACAACCAAAGACAGTGACTGAGATAAGAAGTTTCTTAGCTTTGGCGGGATATTACCGTAGATTTATAGAAAACTTCTCAAAAATTGCTCGCCCACTCACTCAGCTCCTCAGAAAGGATATTCCTTTTAAATGGACAGACAAGTATGAGGAAAACTTTCATGAATTGAAAGTTAGACTGAACACTACCCCAGTGCTCATACTTCCAAACCCTGAAAAGGATTTTCAAATTTATTGTGATGCTTCAAAACAAGGATTAGGTTGTGTACTGATGCAAGATGGGAAAGTTGTGGCATATGCTTCAAGACAGTTAAGAACTCATGAAGAAAAATATCCTACACATGATTTGGAGTTAGCAGCAGTGGTTCACTTTTTGAAAATTTGGAGGCACTATTTGCTAGGAAATCATTGTGAAGTATTTTCTGACCATAAGAGTCTGAAATATATATTCACCCAACCAGATTTGAATCTCAGACAGAAAAGATGGCTAGAGTTAATTAAAGATTATGATCTTGATATTCAGTACCACCCAGGAAAAGCAAATATTGTGGCAGATGCACTCAGTAGAAAGGCATATCATAGTTTGAATGCATTACAAGAATGTCAGTCACAGCTACTATTGGAAATGCAGCAGCTAAACTTGGAAATAGTTGAACAAGGATCAATATCAGCTTTGGAGATACAATCAAACTTAGTTGATCAAGTCAAACAAGCACAACACGAAGATTAGGAAATTCAGCAACTCTTGACAGATAATCAAAATAGAGAAATAGTGGAATTCAAGAAGGATGATTAAGGAGTAATATAATTTAAAGGCCGTCTATGTGTATCGGACAAAGAGGAACTGAAACAATTGATTCTACAAGAAGCTCACTCATCCCAATTCTCAATACATCCAGGGGGAACAAAAATGTACCAAGACTAGCTTGAAGAAGAGGTTTTGGTGGAAAAAGATGAAAAGAGAGATAGCTGAGTACATAGCCAAGTGTGAGATATGTCAAAATATTAAAATAAACCATTAGAAGCCTGTGGGATTGTTACAACCCCTACCAGTGCCAGATTGGAAGTGGGAAGAAATTGGTATGGATTTCATCACAGGATTGCCAAGGACACAAAAAGGATTTGATGCAATATGGGTAATAGTAGATAGACTAACAAAAGTGGCACATTTTACCCCAATCCAGCAGACATATGGAAAGAATAAGTTGGCGGAATTGTACATGACAAAGATAATATCATTACATGGGATTCCAAAAAGAATAGTGTCAGATAGAGGAGCACAATTCACATCTAAATTCTAGAAGAAATTACATGAAGCCATGGGAACAGATTTAGCATTCAGCACAGCTTACCACCCACAGACTAGGGGACAGACAGAGAGAGTGAATCAAATATTATAGGATATGTTGAGAGTATGTGCTTTAGCCTATGGAGCAACTTGGGATAAATGTTTACCTTTTGCGGAATTCTCTTACAATAACAGTTATCAAACTAGCATCAAAATGACACATTTTGAAGCCTTGTATGGTAAGGAGTGTAGAACACCTTTAAACTGAACAGACACTGGGGGAAAGACAGTTACTAGGCCCTCAGATAGCACAGGACTCAGAAGATCAAGTCAGAATGATAAGAGACAAAATGAAGATTGCTCAAAGCCGTCAGGAAGAGTATGCAGACAAACGCAGAAAAGATTTGAGTTTTGAAATAGGAGATCTGGTATACTTGAAAGTTACACCATTCAAAACAGTATGAAGGTTTAAAGTAAAGGGAAAATTAGCCCCAAGATACATTGGTCCATACAAAATTAAGAAGAGAATAGGAGAAGTGGCATACAAGTTACACCTGACAGCAAACCCAAGTGGTATACATGATGTGTTCCATGTATCTCAACTCAGAAAGTGTTTGAGACAACCAACAGAGCAAGTACCACTTGAAGAGATAGAACTGTAGAATGATTTGACCTATGAGGAAGAATCCCTACTGATACTTGACACCACAGAAAGACAGTTGAGAGGCAAGAATCTCAAATTTTGCAAGGTTCTCTGGAAAAATCATACAGAGGAAGAAGCAACATGGGAAAAGGAATCGAAAATGCAGTGAGATTTTCCCAACCTTTTCCCCGATCCTATGTGAATCTCAAGGTCAAGATTCCTTTAAGGGGGGTAGGTTGAAACATCTACAAAATTTCAAGATTTCATATTCAATTTGAGTTTTGGTTTGAATTTCGTTTTCTTTCCAATCTCAGCAAAATTCAGCAAAACCCAGCAATTCCCGCTTTCCCTTTTGCCCTCCTATTTTCCCCTCTCCAGAAATGCCTTCGCCCAAGCCGCCTTCACCCCCGTCGCCTCGCCGCGCATCGCCATGGGATACGCCGCCGCCGCCACTCCTGGCCGCCGCTCCGCGCCAAAGCCGCACCAGGACACCGCACCAGGAGGGAGGGGGAGGCGGAGCCATGGCGCACTCCAGTTGCTCCTTGCCCCCTGGTAGACAGTGCTAGGGCTCCGATGTCGCCCATTCGAGTGCAGGAGACGCGGCAGTGGCCAGATCTGGTGGAGAAAGTGTGGCGGCGCCGGATGGAAGACGACCTAGCCCGTTAGAGCCTAACGATCGGCGATGGTAGGGGTGTCGGAGCGACTACGCGGCGCAGGTCGGCGGTGGTGACCGATGCGGTGAAGGGGCGGTGGCGGCAAAGCGTGGTCGTCGGGGGGAGCAGCGGCGGGCAGGGATGTCGGAGCGGCTGCGCGGCACTGGTCGGCGGTGGAGGCCGACGTAGTGCAGGGGTGGCGACCGCCTGCGGGGGGAGAAGGCGGCGGGCAAGGGCGTCCGAGCCGCAGTGGCGCGGTGGAGGAGTCGAAGCTCGAGGGAGGATAGGGTTGAGCTTGAGCACTCGCGCGCGGGGGCAAATCGCAAAAGAGCTTCAGTTGGGACAAGGGGCGCGCCCGCTCCTATCTCAGCCGCAGATGTTGGATCCGACGGCCCAGATTTGGTATGTGCATATGTCCATAGATTGCACCATGTGCATGAGATATGCTGCCGAGTTTGCTCCAAGCATTCGTCTCCAGTGCAGGGTGTTGCTTCTTTTCTGTTCCAGCAGCCACGTTTACCGAATTTTGGGTAGAAAATCATAGGCAAAATGAATTCTACTATTACATTTGTGGCTGTTCTTATTTGTTCCTCTCCAAAGCGACAGAATGAGAATAAACTCGTTGATTCATTAACATGTTGGATCACTGTTACATGCATGTTTGGTTGCTTGCACTTGTGGCAAGTTTTGGCTAGAAAATTAGTCTATATGATAGCTGGGGCCAACAAATGTTGCACCGCTACATTCTGACCCTAATATTCATGTCATTTTTCATACATTTTTCTTGTTCTTTTGGCAGGTTTCATAAGCATTGATTGTGGAACTACCACAGGTTTCACAGATGGCACAGCCGCGCAGGTATAACATATGTAGGCTATACGGGATTCACTGATGCAGGATTAATCCACAAAGTTGACCTAGGGAACATGCAGCCGGAAAAAAATCCTATAGGACCTGGTCCACAATTTCATCTCAGTAGACCAACTCCATCGTGTGACACGTGTATTTGCCAATCTCAAAGAGCACATCATCAAAGGAATCAATAGTAGATACAGCTGGCCCTTTGTAATTTGATGCAAGACAGGGGTCACTTGGAGAGTATCCATCAGTCTTTAATGTGCGCTTTGAGATTGACAAATACACATATCACACGGTGAATTTAATCTACTGACATGGAGTTATGGACCAGACCCTATAGGATTCTTTTCCCATGCAGCCAGGCCTTGCACAACGGTACTCGACCATTCGCTTCTTCCCTAATGGAACACGCAACTGCTACACATTGCGGTCCCTAACACCGGGTGTCATGTACCTTGTCAGGGCTACATTTGGCTATGGTAACTATGATGCACTAAACAGGGAATTTTTTTAAAAAAAAATAATCCATTTTTTATTCGAAATTACAAAATTATATCTGCGACTTTTTTTTTTTACAAAATTATATGTCTGTCGCCTAACCGTTGGACGACTGACTCCAGTCGCCGAACGGATAAGCGACAGAGATATAGTAGCTGTACTGTTGGGCGACAGAGATGAAATCGGCCAATGGTCGAACGACACATTCTGTCGCCTAACCGGTAGGCGACTGAATCCCTGTCGCCCAACGGTTCGGCGACAGGAGGCCAGGGGCTGGTTTTTTTATTATTTAATTCTTTTTAAAAAATATTTGAAAGTTAATCCCTCTCGAACTATCCATAACTTAAAAGTAGAAAAGCTATGTGTGAACCATATATAAGACCATCCTTTTAACTGAACGTAAATACATATATGGACTGAAAATCTTTTTGTGGATTGATAACCTTTGACACTTCAGCGTATATATTCCCTTCATAAACAACTACACAATATTTCCAGGCCTTGCCCCAGAAGTGATACATATTGTTGAATGCCTTTATAATGAAGCTGGGAATAACACAGAAGAATTGAGAATTGAATGCGAAAAGATGAGAAGATTTGATGTTGCGAATTAAAATACATTTTATAATAAAGCTGGGAATAACACGGCACATAGGGTTTGGTTACGTGCATAAGAAACAACATCATGCACGATGCAACAAACCGAAGTACTCTTACGATATATATGCACCTTTTTGGAATATAAATAGATTCAACCTTCAACGGAGGACTAGTACAGCATGGCCCGACCTACTACGTGGACCGGGGCCATTTTCCCTTCCTTGCTAGCTCGGCATTGAACTCCTCGCCGGCCTCTTTGGCCTTGGTCGCCATTTTTCTCTTTTTCTCACGCTCCCTCTCGTGAGCCTCGCGCTCCCTGCACCTGCACGCCTCGAGATGAGCTTTGGTCTCCCGACAGATACACTCGTTTTGCTCGTCGTTGCGGCGCTCCTCCTCCCAGATCTCGCGGGCCCTTTTGGCATCCCACTCATCGAAGTTGATAGTCCACTGGTCATGCGAGTGGATCTCTAGGTCGATCCACTTGCGGTAGCCACATAGCAGATCCGGGGACTACGGGTAGACAGGAGAGGTTGTTAGTGCGTACTTTGAAAGAGAAATAGTAGGGGAACACACTATAACTGGTCCTTACCAGCTGTCGATTGCTGCGTGTGTCCCAATGTCGGTCGGGATAGTCACTGGAGTAGTTCACGCAACCCCAGTAACGCATGCCCAGGCTCAGCCGCTGCTTAGACCTGAAGAACTTGCATGGGTCCCTGCACCAACAGAGGGGCGGCGTCTCCCCCTCTGGCGGGTGTTACGGCGAACGCTCGATTGGAACGTTCTTGAAGGGGTTGCTGCTACGGGGGGGGTCATTACGAAGAGTGGCCATCCTTGCACGCTCCTCTTGTTCGACCCGGGACGCAGCAGCCCTTGCTTGCTCTTCCCAGGCCCAGCAGCCCTTGCTAGTTCGCGAATCTTGTCCCATTGCCTCTTCATGTTGTCTATCCCAGCGTGGTGAAGCAAGCTCTGGTGTAGTGTTGGGTTTGGTTGTGTAGTGTTCTCCCTCAGATCTCTTCCACCTCCTTTTATAAGCCAAATGGTTGGTATGTAGTGTTGTCCTTTGGTCTTCTCGCTGAAAAAAGCTGTCCCGTTAAGTCTTATCACTCCGTAAGGCTGTCTCCTTTGGTCTTATCACTACGCAAAGCTACCCCGTTTAGTCTTGTCACTACGCAAGGCTGTCTCCTTTGGCCTTGTCCTTTGCGTAGAAAGTCGCTTTATCCAGTCTTATCACCGCACAAAGTCGTTTCCTTTGGTCTTGTCCTTTGCATAAAGTTTGTCTCATTTGGTGTTGTCACTATGCAAAGCTGCCCCGTCTGGTCTTGTCACTGTGCAAGGCTGTCTCCTTTGGTTTTGTCACTGTGCAAAGCTGCCCCGTTTGGTCTTGTCTCTGCGTAAAGCAGCCAGCCTCGTCTGGTCTAGTCATCTGCAAGCTAACACATTACCCGCTTTGTTAGCCTCCCCCCGTGGGCTATAAAATGCACGCCCCACGCCCCGAAAAGTAGGACCACTCGACCATTGAAACCGTAGGAAGAAGAACCTTCTCCATCGTACAGTAACATACCATGACAGACGCCGAGGAACCAGTCCAACCGGGGTCGCCGAAGCAAGACTTTCCCCTCGAAAGGAGGGAGGATTTCGGCCCTAACTACCGATTGATGCCGAACAAGTGTGCTCAACCGGTATGGCCAAAATGCAGACACAGGGAGGATGCTGTCGTGCAGGTCATGGACGCCCCTTTCGATGGCGGATGACGTTTCTTCTGATGCCCACACTCTGGGGTACAATTAGCAAATAGTTTGCTTCATGTTACTGCTAATAGAGCCTCCATGTTTACCGTCCCTTGCAGCAGATGGCGAAATACGACTTTGTCCGCTGGATCGATCCTCCCCATGAACGACATGTTGTGATGTACGTGGATACATTGTGGGACCGAATCTTTCAGTTGGAGGCGCGGATTGACAATCTCAACGAGCAAAATGATGACCTCCACCAACAGATGTAGCGCGAGAGGGGCAACGAGGAGGTCGTGAACATAGAAAGTTCATATGATCCCACATGCTGCTACGTGAACCCTAGCTGCATATGTGTGTGCCACTACAACGACGGCTAGCCACGTCCGAGGCGCCCCCCCTGTACAACACTCTATGTGGGTAGTGTGAGGCACCTTCTACCATTAGGCACGGGCGGAGAAACTTGTACCTCAGTAGTCTCCCCTTCTGTATGCAATTATGTTCAATCTCATAAAGCATGTAACTAAATAGTGGACGCGTCATTGCGGTTGCCTTTTATCGAGTTGATTGTTGCATCGATATGCCATGTGCATTAAGCTATAGGCGTTGATATGCATTGAACAAACATACATTGTATAAACGAGTACACATAAGAACGCAAAAGTATTACAGGCATCACACATTAAGTGCAAAATTTAAGCATCACATAACGAACAAATGTATTACAGGCATCACCCCCTACTAGCCCCCTAACCGCACCCCCAGCATCCCCTCCCGCATCGCCACCGCCCACTCTACCTTCGCGTCCTCCCCTAGGGCTCGCTTGGGCCCCCTCCTCTGTGCTGGGTGTCGGGGCCTCGGCCCCGAGAGGGAAAGACGGTCTGGAGGTCTGGTCTGACGAGGACCGAAAGGTGGAGGGGTGGACAGAACTGGCTGCTGTGTGGGTACTGGCGCACTAGCGAGCTGTGACCCAGAGATAACCTCAGCGGGTGTGGGCTAAGGTGCCGGGTCCTCATCCACAAGAAAGTTGTGTGTGTCCGTGTCGCCTGGGGAGGCCCCTAATCCGTCATAGGCCAGAACACCTGCACGACAAATATTGTTAGTTAATAAAAAAAACGCGACGCGTGCTGACAAACAGAGACGTGACGTATCCTCGGCTAGCGCCATGGCGTGCGAGAAGGCGTCCGGAGGGAAGTATGGAACGTTGTACGTGTCCTGCGTGTGTTGTGTGTGGAAGGCGAAGCAGTCCGGAGGACCGACGTAGTGCGACGCTGCCGGTGTACGGGGCTGCGCCTAGCCGGACCCTCCGGCCTCCTCAGGCCGTGGCGGTGTCGGATGTGGTATGGCCAAGCCTCTGACCTCGTCAGAGCGTGCCGCACATGGCCACGCTGACCCTCCCTTTCTTTGTCTTCTTTGTCGAGACGAGGCAGCCGCCGTGACGGACGACGGACTATCGATCAGGCGCAAGCATGTCAACCTCCGGGAGCCTGGTGCACAACAACAGGCCGACAATACGTGTGGCTTGAACATCCACACGACAGAAAGCCTGGGCTGCCTCCTCACGTGTGCCCTCCACACCGTCGGTGAACCTTTGAAACAAGGAGCGACAGTCCCTCGCAATCTCAGCACCGATGCTCACCTACAACGAAAACAAGACAGGGTGAAACTGTAATTGGGGATGCAACAAGCGAAGTTTTTGAAGTAGGATGTAACGTACCGCACGGTGCACGTCTTGCGCGAAATGCACAAGGTATGTGTCGGTCGGTGCCGGGACACATGGTGCGGGCTGGTCTGCAGCAAGTACGAGCTTGGTACGTGTCTGAGGAGCGTACCAACGAAGGTACTCGTCATACGCGCTGTGGTCGTAAGGGGTGTCCTCCTGCACACAGTCCTACAGCGCGCCCTCCCACTGTCCTACCCACGTGCCCATCCTACTCCCCCAGTTCATGCCGCGGCGGACTCCCTTCCTACTGAAGCTGCAAGACGTAACATGTAGTTAGAAGTCGTGCGTACGAGACGACAGCAAAAACAGGACATCTATGCCGATTACTCACGTGTGCACGTTGGCGGGCACTGGTCGCCTGACTGGTACTGGAACCTCCTGTCGTAGGCCGAACTGGTGCATCACATGATGTGCCCCGTAGTCCTCGACGAAGACGTCGAAGACAAGGGCTCTGTGGGTCAGCCAGTAGTCCCGGTCGTGTAGGCACAGCGACGAAAGGCCGTGAGGAGTGCAGGCATCTAACTCTTGAGGGAAGTATGGTTTCAAATAACGCCGTCCGCCGTGAGCCGGCCGAATCGCTTCCACGAACGGCCAGACGCCGCGCGTGTGACACTGCGCGAATCGTACTACGCAAGGAACACAAGCTATTAGATAGGACGATCGGTTATATGAAGAAATTAGTCGCACGACAGAGTACATACCCGTCGTCGGCACCAAAGAGAGCCCATTGTCAGCTAGTCCACCTCGTCTGCGTTGAAAATCTCCTGCCCGTACGGAGCGCTGTCGTCCAACAGGGGCCGTCCGAGACTAAAGCGCTCGAACGACCACAGCTGCAGTAGGAGAGGACACCCCGTGAGGATGGAGTTTGGCCTTGACCTTCAGCATGCGTCGCACAAGCCGCGATAGGTGGTGGCAAGTGCGGTCGAACCTCAATCGATCCGGGGGCCTCCCGTCGGCCGGCGGCCCTAAGCGTGACACGATGAGCAGCAAGCGCCGACGGTGTCGCCGTGGCTGCTGGTGAACAGGACCCAACCAAATAGCCACAACAAGTAGGCCTCGAGGTGGCATGACACCTGTTGGTCGTCCGCGGCAGGGTCCATTCGCTCGACCTGTGTACAAGGAAAAAGATAGTAAGACCGTAGTACGGAAAGAAGAGCCAGTGCTCCCAATGGGAACGACGTCGAACACGTACCCGGAACTACGATAGCCACCGCAAGGGTGGGTCGTGCCTCTGTGCCACCAGGAAGACGTAGTACCCGGCCGCGACCGTAGGCGGAAGGACTCCCTGAAACCTAGCCAGAAGGTCCTCACGCCAGTCGGCCGGAGACTCCTGCGGGAAGGCAACACCTCCCACGATAGGGAGCCAAGCAGTAGGGAGATGTCCTGCAGAGTAGGGGCCATCTCCCTGAATGGGAGATGAAAAGTGTGAGTCTCTGGCCGCCACCGGTCCACAAGAGCTGTCAGCAGGGAGCGGTCGAATGGGAAGCGTCGTGACCGCTCCGGCTCGGCATGGACGTCTCCATCGTCATCGACCACAGGTGCTGCCGGCTCGTCCTCGTCCGTGGCCTGCACCATCCAGGCGAGAGGTAGTAGACCGGTAGCGCTGAGCCTGCGAAGTAAGAAAAGGTCAGTACGAAAAGTACGTATGGCGAGAAGAAAGTGTCGACGTATGCTAACCTATCTGTCCAGCGTGGGTCTAGCCTCCAGGCCACCCGAGGTGTTTGCGTGCGGATCACCCCCAACACAGTCTTCTCGTCCGCGCTCGCAAGATGTGGGACATGACACGACAAGCGATGTAGCCGGTTGATGCGCTCCTCCAGGAGGCCAAAACTCCAGTTGGATTCGTGAGGGTCACGAGCCATACCTGCAAAACAACTTCAAGTTAGCAAATACATGCAAATAAAACATTGAATGTAAAGCAGGAGTAAATTTAACTTATAAACAAACAAACCAAAAAGTACTAGGCTACCAGGACAATACTTTGAAAAGTAATGAAAAAGGGATAGTACTACAACACTTACATAAACATTACGTGCAACATACAATACATGTGCTACGGCAGTACGTACATCAAATGAAAATTGGGTAGTAGCGTAGCAGCTTACATAAACAATATGGCATGATGACAATGTACACTGATTTGCAATTTTGTTCCCACTTTGCACACTCGAAGAAGTGCTACCGCAAACCATGCTAGTGCCTACTCCTCAGCTAGTGCCTTGCATCGTCTGGCAGTGTGGCCCTCCTGGCCACAGCGCCCGCAGCGTCTACCGAACGCCCCAGCTTGTGCTTCGTCCATATCATTGGTAATACAACAACTCTGCCGACGACCCTTGCCACCCTTCAGCATGTCAACATCCAAAATCTAGATCCTGTTTGCAATATCCAAGGTGGCGAAGTTACCCACAACCCTGAACCCCCTAAGCTCGCCAGTCCACACCTACACCACCCTCTCCTTCAAGAAGTACTCGGACACAAAGTTCGAAGGGTCCATGTGCATAATCCCGGATGCGGCGAGGACATGAGAGCATGGCTTGTGTAAGAGCTTCGGTTTGTTGCACGTACAGCTAGGTTCGTTCACATGATCTCCAAGGCATACCTCGTGGGTGACAAGAGAACGAGCCATCCCAAATCTGGCTCTATCCCGGAGGAGCATGTCGAAACGATGCTCCGTATTGCCCATCACGTACACCGTGTGCAACTGGCCCTTCTCTGTCTTTGCCTACATATATGCCATAATCTTCGAGCAGTACAGTGTTTGAGGGTTGGTGGCATGAAGTGCGGCATTTGCATGCCTCTCCCTGAAATATCTGATTGTGCTGTGCAAAACACCTTCCACGATGGCGACGAGGGGCTGAGAACGAAGGCCCCTAAGAACCAAGTTGTACACCTCCGCAAGGTTAGTGGTCATTATGCCATACCTTGCCCCATCCGTGTCATGCAGCAGAGACCACTTGTCCAATGGCTCGGCCTCGATCCAGTGGGAGAAGCACTTGATGTTCCTTGAGGTCCTCCTCCTCGGACTAGCAGGTTCAGACTCTGGTCCCTGGTTCCTCTCGTCCACGTGTTTCTTGCTGTGCTCATCCAGCAGCGCCCATAAAGCGTCAAATTTGCACTGCTGGCTTTGCATAGCTAGCCTCTTGAATAGCTTCACCAATGGTTGCTTCGGGAACTTCTTGAAGAAGTTGGCCCCCAAGTGGCGAATGCACCATCTACTCCTCATATTTGGCCAAGGGAACGACTCCTCGGGGTCTTGCTAAAGTTTTCTTATGGACTTCAGCATCCCGGCGTGGTGATCATGGATCACACACACACCAGGACGAGCTCCAACAACTCCCACCCTCACATGTCGAAGGAACCACAACCAGCTGTCGTAATTTTCACTTTCGACGAATGCGATGGCCAACAGTAGAATTTGATTGTTCCCGTCAACGCCAATGGTCGTAAGGATCTTCCCCTTGTATTTCCCAGTCAAAAAGGTCCTGTCAACTGAGATCATGGGCAGCATATGCCTAAAAGCCTCGATGCAGGCACCGAAGGCTACGAAGACCCTATGCAATATCGAAAAACCTCGCGGATTTTTAGATGGCTTGTCCTTTACAGCAGTGTACGTGCCCGGGTTTCTCCTGCAGCACCTCAAGCATACGAGGAAGGTTGTCGTACGCCACCTCAAAAGACCCAAACCATCTTTCCAAAGCCTTCTGCTTCGCACGCCACACCTTCGCGTAGCTGATCTTGTACTTGAATTTCTTCTCAATAGCCACCATAATGTGCTTGGCCTCCACACCCTTCTTCTCCACTATCTCTCCATACATCAAATTGGCTATGAAGGTCGACGTTAGGTTACGATGCCTTGACAAAACATTACTGAGCATACAGGAGTGCGGCTCCACATTCGAGACAATCCAGTGAGTCTCATACTTTGGTCTATGTGCGTGCGCTCGGCAAGGACAACCGGCCTGCTCGCACTTGACGGTGTACTGCTCCTGGCTAGATTTGACGACCCGAAACGTCCACTGCATAGACATGCCCACAGCTTAATGGCATCCTACAAGGATGCCTTATCAGCAAACATTGAGTGCAATGGAACCTCCGTGGCATGGTACTCCCACAGCGATTCATGCTCGTCATGCGTAGCTACACCCTCAGCGTCAAATCTGTTCCATTCTTGGGGGATGGGAGCTCTGTCCTCATCGGAACTGTCCTCGTCGTCCTCCTGTACAACTTCCTCTTCAGCCAAGGCCATCCGGTCATCGCTATCCATTTGACGCAATATGTACTCCCTATGCTCTCCTTCATTAGCCTGTCCTGTAGGCTCACCATGCGGTGACCGATCTTCCTCTCCTGTATCTACCCTGTCGGGCTCGTCACGAGCAACATCCTCCGAACCTTTCGTAACACCGGCCTCCGAGTCCTCTTCTTCACCAACATGCTGGGCACCCGAGCTGCTCCCACCACCCGGATGATATCCAGCGGCGGGGCCCTGCACAGCTTCTTTTTGTCATGCTTGCACAAGCAGCACACACTCGTATCCACGGCGCTGATAGCTTTCTATAAAACCCTTCCACACAGCCGTGCGCATCAGTCTTCTCAACTCCCATCTGATGTCCGTGGGAGATCGGCTCCAAAGCCCTTGTATGACGACGCTGCACACCTCAGGGTCTAAGGAGAAGCTGTGGGTGAGCCAGTGCATCACATCTGCGATTCGTGCATTCTCGCCGCCCGAGTGTACCAAAGTGGCTTGCGGAAAACTGCTCAAGTCAACACCGTACGGACCTTCACGAACGGTGCCATCACCGTAATGCACTTTCAATGTAGTGGGTACAGGCATGACTGATGTCTGCCTGCAAATATTTCCAATATTGCAACTAGTCAGATCGCAACGCACGATATGCAAGTACTGCTACACTGTAATATACATTTGTACGGCCCTTCGCCTATCATGAACAACTACACTACAGCATGGTCAAGGCGTCATTCGTTCCCTCAGGCAGAGGGCACAATGAACGTGCAGTACACTATTCTGATTCAACCTGAAAATCGAGCTATTCCATACCAGGCATTATCCTTTTCTGACGCTAACTTGCAATCCGAAATACTACAAGTGACGTTCCAGTCTTCTACAGAGCTATACCAATTATCTAAGTCAATTAGTTCATACTAATTAGTTCATACAAATAATTCATCCTCCTCATGAGCTCGGCCAAAGTACCCACTACTACTTACCAACTTTCTAATTATTCACCGAATAATAGTCGGTCACGCATGCACCGACACAACTACAATACTTTTCACAAACAACACTAATTCTCCCTCGCGGTCTATTTTTTCTCTAACTTAAGTTTTCTACTGCTGCTACTTACATATAAATTAACAACATTCCGATTTTCTACTTTTTTGTCTAACTTAAATTTTCTACAGGTGCTACTTATACTATTATTTTAATTAAACAAACTATTTACTTACTACAAAGAAATATACTACAAGATAAAAAAAATTACCTCACGGACGAATTAGTGTCGCTTGTCCGTTGGACGACTGGCCCCAGTCGCTCAACGGTTCGGCGACAGGTGTATATTTTTGTAAAAAAAATATGGCAGGTATAATGTTGTAATTTAGAGGAAAAAAATGGACTATTTAAAAAAAAATTCCTAAACAGGCTTCCTACCTTTGATCTCTATTTTGGGGTCAACTACTGGACAACGGTGACCATTGTCAATGCCAGTACAGCATATGTGTTTGACATGATCGCTGTGTCCCGTGCCAACTACCTTCAGATTTGCTTGGTGAACATAGGATCAGGAACTCCTTTCATCTCAAGACTTGACTTGAGGTCACTGGCACCAAATCTTTATCCAGAGGCCAATATGACAGTCTCTGTTTTTGCTCAGCTTTTTCCGTGACACAGTTGGTTGTGGGCCTAATCGCTACCACTTTGGAACGTACTATCGCCACATTAGGTGAGCTGATTGGCAAAATTTGATTATATAATGTTTCTTTAACTCTAGCTGTGTTATATACAATTAAGTTTTACCTGCCCAATGTTCTTTTCAATTAATAAGGTTCCCAGATGATCGCTACGACCGTATATGGCAGAGGTATGAAGACGTTCCCAGCTGGACAGACATACCCAACAAAGCCAGCGGGATAGTCCAGAGCTCCCCAAATGATAACTACAGTGCACCATCTGCAGTGATGCGTAGTGCATCCACTCCAGCGAATGCCACAAGGATGGACCTGTGGTGGAGTTCGGATTCATCCATGAATGTTGGTGTTGACACCAAGTACTTTGTTGTACTCTACTTCGCTAAGTTGGAGGCCGTCCAAGAGTTAAGGCAATTCAGTGTCTCTGTGGATAACTACCCATTAGCTGATGTATTCAGTCCAACGTACATGCTTACTACCGTTCTCTCACGGACCGTGCAAGGCTCAGGCCAGCATAATGTCTCCCTGCTGGCAACATCAAACTCTACGCTTCGACCTTTGATCAGTGCAATGGAGATATTCTTGGTGCGGCCACTGAATGAATCTACCACTGACTCTTTAGACGGTATATGTTATAACTTTCGGAAGTTTTTTTTTTCAATTTTTCGTGACTTATATTCATAATGGTTAATCTGCGAATACCTAATTGTAGCATACCAGACGTCCTGTTTGTCCTAACGTTAGTATAGGCTTTTTGGGGAAAAGAACTTGCCCTTGTTTGACAGTTTTAACAAGAGTTTTTTTCCTAACAACTTCATAACCAAACCATATTGGGATGGTTTTCTCTCTATATATTTAGGATAAATTCCAATTGTTTGTTCTTTTTTATAGAGCTAGCAGTTAGCACTTGAACTTTTACAAAAGGTTGAAGTTGATCCTTGATTTTTTTACTTCTAGTTTTAGCTGTAGGGTTTCGTTAGTTTTCATTCTTTCTTCAGTTTGTCTCATGGAAATCCACGCTTGTCTGTGAATTTTGATGGCATTAATATTTCAGGCATTTATGGCCATCATGTGGCACGTAGATTAGGTGCGCAGGGTTAATCTTCATGATAATGTTGGCAAGGCTCATGTCGAAATGCAAGCAAACTTTCTTATTTTGACATGCAATCTTTACTGGGTAGTGGTATAAAGCTCGGGGCTGGAAGCACTTGTGACCAGAGTGGCAGAATTAAACATTCTTTTTTTTTTGTTCTGGTGCATAAACTAGTAGAATTTGTTAGAATAGGACTCTTTTGTATTTCCTATCTGTATATGGAAACCCTTCTTGTACATCCCTATATATATTGCACATTGGGCCCTCTTGAATATACACACAATATTCATAACATGGTATCAGAGCTAGGGCACTAACCTAGCTCTTTCCGTGCTACATCCGCCGCTAGGCCGCCGTCGCTGCCAACGCCGAGCCGGCCGATCGGGTCTCCGCTTGGCGCGCCTAGGCCGGTTCTAGGCCGCCGCTGCCGCTGCCAACGCCTCCCGACGCCTTCCTTCTTCCCCGACGCCCGACCCACTCCTGCTCGTTCACGGCTGGGGCTAGCACAGCGCCGCCGCCGCTTCTGCGGTTCTAAACGCCGCTAACGCCGCCAGACCCCGGTCTCGCTTACTTGTATCTCCGCCGCCAGGTCGCCGCCGCCGAGGACGACTCTGGCCGCCGCCGCTAGCACAGGTCGGCCGCTGCCAGGGGAGCAGGGGAACCCTAGTTCCCCCGCTCGTGTGTTTCGGCACGTTGCTTACAGGCCGGCTTTGGCCTTTTTTTAGTTACAGGATGGCCGATTTAGCCAGGCCAAAAAAAAAAGAAAGAAAGACGAACTACCGATGGCTTCCGTTCCACCAGCTGTGATCCTATTATCGGGAACTAAACTTCATGGGATGAACTACAGCTTGTGGTCTTCACTCATGGAGATCACGCTCGACGGTCTTCGCCTCTGGGGACATGTCATTGGTGCCCGACCTTGTCCGTCGTCGCCAGTTCAACCTTCTCCCCGATAGTCTGCTTCTGCACCTCCTGCAGAATATGAGGCCGCCAAGAAGGAGGCAGAGGCTGATATTGCTGCTACTGATGCTGTTGATGAGGCTTTTCAGTATGCCATAGACAATTTTGAGCGATGGTGTGCTAATGAGGCCCGTGTTCGAGCCATCCTGGTGATCAGCGTCGATGACTCCATCCAGCCAGACATTGTTGGTATGCGTGCCACTAGTCAGATCTAGGAGTACTTGAGCGAGCGATACCAGCAGAGCAGTGATGCTCAGTTCTTTTCGCTTCAGCGTGCGTTGGAGACGCTTCGCCAGGAGGACTCCTCTGTCGACGACTTCTTCTGAACCTTGGCCAGTCTCTGGCGCTAGCTGGACGAGCTCGCTTCTCTGCTCTGCCAGGAGTGTCATCAAGTGCAGAAGGCAGATCGTGATCAACTTAGCCTTTATGACTTTGTCTTCCATCTTCGCCCAGAGTTTGAGCCTGTCAGGGCTCAACTGTTGAGCCGCTCACCACGACCGACAGTCACCGAGGCTCTTTCGACGCTTCGTGCTGAGGAGCTTCACCGCGGGTTAGTAGCACAGTTTGTTCCGACCGTGCTAGCTACCCCTTCTTCTTCGACTACACCGACGGTTTCTGCTTCGACTACAGTCCCTCCTCAGGTGTCTGTTGATGCTCATGTTTTTGCACCAACTTGGGTTTAGTGCAATTATTGCAAGAACTTTAGGCATGACTATTAGTGTTGTGCAGTGCGGAAAAAGCAGAACAAGGCGCGTGGGGCGGGACGATCCAAGGGGGGCAGGGAGGCCCTTCCTCGATGGGAGGACATACTAGCACGTCAGGATCTTCTCATCGAGGTGACTCTATTCAGCAGTTCTGCCAGGCTCTACTTCAGCAGCTCTCTCATAGCTCAGCAGTTTCTGCCAGTCTAGCTCAGATGTCACCTCTAGGTACTTCTTGGGTTTTTTATTCTAGTGCCTCTTTCCATATGACACCGGACTCCACATCTCTCACTTCAGTAGGACCTCGTACTTTTCCTATCTCTGTTCAGACAGCTGACGGTACTCCTCTGTCTATTAGCTGTCAGGGCACTCTTTTGTCCACTGACTTTTCTGTTCCAGCTGTTTCCCATGTTCCCCAGCTTACCATGCAGCTTCTCTCGGTGGGTCAGCTCACCGATCTCGGCTATAGGGTTGGTTTTGACTCTCACACCTATTTTATCTAGGATCGACAGATAGGGACGGTACTTGGGACTGGCCAGCGCCGTAGGGATCATCAGGATCTCTACATCCTTGATCGCCTCCACCTTCCATCCACTTCAGTTGCTCCTATCACCTCTACGTCTCCTTCCACCGCCACTGCTACCACCACCTCTAGCATTTTTGCGTAGTGGCATCACCGTTTAGGTCACTTGTGTGGGTCCCGTCTTTCTTCATTAGTTCATCAGGGTATTCTTGGACGTGTTACTGTTGACACGGCCATGTTTTGTCAGGGTTGTAAGCTAGGCAAGCAGCTACAGTGTCCTTATCACACTAGTGAATCCTTGTCTTCTCGTCCTTTTGACTTAGTTCATTTAGATGTGATACGGGGTGGCCCGATCTTCTCGAGTAGAACCGTGGATAAATAGCGCTTGATGACGAATAACGCTCAGTTGTACACCACGCACCAGTGCACGGACTTGCAGCTCTATGGATATTCGCCAACACGCACCGGGATGATCGCCGCGAGACCACGAGCGGAGATCGCCAAGCCCTCAATTCCCAGCGGAAAAGCAAACTTGACCTTAAAAATGCAGAACGAACAATTGATCGCCTAATTCTCTCTCAGAAGTCCTCGCATGAACTCTGATTTGGAAAGAACAAGCAATAGCTATGTTTCAATTCTTATGCATAAACTGGTCTACTTTACAATGGGGGTCTACCCCTCAATATATAGTTTCGGCCTGAGAACTATTCGGTGCTAATTTTCCATGTGATACTATTTTGCACTATTACTATTCACACGTGCTACTTGTCATGCGGATACTGTTCATGGACCGGCACTGTTCACGTGGATTACTGTTCATGCCGGTTACTGTAGCGCGATTACTGTTCATGGCCCAATTGCCATTCGTGCCGCGGACTTGGGCTTCCTTCCTGGTTCCTCCATATGGGCTTTGTGCTTGACTGCTTGGGCCTTGATCCCTCGCTTGGCCGTATGGACATTGGCCCTCTCCTCTTTGGCCGAATGGGCCATAGGCCAGCGCCTTGACCTCCTCATTTGATCGCCTTCTTTGGATGTCGGCCGCACATCCTTGATCACCATCCATCGCTGAATCTTCAAAACTGAGCACAAACAAAACACTGCTTTTAGGTAGTATAAAATGCTCATTAAAATCAATGACATGTTCATTAACGAGCAAGTTCACCTGAGTTTGTAGTTTCTTATCACATGCTCTTGTTATTGGTCCTGTCGACAACTCGAGGCATATATCATAAGCAGTAGGTGGAGGAGAAGAAGGTGTCGTAGGGATGCCCTCATCATCCTCCCCCTCTTGAAAAGGCGTCGTCCTCGACGCTAGATCATCAGCACCGAAGAACGGCGATAAATCAACAACGTTGAATGTCGAGCTCACGCTATAGTCATCTCCCGGAAGCTCGATTTTGTATGCATTATCATTAATCCGCTGAAGCACTTTGAAAGGTCCATCTCCTTGTGGCAGCAATTTTAATTTTCCGCGATCCGGATAGTGTGGTCGGGTTGGCAGCATCGCTCCCGAAATAAAATCAATGTGATGCTTTATCCCGCGGATTGGTGGCAAACCAGCGGCCACTTCCTCCGAAAAGACATCGCTAATTTCCTGCAAAATATGAGAGACACAACTAGGAAGAGACGTCAAGTCGTCAGTCGAAAGCAATGCATCTTCGTACAAAAGTACAAAGTGCACCAAATTGGGATTCTCACAAAAAGCTCTCTTCTCTGATTTGGTGGCTAACATTACTAAACTTTTCTCTCCCTCACTTTTCTTTTTACCGCTCAATTTTGGCTTGTGGCTCTCACTCACCGAAGGTGGAATCACTCTGTTTGGTGTACTCTCAACTTTCTTCTTATCAGTATCAACTATCTCTGTCGGTGTAAGCGGATATAAAATCACATCTGTACCGCTCCACTTAAACTTGTAGCAGTTTATATGCCCATCATGATGAGCATGGCGATCAAATTGCCATGGGCGCCCCAATAGCAAGTGACAAACTGACATGGGCACCGCATCGCAAACAATAGAATCCTCATGCTTGCCAATCTTAAAGTGCACCTTCACCATATGACTGACTTTCACCTCGCCCACATCGCTCAACCACTGCACATGATAAGGATGAGGATGCGGTAAATATTTTAAGCCTAATTGTGTGCACATCTCCTTGCTGGCCAGATTATGACAACTTCCTCTATCAATTATGACTTTGCACACTTTACCACCAACTGTCGCCCATGACTGAAACAAATTACACCGTTCTGCGGTAGACTGACTCTGTGACACGCTAAGTACACGAGGTGTGCACACTAGCATATGCTCTCCATCCGCGACCTCGCCTCTGCCTATTCTCTCATCCTCTCGTGGGATCCTCTCGCAAAATCAAGAATCGGAGTAGTATCATCCTCATCACTAGCTGAAATATACCCATCATCAGTAAGTATCATAACTTTATTATTTGGGCAATTTTTCTGAAAATGACCAACTCCCTTGCACTTGTAGCATGTCACATCACGTGAACGGCCTGTAGAACCCACTGAAAATGCCATGCTAGTAGCGGGCGTCGGTAGTGGCGTACTATATGTCTTCCTCTGTGCTGAACTGCGCGTCGCTGAATTACCCCCGGATGGAGCGGGCTTGACTGGTTGTCCCGTGCTATACGGAGGTGTCGTGCTCACTGAATAATGTTGTCGTGTAGCATACTTAGCATCTTCAATTACCTGCTTCTCAGCCTCACGTGCCTGATGCATCAACTCAACCATGTTGTTGCATTGATGATGATTAACAATCCGCCGAATAGCATAATTCATCCCAGCAAGAATGCGAGCCATCGCTTGTTCCTCCTTCTCACGCACATCAGCATATATGATAATCTGCTCCATCTCTTTATAATACTCATCAACTGATTTCAACCCCTGTCGCAACCCAATCAGCTTCTCATGTAGCGAGCGCTTGTAATGTGTAGGTACAAAGCGCGCGCATCTGTCGCTTCAGCCCGTCCCATGTAAAAACACATGGTTCGTGTCGCTCCATACGCTGTTGCACACAGCGCTCCCACCATGTAGCAGCATATCCGTCCAAAGCAGCAACGACAAGATCCAACTTGCGCTGATCAGAATAGCGGTTCATGCGGAACAACTTATCAACTTTCAGCTCCCATGCAAGATAAACCTCCACTTCTGTAGTACCTTCAAAGGACGGCATTGTGAACTTGGGCTTCGCAACAAGATCATCGGCGTCCTCATCGCGCCGACGATTGCGTTCATACTGATTATGTTGATGACGCGGCAAATAGTTGTCGAACACGGCCTCGTCGCCGTCATCGTCAGCGTGGCGGTTGCCACGGCCTCCTCCATGGGCACCATAGTATGCACCCCCAACGACCCCGTCATGTGCGTCTCCATAGGCACCATCGTGGATACCATCGTTGGCGCTCAGGTAGGCACCACGTCCTCCTACGCTATTGCCACGGTCGCGCCCTTGTGTAGGGGGACGCGCCGTGACCTCAGCAACAACACGGCGTTGTTGCGCCGCCTCGCGTACACGTGTCTGTTCGTCAAATTCGCGTACACTTCCTGCATCGCCACGTGTACCCAACTGCATCGAAGCGGTGAGCTTAGCAATAGCGTCGAGCAGTACCTTGTGGCTGTCATCAACGGTCACGGACAGCTTCTGAAAATTTGTCCCCAGGCCGTCCAAGTTGTTTTGGACACGCCCAATGTTGCCGCGCACCAGGTTGACCTCAGTCCGAAACTCGTCTCGGAGCGTGGCACGAAGTGTATGGAAGGACATCTTGGTGACCGGATCAGTAAGTTTGTCGTCCAGATCCTTGTCCTGCTCGCTTCCTAACAGTGTTATAGTAGCAAAAATACCAAGTGACAATATATGTGGAAAATAAGTGGGAATCTCTCAACTACTGTTCTGAAACAAGGCAAGTTGTACCATTCCGAAGTAAATTAAGAGCAGCAAAAACTTACGCTCGTAGCAACGAACGACCAACCAAGATTGTGCGAGCGAATATCAAGAGCAACAGTCGATACGTGACACAGATGTTTTTGGTGGAGCTATGTGAGGAATCCTAACAATTCAGAATTTAAAGATTGTCTAGCTAGGTAGTAATCCAAACGAGACTCACAATGCCTAATTGCTGATCGATAAATATAAGTGAAGAGTAGATAGCAACACACGCACAAAGATATTGGGACTATTGCAATCAAAGGAATGAGCGATAACAAAACAATTTGTATGGATGCGAACGCTCGTATTGCAACAGTTCAAGGAGAGAGGCTAGCTAGTGCTCAGAATTTGGATATGAGGGCACAAGATTGCTCAAAAACTATGGTACGTGAACAGCAGCAGATGCAAAGATATAACAAAGCTCCAACAAAAGAATGTAACTCTATGGCCGAATATTTTTTTTTTGCTCTCTGTTTCTTTTGCTCTCTGTTTGTTTTTTTTTTCCACGGCCAAGCACTTTTTTTTTTTTGGCTTTGGATCTCACGGCCAAGTACTCACGAACTCACAGCCAAGCTTCTTGTGAACTCACGGCCAACTATTTGTTGAATCCACGCCAAAGCACTATTAATACGGCCGAACACTACTAATCGGCTAGGCTGATTTTTTTTTTTTTTTTTTTTTTGTCTTTTCTTTGTGTTGAACACACGGCCAGCCAACGACCGAAACAGCGATCTGGAACAGCACGCGCGCACCGGCGTGAACAGTGCGCGATTGTGAACAGTACCTTCACATGAACAGTGCCCTACAACGTGAACAGTGCACACGCAAAAAACTGGCCGTCCCAAAAAATTGCTATGAGCAGTCCCTCGAGCATAACAACGAGCTAGTCTCAATAGGTACGAGAGGTTCGCGAATAGATAGATGGGTTCATAAAGAAAAACAAGGTGCAATCTACTGATATAAGCAATGTTTAGTTGCACAGAAATAGGAAACAAGTACGAACACAAATATTTGTGGAAGGGGAAAACAAAAAGAGACGCGAACGGAACACGATCAGCAACTAAACACGATGAACGAGTGGATTAAGACCTAACAAAACGCACTAAAAAATACTGAATTAAACTACACGGAGGACGATATATATATTTTTTTGTGGCTTTTTCGGTGTATAGGACAGAAAAATAAACTACTAAATTACAGGTAAAGAGAGATTCTACCGAGTGGCCTGGAATCTGATACCACAATGATACGGGGTGGCCCGATCTTCTCGAGTAGAACCGTGGATAAATAGCGCTTGATGACGAATAACGCTCAGTTGTACACCACGCGCCAGTGCACGGACTTGCAGCTCTATGGATATTCGCCAACACGCACCGGGATGATCGCCGCGAGACCACGAGCGGAGATCGCCAAGCCCTCAATTCCCAGCGGAAAAGCAAACTTGACCTTAAAAATGCAGAACGAACAATTGATCGCCTAATTCTCTCCCAGAAGTCCTCGCATGAACTCTGATTTGGAAAGAACAAGCAATAGCTATGTTTCAATTCTTATGCATAAACTGGTCTACTTTACAATGGGGGTCTACCCCTCAATATATAGTTTCGGCCTGAGAACTATTCGGTGCTAATTTCCCATGTGGTACTATTTTGCACTATTACTATTCACACGTGCTACTGTTCATGCGGATTACTGTTCATGGGCCGACACTGTTCGCGTGGATTACTGTTCATGCCGGTTACTGCAGCGCGATTACTGTTCATGGCCCAATTGCCATTCGTGCCGCGGACTTGGGCTTCCTTCTTGGTTCCTCCATATGGGCTTTGTTCTTGACTGCTTGGGCCTTGATCCCTCGCTTGGCCGTATGGACATTGGCCCTCTCCTCTTTGGCTGAATGGGCCATAGGCCAGCGCCTTGACCTCCTCATTTGATCGCCTTCTTTGGATGACGGCCGCACATCCTTGATCGCCATCCATCGCTGAATCTTCAAAACTGAGCACAAACAAAACACTGTTTTTAGGTAGTATAAAATGCTCATTAAAATCAATGACATGTTCATTAACGAGCAAGTTCACCTGAGTTTGTAGTTTCTTGTCACATGCTCTTGTTATTGGTCCTGTCGACAACTCGAGGCATATATCATAAGCAGTAGGTGGAGGAGAAGAATGTGTCGTAGGGATGCCCTCATCAAGATGTATGGGGACCGGCGCCTATTATCTCTAAAGGCGGGCATAAACTTTATGTGATCTTCATTAATGATTATTCCTATTTTACATGGATTTTCCCTATGTCTAATCGTGGTCAGTTTCTTGCGATCTATCGTAGCTTTGCAATGATGGTTCGTACTCAGTTTGATTCTCCCATCCGTACTTTTCGCTGTGATTTTGCTGGTGAGTACTATTCTGGTGCTTTTAGACAGTTTCTTTTTGAGCAGGGCACTCTTTACCAGTCTTCCTGTCCTGGTGCCCATGCTCAGAATGGGGTTGCTGAGCGCAAACATCGGCATCTGATTGAGACTGCCCACACTCTTCACCTTGCCTCTCACGTTCCACCATAGTTTTGGGCTAAGGCTGTTTCTACGGCTGCATATCTCATCAATATGCAGCCTTCCACTGCTCTTAAGGGTGTCAGTCCGATAGAGCGTTTCTATTCTCGAGCCCCCCAGTACACTCACCTTCGTGTTTTTGGTTGTACTTGTTTTATTCTGCTGCAGCATCATGAACGCACGAAACTATCGGCCCAGTCAGTTGAGTGCGTGTTTCTTGGTTATAGTTCTGAGCATAAGGGTTATCGTTGCTGGGATCCTTCTGCTCGACGGATCAGAATTTCACGAGACGTTGTCTTTGATGAATCTCGACCTTTCTTCTATCGAGATTCAACTCCTCCTGTTTCCACCGTTGAGTCGATTTCATTATTGTCTCTTTCTGATTCTTCACCCATTTCTCCACTATCACAGTCTTCCCCTGGTCTGTCTCCAATGATGCCACCTGCGGCACCGCCTTTTGTTCCTGCAGCACCACCGTCTCATTTCTCTGGTATTCACTAGTCCAGGCATCCTTGTTCTACCTCAGCCTCCTCTCCTGGTATCTTGCCGATACCCACATCTGATCCTCTCACTGATGCTCCTCATTACGCCCTTCATGACCGGACATCTCTTCGACCTCTTGATTATCTTGGATTTGCTCCGATAGCTCATGCTCTCTCTCTATCACTGAGCCTAGTTCTTATCGTGAGGCTGCTCCTCATTCTGAGTGGCGGCTCGCTATGGCAGAGGAGCTTGATGCTCTTCGACGTACAGAGACTTGAGATATTGTATCGACACCTGTGCATGCTCGTCTGATCACGTGCAAGTGGGTGTACAAGATTAAGACCCACTCTAATGGTACTATTGAGCGCTACAAGAATTGCCTTGTGGCATGCGGTTTTCAGCAGGAGTACGGTCGTGACTACGAGGAGACTTTTGCCCCCTATTACCCATATGACTACTGTTCGCACTCTTGTTGCGGTTGCTTCTGTTCGCCGGTGGTCTATCTCTCAGTTGGATGTTAAGAATGCTTTTCTTAATGGTGTTTTGCATGAGGAGGTCTACATGCAATCACCACCTGGGTATTCTGTTCCAGATGGGCATGTCTGTCGTCTTTGTCATACTCTTTATGGCCTCAAACAGGCTCCTCGTGCCTGGTTTGTGTGTTTTACCTCAGTGATTACTGCTATTGGTTTCACTGTCAGTTCCCACGATCCTGCTCTTTTTGTCCATGTCTCATCTCGGGGTAGGACACTGCTTCTTCTGTATGTTCATGACATGCTCATCATTGGTGATGATTCCTCCTTCATCACATATGTGAAGAAGCATCTCAGTGAGCATTTTTTGATGACTGATCTTGGGTCTCTTATATACTTCCTTGGGATTGAGGTCTCTTCCGTGCCTGGGGGCTACTACCTCTCCCAGCAAAAGTATGTCTAGGATCTTCTTGACTGGTCTGGTCTGACTAACACTCGTACTGCTGAGATTCTCATGGAGTTATCCCTCCAGCTTTGTGCCACTGATGGAGATCTTCTTGAGGATCCTACTCGGTATCGCCATCTTGTTGGGAGTTTGGTGTATCTTGTGAGTACTTGTCCTGATATTGCTTATGTTGTTCATATCTTGAGTCGGTTCATGGCTCGTCCTACCCATCTTCACTACAGTCACCTTCTTCGTGTTCTTCGCTACTTGCGTGGGACTATCTCTCGTCATTTGTTTTTCCCTAGCTCTACCTCACTACGGCTTCAGGCGTACTCCGATGCGACCTGGGCTAGTGATCCTTCTTATCTTCGTTCTCTTTCTGCTTACTGTTTTTTTCTTGGCTCCTCCCTGATTGCCTGGAAGACTAAGAAGCAGACTGTAGTTTCCCGTTCGAGTGCAGAGGCTGAGTTGAGAGCTATGGCAGCAGTGACAACAGATGTTACTTGGTTGAGGTGGCTACTTGAAGATTTTGGAGTGTCTGTGATGGGACCTACGACTATTTTATCTGATAGTACAGGTGGTATCAATATTGCCCGGGACCCAGTGAAGCATGAGCTCACCAAGCACATTGTTGTGGACGCTTCATACACTCGCTCACAGGTGCAGGAGGGAGTACTTGCTTTACAGTTTGTGCTATCAGAGTTATAGGTTGCTGACTTCTTCATGAAGCCACAGACTAGGGCACAACATTTGTATTTTCTCTCCAAACTCAGTGTGTGTGATCCACCATGAGTTTGAGAGGGAGTGTTAGAATATGACTTTTTTGTATTTCCTTATCTGTATATAGAAACCCCCCTTATACATCCCTATATATATTGCCCATTGGGCCCTCTTGAATATACACACAATATTCATAACAGAACTCACAATCAATGAATGTTAAATTCACACGTGAATTTTAAACTGAGATCTCATAAATATATACATTAATGGATAATGGGGCATGTCTACCACATTACGTGACCAATGTTCTGCTGAATTTAGTTTCAGAATGCTTGGATTGTTTGTTCATCTCGTTAAGTGTTCGACTAAAACTGTCCATTTTCTCCACTTTTATTTGGTATTCAGCCAATGCCATGATGACCATCCAGAAGAAGTTTTCTGTGAAGAGAAACTGGGTGGGTGATCCATGTGCCCCTATATCTTTTGCATGGGATGGCTTGAACTGTACTTATACTCCCAGCGATCCTCCGAGAATAGCAGCCTTGTGAGTTCTCAATGAACGCAATCTCTCCATGTATATGCTGTCAAAAAATTTGTAAAGTTGCACCAGAAACTAAAGAGATGAAAATAAAATAAGCATACAGTTCGATTTGTATGATGATTGTTTCATCTTCCTTGCAGAAACTTGTCATTCAGTGGATTGGTTGGTGAAATTGACGCTTCTTTTGGTCAGCTAACATTGCTCCAACACTTGTACGTTGTATATTCCTCGGACTATACAAAGAGTTATTGCGTTAGTAGTTAGTTACTGAATTAGTGCTTGCAGATTTGAACATGTATGGCCATTGACCGCTCAATACTCTGGAAGATCTTCCGGTAAACTTCAGTAAAAAAATTACCATATGAAACCTAGAAGCTACAAATCTGTAAAAATATCATTTTATCAGTTGAATTTTGTTATCGAACTGTGTTGGTCTGACCTTTTCAAACATGGTAAGCATGTCAAATCTTGAGTTCGGTACTTTTTGTACTTGAGTGTCTAGTATTAAATATCTCGCGCCCAAAAGTTTAAACTGTTGAAAACAGGGGCATTTATTCTATCATACATGTTAGAATAGGACTCTTTTGTATTTTCTTATCTATATATGAAAACCCCTTTGTACATCCCTATATATATTGCCTAATGGGCCCTCTTGAATATACACACAATATTCATAACAATACATTCATAAACATTTGTTTATAAGTGCTTCATGTTGCTTATCTCGCCCCAAAAGTTTATGCTGTTGAAAACAGGGGTATTTATTCTATCATACTCAACATTTGTTTATATTTGCTTCATGTTGCTTTGCATTTCCAGGGATCTGTCTCACAACAATCTGTCAGGATCAATACCTGATTTTCTGGGCCAAGTGCCATCACTTACATTTCTGTATGTGTTCCTGCTGATACAACTTAGTTTTTGCAAAATGTATAGCACAGAGCCCTTTTTATATTTAGTTTCATCATCTCTCTCATAGGGATTTGTCAAGCAACAATCTCAGTGGATCAATTCCTAGGAGTCTGCTAGAAAAATCTCAGGACGGGTGGCTGAAACTAAGGTTTGCACCTGTTTCCTGTATATCTTTTGTACAACATCATGCATGCCTTGATGGAGGCAATTGATAGCAATAAATATTTCCTTCGAATATAATGTATATAGTTTGGACTTGTTAGCTCAATCCAGATAATCTGGGTATATTCCCATTATAAATTCATATAGTTGCTAAATTTATTTGACTAGGTCCCAATACTTTTGATTTTGTCAATCAATTTCGTATCAGTTGCTTTTAGTTAAGGTAATCCTTGAAGTGATATCAGTGAACTACTGAATTAACTGATTCTTTGTTCATCAAACTATTACGAATAGTACTTGCAATAAGTTTATTGTGCCAGTCGTGCTGCTGTTATCAAATAAGAGAGGAAGGACTATTTTGATGAAAGAGGCAATTTAGTAATTTAGCACCCTACAGTTTTCAAGAGAGTATAAATGATTCTTTAAACTTCTAATATAATAACTCAAATCTCTCCAGAATTATTTTCTTTTGGGGATTTTGGTGGTGGTGTTGGGGTGCGCGTGTGTGCGTGTGTAATTCTAGTGTGACATAGAGGGCCACATTTTATTTATTTGAATGTCATGCGAACATTTTTGGATTCTTCTTTTTCACTCATAAGCTAGGAGCTCGTATATACTGATGTCTAACTCTGAAGGTATCATGTGGCATTCCAAGCTTTCGTTCACCCATCAGCATTCTGTTTTCTAGGATGGACAATAACCCAAACCTTTGTGAAACTACCTGCAACCCAATTCCGAACAAAAAGAACAAGACAAACCTTGTACTTGAGATTGTTGTCCCAGTAATTGCTGCAATAGTGCTACTGTCTGTGGCTCTACTTGTGCTTGTCATTTGGCACAGAAGAAAGAAGAGAGCAGGTAACTAAGTTAAAAGTACCCCATGAACAGTAGCATTACTAAGGGAATTTAGCGTGCTTGCTTGGCATTCATCCTCCATGTGTGCTAAAATATGATAAGTGCTTATGCTGCCTCCAGATGTGGCTCGTTCAGCTAATCCATTCGAGAACCGGAGGTTCAAGTACAAGGAACTCAAGGTCATCACAAATGACTTCAACAATGTAATTGGAAGGGGTGGGTTCGGCCTTGTCTATGCTGGCTGTTTGGAGAATGGAATTCCTGTTGCTGTGAAGATGCGGTTAGAGGCATCTTCACAAGGGAATACAGAGTTTTTGGCTGAGGTACATACATGTACATTAACTGTTCAAATCAATGGATTAATAGTTATGTATCATTGGGTCAGGATTTCACAATCTTCACAAAGTTCATCATGAATTATCATATACATTTTTGCAGGTTCGGCACTTGGCCAGGGTTCATCACAGGAACATGGTGTCCTTAATTGGCTATTGCAAGGATAAGAAACATCTAAGCCTTGTCTATGAGTACATGGATGGGGGAAGCCTAGCGGACCGGCTCAGAGGTTGGCAGATTGTTGGACCCGGATTTCCTAAATCCAAATCCTCTATGAAAGCACTGTGTTATTCCCTGGATCGGTAGATAGCACTCACAGGCACATTGCTAAATTATCTCATACATATCGTAAGACCAAACCATTCAGTAATACAACACATCAGAGTAACATAGACCACTTCAGATCAAGCTTTACAAAAGAGCCGAAAAGGATAAACTGAGCACAAAACAAGAATACAACGTAAACTACAGCGGAAGCCAAAAAAAAAAGGAGGGGTAGAACTCATCTCCTCGTAGGCAAGCAACTGGGCAACCTGTGTACGACGAATATTAACCAAGAGCTGGATAATATCGGTTGTACGCAGGTACCAACGAGTCCACTTAGACTGGGCGAGACCTAGACTATAGAACTATACTACTTGCCACGACCAGGCCTGGAATCACCCGGGAGGTCCTCCAAGACCACCCAGGAGGTCCTCCACTACTCCTCTTCGTTTCCTTGTCCCTCAGCCTTTGGGTCTTCATAGTAGGCGTAGTCTCCTTCATCCACATCATCTGAAGGGTTGGGGAGAGAGCGAGAATGAACACAACTTCCGTGCTCGCGAGCCAACACACAATGCAATTATATACATGCAAGGCTTAACAAGGATGGCTCGGCTCTTTTATTTGCTAAAGCAACATTTTCAATTATCATAATTACAACGTCCTATCACTTAGCATTTTTAACAAACTGCATTTTGCTAAAGAGAGTAATTGTGCAGTATTTGTATCAGCAGAGGGTACCTCCACCTTCATGCTTATTTTGATTATGGGTTCATCCACCATTTGACCACACTAGGTACGACCACCCAGGAAACATCCAAACTCAGGGCTAGATGAGCCCGCCACACTTTTCATACCGCCCACAAGGTTTTTTTAAATAGAACTAATTCAAGTTAAGTTCCTATGTCCGCCTTTGACCGTAAGCACGGCTGTTTAAACAGTTTAGACTCTGCAGAGGTTGTACACTGTACCCACAAGAGATAGTCATACTCGTTACCCCACATGATTCCTTAGTCATGTAGTTGAGCGACCATCACAGTAACCTTTCAAAATATCTTGCCCTTTCCGACATCTCACCCATATGGGGTTACGCCTATAGGTTGTGCGGGGTGTTCACTACAAGGACTAACGCAGTCACAACGACTAGCACAGCTGGCAACTTCACCATACCGTGGTGCCCCTTTCAAGCCGGAACACATCCGCCACTTTCACATCCCCAATCCCCTCCATGAGATGACTTCCAGGGTTTAATAAGTTTACTAAGCCAAGTTGCACTTTGCAGACTTGTGGTTGTACTTGTTTTACACAGGAGTTCGTGACAAGATTGAGTCCTTAATTCATCCGGGCGGTTCATACCACATACCAACCACTCCCGTGCTCGACGGCACCCACCACATTTCTGCCAGACAAGATGTGGTATTTAGCAGAAGGGTTTTGAGGAGTAAAACCAAATTACCACGTTTATCTCAGTCATGGACCACCCATGACTACCCAAACTATTTTCATGTTTGAAGAGATGATGACTGGAGCATTTTAATGCCCCGGTGCTTAAGCAAGACTAGCATGTTGCTTAAGCACAACCTACAATTAGACAACAAGTGGGTGATTAACTACCTTGAACTTTAACATACATTTGCTTAAAGAACTAAAGCATGCAATTTGCTATTTTAATGAATATAATTTGCACAAAAGTAGGCTCAATATGATCAAAGTATTGACTCGCCTTGGTTAAAGGCAGAAGGGTCTTCGAGGTCTTGTGCTTGGTCCTACTAAAGATCTCCTACTTCTTCGAGCTCTACTCGGACGAACGTACCGGAAAGAGGAGCAAACAGAGGGAACAAATAACTAAACAAGAAAGAAAAGAACCCTTGAGTTAAAATAAGATCAGAGCCAAAAAGCAAGAACTTGAGTTTAGACAAACTTAGAGGGAGGTCCCAACGGGAGAGAGGTCCAAATGGGAGGGAGGTCCAAACGTGAAACTTACTCGGAAGCAAGGGAGTGGTAAGAGAAGGAACAAGGGCATAGGGGCCCTTTTATAGGTAGTCAAGTGGGCTTGGAGTTGTTGGGGCGGCGAGAGGAACGCATAGTTTCGAGGTGGCGTTGGCGTGGGCGTGGGCGCACTGGCTTAGAGGCGACAGGGCGTGAGGCAGGTGGCTACAGGGAAGGGCGTCAGAGGAGCGGCGACTTTGGAGGACCGGTTGGTGCGGGCATGGGGCTTGGATCGAGCACATTGGTGCGGCAAGGACGGCAATGATGACCATGGCGTGGGTGCGGTGGAGGGATGACGCACGGGAGAATCGACGGGGCGAATAAGGGTGCTGAAGTTGCGAAGGGTAGGGGAGTGGGTGTGGTGCAGAAATGGCAGGGAGTTGGTGGCGCAGAGGGAGCGGGTGCGGTGCAGTAGAGAGCACGAGGGGTAGTAGTGAGTTGAGAAGAGTAAAACAAACGACAAGAGGAGGAGCAACTGCTCAACGATTTTGAGTGGTCGGTAAGGAGGTCTAAACCAAGAGGGAGGTCTAAACTGAGAGGGGGATCCAATTGAGAGGGAGGTCCGGAGGGGGTCCTGAGGGGAGGTAGAGGGTGGTCTTTGCAAAAAGGCCAAGAGGGTAGTCTTTGCAAAAAGGCCAAGAGGGTGATCTTTGGAAAAAGGGAGATCGTGACCCAGAGGGTGGTCTTGACCAAGAGGGTTGATGAGGATCTAATAATCCTCATTTAGTTATTTATTCGTAATTCCAATTATGGGTAATAATGACGTCATATAGTTCTTGAGTATACCCCTTATTTCATAAGGGAGAAGATGGAGATCGTAAGTATTTCTACGACCACCCCATAGTCGTAGGACTTTCTACAACTACCCCCTGATCATAAGTCTTTCTATGATCAATATGTGACCGTAAGCCTTTCTACGACCACCATCTGGTCGTAAGCTCTTCTACGACCACCACCTGGTCGTATGCCCCTAGTCGAAGAGGTTTACAGACATGTGGGCCTAATTGACTAGGGGATCTTCCGCACCATATCTGTAGATATGTGCAGTAAATTACACTATTATTCTCTGAGATAATGGCACGATTTAACCCTCTGTCATGGTGATAACTGCCTAGCAACGTGGGAACGTTACTACTCCCACAATAATCACCAGAAACGGCTCCATTATCTGCAGTATTAAAGCACCCTTTGAACTAGAGAGACGCCAGCCCATTCCACGGACTGTATAAAAGGCGGGATCATCAGGAGGAGAGGAGAGACAGAATCAAGAGTCTAGGACATTACACTCTAGCTTCACTCTTGATCTTGTAAACCAGTATACTCAATACATACACATAGGAGTAGGGTTGTTATTCTCCCCAAAGAAGGCTCAAACCTATATAAAAATCCCTGTGTCTCTCTCTGTATGATTTTGAGCCTTGAGGAACCCCCAAATCAAATAATCTTTACATAAGTTCGATTCTAAAACACCGACAGTTGGCGCTGACCATGGGGATCTTCGATTCATCAGCTTTTCTTCACTTCTTCCCAATTCTCATGCTCCCATGGCAGCAAAGTGGAACGAGGAGAACTGATTCGACTTGGCCGATTACGCGGATATCGACATGGATGCCGGTTTCGACTACAAGCGGAGTATCGCATCATCCGATGGTAATGTTGCCTCCGGAGATCATTCTCCAGGAGACCATACCACCGATGGAGTTGAGGAGGGATCCTTATCCCCCACAACGATACGTTCGAACGAGGAACCAGCTTCCTCAGAGGGCAAGGGTCAATCCGACCCCAACCAGGACTGCAACAGGACAGACTCAGAACATGGTGAGGGATCCCCCTCTAAATGTTCAAGTCCATCTGAGACAGTCTGACCTGGCACGACAAGTCCTGGAGGTAATCATCCCGGAGCTTCATCAGCACCTGGTGGTCGTCTCTCTCAGGATAGCCCCACAAATGATGGGGTCGAGCATGCTTTTCCTGCGAGTTAGACCATCCCATCACAGGGCTCACCTGCGAACGGAGACGGTTATAACCCAGAATTCCCCTTCTTGCAGGGGTTTGCTCCAAGTCGCCAGATGGTGTCCTTTGAGTACTCCTCAAGCGAGGAGGTCTCAAGCGCATGTGGAGATCATCAACGGGAGGTCTTCGTCCTTCCCTCAGGTGATGATCACTCTCCTAGAGACAGGACTGAGGATGCTCCCCAACGATCACACGCTATGACCACTCATGGCAATGGTAAGGGCACCGCCGGTGACGAACAGAGTCAACACTCTGATGAGCGTGAGAGAAATTCTTGAAATGCTCGCACTCCACTGAGTCAAACTCGAGATTCTGGTATGGATGTTTCTGAAGCAACCCGACAGAGAAGAATCATTGCCCAGAGAAATCTGCCTGGGCGTGTTCATTATCAGTCGGAAGAAGCTCAAGAGCTCTAGTGCATCAACGATCTTCTCGAGAACCCATCTCGAGAACTTGCTCGAACGCCTGGCTATGACCTCTTTGCTGAAGAAATCGCACAAAGGCTTCGGAGCACGATGGCCAAACACGAGCACCCTCACCAACGTCAACCCCGAAGTCATGACGGTACAACTTCGTCTACTTCCAGTCACTCGAATAACTCACCGCATGGGGATCGCCATGACATCAAGTCACCATGCTCTCCTGACCTTCACTCCGGTCGAAGGAAAGTTCCTCGAACGACTGATGATCGACAAGCTCCCAAGAGAGGAGATCATTCACCACTATGGGCTAGAAATCTGTGATAGCGGATGGAATACGAGGAGTATTTTCCTCGTAAGGATGAGACCTATTATAGGTCGGGTCCGCCCATGACCGGGTATCGTCGCGTACGATCACCTAGTGACATCAATCCTTCCTTTCTGCAAAGAAGGAATCAAGAAGTTATTACTAGATGTCAAGCTTTTTCACCTAACCTCCGAGTAGTTCGCTAGCCGCCTCGGTTTCGACCAATGAACATGGAGAAGTTCGATGGATCCCAAAACCCCATTGAATTCCTCCAGATCTACACAACCGCGGTCCGAGTAGCAAGAGGAGGAGAGCATGTAATGGCAAATTACCTTCCTACTATGCTCGAGGGATCTGCTCGATCGTCGTTATTAAATCAGCCACTCGAGTCGATCTATTCATGGCAGCATCTCTGCGACCTCCTATTGGCTAATTTTCAAGGCACTTACCATCGCCCTAGGAAGGAGGACGACCTGCATAGGATGAGACAGAACGACCACGAGACTCTGCGCCAGTTCATTCGACGCTTCAGTCAGGTGCGAAATTCCATTCCTGATGTTTCTGATTCTTCTGTCATCAGAGCTTTCAAGCAGGGAGTCCATAGTAGGAGAATCATGGAGGATATCGCCTTAAATCCTCCTGCCACTATTGCTGAACTCTTTGAGATGGCTGATCGATATGCTACCGCTACTGAAGCAGTCGAGTGGAACGACACCATCGATCGAGATAATAAAATTCCTCAAGAGGTAGGCGAAAGTGGTAAGAAGAAGGACAAAAAGGCCAAGAAATCCAAGAACAAGGCGAAGGGCCAAAAACTTCAAGCCAACGGTTCCAAGGAGGTCTTGGCCGTGAGCGATAAAAATCCTCAAGGCTCCAAGCCATACTCTGATCGAGGCAAAGGTAAGCGCCCCGAACAGAAGAACGACAAGCCTAGGTGGTGTCCTTTCCATAAAAAGGAAGGACATGATCTTCGCAATTACTGAGTTTTTCAACGAAAACTTGAGGACTACCACAATGGCAAAGGACCACTTCCTACTCTCGAGGAGGTGGGACAAGCCAGTGGTCATACACAGTCAGACGACAACGAGGAGATGCCATTCCAAGATCCCAAACACACCATCGAGCACATCTATGGGGGATCATCGGCATACGAGTCAAAACGATAGCTCAAGGCTGTCGAGTGTGAGGTAACTCCATTGACCCTCCTCTTGTCAATAAACTACCGAAGTGGTCGAAAGTCACCATCTCTTTCGAGAAGGGTGACTGCTCGATCCTTTCGACTCAACCAGGTTGTTTTCCGATTGTGGTCGAGCCCACCATCAATAACTGTCGAGTAAATCGAGTGTTGATTGATGGTGGTAACTCGTTAAACATTTTGTTTACGAGTACCCTGGACGAGATGCAAGTACCCAGGACTAAGGTAAGACTGGTACAATACTCTTTCCATGGTTTTATCTGGGTCTTCGGCCAAATCTATTGGCCAAGTTTCTCTTCCTTTAACATTTGGTTTCCCAAGTAATTTCAGGACAGAGAAGATCTCCTTTGATGTGGTCGATTTCGATACGGCATATAACGCCATACTCGGACGGCCAACTTTAGCAAAATTCTTAATCGCTACTCATTATGGGTATCAATGTCTTAAGATGCTAGGTCCTAAAGGAGTAATCACAATCCATTGTGATAAAAAGATGGCACACACGTGTGACCGTTGGTCCCTCGAGATGATTGGCCAGATACCACCTCGAGAAGAAAACAAAGGGCAGCATTCGACCAAGCAGTCAATGCCTAAAGCTGCACCTAAGCCGAATGACTAGGTCAAGGAGGCTCCTTTGGTCCTAGAGGAGCCCTCGAAGATTGTTCGCATCGGGGATACTTGCGACCACAAATAGGAAGACGCCCTCATCACTTTCCTCTGGGCAAATGTAGATGTCTTCGCGTGGCAAGCATCCGACATGCCCAGAGTCCCCAGGGAAGTGATCGAACACAGGCTAGCTCTACGGCCTGACAAAGTACTTGTAAAAAAAATTACAAAGATTTGCCTCTGATCAACAAGATACTATAAGGTCAGAATTGGACAAGCTACTTAAAGCAGGCTTTATAAGAGAAGTCAACCACCCAGAGTGGTTGGCCAACCCTGTAATGGTTAAGAAGTCTAATGGAAAGTGGCGAATGTGTGTAGACTTCACTTACCTTAATAAAGCTTGTCCAAAAGATGATTTCCCTTTACCTCGCATCGATCAGTTGGTTGATTCTACTTCTAGTTACGAAACATTAAATTTTCTAGACGCATATTCTGGCTACCATCAGATTAATATGTTTCTAGAAGATGAAGAAAAGACCACATTTATTACTCCATTTGGAATATTTTGTTACGTCAAAACACCATTTGGTTTAAAAAATGTTGGTGCTTCTTTTCAACGCTTGATGTAATCGACTTTTTCACCTCAACTAGGCCAAAATTTAGAAGCCTATGTTGACAATCTAGTCGTACAAAGCATCAAGCGGCTTAATCATGTTTTCGACCTATAGGAGACATTCGACAACCTCAGAAAACACCGCCTGAAACTCAATCCCGAGAAGTGTGTGTTTGGAGTCTCTTCAGGAAAATTGCATGGATTCCTAATCTCTGTACGAGGAATCAAAGCAAATCTTGAAAAGATAAAGACCATTGTGCAAATGCGCTCTCCAACCATGAAGAAAGAATTCCAAAAACTCACAGGATGCATGGCGGCTTTAAGTTGTTTCATTGCACGTTTGGGAGAAAAACGACTACCTTTTTTCAAAATTCTAAGGAAGCATGAGGGTTTCGAGTGGTCGAAAGAGGCAAACGCTGCCTTTGAGGATGTCAAGAGATATCTTACGAGTGCTCCTGTTCTAGTTTCTCGGAAACCAGAAGAGACGCTCTTAATTTATCTAGCTGTCACGACACATGCAGTGAGCGTAGTACTGGTCGTAGAGCGTGAAAACGTCCAACGACCGGTTTACTACGTAAGTGAAGCTTTGCACGGGCCTAAGGAGCGTTACCCTCAGGTTTAAAAACTTTTATATGCCCTCCTCATGTCTTCGAGAAAACTGCGGCATTATTTTCAGGCGCACAAGATAATTGTGCCCTTTGAGTTTCCCTTGGGAGTGATCCTCCATAATAGGGAAGCAGCGGGACATATGGCTAAATGGTCAGTAGAACATGGGGAGTTCGACCTCCATTTCGTGTCCCGAACGACCATTAAATCCCACATATTGGCAAACTTTGTCGCCGAATGAACAAATCCTAAACCTATTCAGGATCCCCAGCACGATACCCACGACCAGTGGACGATGTACTTTGACGGGTCACTTACTTTAAGTGGCTCGGGGGCTAGGGTGGTCCTAGAATCTCCTAACGGAGAGACCTTAAAGTATGTCATTCAATTAAACTTTCAGGCCACTAACAACGTGGCAAAATACAAAGGTTTGCTGGCTGGCATACGAGCTGCAAAAGCGCTCGCGATTCGACGACTACTCATGAGAGGAGACTCTCAACTAGTCGTCAATCAGGTCAGAAAAGAGTACCAGTGCTCTAATCCAACCATGTCTCGGTACTTATCGGAGGTCCGAAAGCTTGAAAAGCATTTTTTTCGGTTTTGAGGTACAATTTATCCCTCGAAAGGATAATTTTCTCGCAGACCAGCTTGCTCGAATGGCTTCTTCCCGATCTAAAGTACCAAAAGGAGTCTTCTTGGAGAAACTCCAGAAGCTGTCTCTGGTCAAAACAACAGAGACACCTCCTATTGAGACTGTCTCTCTAGAATACGAGGATACCTGGATGAATCCCATCTATACGTATCTTCAGATGGGTTATATACCTGACAATGATCTCGAGGCAGATTGCTTATCCCGAAAGGCCAAAATATATACTTTGGTCAAAGGAGTCCTCTATAAACGAGGCACTCAAGGGGTACTCATGCGATGCATATCGCAGAGAGAAGGATTAAAACTCCTTCACGATATTCACGAGGGCATCTGTAGAACTCATGCTTCCTACAGAATGCTGGTCAGAAAGGCCTTTCAACAAGATTTCTACTGGCCAACAGCTCTCTACGATGCTAAAGAGCTGGTTAAGAAATGTGTACAATGCCAGTTTCATAGCAGGCAACTACACCAACCGGCTCAGGCATTGCAAACAATCCCTCTATATTGGCCTTTTGCGACCTGGGGTCTCGACATCCTAGGTCTGTTTCCTAAAGTTCCAGGTGGTTTTGAGTTCTTCTTTATGGCTATTGATACGTTCACAAAGTGGATTGAAGCCGTACATGTGACTGGGATAACAATGGAAGCAGCAAAAAGGTTCATGATGAGAAGCGTGATCACTCGGTTTGGGGTCCCAAGTCGAATAATCACAAATAATGGTAAGAAATTTTGAGTGCAAAATTTCAGGAAATTTGCAATGAGTTGGGTACCAAGTTGTGTTACGCCTCTGTTGCCCATGCCCAAAGCAATGGGGCAGTCGAATAAGCGAATGGCCAAATAATGCAAGGAATCAAAACTCGAGTCTTCGACTGGCTTGTCAAGCGCTTGGGGGCTTGGGTTCAAGAATTACTCTCAGTATTATGGGCAGTTCGTATGACTGCTAGTCGAGCTACAGGTGAAATACCTTTTTTCCTAGTTTTTGGTGCCAAAGCCATGCTTCCACCAGAACTAAAGATCAGGTCAACAAGCCTTGAAACTTTCAATGAGTCAACCCAGGAACAACTTCGAGCGGATGACATTAACCTTCTCAAAGAGAAGAGAAATCAAGCCTAAATCCGTTTAGCAGTCTACCAGCAAGCCCTGCGCAAATACTACAATCATAAGGTCCAATCTCGCAGCCATGCTGTAGGTGACTTGGTATTGAGGAAAATTCAATCCCAGTCTAATCGGAACAAGCTTTCCCCAAGTGGGAAGGTCCTTACACAATGGTCGAAGTTATGCAACCAGGTTCGGTATGACTGGCAATGGAAGACGGTCGAATTCTCACAAATTCTTGGAACATCGACCAGTTACGCAAATTTTATGTGTAACCGACCAACCCTTCAATAAAGAATCAGGTCCTTTCTATCTTTATTGTCTTACTTTGAGTAGCGCTTTGACAAAAAAAATTGACCATTCCCTGGTCGTAAGTTCTCCTACGACCAGTACCCACAATACCTTTACACTGGTCGAAAGGATGGTGACATCACCTAGTCGAAGTCTTTCCACTCTGCATGTGGTCCTACCCACTAGAAGGAACTTCCTAGTGTTGACTTGTGGTTGTACTTGTTTTACACAGGAGGTCGTGACAAGATTGAGTCCTTAATTCATCCGGGCGGTTCATACCACATACCAACCACTCTCGTGCTTGACCGCACCCACCACCTTTCTGTCAGTGCAGATGTGGTATTTAGCAGGAGGGTTTTGAGGAGTAAAACCAAATTACCACGTTTATCTCTGTCATGGACCACCCATGACTGCCCAAACCATTTTCATGTTTGAAGAGATGATGACTGGAGCATTTTAATGCCCCGGTGCTTAAGCAAGACTAGCATGTCGCTTAAGCATAACCTATAACTAGTATTTACCACATAGTTACTAGAGTGATGATGGAATAATGGATTCAAATTATCAAGGATGGCATATTTATAATTAGACAACAAGTGGGTGATTAACTACCTTAAACTTTAACATACATTTGCTTAAAGAATTAAAGCATGCAATTTGCTATTTTAACGAATATAATTTCCACAAAAGTAGGCTCAATATGATCAAAGTATTGACTCGCCTTGGTTAAAGGCAGAAGGGTCTTGGAGGTCTTGTGCTTGGTCCCACTGAAGATCTCCTGCTTCTTTGAGCTCTACTCGGACGAACGTACTGGAAAGAGGAGCAAACAGAGGGAACAAATAACTAAACAAGAAAGAAAAGAACCCTTGAGTTAAAATAAGATCAGAGCCAACAAGCAAGAACTTGAGTTTAGACAAACTTAGAGGGAGGTCCCAACGGGAGGAAGGTCCAAACGTGAAACTTATCTGGAAGCAAGGGAGCGGTAAGAGAAGGAACAAGGGCATAGGGGGGCCTTTTATAGGCAGTCAAGTGGGCTTGGAGTTGTTGGGGCGGCGAGAGGAACACGTAGTTTCGAGGTGGCGTTGGCGTGGGCGCATTGGCACGGAGGCGACAGGGCGTGAGGCAGGTGGCTGCAAGGAAGGGCGTCAGAGGAGCGGCAACTTTGGAGGGCCAACTGGCGTGGGCATGGGGCTTGGACCGGGCACATTGGTGCGGCGAGGATGGCAATGCCGGCCTTGGCATGGGTGTGGTGGAGGGATGACGCACATGCGAATCGACGGGGTGAGGAAGGGTGCTGAAGTTGCGAAGGGTAGGGGAGTGGGTGTGGTGCAGAAATGGCAGGGAGTTGGTGGCACAGAGGGAGTGGGTGCGGTGCAGCAGAGAGCACGAGGGGTAGTCGTGAGTTGAGAAGAGCAAAACAAACGACAAGAGGAGGAGCAACTGCTCAACGATTTTTGAGTGGTCGGTAAGGAGGTCTAGACCAAGAGGGAGGTCTAAACTGAAAGGGGGATCCAACTGAGAGGGAGGTCCGGAGGAGGTCGTGAGGGGAGGTAGAGGGTGGTCTTTGCAAAAAGGCCAAGAGGGTGGTCTTTGCAAAAAGGGAGGTCATGACCCAGAGTGTGGTCTTTGCAAAAAGGGAGGTCATGACCCAGAGGGTAGTCTTTGCAAAAAGGGAGGTCGTGACCCAGAGGGTGGTCTTGACCAAAAGTGTGGTCTTTGTAAAATGTCCAAGAGGGCGGTCTTTGCAAAAAGGGAGGTCGTGGGAGGAGGTCCTGAGAGAAGGTCCTAAGGAGGAGGAGGTCCTGACGACGGGGAGGTCCTGAGGGAGGTGGAAGTCCTAAGGACGGGGAGGTCCTGAGGAGGAGGAGGAGGTCCTGAGGACGTCCAAGAGAAAAAGGGCCAAAACGGCTAAGGGAGAAATTCTTACCTGAATTTGAGTTTTGGAAATCAAGGAGGTTGAAACACAAACCCGAGCTTAAAGAAGCTATAGGGTTTGAAACCACTCAAAAATGACAGACGAAGGAAAACGAATACCAACTTAGCAAACACCATTCACCGGTCGAAAACGGGAATGTTACATAGATTTTGCCCCCCATCATGCTGCATAAGTGCGAAATTAAGTTCAGCGTGATTGCGTAGTATGTTCTTCTCAAGTAAATTTCAGCTGATCCAATGTCGCTGTGTTTGCTATTAAATAAATTGACACAAGTTCAGGGGTATGCATGCCCCCCCAAAAAACTAAGCCTGCAATGTGAAGCAATGACTACCTTTTGCAAATAAAACTAAAGAGTAATATTTTACTCTTAAGAGTCTCAAGATGGCAGCATTTATACTTCTGCTATATGACCAGACTTGCAACATGGAATAATTTAACAAACACTGTTCGCATATAGTCCTCAATAACCAAACAGATTGTTTAGCCAATTTGAATGAGCATGCAAGCTGGCTCAACCACCAAACAAATTATTTACCCAATATTAATGAGGTAAATATGAAATACATGATTTGTTACTATAACATCAAGTTAATTTGGTTGCTTGCACCAACTAGTTGGTTCAAAAGCTCAAACTGTTAGCAAACAACAGCATGTATATACTGCCAAGCATACTTGAAAAAGGTTATATGTGGTCTAGTACTGCATCAGGTTACCAGACCAATCCTTTTAACAGTCTAACTAGATTCCCTTATTTAATTGTTTGTTCACAGGTCAAGAAGCTTCTCTCACTGAACCCCTCAATTGGCTGCAACGCCTTAAGATTGCACTGGACTCTGCCTATGGTACACAGCAAGTTTTGATTTTTGCAAATGTGGGCTGATGCCCATATGCGCATGGAAACATTCCCCTTTAATACTTCAAATATTCGACATTATTATCATCCAACCATCATCTATGTTCGACTGTTCCATGTTTAAAGTGTCCATGCATGTAGGACTGGAGTACCTGCACAAGTCCTGCAGCCCGCCATTGATCCATAGAGATGTGAAGACCCAGAACATCCTTCTTACTGCAAATCTTGAGGCCAAGATATCGGATTTTGGGCTGGCAAGAGCTTTCAGCAGTGAAATGAGAACACACACAACCACCCAGCCAGCTGGTACCCCTGGATACCTCGACCCAGAGTATGCATGTTCTTGACCCTAGTTTCAGTATTTTTGTTGGAATGACTGCAGCGCACATTTAGTACAGAAGAGTCTGATGCCAGTGTTAACCCTGAGCAGGTACCATGCAACCTCTCATCTAAGTGAGAAGAGCGATGTGTACAGCTTTGGAGTTGTTCTTTTGGCGCTCATCACAGCCCGGCCAGCGATCATCCCCATCAACAACACGGAGAGGAAAAGCATTGCGCAGTGGGTGCGCGAGAGGCTGTCAGAAGGAGATATTGAGTGTGTGACTGACCCGAGGATAAGAGGAGATTGTGATGTGAACTCGGTAGGGATGGTGGCAGAACTGGCGCTGCAGTGCACGGAGCGCGCGGGACGAGACCGGCCAACGATGACGGAGGTTGTAGACGGTCTAAGGGAGAGCTTGCAACTGGAGACCTCGTCGCGTTCCATGAGGTGCAGCTCAATTGGGATAAGCGGTTCGGCATCTGCTGACGCCGAATCTGTTGGTGTGCTTGAGGCAGAACAGATCGGAGAAACATCAGCGCGGTGACATGGCAGAATTGCCCGTCCTCGATCTTAATTTACTTGGAAAGTATGGATTATTAGCACATTACATAATAAAATTGCTCTTGAATTGCTGTGCTTGCTGTGTGATCATCAAATCTGCCGACCAGGGACTAACCACGAACGTTTCCCTGTTCGGTTCATCAGCTAGCTAGCACTTTGCTTCTCTTTTTTTTTGTGAGAAATGTTCAAATGTTACTGCACCACATTACTAAGTTTGACTACATTCTATAGTGATAACATTCAATGACACTTGAGACCATTTGTTGTTGTTTGATGCCCAGCCATGAGCCCATGACGGCAAGAGTGAACAGTAGCAAAGAAAGTGATGGAGCAGATAATTGTCACAAGCACGTAGGATTGGAAGGTGATTACACTCACACTAGGCCTCGATCATTAACTGTTTATTCTTGCAGAGACCTCATTTTATTCGCAGTTACTGTAAGATACAGCATACATATGCAGAGCATACAACAAATTATTAATCCGCAGCGATGTATTTATACATGGACAGAGAAGTAAGTCAAGCCCAGTACTTGACGTAGCTGCTGTAGTTGCTCTCCTTGTCGTAGAACCGGTCCCAGAGCATGACGCCGCCGTAGTTGGCCGCCTTCTGCACCACCCGGATCACGCCGTAGTATAATTCCTTGGGGTAGAAGTACCCGTTCTTGTCCACCTTCTCCGACGCAGGCAGGCCAAAGTAGATCCGGCTGGCCGGGTACGCCGCCGTCCACTTGTCCCACGCCTGCTCCCAGTGCATGCTGCAGTCCGCGTCGTCGTAGAACCGCACGTGGATGCGCTCGAAGATCCCCGTCGCGAGCGCCCCCTCGACGTGCCGGTCCGGGAGCGCGCACCGCGGCGTCGCCGTCAGGTGCAGCGGCTTCCCGGGCCCGCCCCGGATGTTGTGCTTGGCCAGCTCCCTGGCCAGCACGTCGTAGTGCTCCGCCGGCGAGCCGCGCTCGAGGAAGAAGTCGACGCCGTCGAGCCACGCGTCGCCGAACGGCCGCGGCAGGCCGGTGCGGGACCCGCCGAAGTAGGAGTTCCAGAGGTAGTCGAAGAGGTCGAGCGCCGACTGGTTGGTGGGGAGCGAGTAGTCGCCGGTGAAGCCGCCGATGGAGAGGGAGACGGGGACGCCCTTGAACTGGCAGTGCTTGATGTCGTCGCCGATGCTGGAGAGCGGGTGGCCGGAGAGGTCGAGGTGGTACTTGCCGTGGCCGTAGACGTTGAGGAAGGACATGATGACCATGGTGTACATGCCGGAGTCGCAGGCCTCCCGTAGAGAGCCCTCGTCCTTGTGCCGGCCCCAGAAGACGGTGAGCTGCCCCGTCTTCCCCGCCGCCGCGGCCGGGCCTGCGAGGAAGCCGAGAACGGAGAGAAGGGCCGCGAGTACTATGAGAGAGGAGGACGGCCTCCGGCGTGTGAGCGCCATTGATGATTTCTTGTAGTGTTTGCAAGCAAGCTTTGTGTGTGTTTGCACTGTGCAGTGGTGTGAAGAACTATCTAGCGAGTCTATGTAAAGGGGTTGCAGAGAGAGAAAGATATCGAGAGTTCGAGATCGATCAACAAAGGCAGGCAGCTATAGTCGACTGGTACACGTTTTCAGCTAGCTTTTGATTATGAGTTATGACTCGGCAGTATCTTTTCATCTGGCTCTACTGCTCTAGCCATGGAGGACAGCTCACGAAGCTAACAAAAAAACAACAAAAAAAAGGCATCAAGGAAGGAGGGAGAAGGAAGACAAAATGATGTATGTATTTTGAAGGAAGAAAATGATATATGCGACGGATTAGTGTAGCTGCGTGCTAGCTTGTTGCATCGTTCACGCATGATGTTGAGGACGCAATTAACAAGCCAGTTGGTCCCATCAAACTGATATTAATATATATCTTTGCCATAAAGAATTAATACTAGTACTGTAATAATGTTATGCTTTATTAATGTTTGAATTACGAATATATTAAAAAAGTGATGGTCAAAGTTAAAATTAGAACCGGTGAAAAAAGTCAACAGTGCGAGTGTGGAGGAGTAATAATAGCTATGAGCATACATTCTGCGACGTCATTTTTGGTTATTTGAGGAGTACCTTTTTTAGGGGGTGACTTGAGGCTCTGCATTTTTTTATCTATTTAATTTCGTAATATATGATATGCTATGTCTTTTTCTCGTTGTTTTGTCCATCTTTCTTGAACTCTTGAGATATAATAACATATACAGAATATACATCTCTCATGCATAAATTCTGGACGGCCCAATAATTAACAAAGGAAATAATGGAGAATAAAACTATCACAAACCACGAGGGAAGATAATGAATTAAACAAAACCAACACGGCACTAATTGACAACTTGAGATACAGATCTTATCTTATTCTTTTTTTTAAAGACCAGATCTTATCTTATTCGTACACATGCACATGCATGCACCTCCATACGTCCGGTTCTACTACTGCATATGCTCTGTTTATGCACGTGCATGTTTTCCTCTGCAACAATCAGGTGCATGCGTGTTTGTACGAATAAAATGACATATGTGCCTCATGTTATATATTAGTTGGTATTGTGTCGGTTCTGTTTTATCTGCCTCCTCCTTATGCACAACGGTCTCTACATCGGATCAAAGTTGCGAGATACGATATGAGAATGCATGGTATCAAGAACAAAGTAGATGAATCTGGTAGAGAGAATCAAAATAACAGCGCCGAAACAATCACGACGAGATTGAAAGAATCGGTGAAATTGACCGCAAATTCCTTAAGCACAACCTCAAAAGAGTATAAAGGATTGTCGCTCTCTCATAACCATGTCGAACCTTTTATGACTCTTGGATCCTTGCGCTATACAAGAATCTAATGCTAAAGAATAAACTAGCTTCTAATCCTCTCGTGCGTTTCTTGCTTTGGATGAGTTGGTTTGTGACTTTGGTTCTCCACAAGACCACGACTACCCCTCGTCGTTTTATACAGTGCTCTTTAGTTCTTCTCCAAGGATTAGGATTCATATAGGAATCACACCTCTTCAAATCCTAGTAGATTAGGATACGGGTCACCTCTCACTCAATAACAATGTATAAATTAACAGTCCCATGATGGATCGATCATGCATCCTTATGTTGGGCTTAATTCCCTTCATACGAAGAAATCGGTTAGTCCAAGAACAGTCCAGCGTGCGAACCGTTGGATGCTCTTGAGCCGAAGGATGGTGATGCCTTCTAGCAAGTACAGTATAAAAACTAGCACGTACTTGCCCTAGTGCTGAGTGGGCAAAAGTTTTGCCTGGGCTGAGCAAGAGAAAGGAAGACTGAAAGGAGTGAGGCAGCATGTGGGCTTAGAACAACCATAGATGAGAGACAAGAGAAGAGAGGAAGAAGGTGAAGCACTAATTCGTATTTAGGTGCTTGGAGCAACCTTGAAGAACAAGAAGATGATCGGAGAGAGGCTATTGTGGTCGGACCACATTGCGGTCAATGTGTTATTGACTTACAGCTCTCTGATTCCTTTGGTTGATTTGATGATTGATTTGGTAGAGCATTAGATTGAGTAGTTCTGGGAAGCTCATGTACCGGTGTATGTACCAGCAGATTCAGACCGTACAGTTTTAATAGAAAACCAGTTTGGGAAGTGAAACGGTGTTTGATTTTGCTGAAATTCTGTCAGCTTGCCAAGTTTTGTGCAATTTTAAAGTGTGATTTGCTCGGTGTGGTAACTATAAAACTGCTAGTGACAACTTGAGATCTCCACGTAGAAATCATTTTATTCGTGCGTAAATACCAATACGTGTATATTTTGTTTATTGTAAGCCAAATTAAGCAGACATGCACATGCTAGAGCATATACATGTATGCTGAGTTACTGACAAATTTTTTTTTTGAAACGGGAAATTCCCAGCTTTTATAAAAGCTAATAACAGAGAGTAGCAAAATGGCTGGGGTTACTAGCTTACAATCACGCGTCTATACAACCAAAGCAAACTAACAGCAGGTGAAGCATCCAACAAAACAGCACTTCATACAGAAAGTTTCATAGCACTTCATACAGAGAGTTTCAGACTTAGTCCAAAAGATGAAGCGGCATCCAGACGATTAGAGAACATGATCGGGAGCAGTATTCTTCATCTAGATTTCGGCCATTGCAATCACTGCGTTAAGCTCCTGGCGCTCCTTCTCCTTGAGGAGAAGTCTCCACCTCTGCAAACAAGAGAGTGACTTGAAAACAACAGCAATCGGTTTCTTTGGAAACTGCTTCTCAATAACCATTTTGTTGCGAGTTTTCCAAATCGTCCACGCAAAAGCTGCAAAACTGAAAAGAGAAATATGGTAACAGGTATCACCCCGCCCTAACCAGGAATGTTGGAAATCAATAAAGGAAGTAGGAATGCTATCCCAATTCATACAACCCTTGATCCAGGACCACACAAAATTAGCCAAAACACAAGTAAAGAAAATATGATTTGTATCCTTTGTCACCCCACAGAGAATGCATTTATCATTGCCCTTCCACCCTCTCAGCTTAAGGTTAGCTGCTGACTGAAGTCTGTCTAGTTCGAGTAACCAAATGAAAATTTTCACCTTCAAAGGTAGATTACTATTCCACATCCTCTGAGTATTGTTTATAATTCTCCCCCCAAAAGACAAGTGACGGTAGAGAGACTTGACAGTGAAGATCCCCGAGTTCTCCAGTCCCCAGAGAACCTTGTCAGATTCTGCATCTAAATTTACATCCTGCAGCTCATTCTTCAGTAAGTCCCAGGAATCTTTCTCAGCCTTAACAAAAATTCTGTTGAAATCAATATTCCATTCATTATTAACCATACAGTCTGCCACATTGATGTCTGGTTTAGAGCAAACATTGAACAACTTATTATAAGAAATTTTGAAAGGGCAATTGCCAACCCAGACATCAGTCCAAAAACAAGTGTTGGCCCCATCTCCAACTCTGTGTATAGCTCCTTTCTGAAACAAGTGCCATACTTTGTGAAGAGCTTTCCAAAATTGAGAACCTCTATTGAACCTACCATCGTTGATATTGCCACTAGGGAAGTATTTAGCTTTGAGAATTTTGAACCAAATTTCATTCTTGGCTAAAGAAATTTTCCAGAACCATTTGCTTAAGAGGCAATCATTCATTAATCTAGTCTCCAAAACCCCTAGGCCACCAAAGTCTTTTGGTCTGCAAACCGTTTTCCACTTCACCATGTGATACTTGAATTTATCACTCGCACCTCTCCAAAAGAACCTAGCCCGAATAGAATCCATTTTCTTGTGAGTCTCCTCGTTTAGTCTGTAAAACCCCATCGTGTACATAGGGAGACTGCTAAGGCAGCTATTCACAAGGACCAGCCTTCCCCTGAAGAAAGAAGATTATTTCTCCAGTTGTCCAGTCTGTTAGTCATTTTACTAATAACCTTTTCCCCTGTTTTTTTGTTAAGTTTCCTATTACTGATCTCAATCCCCAAATAAGTCAACGGGAGATTTCCCAGCTTACAGTTGAGCATGTGAGAAACATTAATAGCCTCTTCCTTGTCCACCCCTAGCACGTATACTTCGCTTTTATGATAGTTAATTTTCAGACCCGAGAGCCATTCAAAGCAGTAAAGAAGAAATTTAAGATGTAAAATATATCTCTCATCACAATCGATCATCAGAATGGTATCATCTGCGTACTGGAGGATGGGGACACCCCCCGGGATCAAATGGGACACTAAACCTTTGATTAGTCCTGCGTCTTGAGCCCTTTCAATCAAGGCTGTTAGGGCGTCTGCTGCAAGATTAAAGAGCAAGGGAGAAAGGGGATCTCCTTGTCTAAGACCCCTGTGGGTAGTAAAATAGGGACCAATCTCCCCATTCACATTAATGCTAACTTTGCCTCCTACAACCGAGCTCATCACCCAATTAATCCACCGATCTGATAAACCTTTACCTTTCATTATATTTTCCAAAAAACTCCATTGAACCTTGTCATAAGCCTTCTCAAAGTCGAGTTTCATAAGCACACCTTTAGTTTTAGAAGAACGAATCTCATGTAGGATCTCATGCAGAGAAAGCACCCCATCTAAGATACTCCTCTCCTTAATGAAAGCAGTTTGACAATCACTAATGACGGAATTGGCTATAACCCCTAATCTGACAGCCAGCATTTTGGTAATGATCTTGAAGCTGACATTAAGCAAACAAATGGGTCTAAATTGCTTAACAGTGTTAGCTGACTTGATTTTGGGAATCAGAACGATCACCCCGTAGTTCAGTCTTTTAAGGTCAAGTTTGCCATCATAGAAGTCCCGAACAATCTCCATGAAGACTTCTTTGAACACCCCCCAAAAAGTTAGCTAGTTACTGACAAATTAATCAACATATACATTGATTAGCTAGATTAGACATATACGTACCCCTGTCGATCCACGGAGCTGGATCAAATTCAAGCCCAGGACTTGAGATATTCACCGTAGTAGGTCTGGGTGTCCAAGAACCTCTCCCAGGGCATGATCCCTCCATAGTTGGCTGCCTTCTGCACGTTGGGCAGAAGATGGTAGTAGAGCTCTGTAATGCCGACCATGTCATTCTTCCCCATCACGTTCGCTGCCACCAGCCCGAGGTACACCTTGCTCCTCGTAAACCGCGACGTCCACCTGCTCCACTCCTTCATCAGCCTGCCGTTGTTGTAGTTGTAGGAGCACCTATTGGTTATAATCTTGACATGTAATTTGTTTTAAAGTCTGCATGTTAGTGTGTTTGTGTTGCATGTACGTGTGCTAGTGTGAAATGCATGTTGGTGCATGTAGGAGAAAGTCAAGTGCATACATTCTGCTGATTAAGCGCATGTAGCTAGTCCGCTTGACCAAGTAGTAATTGGTTGCATGCATGCGTCGTGCGTTGAGTTAGTTGGCTTGGACGTTGGAGCCGTGAGCTCGGGCGTGGTGCTAGTAGTGCGTGGGTGTGTGCATGATCTCTAGTAGTGGGTGTGTGGCTTTGTATGTGCGGCCATTGTATCTATTTAAGCACCTCTCTTCAATGAAATATTTGAGACAGTTTGTGTTGAGAAATCGCCTCCGTGAGTGTATTTGTCTCTTGAGAGATAGAAAATACAAGAGAGTGTGAAATCTTGAGAGATTTCCAACAATTGGTATCAGAGCGAGGAGATGCCGAAGATGATGCCGCACGGTGATGGTTCGTCAAGTGGTGCCGCTGCGAGCGGCGGCTTTGGCGACGTGGCGACGGCGAGGCTCCAGTACCCGCAGCTGACAAGGACGAACTACGCGGCATGGGCGACGAGGATGAAGATCCTCATGAGAGCTCATGGCGTGTGGGATGCAGTTGATCCCAAGAGCTCGTCCAAGGTTGTTGATGAGAAGAAGGATCAGATGGCCTTAGTCATCATCTCCCAGGCCATCAACGGCGAGACGTTGATGCGAGTTGCAGAGAAGGACACCGCGCTTGATGTCTGGATGGCGCTGCGCTCCATGCACGTGGGCGCTGAGCGCGTCAGGGAGGCAAGGATCCAGTCCCTGCAATCGGAGTTTGATAACCTTAAGATGTGTGATGCAGATTCGGTGGATGACTTCGCTACGAAGTTCACGATGCTTGTTGGCCAGATCCGAGAACTTGGAGAGACAATGGAAGAGAAGTATGTCGTGAAGAAGCTGCTACGAGCCGTTTCCGACAAATTCATAAATGTTGCTTCGTCGATGGCGCTATTTGGTGACATCAATCAGATGGCCGTAGAGGAGGCCATTGGATCACTAAAGGCGCACGAGGAGCTTCTCAAGGGGCGGGACACGCGGACGGAAGAGCAACTTCTTATGGCAAGAGGATATGACTCGTCGCGAGGACGAGGGCGTGGTCGTAGCCGTGGTGAATGGCGCAAAGATAAAAGCAAGGTGCGTTGCTTTGATTGTGAGGAGTTTGGGCATTATTCTTATGAGTGTCCAAAGAAAAGAAAGGAGGAGAAAGTGCTTCTTGCTAAAGCTTAAAGTGATGATGAACCAACTCTTCTGTGATGATGCGTGAGGAATGGCGTGTCAAGATTAAGGGGGAAAATGTTGGTTATAATCTTGACATGTAATTTGTTTTAAAGTCTGCATGTTAGTGTGTTTGTGTTGCATGTACGTGTGCTAGTGTGAAATGCATGTTGGTGCATGTAGGAGAAAGTCAAGTGCATACATTCTGTTGATTAACTGCATGTAGCTAGTCTGCTTGACCAGTAGTAATTGGTTGCATGCATGCGTCGTGCGTTGAGTTAGTTGGCTTGGACGTTGGAGCCGTGAGCTCTGGACGTGGTGCTAGTAGTGCTTGGGTGTGTGCATGATCTCTAGTAGTGGATGTGTGGCCTGTATGTGCGGCCAGTTGTATCTATTTAAGCACCTCTCTTCAATGAAATATTTGAGACAGTTTGTGTTGAGAAATCTGCCTCCCGTGAGTGTATTTGTCTCTTGAGAGAGATAGAAAATACAAAAGAGTGTGAAATCTTGAGAGATTTCCAACAGCACCGGCGGTCGTCGTAGAACCTGACGTCGATGCGGTCGAACACCCCCGTCGCCAGCGCCTTCTCGACGCGCCGGTCCGGGTAGGCGCACCGCGTCGTCGCCGTCAGGAGCACCCCGACTCTGCCGCGGTAGTATTTGTTGTAGCTCGAGAGGTGCCTGGCCAGCTCGTCGTAGTGGTCCGGCGAGCCCTGGTCGATGAAGAAGTCGATGCCGTCGACGACCGCGTCGCCGAAGGGGCGGAACATGCCGTTGCGGGATCCGCCGAGGTGGGCGTTCCACAGGTTGTCGGCGACGTTCGCCACCGACTGGGAGGAGGGGAGGGAGTATTCTTTGCCGCCGCCGCCGATGGAGAGGAGCACGGTGATGATCTTGGACTGGCAGTGCTTGATGTCGTCGCCGACGCCGTAAAGCGGGTGCCCGGAGAGGTCGCCCCAGTAGGTGCCGTGGCCGAAGAAGCTGTAGAAGGAGATGATGACCGTGGTGTAGAGGCCGGTGTCGCAGGCCTCTCGTAAGGAGCCCTGGTCCTTGTTCCGGCCCCAGAAGACGGCGACCTGGCCGGTGCGGTCGGCCGTCGTCGGGCCGGCGAGGAAGGCCATGGAGAGAAGAGCTGCCAGGAGGCACGAACGGCGTCGGAACGCCATGTCGATCGATCTTAGCAGACTTACTATTTCTTAATCCGGGGCCCGAGCTACTACTAAAGTAGCTAGGTATGCAATGCAATGGCAGCTAGCGATCGATGACGATGATATGAACCATATGAGACGACGAGTACGCCTCTATATATAAGAGTACGCACGCACGTGTGAGCTAGGCGATAAAGCTAGCTAGCTTCTTGCACGCAGTGAACGATACCAGAACGCACCACGGCCGTACAACTTTTGCCACTGGCCATGGTCGATACCAGTGCAGAACGCGCGTGGTTTTGGCAGTGGATTAGAGCATGTACAATGGTACAGATAGTTGCTGTCTATAATAACTCTCTATATCACTTATAGACAGCACTAAAGACAGCCCATACAATGGTACAAACAGTTGCTATCTTTTTAGTTGTCTTTATAGAACACACAATTTTTTAATGCTTTTCTTATTTCTAATGCTATAGTCGGCTACAGGATTGTAGACATCATCTTTCTCTCTCTTCATTATCTTTTATTCACATCAACAAAAATTCTATGTGGCAATGACTATAGACGGCTGACATAGGTCTATTGTATATGCTCTTAGACAATACTCTGTGGATGGACGCGTGTGATTAGTCCAAAACCGAGGTCTCGCGCTGCAGGCTGCAGCACACAAATTATGATGGATCGAAGAGCTGAAAAGCTGCTACTATATGCAAATGGTATGGAGTGCATACCAATCGCGAATCCAGCGGGAACACCACCACGCACGCCCATGGATGCTGCATCTTGTCCGAGGAAGAGGAAGGGGAGAAGGGACAGAGAGTAGTAGTAGCAGCTACTAGGTGGTATACATATAGATGTAGTACACAATAGCCGCACAAATACGCATACTCTTATCTCAAACGGCAAAAAATGTGTGTTTATGTATCAAATATTTCTCATATATTTGCAAATTGTGCAAATTGTTAAAACCGCGGAACAGCGCACATGAATGCTTCGGTGCCAGAACGTTCCACACCAAGCACAAAACTAGAACAAACATCGGAATGGAATCAAGTATGCGTTTGAGGCTACCTCTATTTTTATTCTGGCTTCACCACTGTCTGTAGTTAGTCAAGCAGAAAGCTAGCTGGGCAGAGAAAGATCTTGGGCCGATCTTTCTATAGTTAGTTGGACTAACTATAGACAAGCTAGTTGGACTTGAAATCCAACGGCGGCGAGTATTTCAAGTCTTGGGCCGATCAATTAATGCATTTGCCGGGTTTCCTAGGGGTAATATGTCCGTTTTGGTGCGCTTCGCTTCGCTGCGGCCGTGTTGAGAATAACGATGTCTGGGGTATGGTGTTTTGTGTGTGCAGGAATGGTTGTGTAGTTTGCAGTCTTGTGTGAGCGTTATGTAAGAATATCTGTTTGCAAGGAGCTCCGAGTAGCTCCGAGTTTAAGCAATTTTCATAAACTATGTGACAATCTCTAACTACTTCAAATAGAGTATGGAATTGGACTGTGCAATGCAATTTTGACCAGCAAGCCGGAAACCTGTACATAAAATCTGGGTAAACTGAAGTAAAACAAAAGACAAAAGTGTTGTCTTTTCTAAGCCCTTCAAGATGAGTAAAAAGTAAACAAGTTAGGATTATCTGCCAACCCAGCCATGACGACTTAAATTGTTATTGACAAAAAAAAAAAACCAGCGATCCTAATACGAAAAAAAACAAACAAATCACACGACTGAATCATAATATAAAGATCACACATAACTACCACATTACAAAGATAGGGAAAAAATTATGTATAACAGAACGAATACAAACAATATTTTGTTAAGGGTGAAATATTTGGATGTCCTCTTCTGGTGTCACAGCAGCATCTTCAAGAGTCTGCCTAACGCATGATAAAACACAAAAACCATCAGATCTTGGGTTAGTCATATGGTAAGCATCACAGTTCTCAGCACCTCCTAAATACTCCGCAGTTATTGGTGTATCACGTTTCATTGCATGTTCTAGGCATTCCATGACCTTTTTCAATCTGACAGAATTAAGGGATTAGAGTAGCAGTGAATCATAATTTGGTAATATAATGTAGAGCATGCGAAACTTTTGTTTTATCACCATGTTCTATGATAAAAGCATGATACACGTTGCGTAACAAAATTTGAATGTTAAAACTCGAACATGTTTGGCAACAATGACTCTATTTGGAGTAATTAGAGATTGACTCAGAGCCTTAAAAAAATAACTGAAAGTTATTGAACAGATTGGTGAGCAGAAATAAATTAGCGTAACTCTACAGGCTACAGGATACGATCGGTATAGGAAAGTTTTGAGTAGCGATTTATGATCAACTTAAGCACAATTTACAATCTTGATCAGAATAATGTTTATATCGCATAGCAGTACTCATATCGACAGTATAATGGAGAGCGTACCAGATTGGAATAATATTCCTTCACTTCTCGTCGTATTGAATCCATATTCCCTATGATTACATCTGGCCTGTATCTGCCAAAAAAAAAGGACAGCTTGGTGAAGTTTTACAAAAGAATGCTTCAGAAAAACATACTGCATAGTCTATGATAATGTAGTGCGTACGGAACTTTCCGTATCACCATGTTCTGTGATAAAAAGCATGATACACGACGTGTAACAAAATTGAACTGTGAAAACTGGAATATGTTTGGAATCAATGATTCTATTTGGAGTAGCTAGAGATTGATTATGAGATTACTAAAATTCACTGACAGTCCTTGAACGGATTTATGATAAGAAATAAATTAGTGTAGCTCTACAAGCTGCAGGATACGATGAGTATAGGAAAATTTGCACTAGTGATTTATTATCAACTTAAGTACAATTTAAAATCTGGATCGGAATAATGTTCATAGAGCATACCAGTACTCATAGTGACAATATAATGTAGAGCATATTAAAATTTTGTTATCACCATGTTCTATGATAAAAGCATGATATAGTAATTACAAATTGACTCTGAGGCTACCAAAATTCACTGAAAGCTACTTCATAGATTGGTGAGAAGAAATAAATTTGTGTAACTCTATAGGCTGCAGGATACGATCACTATAGGAAAAAGTTCAGTATACATGCAAAACAAGATCAACAAGGCCACAAATTCTAAAATACAGACCTTTTCATTAGATTCTAAGTCCATATTAGATTTGGCCGGGACAGGGCAATTCTCGGTGCTGAATGGTACGCATTTGTGTAAATCAGTGGTTTCCTGATCGTGTTATCCATTAACTATTTCAGTGCCCAGTAATTGATCATAGAAGACAATTGTTTCAGCAGATGTGACGTAAGATAGAATTAGTTTTGAAAAAGATCTTGCATGAAGTCATAGGTCAAGATATTTCTTGCCATGTGATAGATGGAGCAGTAATATATATAAGCATAAAAACTTGCATGATCTTTATGTCCTTTCGCAGTACAGAAGAAACAAGATATCGTCCAGGTCACAGGAATTAGCAAGCTGTTTATTAAAGTAGATACTATGCTGGCAATCAATGGGCTATATCCTAAAGCAGATAACATAAGCTGTCTTATATTAGAGATAAGATAAAAAAACATTCTCGTTTAATTTAAGACAACGCAAATGCTGCTCTTTTGGTGCTATCAGAAAGAACAATCTAGCATCTGAGAGTTTATCTTTTAAAAATTATGTGCAAGAGGAAAAGAAGGTACAGAATCAGCAGTGCATCAAGCATGCCACTTTAACACGAGATAAACCTATACTGCAGTTTACCATGGAGCGGCTGAACCGAGGACAGATCACTTTCAACAAGCATGTAGATACTGTTTTATCTTTTCTTCAAATGCCCGATAAGGGTGTTCACAAAACTAAGTATATGCTGCATGAACTAAGATTCCGAAAACAAAAAACTACCCAGCATTTTCCATGTAATGTGTAGCACACATAAAGTGTTCATAATTGCGGTGGTTCTGATTTCACAAAAACAGAAATGTTTTTTTCACATATCTACATAATTGATGACATTACTGAAGCTCGAAAAAGTCAGAGATCTGGTATTCTGACAACATTCTAGCACGTACCACAAGGAAACAGAAAATTAGTCAGATTGTGTTAAATCACTGAGAGAATAGTTCAAGATAATACTTGCTCGATACTGTGGTTCAAATACATTTTGGTACATGCATCTTGTTTTCATTAACAGAAACCAAATGGAAAATGCTGAATTAGTTTACCAGATTGGAATAATATTCCTTAACTTGTCGTCATATTGAATCCATATCCCCTATTATTACATTTGGCCTGTATCTGGAAATAACAAGAAGGACAGTTTGGTGAAGTTTTACAAAAGAATGCTTCAGAAAAACATACTGCATGGTCTTATGCCGGCACAAACATCAGCACTCAGTAGTAGCCTTTTTTTTCACACTGTAAGGCCAAACAGTTCCTATAACCGAATTCTGGTTTCTTAAGAACCAACCCGTCATTTCAGCCAATCCCTTTCCACAGGGATCTAACCGAATTCTGGTTTCTTAGGCTGGTCCCAATGCTCCACCTTGGCAAGTTTTTTAAAGCTGCCACATAGGCAAAAGTCTGATGTGGCACTGTAATTAAGGAAGAGAGAGAGCAGACTGGTATCTTATTTAGATACCACTCATACACAGTATCCTAGGTAGAAATACTAGTAAATACTCTATATCAAAGGCCTAAGATACCACACTCTAGGATACCATGCATTGAGAAGGTGGTATCTAAATGCTTTTCATGCAATAAGAAACTGTAGTAAGAAACCACTCATTGGGACCAACCTTAAGAACCAACCTGTTACCTCAGCAAACCCCTTCCCACAAGAATATACCAGATACCTTTACACCTGTGGATCTCTCTAGCATCAGAGAAGCGCACAGTTGGCAGCGCACAAACACAGCCACCCCAAGCATTCCTTCAAGCACGTGGTGGGCATGCAGGGAGTAGTAAGACACAAACCGTAACAGAGATTACATCACAAAAGCATCTCCAAATCAGATTGAATAGATTTTACCTTTGGAGCAGGTAAAGCAAACCAAGATCTCGAATGGCCACCACCAGGAGCAGCCCACCGCAGAGGCAAGAAGTACAGGCATAGCAAGATACACTTCAACGGGACACGTCGACACGGCGAAGATGGCAACGTGCTCGAAGGTTCATGTGCAACCAAAGCAAGAAAGCAAGAAACCGAGCCAAGCACACCCCCTGCCCCTCTTAGGCGCGGCGCGAACCAACAACCGAACGCAGAACACGCATGCAATCTGTGACGGAGCGCACTGAATTACCTGGAGCAGGGAGGCGGCGTCGGAAGACGGGAGAGGAGATGGCGGGGGCGAGCACGGCGGGCAGCGGTAGCGACTGCAAGGAGGAAGGGGTGAGGCAACGGCAGAAAACCGAAACGAACTGGAAGCAAACAGGAGAGGCCATGAGAGAAAAGCGGCCACATTCTACGAAGAGATAGAGAAGCCACCGAGGCGAGGACCAGGCAAATTTTGATATATGCCATTGAGAATATTGCCACTTTAAGATTTGTCATTTAGTTTTGCCACTCCAGTTTTCATCTCTTTTGAAATATGCTATTATCACTCATTTTCTCCTATTTTTTTTCTATTCTATGATTTTCCATATATTCCAATAGTGAACTTCCGGTTTTGCCCCTCATGTGGCGCTACGTGGCAATAAGGTGACGATGCCACGTAGGCACAGGCAGCTCCGATGTCGGGACCAATGGTCGCCGGCGATTGGGGGCATGGCGCCGATCGGTGAGGTGCGCATCAAAGAGAGGAAGGTGCGGAGATCGTGGTGCGCTCACCCAGGTGCCCGGGTAAGAACGGAGGTGGCCGGCGGCGAGGCGAGAGTGGCGGCGCGGCTCGGTCTCTGGTTGAGGTGGCGTTTCGGTGGCTCTCGGGGCAAACAGTTGCGCGCATGGGGTAGCCCAGGTGACGGCGATTCCGACAGTGGGGGAGGCGAGGTCGCGGCGTCGACGGTGTCGGTGCTAGAGGCGGCGGGGCGCTTGCGCCCGGTGGCGACCAAAACTCAAATTTCGGCGAGACGGCGCGCGAGGGAGGAGCAGTGAGTGAGGGGAAGAGATTGAGTGAGAGGAGGGTTACCTCGTGCTCCCTTTTATAGGGGTCGAGGGGCACCGGGGCGCGCGAGGAGACGTTGGAGATAATGGCGGCGACGGTTGCGGCTTCGGGCGTACCGGGCGCGGAGAAGAGGAGATAATGGCGGCGGTGGTTGCGGCTAGGGCGGTCACTGACAGGGCGGGCCCACATGGCAGTGAGAGGCAGAGAGGGAGCGAGGAAGGCGCGATGAAAACGAGCTGTTCAATTTTGATCGGACGGTTCACAATGGATTGAAACGTTCAGAGCGCCCGAGAGCTTCAATAAGATCTGACCGTTCAAATGAAATCGGACGGTCCATAACGCCGTGAACGTTCGGACCGTCCGAACGTCCTTCTTGATCTGACCATCCGTTCTAGATCGGACGGTTCACAAAGATCAAAAGAAGGCACGGGCGCGCGGGAGCGGGCTGGCGCACGGAGGTTGGGCCAGGAGGCTGGGCCGCACGCGAGGAAAAAGGGCACCGGGCCGGGGAGTTTTGGCCCAAAGCCAAAGGAGGATTTTAAATACCTTTTTTATTTTAGAAAATACCAGAAACGGAAAAACCTTTTTAGAAAATAGTTAATAGAGTTTAAAAATTCTAGGAAAATTCACAAAAGTTCCTTAACTTATTTAGAACTTAATAAAAATACTTTTATGTATACTTAATAAAATAGTTCTTAATTTCAGGACAAAAGGAATAATAGTTTTGACTTAGAATAATTCGAGAAAAAGCAATAAAATCCAATAAAATACTTACAATAATAGTTTTGACTTTTAAAATTCAAATAAAACCAGAAAACTCAAATAAACAAACTTTTGAATTATTGAAGTTTGATTAATTCAATTAAATTGCTTTTAAATTCTAAAACTTCAAGTTAAGCTTTAGCAAATAAATAAAACAAATGGTTAAAGAGAACATCAGCCCATTTACAAAAACAAAGTAGTGTAAAGCCAAAATAAAACTTCATCCATTGCATGTAACAGTAATCTTGCAACCATACATAAGAGTATCAGTGAGATCAAGTGAGATCAAGTCTGAACCATAAACAAGTCTAACATCAAGTCTTAACTGGCGATACACAATCTTCCAACCATACATAAGTCTAACATCAAGTCTGAACCATACACGAGTCTGTCATCACAAAAGCATCACATTACATAGGAACGACTTATTTCTTCTTCTTAGGAGTTAGCTTCTTTTTAGCAAGCTTCTTAACTGGCGATCTCATCTTTTGTGGGGTAGATGCTTCACCTCCAAGACCATGAGCAGATATGACATCCAATTGTTGCCTCATCATAGTAAGTTGTGGAGCAATTGCAAGACCATCCCCTGTAGAAGGAGTAGGTGCTACAGCAACATCAGTCTTACTCTTCTTCCTTGGAGGGTTTCTTGTCCTATAACACATACATGAAATTGGTTAGTGCATTATAATAAAATTTAAGCATGCATTTTAACACACATTTACCTTTTCTTAGGGGCTTTTAGAGGGCATGCTCCCCTGCTTTGATGTCCTAGTTCTCTACAGGTCTTGCACTTCTGTTTACTTTGCTGTCTTTTTTTCTTTGGCACCTCATTGGCGGCCTTAAACCTTTGTGTCTTTGGTCTTCCCGCTGACCTTTTGAGCTGAGGTGGGTGCAACTTGAAGCCAGGATCAACCTTTGGCCATTGGGACTTGTCAGTTATCGGTTGCACAATCCCAGCATATGCAGCTTTAAATTTAGTCAAGGAGAAGAAATCATCAACATAGTCCTTCATATTGGCTTGCCTATTGCTACAGATGAATCGCAAGGCATGCTGGCATGGTTTCCCAGACACTTGCCATTCTCTACATGTGCATTCCCTACTAAGAAGATGGACCACATGCCTGCTATTGTCATCTAGTTGTGGCCATCTATGGCCGTAGCAGATGCCAACTGGCCATTGTACCTACCAGTGAGAAAGGTAGAGTCGATGCCCAAGTACGGTCTACAGCCATTAAGAAATCCATCAATGCAAGAATTTAGCGCAACGAACATCTTGTGGAAGTGTGTCTTTCCACTGTATACCTTGGTGTCTATCTCAACGATGCTACCTGGCATTATTCTTTCAAGCTCTGCCTTCAAACTGTACAAAGATTGGAAACTCTCCTCCCATGGCCCATATAGCTGCTCTAGTGCTAACTGTCTCCCAGCCCACACCTTTCCATAGCCAATTGTGACATTGTATTTCTGTTCGAGTGCCTTCTCTAACTCACTTGCACCCAATGTTGGATTTGCCCTAATCAAAGGAAGAGCTCTATCTACCACCCAGCCCTGCGATGCCATAGAGCTCTTTATTCTGCTTGTTGAAGCACATTTGTGGGAATCAACTAACACTGTAACCTGCAGATAGATTGCAACAACTTAGTATTTACCAACTTAGTATTTAACACAATGAAATGAACATTACTTACTACAACTTAAACTATGTTACGTTAGTACCGTGACGCTTTGATCAATCCCAGTATGCGCAGTTATTCTCCAAGGACAGTCCTCCTTCTTGCATTCTCCTCTGTACCTTGTTTTGTCAGTCTTACATTTGCCTATCTCAAACTCCCCCTTAATAGCAAACTACCTCAAAGCTAATCCGAATTCCTTCATATTAGAAAAGGTGCTGCCCAATTCAATCTTGGGATTTTCCTTAGCATGCACATGCACTGGCTCCACATGTGCATAGTCATTCACTAGTAAGTCGTCCTCTGTATCAATACCACCATTGTTCGGACCACTAGCATCATCATTCGGCTCCACATGTGCATACTCATTCTCCTCGGCCCTTAGCCCAAGCATGTCAAACATCTGGTCGTCCATGATGTACACACCATGTCTATCCACATTAGTAGGGTTGGGTGGATCAACTTGGGGAATAACAAAACCTGCCCCTTGACTAGCCCATATGAGAGTGTGTGTGGAGTCATTGCAAGGACTGCCTGGTTCTTGCCAATGTGATGTGGAGTCATTAATAGGATCAACATGAAAGGATAGGTGTGGAGGACTCACAGACTGACAATGCGAAGCACTAGAAATTCTACTGCAAATAGTTGACAAGTTTTTTTGGCTATCCACTATAGTGATGAACAAATTAACCAACTTACTATCCATGTTTGCATCAAACAATCCCAGAAGTTCGGCATCGCTATATATCCTTACTTGTGTTCCTGTCTTACTATCAAAGTACCATATGAAAGCATCCTGCGCTGACCCCAAAATTGACTTTCGTTTCAAGTCATCGTTCAGATCTAACATTGAGTACAAATCTCTATCATCTACCACCAAATCGTGAGTTGCAGCTCCATATGACTTGGTGCTGCCATCATCAAGCCGTGCTATGTACGCAGCAAAGTTAGCAACAACTCTATATGCGGTACCACAATCAACCCTACACCAACACGAACAAATAAATGAAATGCGAAGAACATGTTAGCTACAGCGAAGAGTCTTCTTCCACCACGACAGGAAAAATATATTTACCCGCTGCTACAATGCGATTCTTCCATTTGAATTCCACTGCAAATAGCTGGGGAGTAGGAAGTTCTTGTTTATCTTCTTCAACATATAGGGACTCCTCTTCAGACTCTAGAATGGGGGCATTGTAGCAATAAAAATTAGTCAGGTAAGTAAACAAGTCATTGAACAAGTAAATTGATGGAAATTTACTCAGCCTAATTACTTGATGCGAAGACCTGCTGGGGGAGGCGACGCCGGTTTGGACGAGGAGCAGGGGGAGCGGCGCCGGTTTGGGCGAGGAGTAGGGCTACGATGCACGGCGCCGGCGAGGTGCTCAGGGAAGGCACGGCTGGCAGGGAGGGGGGCTTGCAACTCCCCCTCGGGGGCGGCCGATTGGGGCGAGGCGGCGCCAGTTGGGGCCTCGAGCACGAGGAGCAGGGGGAGTAGGGCTAGGATGTGGTGGCCAGGCGGGACCCGGGAGGGGAGGAGGCGGGACTGCGTGGAGGGAGGGGGGGCCGGCCGGGCGTGCTTAGGGTTCATGCGCTCATGACTCAGTGAGACTCACGGGTAGAGCAGAGGGAGGGGCAGGATTTGCCATTTGGAATAGAGAGGGGCAAAACCGGAAGTTCACCGTTGAAATATATGGAAAATCATAGAATAGAAAAGAAAATAGGAGAAAATGAGTGATAATGGCATATTTCAAAAGAGATGGAAACTGGAGTGGCAAATTTCCAATTTCAGGAAACTGAGTGGCAAATCTCGAAGTGGCAACATTCTCAGTGGCATATATCAAAATTTGCCCGAGGACTAAGAACGAACAGTCAGTCCACGCTCCGCGCACTGCACAGGCACGGGCAAAACAATCAAGAACGCAAGGCCAAACACACACGGAGAAAGGCAACGAAGGAGGCTACACCCCCGACGCAGGCACAACACACGTGGCCAATGAAAGGAGAAGCAAGAACCTAAGTGAACCAAAGGCAACCGAAGCAGGAAACGCGAAAAGGCAAGGCTCGAAGCCGGTGGAGCAAGCGACTGACCGACAAAAGACTCGAACGACCGCGTTCGCTCGAGCGAACAGGAACATCGAAGGCATGCGGCGGAGGCTGATTTGAGGACTAAATGTACGGAGTTAACCTCGTAGCGGCATTTCCACGCGCCTTAATACTAGGGAAGATATAGCTAGTAAATGTATGTGTTTTTTATTCTTTACGGTCTTCACAATATTGTTGTCTGGATTTTCTATGCCATGCCCAGTTGAGACAAGGAATAGGGCTTTTCACAAGGAGGAAATTGTTGAGTAACCATCGCTGGCGAGTCCAGTCCGAACGATTACCTCGTAGACAAGCGTATAATCGTTTAGAACAATGCAAGAACATAAGAACATAATAGTAGATTGAACACAGAGATATAGGGGGCTTCGTGCTTCTCTTTATTCCTTCATAAATCGATCAAATGTTTACAATGAATAGCACCCCCTATTTATAGGCTAGAGACCCTGCTAGGGTTTGGGATGGGGAGCCCATACATGGGCCGGCTTCTGGGCCAAGCCCATAGTTTTTTAACACTCCCCCTTGGGCACCCATCCTCACATGTTCATGCCTTGTCAAAACTCTATAAAAACCCAGTGGGAAAAATTTGGAGAAAGAGCACATGATACAGGTTCTGCTGCATTGCACAAATTGCCTCATTAAAAACCTTAGCCGAGAAACTTCATGAAAACTCGTCAAGGGAAAAAGAGTACAATCCACCCAATTTCATTTAATCTCCAGGACCACCCAATTTCATTTAATCTCCACGATTTACTCTTTGGATACTCGATCTTCGTGATCAAGTTTCAATAATGAGTTCGTGAAGATTCTCCCCCTGAATTCTGCACTTCTCTAAGTCTCGTCATTACAATTCCACGTATGCACCTTTCAAAGCTAGATGCTATAAGTAACTTAGTGAATAAATCCGTAAGATTTTCACATGACTTAGTATGTTGTACTTTAATTTCGTCCATCTTTTGCAATTCATGAGTATAGAAGAACTTGGGGTTGATATGCTTTTGTGAGATGACTCTTCACATAACCCATCTGCACTTGTGCAACACAAGCTGCATTATCTTCAAAGATAATAGTGGGGGTTTGTGCGGTATTTAATCCACACGACTACTGGATGTGGTGAATCATCCGCTAAAGCCAAACACATTCTTGTGAGGCCTCGTACAATGCTATGATTTCCAAGTGGTTCGTCGGAGTCGATATAAGACTCTGCTTAGATGATTTCCATGGAATTGCAGTTCCACCACATAGGAATACATAGCATGTTTGCGATTTGGCTGTATACGGATTCTACAGATACCCGATATCTGCATAGCCATTCATATTCAGGTCTTAGTTCTTTCTGTAGAACAGACCAAGTTCTTTGCTTTCTTGGAGGTATCGGAAGATGTCTTTCATTCCCTACCAATGCCTTTGGTGGGTTCTGCACTATACCTTGCTAATAGGTTAACGATAAATGCAATAGCCGATCTAGTACAATTTGCTAAACACATGAGTGCTCCTATTGCACTTGAGTATGGGAATTCCGGTCCCAAGACTTCCTCCCCCTCTTCTTTAGGTCTGTACGGGTCTTTGTCTTGCTGCAAAGACCTCCCGACCATTGGCAATTTCAAAGGGTATGCCTTTCAAAATCAAACATTTCTAACACCTTCTGGGTGTAGGTTGACTGATGCACTAAAATCCCTTCAGGTGTATGCTCAAGCTGCAAGCCTAGGCAATATTTGGTTTTACCCAATTCTTTAAATCGAACTGTGACTCCAGGTAAGAGCTTGCTTTCTTAATACCTTCCAAGGTTCCAACGATATTCAGATCACCTTCATACACTGAGATTATACAAAATCCATCCTGGGATCATTGTATAAATACACAGGGATTATTCTCATTGTTCGTGTAGCCTTTCTTGCATAGAAAATCGCTTCAAGCGATTATACCACATCCTGTCTGATTGCTTAACTTCGTATAGTGAATTTCTGAGTTTCACACTATACATATTTCTATTTGTTCTGTCTTGGTTCGGGGCAGGGATACATTTAGGTATTTTCATATAAATGTCCGAATCCAATATTCCATAATGGTATGCTGTTACCACATCCATCAATTTCACTTTTAACTTCAAGTTTACTACTATTAAGATTAAATATCTAAAGGGTGGTTCCGCCCATGACCGGGGAATAGGTTTCTTCATAAACAACTCCTGGATGTTGAGTGAAACCTTACGCAACAAGCCTTATTTTACTTCATTATTTTTATTTCTCTTTCGAACAAATACCCACTTATGCCCTACGGGGTGCACATAGGGTGGTGTGTGGCTTACAGGCCCAAACGCCTTTCTTTTTATTCAGAGATAATAATTCTGCTTCTATTGTCTTCTTCCAATCTTCCTAATATGATCTTTTCCTTCAACGAGCGATACAGACTCTGGATCAAGATCGATGATTGTGGCAATTTTCTTTGCAAAATCAATGTCGACATTGGCTGTTGTCTTATTCATAGATTCTCCCAAGGTCACAAAGTTTATAGCTATTTCTTCACAGGGCGATTCTTCTAATGCTTCTACTTACTCACCGCTGCTTTCATTTACGGGGGCAAGTCCCTTTAGTTTTTCAGCTCCGATGTGTGCGCACACATCCATGCTGATGTCTCCCTTCATGGGGATGTTCAGTTCTAGTATGCCTTTTCTGAAGGTTCCATACTAGTGCCAGGTCTCAACTGGCTCCCCTTATGGTTCTGGGGAACTTCGGTGATCAGCTGTGTAAGTCCTTCTTATCATTTTTCACCAGGCGTCCCCGGTTACTTCGGATTCGAGGGGTCGGAGTTCTCGTCCTTTCAGAGGCCTTAGGACGGGATTAGGGATACCTTCATCGGTATTTCAACCCTCTCCGGTGTATTGCGTACAGGCATATGCGACTTGATCACGCTCTTTAAATCACTAAAGTGGTTAGGCAGTTGATTCGTTAATGCTTGCAAATCAATTATCTGCTAGACTTCAATTGTCTTCTAGACTTCAATTATCTTCTGGACTTCTCTATTTGCTTCACTAGTGCGCAGGTCATGTGCATGGAATTCAATTATTTTCTGGACTTCAATTATCTTCTGGACTTCTTTATTTCCCGACATTTTCATCAAGGGGTTGATTTTCTCCCCTAATGACGGGAAACTAGCTTCATCTAATATACTATCAGCGAATTGGGCAGTATACAAATCTCTCATCATAGGTTCTAAATACCTGATTATGGATGCTGTCACATAACCAGTGTATATCCCAGATGTGACGTAAGATAGAATTAGTTTTGAAAAAGATCCTGCATGAAGTCATAGGTCAAGATATTTCTTGCCATGTGATAGATGGAGCAGTAATATATATATATAAGCATAAAAACTTGCATGATCTTTATGTCCTTTCGCAGTACAGAAGAAACAAGATACGTCCAGGTCACAGGAATTAGCAAGTTGTTTATTAAAGTATATACTACGCTGGCAATCAATGGGCTATATCCTAAAGCAGATAGCATAAGTTGTCTTATATTAGAGATAAGATAAAAAAAACATTCTCGTTTAATTTAAGACAACGCAAATGCTGCTCTTTTGGTGCTATCAGAAAGAACAATCTGAAACAAGGAACAGATCAACTTGACATATAGCATGTATCACTTTGACACATTCTGGAAAACTCCAAATGCAGATACATCCATGATAAATTAATCTAGCATCTGAGAGTTTATCTTTTAAAAATTATGTGCAAGAGGAAAACAAGGTACAGAATCAGCAGTGCATCAAGCATGCCACTTTAACACGAGATAAACCTATACTGCAGTTTACCATGGAGCGGCTGAACCGAGGACAGATCACTTTCAACAAGCATGTAGATACAGTTTTATCTTTTCTTCAAATGCCCGACAAGGGTGTTCACAAAACTAAGAATATGATGCATGAACTAAGATATCGCGAAAACAAAAAACTACCCAGCATTTTCCATGTAATGTGTAGCACACATAAAGTGTTCATAATTGCGGTGGTTCTGATTTCACAAAAACAGAAATGTTTTTTCACATATCTACATAATTGATGACATTACTGAAGCTCGAAAAAGTCAGAGATCTGGTATTCTGACAACATTCTAGCACGTACCACAAGGAAACAGAAAATTAGTCAGATTGTGTTAAATCACTGAGAGAATAGTTCAAGATAATACTTGCTCGATACTGTGGTTCAAATACATTTTGGTACATGCATCTTGTTTTCATTAACAGAAACCAAATGGGAAATGCTGAATTAGTTTACCAGATTGGAATAATATTCCTTAACTTGTCGTCATATTGAATCCATATCCCCTATTATTACATTTGGCCTGTATCTGGAAAAAAACAAGGACAGTTTGGTGAAGTTTTACAAAAGAATGCTTCAGAAAAACATACTGCATGGTCTTATGCCGGCACAAACATCAGCACTCTATAGTAGCCTTTTTTTTCACACTGTAAGGCCAAACAGTTCCTATAACCGAATTCTAGTTTCTTAAGAACCAACCCATCATTTCAGCCAATCCCTTTCCACAGGGGAGCACAAACATCAGCACTCTATAGTAGCCTTTTTTTTCACACTGTAAGGCCAAACAGTTCCTATAACCGAATTCTAGTTTCTTAAGAACCAACCCATCATTTCAGCCAATCCCTTTCCACAGGGATCTAACCGAATTCTGGTTTCTTAATAACCAACCTGTTACCTCAGCAAACCCCTTCCCACAAGAATATACCAGATACCTTTACACCTGTGGATCTCTCTAGCATCAGAGAAGCGCACAGTTGGCAGCGCACAAACACAGCCACCCCAAGCATTCCTTCAAGCACGTGGTGGGCATGCAGGTGTTATGAATAGCGCTTGTATTCAATATGAGGCCAATGGGCCAGTATATATACACAAATACAGGTGGTGAATATGCACAAAACCCCTCATAACAATGGGAAATAACATACTTAGACATATATCTCTAACACCCCCCCTCAAACTCATCATGGATCAACAACAGTGAGTTTGAAAAGGTAGAAACCATGCTGTGCTCGAGTCTGGGCCTTCGTGAAGAAATCCGCTATCTGAAGCTCAGAAGGCACATACTGAAGAGCAATCATCTGATCATGCACACAAGACCGCATGAAGGAAGCATCAACACCAATATACTTGGTGAGCTCATGCTTCACGGGATCACGAACATCTTGATAGCTTTGTCTTGTCAGAGCAAGAGAGAGTCGGTGTAGTGTGAAACACCAAAATCCTCAAGTAACCACGGAGCCAAGTAATCTCTGTTGTCAAGAGATCCATAACTTCATAACTCGACCTCTGACTCGAGCAGGACACCGATCATTTCTTTGTCTTCGGGCAATGAGAGAACCACCAAGAAAAACACAGTAAGCAGAGATAGACTGACGATCAGAGGGATCGCTGGCCCAAGTAGCGTCCGAATAAGCCTGAAGCTGTAATGAGCTGGAGCGTGGAAAGAAGAGATGGCGAGAGATAGTCCCACGAAGGTATCGCAGAACTCGAAGAAGGTGGCTATAGTGGACCTGAGTGGGAGCAGAAACGAACTGACTCAGAATGTGAACTGGATAAGTGATATCCGGACGAGTAACAGCAAGGTAGACAAAACTCCTAACAAGATGACGATAGCGAGTCGGATCAGAAAGAGGCTCGCCATCAGAGGGTCGGAGGTGAACATTGAGCTCCATGGGAGTCTCAACAGTACGCTGATCAGTGAGAGAGGCACGATCAAGAAGATCCTGAATATACTTCTCTTGGGACATAAAGAAACCATCTGAAGTGGAAGTAACTTCAATCCCAAGGAAGTAACGAAGAGGACCAAGATCTGACATGAGGAACTGCTCACTAAGACGAGCCTTGACAAAGGCAATGTACTCAGAATCATCTCCGGTGATGATCATATCATCAACATATAGAAGAAGAAGAGTCCGACCACAAGACGAAGTGTGGACAAAGAGCGCAGGATCATGATCACTTGCTGAAAAGCTAGCAGCAGTGACCACAGAGGAGAAGCGCTCAAACCAAGCACGAGGGGATTGCTTAAGGCCATAGAGAGAGCGACGAAGGTGACAGACCATGCCCTCAGGAACAGAATACCCAGGTGGCGGATGCATGTAGACCTCCTCACGCAACTCGCCATTAAGAAAGGCACTCTTGACATCAAGCCGAAAGCAGACCCGATGGCGAGCAGACGCCACCGAAAGAAAGAGTGCGGACAGTAGTCATGTGGGCCACAAGAGCAAAAGTGTCGTCGTAGTCACGACCATGCTCCTGCTGGAAGCCACGAGCAACAAGATGTAACGTCCGTTTTCGGACGGACGAATAGTAATTAAAATTCGTTTCGTTCTTCGCCGTAATTCAACTAAATCCTATTTTGAAAACCCCGTTCTTCCTCGGTCGAGTTTCAAATCGTTGGTTGTAGCATTTGGACTCAGTTTCCTTGATCGGAGATTTCTCCTCCGTTTCGAATCTCCGGGCCGACTTGAGTGAGCCTCTCTCTCTCGGGCCAACCCAGTGACCCGTCTCGGCCCGGCCGGTCCTCCTCCTTCTCTCCTCCTCACTGGGGCAGCGGCTGACTCAAGAAGACGGCTGCTCTGCCGTGCAGCCTCGCCAACTCCTCCACGCCTGCAGCTGCGCCAGCCACCAGCTCCGCCCCATCCCGCTCTGCAGCGCCCGGACAGCGCCCGTCCTCGCAGCGACGACCCCGAAGCTCCCTCCGTGCGAGCCGCCGTCACCATGGCGTCACCGCCGTCCTCCTCGTCCTTAAGCAGTGTGGTGAGCAGCTGGCTTGGCGAAGCGTAGCGTGCCCTCGTCACCACCCGTCACCGCTCGTCCTCGTCGCGCCAACTCCGTCCTCGCTGCAACCGCTCCGTGCGCCCATGCCTCTGCCTCGGGGCAGGCTTGCGTCGGCTCGTCCTCCCCTTGACCCCGTCTCCCTCCCGTTGCCTGGACTCCCCTTTAAGCCCCCTTCTCCTGGAGCTCCCCTGCCGCCCCATTGCGAAGATAAGAAACATACCTCAAACCGTCGAGCTCCACCTCTGCGCCGCGCCTCGCCACCTCGTGGCCGCCTCGGTGAGCCCCGCCTCTGAGGCAGCGTCACCGTGAGCCCGTGGCCCAAGAGACCCATCCCCACCTCCCATCTCCTCCCAGTTCAGTAGACCTCCACCCGCCGCCTCGTCTTCTCCTCCACTGCCATGCTGCAAGCATGCCAAGCCTCCCAAGCCTCCGGGACCGCTCCACCACCCACCTCACCGCTGCGCTCTTGGTGTGTGCGCCTCCTCCTTGGCGTCGCCGCTCATTGGGCCTTGTAAACCGAGAAGTCGCCGCCGCCCTTTTGCTCCACTGCAGTGCCGCCCTCTCCTAACCGCCGCCACTTCCACCGAGACCGCCACCCTCCGGCTTCCAGGCCACCACCCAAGCCTTCCCGCCGCCCTCTCTGTGCCCCCAGCCGTCCCGAGAAGCTCCCCCTCCTCTGTTTCTCTGTTGTGTGTGGGGAGAGGATGAGTTAAGTTTTTTTTTTTTTTTTAGGGCGTGGGCCCCACCGTCATAGGTCAGTCCCCTTTGTTAGGGTGACCGTGGGCCCCGCATCCTTGAGCGGCCCAGCTCCCCTCCTCACTTGCCATGTGGGCCCTTTGTCATAGGGTCTTCTCCCCTTGTTAGGGTGCCCAGTGGGCCCTGCAGCGTCTTGTTGCGTAAGCTTAGAGCCGCTTCAGTCTTTGTGGATTGGGTCTACACTGTTTCGTGAACCGTGACCCTCTCTCTCTCTTTTTTTTTCCTTTTAAGCTTCAGAATTCAGTATCTCCTCCGTTATAGCTCCAAAAATTGCAAACTAAATTTCTAAAAATTCGTTAAGTCGAGACCTTGCTAATGGCATAGGCCTTGATTAATTTGGAGTTTATTTGTGTATTCATTTGTATTTACTTGCTCTCTTTGCCGTTGTGTTTTTTTCAGGTAAATCGCCCGTTTAGGATTCGAAGACGCCGGAGATCCTCAAGTCGATCAAGACCAAGAATATCACGATCATCTTGCCTCTAACCAAGGCGAGTCAATACTTTGACCATGTTGCTCCTACATTTTATGTAAATTAATTTCTTTTAAATTAATAAATTGCATGCTTTAGTTTTTAATCAAAGATATGTTAAAGCTTAAGGTAGTTAATTACCTACTTGTTGTTTAAATAATTAATATGCCATCCATGTCAACTTGAATCAATATCCTTTGTCACCCTAGTAATACTATGGTAATACTAGTTATAGGTCGTACTTAGGCGACATGCTAGCCTTGCTCAAAATCAGGGGTATTAAATACCCCAAATCATCATGTCTTCAAAAATAAAATGTTTTGGGTAGTCATTGGTGGTCCAATGACTAAAGCGAAAAATAGTTTGGTTTACTCCTCAAAAACCCTAAAATGCTAGCTCTATCTGGCGGATGGTGAGGCGGATTGGTGCTCGGGAGCGGGTTGTGGAATGAACCGCCGAGATAACCCTAAGGACTTAATCGGGTCACGACCTCCGTGTTAAACAAGTACAACCACAAGTTGCGAGAAAAACTTGCGACTTAGCTTAGTAGGTTTATTGAACCTTGGATGCCATTTATTTGGGCGGATAAATGGGGAGCCAAGGGATTTATTCGCTTGAATGGGACACCGAGAGGAGGGTGACGTTTTTTGTCGGTGAGGTATAGCACCGCTATACCGGTCGCCGAGTAAAACATCCCGCTCAACACTATGGGCGTAACCCTATATGTGCGAAATGACGAAGGGGCAAGATAAGTCGAAGCGTTATTGTGACAACCTCTCGACTACACATCTAAGGAATTGTGTAGGGCAATGAGTTAATTGTCTCTTGTGGGTAAAGTGTGCTATCTCTGCAGAGTATTAAAGCTGTTTAAGCAGTAGTGCCTCTACGGTCAAAAGGCGGACATGGGAACTTAACTTGAGCTAGTTCTATTTCAAAACCTCGTGGGTGGTATAAAAGCGTGGCGGGCTCACCTAGCCCACGAATTTGTTTTTCTGGGTGGATGTACCCAGTCTTTGTTAATATGGTGGATGTAACCATAATCAAAATAAGCATGAAGGTGGAGGTAACCTCTGCTTTGTTAATAATTATTGCACATTACTCTCTTTATAAAAATTACAATTTGTTAAAAATGCTAAGTCATAGGTTTTGTAATTATAGTATTGCAAAACTTGCTTTATAAATAAAAGAACCCGAGCCATCCTTGTTAAGCCTTGCATATATATAATTGCATTTGTGTGTTGGCTCGCGAGCACGATAGTAGTGCTCATCCTCGCTTCTCTCCCCACCCTTGAGATAATGAAGATGAAGGAGACTCGCCTACTACGATGGACCGTAAGGCGATGGACAAGGATATGATGAGGAGTAGGATAGTTACGTAGTTTAGATCTCGCCAGTCTAAGTAGACTTCGTTGGTACAGCGTACAACCGATATTATCCGACCCTTGGTTAATATCTCATCGTACCTGAGACACCCGATCGCTTGCTGTGCGAGATGAGCCCTACCTTCCCTGTTGCTTCATTTGTAGACTTGGTCGTTCTTTTGTAATGTAATATATTTGGCCTTGTGCGGCCCTTTTGTAAAACTTCGACCCGATGAGGTCTATGTTACCTGTGTTGTAATATATTTGTTTTAGTTCACGCCTTGTATGAATGATTCACAATGTGTCTTTGTGAAGTGCTAGCTCTTGATCCAGGAATAGCACGATGATTCACAGAGGATTTGGATTCTCGAATCCGGGTCAAAGCAGTGGTATCGAGCATATCTGATATGAGAGTCTTAGTTAGATTGGTCGTTGCCTTAAGGACTTGGATCTTATTTTTAAAATTAAGAAAAGTTTGCCAAAAATATAGAGTATTTATTGCTTCTACTCATCATTCCTAGTTCCATACTTATCTTTATTTTCATTAAGTGTTACTAATCTTTTCCTTGTTTCAAAATTTGTAGATGGCTTCTCCCCATTTGCAGGCCCATGGGACCATAGCTCTCATGGGATTAATGAAAGCGGTTTCGTCGATCTCCTTTGAAGTGATGCAGTTCCTTAGCTTCCCCGCCTCCGCTCTTGAGGAGGCGGAAGGCGATGGTTATAGCTCACGAGTCTTGGGACATGGAGGTTTTCCTCTATGCCAGACCGGCGAGTTCACGACCTGAGTTCTTTGCGAGGCACCCGCCTCGGCGGCTCGGCGCTATCGAGATGCGGCCGTGTCGCCGTCACTGCTTGTGTCGATACACGAGGTCCTCTGCAAGAGTCGCCAGTCTTGCTTCTTCCGTGTCTCTACAATGGAGAGAGCTCCCGAGTCCTTCGTCGCCATCGGCGACGAGCCCCCCGACCCAACAGTGCGGTGACCCGGCGATGATCCACAACATCCACTCCCATACCGGCGAGATCCGCCCGGACGGATGCTTCTCACTTGGTAGTGAGGCCCACTCGACACCCTTCGCACCAACATGATCGAAGCGATGAAGCCCACCATGATGCCATGTGGGAGAGAGACAGCATCGCTGTGGACGAGACATCATCAAGATGGAGAGAGACGCCGCCCTTGCAGAGGTAGCACGTCTCACAGCAGCCACTGCTTTTCGCCACCACTCTGACTTGACCGGCTCCTCCTCGCCCCGAGGACTCCGACCGAGTTGATTGCAGCGCAAGAAGCGCGCGGCGCCCGATCCGCCGCCTTCGGCGACCTTCCGGTGTCGGCGTGGGCCTTGACCCCGCCGTTCCCGTTCCCGCTCGCCGCACATCAGCTCGGGTCACTCTCGTTCGCCGAGCTTCAGTCAGAGCCGCTCCCGCTCCCGTTCCTCGATGGAGTAGTCAGGATAGGCTAGGATAGCTAGCAGTGCTTGCTAGGCAGTCTTTTGGGTTGCAAGCACTTTTGTTTCTCCCTTTTGTAGACGATGTGTATCTTGTGTCATGACTTAGCTTAGCGTATAAGCTTTGTATGGAAGTCATGTAACACTTAACCCCTTAATATAATGCAGCCATTCTAGGCTTTGTATTGTATTTGTTCGATCTTCCTGTTTGGTTCTTTTGTGTGTGCCTTAGAGGGCTAGTAAACCCTCATATACCCCTTCCCCTGATCCGCCCTGGTTCTAAGTCTCATCTTTTCTTCAGGATGCCGCCAAGAAGAGCCGCCGCCCCTGTCCGTGGAGCCTTTGCCACTGGCCGAGGAAGAGGCCGTGGACGTGGCCGTGGTCGTGGACAAGGACAAGACCTACCCCCTCCACCACCAGCAAATCCGACAATGGCCCAAGTGATGTTCCAAGAGACCCAAATTCTCCAAGCTTTGCTCAACAATCGTGAGACAGGGCTGCCAGCCGCAATTCCAAGCTCGCTGACTTCTTAAGGACAAGGCCCCTCACCTTTGCTGCAGCGGACGAACCTCTTGAAGCCGAAGACTGGCTCAGGGACACTGAAAAGAAGCTTCGACTCGCTCGTTGCTCCAACAAAGACATGGTGGACTTTGCCACCCACCAACTAAAAGGTCTTTGCCGCACCAAGCATGGTGGGAGAATTACCTTGCCGCCAGAGGTAAGGAAAGTCAGAGTCCAAGAAGAAGAAGAAGAAGAAGAAGAAGCGAAGTAGCATCTCTGTTGGAGAACCAAGACCTCATAACCGCGTGATGCGCATTGTAGAAGAAGAAGTTGAATACGTTTGATGAGGATGAACGAGTTTTGCGGCCAATTCCTGGGCGGAATTCAAAGCGACCTTCGCACCAACCGTACCGGTAGGTACAATGAGATTGAAGAAGAATGAGTTCAGAACTCTGAAACAAGGACATATGACGGTCAACGAGTATGTCACTAAGTTTACCCAGCTTGCTCGCTACGCCCCCAATGACGTAGCCGATGAAGAAGAAAAGATAGACCGCTTTGTGGAAGGTATGCGTGGTGACATGCGTGGAAAGCTTATCCTCCATGACTATGCCAACTTCCACCAGTTGATCAACAAGGCTCTACTACTAGAAAATGAGAATAAGTTAGCAGAAACTAGCCGCAAGAGGAAGATGCCTTTCCAGAAGCCCCAAGGAAACTATCCCGAAGTCAACTTTCGAGGCGGTTCATCTTCGAGATCATCTGCTGACCTGACCTCGAAAAAGCTCGGCTCGGCCTCCCATCCTCAAGGAAGCGGTTTCGCGCCCTTCGCCACGGACGGCCGACAAGCATCAACCCCAAACACACCTCCATTGCTTCATTTGTGGAGAAAAAGGTCACTTGCTAACGGTGCCCTCATCGCGACAACCCGCTCCAAAGAGTAACCCAGAGCCGCCCAGTTCAAGGTCGGACCTCGGCTCGAGCAAGAGTCACCAGACTTCCCAAGCTTCAAGGTCTACCCGAGCACAAAGCCGTGGCAATGTGAATCATGTCACTTGCAGAGGAGGCACAAGATGCAGAGTCTTGATGGGATGCGTTCTCTGTTAATTGATTACCCGCACAAGTTTTGTTTGATTACGAGCTTCACACTCCTTTGTTTCAAGAAAGTTTGTTGAAAGGCTTAAGTTGCCGACTTATAAGTTAAAAAACCCGTGGTACTTAGATCACCCGGGAACCCTATATGCTACTTGATTAGTCCCAAAGTAGAAATTGCTTTGGAGGATTACGGATTCTTAGCTACTCTTCTTGTCTTTGGAATCCCAAACACTGGATATCATCCTAGGGATGGATTGGTTGGCCGCATATCATGGATTGATAGATTGCATATGAGAAAAGTGGTACTTGCCAAGGATCACGAAACCACAATAAGGATTAGTGTGGATCGTTCCCCTCCTTTGGATCGAACAATCCACCACCTTGGAGAGTTGTCCTTAGAGACAACGCACGTAGTTCAAGCTTACCCGACGTCTTCCCGGAAGAATTGCGGGCATGCCACAGCAGAGATATCGAGTTTGTGATCAATTTGAAGCCGAGAACAGCCCCAATTGCTAAGAGACCATCTGAGAATGGCGGTGACGAACTTGAAGAGTTGAAGACACAACGAAGACTTACGAGAAAGGATTCATTAGACCTAGTTCTTCTCCACAGGGTTCGCCAGTTCTTTTTGTAAGGAAGAAAGATGGTTCCGCCCAGTTGTGCGTGGATTCTGAGATCACTCAACGAGGTGACAATCAAGAACAAGTATCCCTTGCCTGCATTGATGATCTATTTGATCGGTTAATGGTAACAGTTTTCTCCAAAATAGATTTAAGATCTGGATACCATCAACTCAAGATCCGGAGCGAGGACATTCCTAAAACGGCCTTCACCACTCGGTATGGCTTGTATGAGTTCACAGTCATGTCGTTTGGCTTGACCAATGCTGACCTACTTCATGAATCGATGAACAAGGTATTTATGGAATATCTGGACAAGTTTGTGGTCGTGTTCATAGGCGACATCTTGATCTATTCAAGACCAATGAAGAGCATCTTGAACATCGCAAATGGTCTGGAAAAGCTAAAAGAGCATGAGCTCTATGCCAAGTCTGATAAATGTGAATTTTGGCTTAAAAATCAGTTTCCTCGGACATATTGTATCCGCAGGAGGAATAGCGGTTGATCCACCAAGGTAGAAGCTGTGATGGATTGGAAACAACCTACATCGATGTGAAGTCCGTAGCTTTCTCGGTTTAGCGGATACTCTGAGACGCTTCATAGAAGGATTCTCCAAGCTTTCCAAGCCGATGACCCACTTGCTTAAGAAAGAAAAAAGTATGAATGGACGGATGCTTGTGAGAAGAGTTTTAAAGAATTGAAGAAGAAGTTAACCACGCACGGTGTTGACCACGCCGGACATTCATCAAGACTTTGAAGTCTCTTGTGATGCATCGCGCCAAGGTCTTGGTTGCGTGCTTATGCAAGGAGGAAAAGTTGTAGCCTATGCATCGAACTGACTCCGTCCTCATGAAGACAACTATCAACTCATGACTTGGAGTTAGCGGCGATGAGTGCACGCCCTCAAAATTTGGCGACATTATTTGATTGGAAATCATTGTGATATGTATACGGACCACAAGAGTCTCAAATACATATTCACTCAATCAGATCTCAACCTCCGACAAAGAAGATGGTTAGAGTTAATAAAGGATTACAATTTGGATGTCCATTATCATCCCGGAAAGGCTAATGTAGTTGCTGATGCATTAAGCCGTAAGTCATACTGCAGTAATGTTATGATTCAAGAGCATCAACCCGAGCTTTATAAGGAATTTGAAGCTCTCAACCTATATTTGATAGAACAAGGCACTGCAGATGCTATGGAAGCACATCCAACGTTAGAAGAGCAGATCAAGACCGCTCAACAAGGACACTCTGGAGTCCAGAGGTTCAAACATCTCATGGCAAAAGGAAAAGCCCCCAAGATGATTGAAGATCAGCAAGGAATCCTATGGTATGGGAAACGTCTCTTTGTTCCCCACCAGAAGGAACTCAAGGACTTAATTCTGAAAGAAGCCCACAGCTCAGCGTATACCCTGCACCCAGGTAGCACCAAGATGTATCAAGACATGAAAATTTTGTATTGGTGGCCACGCATGAAGAGAGATATCGCCGAGTATATACTTTGTTGTGATGTATGTCGTGAATCAAAATTTGAACATCGAAGCCGAGATTGCTCCAACCCTGCAAGTCCCTCGGTGGAAATGGGAAGAGATTGGAATGGATTTCATTACGGTCTACCCGAACCAAGTCGGTTGTGACTCAATATGGGTTATAGTTGATAGGTGACCAAAGTAGCCCATTTCCTCCCGGTGAAGACAACTTACAAGGGAGACAAGTTAGCGAGTTATATATGGCTCGTATTGTGTGTTTACGGAGTACCCAAGAGGATAGTCTCCGATCGAGGATCCCAATTTACCTCGCATTTACGGGCGATTTGCATGATGCCCTTGGAACACACCTCGATTTTAGCACTGACTTACCATCCATGATGATGGTCGACAGAAAGGACAAACCAAATTCTCGAAGACATGCTTGAGCTTGTGCTGGAGTTTACCGTAGATTGGGAAAAGTGTCTCCGTATGCGAGTTTGCATACAATAATAGCTACGATCAAGTCTGAAAATGTCACCGTTTGAAGCACTTTATGGAAGAAAATCAGAACCCTCTGCATTGGTGAGAATCCGTGAAGGATATATCTTGGACGAGATACTCTCAAGCAAGCGAAGAAAGTTCGACCGATCGAGATCGTCTCCAAGCGGCTCGATCAAAACAGAAGAGTTATCCGACAACCGTCGAAGAAAGTTAACCTTTGAAGTTGGAGATGCCGTGTACCTTAAGGTATCACCGCCCGTGGAACTTCGAAGATTCAAGGTTAAAGGCAAGCTTGCCCCAAGATATATAGGCCCGTTCCCCATCACCGCCAAGCGTGGAGAAGTTGCCTACCGATTAGAGCTACCTGGGATAATTTATCGAAGTTCACAATGTGTTTCCGTCTCGGCTCAAGAAGTGTCTCGAGTACGAAGAAGCGAGGCGCGTTGAAGCCATCGCCTTCAAACAAGATCGACTTATCCGAGCATCCAATCAAGATCCTCGGCGTCATCGAGAAGCGAACAAGGCGTCAAGTCATCCGCCTTTGCAAAGTCGATTGGAGTCACCACACGCCAAGGAAGCCACACGAGGAGCGAAGATCAACTAAAGCAAGACTACCCGTTCCTGTTCTCAGATCAGCTCGAATCTCGGGGTCGAGATTCTGTTTAAGGTGGGTAGGATTTGTAACGTCCGTTTTCGGACGGACGAATAGTAATTAAAATTCGTTTCGTTCTTGGCAGTAATTCAACTAAATCCTATTTTGAAAACCCCGTTCTTCCTCGGTGCGAGTTTCAAATCGTTGGTTGTAGCATTTGGACTCAGATTTCCTTGATTCGGAGATTTCTCCTCCGTTTCGAATCTCCGGGCCGACTTGAGTGAGCCTCTCTCTCTCGGGCCAACCCATGACCCGTCTCGGCCCAACCCCGGCCGGTCCTCCTCCTTCTCTCCTCCCTCACTGGGGCAGCAGCGGCTCTCGGAAGACTGCTCTGCCGTGCCAGCCTCGCCAACTCCTCCACGCTGCATTGCATGACCACCAGCTCGCCCCATCCGCTCTGCGGCGGGGACGGCCTTGATCCTCGCGGCGACGACCAGAAGCTCCCTCCGTGCGAGCCGCCGTCACCATGGCGTCACCGCCGTCCTCCTCGTCCTTAAGCCGTGGTGAGCAGCATGCTGCTTGCGCCTGTAGCGTGCCCTCGTCACCACCCGTCACCCGCTCGTCCTCGTCGCGCCAACTCCGTCCTCGCTGCAACCGCTCCGTGCGCCCATGCCTCTGCCTCGGGACAGCGCCCGCGTCGGCTCGTCCTCCCTTGACCCCGTCTCCCTCCGTTGCCTGGACTCCCTTTAAGCCCCCTTCTCCCTGAGCTCCCCTGCCGCCCCATTGCAAAAGATAAGAAAACATACCTCAAACCGTCGAGCTCCACCTCCGCCAAGGCCGCCACCTCGTAGCCGCCTCGGTGAGCCCCGCCTCTGGAGGCAGCGTCACCGTGAGCCCGTGGCCCAAGAGACCCATCCCCACCTCCCATCTCCTCCCGTTCCGAGACCTCCACCCGCCGCCTCGTCTTCTCCACTCCCGGCCATTGCCTTGAGCCGCCAAGCCTCCCAAGCCTCCGGGACCGCTCCACCAACACCCCTCACCGCCCGCGCTCTTGGTGCTGTGCCGCCTCCCTCCTTGGCGTCGCCCGCTCAAGGCCAAGGCTAAAGCGAGGAAGTCGCCGCCGCCTTTGCTCTCCACCACAGCTAGCCGCCCTCTCCTAACCCCGCCACTTCCACCGAGACCGCCACCCTCCGGCTTCCAGCGCTTGCCACCCCGCGGCCTTCCCGCCGCCCTCTGCCGCCGCCCGCCCAGTGCGTGCTTGAAAACTCCCCTCCTCTGTTTCTCTGCTTATTTGTGTGGGGAGAGGATGAGTTAGAGTTTTTTATTTTTTTAGGACGTGGCCCCACTTTAGTCATAGGTGCAGTCCCCTTTGTTAGGGTGACCGTGGGCCCGCATCATCTTGAGCTGACCAGCCAGCTCCCCTCCTCACTGCCAGTGGGCCCCACCTGTCATAGGGTCTTCTCCCCCCTTGTTAGGCTGCCCAGTGGGCCCCGCGCGTACTGTTGCGTAAACCCGAGCCGCTTCTGTGCTGTGGACTGGGTCTACACTGTTTCGTGAACCAGCAGCCCTCTCTCTCTCTTTTTTTTTCCTTTTAAGCTTCAGAATTAAGTATCTCCTCAGTTATAGCTCCAAAAATTGCAAACTAAATTTCTAAAAATTAGTTAAGTCGAGACCTTGCTAATGGCATAGGCCTTGATTAATTTGGAGTTTATTTGTGTATTCATTTGTATTTACTTGCTCTCTTTGCCGTTGTGTTTTTTAGGTAAATCGCCTGTTTAGGATTGAAGGCAGGAGATCCTCAAGTCGATCAAGACCAAGAATATCACGATCATCTTGCCTCTAACCAAAGCGAGTCAATACTTTGACCATGTTGCTCCTACATTTTATGTAAATTAATTTCTTTTAAATTAATAAATTGCATGCTTTAGTTTTTAATCAAAGATATGTTAAAGCTTAAGGTAGTTAATTACCTACTTGTTGTTTAAATAATTAATATGCCATCCATGTCAACTTGAATCAATATCCTTTGTCACCCTAGTAATACTATGGTAATACTAGTTATAGGTTAAATGCTTAGGCGACATGCTAGCCTTGCTCAAATGCAGGGTATTAAATACCCCAAATCATCATGTCTTCAAAAATAAAATGTTTTGGGTAGTCATTGGTGGTCCAATGACTAAGGCGAAAAATAGTTTGGTTTACTCCTCAAAAACCCTAAAATGCTAGCTCTATCTGGGCGGATGGTGAGGCGGATTGGTGCTCAGGAGCACGAGAATGATTGGGTTGTGGAATGAACCGCCAGATAACCCTAAGGACTTAATCGGTCACGACCTCCGTGTTAAACAAGTACAACCACAAGTTGCGAGAAAAACTTGCGACTTAGCTTAGTAGGTTTATTGAACCTTGGATGCCATTTATTTGGGCGGATAAATGGGGAGCCAAGGGATTTATTCGCTTGAATGGGACACCGAGAGGAGGGTGACGTTTTGCGGTCGCCGAGGTATAGCACCGCTATACCGGTCGGTGAGTAAAACATCCGCTCAACACTATGGGCGTAACCCTATATGTGCGAAATGATGAAGGGGCAAGATAAGTCGAAGCGTTATTGTGACAACCTCTCGACTACACATCTAAGGAATTGTGTAGGGCAATGAGTTAATTGTCTCTTGTGGGTAAAGTGTGCTATCTCTGCAGAGTATTAAAGCTGTTTAAGCAGTAGTGCCTCTACGGTCAAAGGCGGACATGGGAACTTAACTTGAGTTAGTTCTATTTCAAAACCTCGTGGGTGGTATAAAAACGTGGCGGGCTCACCTAGCCCTGAATTTGTTTTTCCTGGGTGGATGTACCCCAGTGCTGTTAATATGGTGGATGTAACCATAATCAAAATAAGCATGAAGGTGGAGGTAACCTCTGCTGTTAATAATTATTGCACATTACTCTCTTTATAAAAATTACAATTTGTTAAAAATGCTAAGTCATAGGTTTTGTAATTATAGTATTGCAAAACTTGCTTTCGCAAATAAAAGAACCCGAGCCATCCTTGTTAAGCCTTGCATATATATAATTGCATTTGTGTGTTGGCTCGCGAGCACGATAGTAGTGCTCATCCTCGCTTTCTCCCCACCCTTCAGATAATGAAGATGAAGGAGACTACGCCTACTACGATGGACCAGAAGACGATGGACAAGGATATGATGAGGAGTAGGATAGTTACGTAGTTTAGATCTCGCCCGATCTAAGTAGACTTCGTTGGTACCCGCGTACAACCGATATTATCCGACCCTTGGTTAATATCATCGTACCTGAGACACCCGATCGCTTACTGTGCGAGATGAGCCTTACCTTCTCTGTTGCTTCCGCTGTAGACTTGGTCGTTCTTTTGTAATGTAATATATTTGGCCTTGTGCGGCCCTTTTGTAAACTCGACCCGATGAGGTCTATGTTACCTGTGTTGTAATATATTTGTTTTAGTTCACGCCTTGTATGAATGATTGACAATGTGTCTTGTGAAGTGCTAGCTCTTGATCCGAGGAATAGCGATGATTCACAGAGGATTTGGATTCTCAGAATCCGGGTCCGACACAAGACGCGCCTTATAGCGCTCAAGAGAGTCATCAGAGCGAGTCTTAATCTTATAGACCCACTTACACGTGATAGGACGAGAGTGAGATGGAAAAGGAACAAGATCCCAAGTACCAGTACGCTCGAGGGCAGCAATCTCCTCGGCCATGGCATGCTGCCACTCAGGGTGAGTAACAACATCCAGGTAGGAGACAGGCTCACAAGTAGCTGCGCCAGCAAAGACAAAACGGGCAGGAGGCCGAATCGACTGGCGATCGCGGAGAGCGTAGCGAGGAGAAGATGACCCATCGGGAAGATGGAGCATCGAAGAAGATGGAACATCGAAGATGGCTCATCTGGAAGATCCTCAATCGAGGTCGACGAGTGTAGCGAGTGTAGTGGGGGAGCCTAAGGAGGCTGCAGGAGACGGAAGCAGCGGCGACAACGGCGGAGAGGCCACAGGAGGAATATGTGGAGACTCAATGGGACGGGTGGACGAGGGCAAGACAGATATAGGTGTATCTGGAAAGGTCAAAAAAGACATAGACTCCGCAGAGGAAGCCGAAGGAGAGGCAGGACGTGGGTAGAAGGGACGAGACTCGTCGAAAGTCACATCCCGAGAAATCCGCATCCGTCGACCAACAGGATCCCAGCACCGATAGCCCTTGTGCTCGGCACTGTATCCCAGAAAAACACACTCAACAGACTGAGCGGTCAGTTTGGTGCGTTCTCGGCGAGGAGAAGCGTAGCAAGCGTAGCCAAACAGAGACGAAGGGCGAGTAGTCGAAGGAGACCACAGAGACGCTCAAAGGGATTGCATACGAAGAAGCGCGAAGAAATTTGGATGTTGATGAGATAGGTGGCGGTGGAAATAGCCTCGGCCCAAAAGTGAGGTGGAATAGGCGGCAATCATCGATTGCGAGCCGACTCAAGGAGGTGACGATGCTTGCTCAGCAACACCATTCTGAGCATGAGCACCAGGACAAGAGAACTGAGCGAGAGTGCCCTACTCAGCAAGGAAGCTGCGCAGGTAACGAGAGAGGTACTCGCCGAGAGAGTCGGCACGAAGACACGAATAGGAGTGGAGGCGAGTCACGAACCATAGTGACAAATTGTTTATAGATAGACAATGCCTCACTACGAAGACATGAAATATATCCAAGTGTGGCGAGAGAAATCATCAATAAATATGATATAATATCGATGACCCCTTTCAAAGCGAAGGGCCGGACCCCAAACATCTGAATGAACAAGATCAAATGGATATTTGAGATCTTGACTCACTATGAGGATAAGGAAGCTGAAGCTGTTTGCCTAACTTGTAGCCCTGACAATCTAAAGACACGTCTCCTGAGACAGACCCCAGAAGACCACGACGAACTAAAGACGACAGACGAGATCCACACAGATGGCCAAGACGGTGATGCCACTACTGGAAAGAGCCGGTAGACGGAGTGGCAGAAGCGGAGAGACTGGCGGCGACGGTGGCAGCGGAAGGAAGATGAAGTCAGTCAAGCTCCCAAAGACGCTGTGAGTCAAGGCGCCGAGGGCTAAAACCAACCAGAGCTCCCGTGTGGCGGTCCTGAACACAACAAAAGTCAGAGTCGAGAATGACCCGACAACCAAGATCAGTAATCTGCCCAGCAGAAAGAAGCTACATGGTAAGGCGAGGAACATGAGCAACAGAAGGAACATGAAAAGATGAGTTGCTAAGAGGTCCTCGACCGAGAGCGAAAGAGAGGTACCATCGCGATAAGAACACTAACGGGAGAATCAAGAGGTGTAACGAAGGACGAGTGGAAGCATCGAAGTCATGTGAAAAGATGCTCGAATCAAGAATCCACGGGAGGTACTGTTGTGTAGAGGGTGGTTTCTCGGTGCAGAAGAGTCGATGAGCGAACTGCGAGAACTGTCGAGGAGAACACAAACGGCAAGCGGCGTCGAAGTTTGGCTATCTCGCCTCGGAGAGAAAGCTGCTGAAGAGTCGGTCTGACGTCGATGTAGAAGCACTAGTGCGTGCTAGTAGAAGAACGGCGTGAAAGATGCCGCTTCTTCTTATAGCACTGAGGACTCAATGTGGCCGACCTTGTCGCGAGAGGAAGCGATGAGGCGGCCACCTCGGATGGAGGCGGCCACCACCGCTGTGGCGGCCATTGGAGGAGGCGGTGTGCTTAAGCATGGAGCGAGCGGTGTAGCAGTGGACGAGCGGCGAAGCACAGAGGGAGTGGCATCGAGACCGGCACCACTCGGGCGAGTCTCCTCCGCGTATCTCGGTAAAACCTCAGAGAGTGACACGAGGATGGCGTGCAAGGAGCTGGGCACGCTCTACTCGAACTCGGGGCGAAAGCGAGTAAGGAACTCGTGAGACCCGCTGAAACTCGGTCAAGACGCATGGCTAGGTAGCACGGACAAGAGCGACAACCGGCGGTCGCGGAGAGAGTCAAGCGACGCCGACACAGCAGAGCTCGGCGTAAAAAGCATCAACGATAGCATCACCTGCTGAAGAGAGTGCTCTGACGGACCACGGACAGTACAAGGCATCACCAGAGGGCTCAGAAGGCGGCAGCGAAGGTGAGTCCACATCTGAAAGCGAGGAGAGTCCCACAACCTCGAAGAGAGCGATCTTTGGACATTGGCAATGAGGACAGCAGCAGCCCGAGCGTCGTCGTCGTACCACTGAGTATAGACGGTCAGTCGATCCTTGTAGGAATCCAGAGCCTCTTGGTAGGCAGAGGCAGCCTCATCATCAGCAACGTGAGCGGCCTCAGCAATAGCCTTGTCGGCTGTCGAGGGCAGCGCGACAAGCGTAGGCTCCGTCGGAGGAGTAGGGCAAGGCGGGCAGGTGATATCGCTAGAGAGGATACCCCAGAGATGAAGACCACGCATGTGGATGCGCATGTGAGACACGAAGTCGGTGTAATTAACACCATCGAAGATCACCGGGCAGCGAGGAAAGCAGTACCCATTGGTGGCGGCGTTGAATGGCGGCGACCAAATAAGAAGTCTAACGGTTCAACAGCGGGCGCGGACGGCGCGTTAAGCGGCGTTTTTCTCTCTTTTTAGCGAGTTGGGCGGCTCGATATAAGCCGCTTTCTTTACGGCCTGTCACACACCACAGGATAAGCTCGGTAGGGTTTCCCCTGCTGAGTAGCGGCAACGGCGGCGGCGGCGGGAGGGGCGTCGGCAGCTACCTGGCAGCCGGGAAACTCTGGCGGGCGTCGGGCACCAAGCGGCCCAAAGGCAGCGGCGGCGGCCGATGAGCAGCCCGAGGCGCGGCGGCGGCCCGATGAGTGGCGGGGGCGGCCGGTGATGGCTTGAACACGAGCGGCGGCGTCGGGTGGAGCTCGGGCTAAGACAGCCCAAGCGGAGACCTGAGCGCAGTCTGGAGACGAGCAGCGGCGGCCAACTCAAGCCGAGGCGGAGGCGGCGTGGAGGTCGCGGATCCGATTGGGAGGAGGAAGCCGAAGGAGACGAGCGGCGGCGGCCGACTCAAGCCGAGGCGGAGGCGGCGTGGAAGCCGCGGACCCGATCGGGAGACGTCGAAGATGACGACAAGCGGCGACCTCCAGACAGGAAGCTGCGGCGGTGACGGGAAAACGGAAAACCCTAGGTTCGCTCTGATACCATGTTATGAATAGCGCTTGTATTCAATATGAGACCAATAGGCTAGTATATATACACAAATACAAATGGTGAATATGCACAAAACCCCTCGTAACAATAGGGAATAACATACTTAGACATATATCTCTAACAGCAGGGAGTAGTAAGACACAAACCGTAACAGAGATTACATCACAAAAGCATCTCCAAATCAGATTGAATAGATTTTACCTTTGGAGCAGGTAAAGCAAACCAAGATCTCGAATGGCCACCACCAGGAGCAGCCCACCGCAGAGGCAAGAAGGACAGGCATAGCAAGATACACTTCAACGGGACACGTCGACACGGCGAAGATGGCAACGTGCTCGAAGGTTCATGTGCAACCAAAGCAAGAAACCAAGAAACCGAGCCAAGCACACCCCCTGCCCCTCTAAGGCGCGGCGCGAACCAACAACCGAACGCAGAACACGCATGCAATCTGTGACGGAGCGCACTGAATTACCTGGAGCAGGGAGGCGGCGTCGGAAGACGGGAGAGGAGATGGCGGGGGCGAGCACGGCGGGCAGCGGTAGCGACTGCAAGGAGGAAGGGGTGAGGCGACGGCAGAAAACCGAAACGAACTGGAAGCAAACAGGAGAGGCCATGAGAGAAAAGCGGCCACATTCTACGAAGAGATAGAGAAGCCACATTCTACGAAGAACACGTATGCGTTATTTATTCTTCGGATCTGCTAAATTTCAGAGACAAATGTATGCGTTATTTATTCTTCGGATCTGCTAAATTTCAGTCGCCTGATTTTTTCTTGTTTCTTAGTCAATTTCTGGACCGTCAGATGTTTCATTGAGATTTGTGCGTTGTTGCTTGCGGTTGACGGGCAGGCTCGATTTGTGTAATGGATGTTGTTTTCTTCTTGTAACTCGACCCACAACCATTAACCTGGTTAAGACAAGAATCTTTGTCTCCATTTCTTTTTCTTTCTTCCTCAAAACAAAGCTCTGAGGAAGAGAGCAGAGAAATAGAGTTGCTCGATGGTGACTAGCGGCTCGGCGGAGGTCTCACTCGATGGTGCTCGGCAGCGACTGGTGGCTCAGTGGAGATCCGGAGAGACCTCGTGGCTAGGAGGTGCTCGGAGGCCGCCGCCGGTGGCTTGTCTACTCGACATCTTCCATCCTGTAGAAGACTAGAGGTGAAGCATTTGGCATGATGCAGAAGGTTGGGGACTCATCGTTTCATGTTGCATTTTGTTCTCCTTCGGTGCTCGACTTGTGTATATGCAGTAATTGCTTGTTACTTTTGTTTATGGGGTTTGAATGTTCTATGCGGTGATGAAATATGACCTGAAAATTTTTAGATAAATTGAAGTCAGGGTATGGTAATTTTGTTAGATCTGGGTGTTATTGGTATGAGATGGACTCAAACTACATCTTGTACTCAGCTTAGAAACTAGTACAAACTCAAGATTAACTCTAACAGGTGTTGCTTGTAGGTAAAATAGTTGTTTCGATGGTCAGATCTGGCTTTTTCTTTATCTACCTCAACATCTAGCAAATGTTTGGACTATAGTTATTCATGGATGTCGTAGTTGTTGTATGGGGAGCTGCATGCAGAGGTGCCTTAGTGCTCTAATGTCTTAGTACTCACTAGTGGCAATAAAACTGTTTATTTTTCCATTGAAAAATATTTGATGCTTATTCTTGTATGTACCCCATCGTGGAAATACATGCCACATGGAAAATTACACAATACTTAGGCTGTAATTACGATGCTCGGTAATATGAATTTCAGAAAAGCTTGAATGCAATTTTTGTTTCTTTTTTCCTCCATGTGTTGTCTACTGAGGGTTGAGTAGAGCCACATGAATCTGGGAGGTTATGTTAGGTTTGTGCTAATTTGAGCAGAAACCTAGCTAGCTAACAGGTTAATGAGCTCTTCACTTCAGTAATAGTTAATAGTGTTAACTTTAATTTGGTTAATGGTGTCCAGATCCTATCTCAGCATGTGCCTTGCGCTCATACAAGAATCTATCAGCATTAACATTTCGCTACAATGTCTCTTGCAGTGGTATGTTTAATCTCTGTTTAACCTTTCTCGTTGCTATATTATTTTCCTAAAGATGCAATACTCACAGTAATGCTTGCAACTTCTCTTCCGTGCAGTTCTAGATCTCTTGCTATCCTTATGATAGATATTATACTAGTAGTTAATATTTTTTTGGGTCTGTCTGCATAGAATGTGACGGTTTTCTCTATAAAAAAAACTGTCATATTCTAAATGTTCATTTACAACTCTATTATACATAAATTACAGTAAATTATTTATGTATAATGGAGTTGTAAATGAATTTTCGGAATATTTTTTGTCTTTGTTTTTGCTCAACCTCTCAAAGTACATGTGAAAAACATAACGGGTTCACCATATTGCCGTATTTTGTTGGTATGAAATTTTATTTTTTGTCTTTGTTTTTGCTCAATCTCTCAAAGTACATGTGAGATTTTGAATCATGTGATGGAAATATGAGTTATTAAGACTTTTAAGAATAATTACAGTAACCAAGAACAAAAATAACATAAATAATTTACTGTAATTTATGTATAATAGAGTTGTAAATGAACTTTCAGAATTTTTTTGTCTTTGTTTTTATTCAACCTCTCAAAGTACATGTGAAGAACATAACGGGTTCATCACATTGCCGTATTTTGTTGGTATAAAATTTTATTTTTTGTCTTTGTTTTTGCTCAACCTCTCAAAGTACATGTCTGATTTTGAATCATGTGATGGAAATATGAGTTATTAAGACTTTCAAGAATAATTACAATGACCAAGAACAAAAATCACATAAATAATTTACTATAATTTATGTATAATGGAGTTGTAAATGAACTTTCGGAATGTTTTTTGTCTTTGTTTTTTCTCAACCTCTCAAAGTATATGTGAGATTTTGAAACATGTGATCGAAATATGAGTAATTAAGACTTTCAAGAATAATTACAGTGACCAAGAACAAAAATTACATAAATAATTTACTGTAATTTATGTACAATGGAGTTATAATTTATTGCTCGACCTCTCAAAGTACATGTGAAGAACATAACGGGTTCACCACATTGCCGTATTTTGTTAGTATATAATTTCATTTTTTGTCTTTGTTTTTGCTCAACCTCTGAAAGTACATGTGAGATTTTGAATCATGTGATGGAAATATGAGTTATTAAGACTTTCAAGAATAATTGCAGTGACGAAGAACAAAAATTACATAAATAATTTACTATAATTTATGTATAGTGGAGTTGTAAATGAACTTTCAGAATATTTTTTGTCTTCGTTTTTGCTCAACCTCTCAAAGTATATGTGAGATTTTGAATCATGTGATCGAAATATGAGTTATTAAGACTTTCAAGAATAATTACTTTTGTTTGTGTTGGAATTGATTTTTTTTGTTCCAGTATTCTGTAGGGGTTCACCTTGTTAGGATTATTTTTGTCTAGGTCAGAATTGAATTTTTTTTGTTTGTTTTAGTGTTCTACAGGGGTTCACCTAGTTTGGAAAAATTCTGTCTAACTTAGAAAACTTTGTTATCTTTTGTCTCCTTGGGTTACATCAACTACAACTTAGTGTAGGAGATTTTACTAGACTAACTTAGAAAATTTTGTTATCTTTTGTCTCCTTGGGTTACATCTTTGTATTTTTGTTTGTGAATGCTCTTTTAGGGGTAAATTTTTGCGGTTTCTTCTTTCAAATCCTAGAAAAATGGCACATCGTTCCCTTCTTTCTGCTATTTATAACTTACTAGGCTTTATTCTGGGATAATATATCTTTTATTGATCCAGGTATGAGTCTTGTATGCAAACTGAAGTTTAAAGTTTTGTAGTCAATATTAGCATTTCTGGAGCTTATTTTGCTGCCAGTTTCGCAACTACTTTCTTCTTTGATGCAGATGGCTTGACATTTTACTGCCCAGGAGATTGGTAGAGAGCACTCACTTTTCAAATGTTAAGGTCCTTCTCCATTTTCTATAGATATGTAGCGTTTTGTGTGTGTTTTATCTTGAATTTTAATCTACTTCTTCGATATAAGTTGTTTCTTTTCAACGTGGAGTATGTGTTGGTTTCTTGGGAGATTGGTAAGAATGTGCTGCGGATGGGCTTTTTCTCAGTTGAAAGTCGTGACTTTTGGTGGTTGTGATAGCCTAGTTTTGGTGGTCTCTTTTTTTATAGAGGGCCCATAAGCAAGCAAGCAAGCCCTTAACGGGTCGTAACTGAAAAATGCAGGTCCAATAAGTAACAAAATGAACCCAACCCAACTGAAAATAGCACAGAAACAACAGCAACTGAAGCAACCCTTATGGGTCACAGGATGAAAATCCAAAGGCTCTGATCCACCATCTATGGATAAAAAAAATTAGTGAACTTGCGGAATAAAATTATACACTGCAAACTCAATTAACATGTAAGACACTTAGACAACAAGATTAATTTCTAACAATCACCCCTTTAATCTTGTTGGCATTATTTGAGCACCTCCTCGCCGAGCTTCAGAGTAGTGTTGGCTCATCATCCGCATCTACCGCAACGAAATGCGCCTCCGCCTTCATCACCTTCTTCGGCTCGCAGCATTCTGAAGCAAAGTGTCTATAATCATTACAATTATAGTACCTCACTTTTGCCTTGTCGAATTTTCGATTCTTTCGGTCTTGACCACCACCACTATTAGAGCCGTCGGAGGAGCCCTCGTCTTTGCCTTTCAACGATCGGGCCTCCAACTCGGCGTGAGTTAACAGCAGGTGCTCATCTTCGCTGCCGCCAGATCCTCGGATCCGTTCCTTGTGCGCCTTCAAGCGGCCGATCACCTCCTCAACCATTATCACCTTGAGGTTGCTGAACTGCTTAATGGTGAAGACGATTTGCAAAAACTTTTCAAGGACTGCAAGAAGGAACTTTCTCACAACATAACTCTAGCTTTTCCATCTTGTCCCCAAGGCTCAGATTTGGTTGACAATGGTCGCCAACCTTATGACGAAGTCGTTGATCGACTTCGTCTCTTTCATGTGCATCCCCTCGAACTCACTCTTGAGGGTCTGCACACACGCTTCCTTGACACGATCGGCACCAAGATGTATCATCTTCAATGCCTCCCACGTAGCTTTGATCATCTCCTTCTCAGCCAGTAGGAAGAGCGTTTCCTCTGGGATGCCTCCATAGATTGCCGCCAAGGCCATCTGATCCTTGTGCACATCGACGTTGACGTCCTTGACTACGTCCCACACTCCTTGAGCGCGCATGTACACCTTCATCTTAATTGCTCATACTGCATAATTGCTCTTCGTGAGCATCGGATAATACAGCGAGACAGCGGAACTCTCATTCGCTATCGCACCTGATGTCGCCTCGTCACTACTGACACCACTTCCCGAAGAGCGCAGCAAGATCTTGTGTATACACAGATCAAGAACTAAGGCTCTGATACCAATTGTTGGCCTAATTCCCGGAGAGAACTCACTCATCTTCTTTCTCCGTTGGAACACACACAAGAAGATACACACGCGAACACAAGAAAGAGGAACACTAGACTTGCGACACAGGAACCGTCTTACATCTTCCGTGTATTTTCTCTTTTCTAACGTACTTTTTTAGATAATGGAAGAGATAAAACTCTCCCGGCCTCTGCATCAAAGATGCACACAGCCTAATTTATTAAAGCAATCAAAGTAGCAATCGTTCCATCCAAGATAAAATAACAGCTAGCAGGCTTGCATCCACACTCCAAAAAACACTTAAAACAATATTTCAATTATTGCAAATCCTATGGCTAAGTCTCCACCAACGAAAATTGAGGAATTGCTTCGCCACCAACTCCAGTCTTTGACTTCCCGCCACCATGATCTGCTTTTGGTCTGCTTTCTGCAAGCATGCCCATGCATTCAGCCATGAACCACATAATAAGATAGCCTGCAACGGATTAGTTAAAATCTTGCTGTTAAAAACTAAGTCATTTCGACATAACCATATAGACCAACATAAGGCACTAACTCCCACCAGGAGTTGTGACCTAAGCAACAACATGATGACTTAATGCATATCTGGCAAACACACAAAACCCTCGGTCCACTAACAGGTTACACCGATTCTTACGCCATGAACACAACGCGCACAACAACGTGTGCTTGGCCAATTCACCTACATGCAACACCATGCCTCCGCGGAGGTGGTTGTAGCTCGCCAGGCGCCTGGCCAGCTCGTCGTAGTGCTCGGACGAGGAGCCGTGGTCGATGCCGTCCACCACGGCGCCGCCAAATGGGCGGAACACGCCGTTGCGCGAGCCGCCGAAGTAAGCGTGCCATGGGTGGTCGGGGACGTCCTCTGCCGACCTGGAGGAGGGGAGGGAGTACTCGTTGCCGCCGCCGCCGATGGAGAGGAGCACGAGGATCTCCTTCGACTGGCAGTGCTTGATGTCCTCGCCGACGGTGTACACATCATGGCCGCTGAGGTCGATCGGTCCAGTACTTGCAGTGGCCGAAGACGTTGAAGAAGGAGATGATCACCGTGATGTACTCGCCGGTGTTGCAGGCTTGTCTGAGAGAGCCCTCGTCCTTGTTCCGGCCCCAGAAGACGGCGAGTTGCCCGGTCTGTTTGGTGGTGGCCGGTCCGGTCCGGTTTGGCGTTAGATCGCCATCGATCTTTCTCTGACTAGCGCTAGCTTACTGCTTAACTGTAGACCGTATAGCTAGCTAGTGTGGTTTGAGCTCCAACTGAAGCTAGCTAGTACACACATACACATGCCGTGCTTGTACGCACGTAGGAGAATATATTGAAGTGATCGATATGGGGCTTAGCTTTATATTAGATAAGATATAGAGAGGCAAGTGCATGCGCAAGAGGCACGCACGTAAGTAAATTTGATCAGTCCTGGGTTTTGGTTACCGGCCGGTAACCACTGCTTCCTGCCAGTAGACGGAAATCTCGGTGAAGGGCGCCGGTATATTTTCCAACCGGCCAAAAAAAATTGGACATTTTTTTTATTCAAAAGGTTTTGCTCGAGATTTCCGAGAATTTTTTAGATCTCCGAGATTTTACCGAGATCTCGGCTGGTAACCAAATTTGAATTCACAATGTTTAAAAATATCAGCCGAGATTCGAGAATTTTTTAAAATTTGACCCGTGCTGCCACCTTAATTGCAAAAACAGACCCCTTGACGTCAAAATTGCAAAACTGGCTCTCTGCCGAGCACGGAAGAACTGGAGGCCGACGCGTGGCACTTCGCGCGCTAGGGGCGTGGAACGGCAGTGCGCAGTGCAGAAGCCAGGCAGGCGTGAGAACCACGGGCGCAACACGGAATGCTGCGGGCCCGGGCGGATTCCGCGCCACCGGAGCACGGCAGAGAGCCTGGTGGCTTCCGTGCCACCAGAGCGCGACATGTGCACCGAACTGGGAAATATATTTTCATTTTCTGTGTGTCATGTTTAAACTGGTATTTTGATTACTGTTCTCTCAACCTGTTGTGCTTTCCTCTTGTCGCAAGCTTTCTTTAATTTATTTTAAGTGTTCAAATGTTGTTGACCACAAAAAGTGTGTTGCTAGCTCTGCCAGATGGGAAAGCGGGAAGTGCTCCATGCCGTGCTCCGGTGGCGCGGAAGCCAGCAAGCTCCCTGTCGCACTCTGGTAGCGTGGAATTTGCCCAGGCCCGCAACATGGCGTGCCGTCCCGCATCTGCCCGGCTTCCGCGCTACGCACCGCCGTTTCGTGCCTCCAGCATGGGAAGTGTCACACGTTGTCCTCCAGTTCTTCCACATTCGGTAGGAGGCCATTTTTATAATTTTAATATTAAAGGATCTATTTTTATAATTAAGATGACAACACAGGACCAAATTTTTTAAAAAAGAGAGATTCGGTGATCACCGGTATATTTTCTGTACCAGTAACCAAAACCTTGGATCGGTCCAAGCATGGGGGCCTCCATATGGGCGTGGTAATTGATCAACGATTGGTATATGTATGATATACGAATCTTAATTTGTGCGCTGCAGTACGTACGTACGCAATCGAGACCTCGGTTTTTGACTAGCTATATGCACTTGCACGCTAGCTAGCTGATGGCTACCCTAGCCAAGTACTTGGTACTCCGTCCATAAAGTACTATAACTTTTATCTCAAAACTAGGTTCTTAAGGCCGACTAAGTTACAGTCATATGAAATTTTCTTAAAACTCAGTCATTTTCTTAGGTGCTAAATTTTTTTAAAACCCAGTCATTTTCTTTGGTACATTGGATCATCATCCAATGATTTCTGTTTTCTTATGTTGAAAAATTCTAAACTAGACAAAAGTAAATATAGGTTAACCCTACAAATACAAAAACAAAACAAAAAAAATTCTAAACTATACAAAAGTAATTAATCTATGGGAACCTACAAATACAAAAACAAAACAAACAAAATTCTAAACTATACAAGTAAATCTATGTGAACCCTACTAATACAAAAACAAATAGAACGAAAAATTATAATAAAGCTGTGTTAAAATTGCACGTCACATAGTAATGCAATTTTAGCCTTAGTACTGCGCAGTTGTAGGTGACTGAGTTTTAAAAAAATTCAGGTGACTGGGAGCTAGCAAAAGCGAGGTTCTTATATAGATTGTATCAACAGAAGCACATGCACAGGGACGGTGGTTCGGTGGTCCCCTGGTATTTTAGAAGAAGAAAAAAATTAAGAGCATGCATGTAGTCCACAACCGGCCTAATTTGGTTAGGTCAGATCTATCTAGAAAGTACATTGTTGTTGTCTGCTACTAGTTACGATACTACTTAGCGAGACAACAACTTCAATTATGCGACGGCAAAGCACGGAAGCAGCAGACGAGGCGACAAGGCGTTGGCCGCTGATGTGTCGTGGGCTTGCCACGGTCGGGCCCGCAGTGACGACAAATGTGCAACGACGGCCGGAGAGCCAAGTCTGTGCGCCGCGCATGACGTGCAGACAGTAGTGAGCAATATACTTCTGAATTTGCTTTGATCTTTAGCCCTCTTAAGATTTTGCTTAAGCTCCGTCACAGTACATGCATGTCCCGTCAAGATTGTACTTTTTCTAAGAAAAAACAGTAGGAAAGAATCCTAACATATCTTGAAACGAGTATTTACAGCAACAAAAAAGGTTTATAAAAGAAAGATAAAAATCACCAATGGTTATCTAGCCATTCTCTCAAAGTTAAGGCATATATTGTCTTTGCTCTATGGACAACTAGCCACGGCGATCTCATGTCTGAAACAAATGAGGCAGTAATGGACCTGGTTTTTTAGGCAGGGGCCGCCGGGCAGACCGGAGGTTCTTCACCCAATTCCTCTTAGTATTTTTTGTTTTAAATGGAAGTAACAATTTTCAGCTTTTGCACCAACTAGAGATGCACACAGCTATCCTCTTAGGATCTGCTTTTCGAGACGGTGATACTCAACATCATCGAAGCTGTCTTCGGCTTCATAGAAAGCAGGCTTAAGGTTCTTCAACAATGGCTCCAAGCAATTCTTGTGAGGACTAATCTCAACCGCTTCAGTTGTACAACTTTAATCGCAAGTTGCTTTAGCTTCTCCGATGCACGAAAGCTGAGGTGCCAATGGTCCCTGGATCCGCCATTAGAAGCTGAAAGTTCTTGACAGCTCTTAGCGATTTGCTGGCAGTGTTTCACATATTGGGAGTGCCAGAGGTTGTGAAGGGAAGCTTTCTTGGAAGGGCATCGAAAGTCCGAAAGAAAGATAAACAAGTACACGCCACCATCTTGCCAAAGAAGCTCAAAACGTCAAGAACTTTTTTTTGAAGGATTGGGTGGAAGAACTCTGACGCAGAGGAGGGTCTCCTGACCCCGTCCTACGAAATTTCCGTTGTTTTCGAGAATGGAATGGGTTGGATCCCAAACCCAAAGCAACCGGTAGTTCCTCTCGGTGGACGGAAGAAGTCGTAATGCCATGTCTCCGTGAGGTGGTGTGGTGGACGACGGTGTAGGGTCATTCTGATCACCGCTCCTCAGCCTAAAGCCGATTCGGTGGTTCATCAAATTTTTCTGAAACAAGATTCGTCAGATTTTACTCGACGAGTTCCCGATTTGGGAAGCAAAATACTGTTTTCTTGCACACAGAAAACGGAAAAGCATGCACTTCATCTCACACGGAAAAGTTGCAATTTTGCTTGGGATTTCGCTAGGGTGTGCTGACCTGCCGGAATCCATGCGGATTGCATCGGAGACGGACGAGTTTCTGAGCGGGTTGTGGTGGGGAAATCGCCGGTGACCGCCGGGGTCAGCTCGGCCCTTCTCCGCCGAGCGCCATTTGAGACGGCGGTGGGCTAGATTACAGTGAACGTGGACTGTGGAGGCTCGAGTACTTGTCTAGATTATGGGCTGAATGGTCTAAACAAGACTGGGCCAATAAATACTTCCATTGAGTCTTACCGTAAGTATTTTGGGCCCAAGACTAACACATGTTGTTGGGTCAGTTCCAAACCGAAATAGGCATACCTGTGTTTGAGCAGTGTTTCAACCCTCATACTGTAGCTTGTACTACTCCACTAGATAAACTGAAATGGGTGCATAGATCAATGATGCACATTAACTAAGGAGTTCTTGTTGAGATCGCAGCCATGTTTCGTTGCAATTGAATTGAGCTGATCAAGGAGTTGCAGTTACAAGGAATGCGGTGTGCTTTTGTCTGCGACTTCCTTCCTTTCTGCATCGCGGTCACAGGTCTTAATTTGTACTGCTGTCTCCTACACTTGCAATTGGCTAATTGGGACAATCTTTTTTTTTCGAAACACCCAGTACAACGCATAGACATCCACACACATGCATACCACTACACGCATGCACTCACACACACGACGTCTACGGAAGACTAGGCGAGCGGAGCTAGACGAAGAAATAACGAAGTCACCACCGACGCCTCACCGGGCCAAACCTGGGGTTTGAACCCTGGTGGGCTGGGGGTACAACCAATCTAATCAAACAACAGCCCATAGTATGGTGCAAACGACAAGCTCATTAGAGAATAATAAGCTAAAACTCAATCAAATCCCAGCGCCTGGCACTAGTGTTGTGAAAAACGGAATTCGATCATCGGACGGGCATAGCACCGTCATGCGATTAATAGGAATTGTGTGGGCAATTTGGCGTTCTGCTTATATACACATGTATGTGATGATAATACTAGCCCTAAAGGTATTTAAACATATAATATTGCCAGAATTACTAAACATACATGTACCACACTGCAATTATAGCATGGTTTCATTCTGGAAATTCAAGTTTGTAATTGGCCTAGTTCTTCTTCAACAATATAGGAAACTCAACAACAACAAAGTATCGATGTAAAGTCATAAAATTGTTGTGACGAAATAACGCCGGTACCTAATTTATTAACTTTCTCGTTAAGGTACCAGAATCATTAAAAAAACCGATGTTAAGATACAAGAAACTAAATTACTCAAGGACATAGTTTGCATTTGGTTGAAATAAAGACTCATACTAGTAGATCTAACAAAAAGAAATTGCCGATTTCTTCGTCTTGTTTAGATAAAAGCTTCAAGTCTACGTATCTTACTATTTGATGGAGAATGAACCCTAAATTGTAGTGAGGAGAAGGCCAAGAGTTTGCAAAGGGCAACGCAAGAGATTATCAGTACATGTGCTCCCTTTTGGGCTGCTATATTGGGTTGCTGGACATACGGGCTAATGGGCTAACATGGCTAATTAAACGGATTATGCAGCTGATTAGTCAGAAACGGCCGATTAATCGGTATATGCGGCTGATTAAGCGCTCGCAAGAGTTAACAACACTCCGTATCAGATAGTCGTGACGGATTGCTCACCGATTCCGTTTAGTCCGCCGAATTATAGACCGTTTTGAGTCATTACCAAAAATGAGGGACAAATTCTTGGGACATTACCAAAAAAAATTGGCAGTGCAAGTTGGGATACAAACCAAACACACACCATAAATGCCACAGTTTGAGTCTCACTGATTACACATTAAGTGGATTTTGTGGTGTTTTGACGTTTTTCAATGATTTAATCACATGAATTTTCCAAAAACAAAATTGAAACAAATGAAGGCAGTAATGGACCTGGTTTTTTAGGCAGGAACACTTGGGCAGGGGCCGCCGGGCAGACTGGAGGTTCTTCACCCAATTCCTCGTACAGGGATGAGATAGTATCTGCCTATCGAGACGGTGATACTCAGGGCCTGTTTGGAACAGCCATGACTTTCCTGAAAAACGGCTTCCAGCTGTGCTGCAAGCTAAACGGCTAGACTGAATAGATTTAGTGTTTGGCTCTTTAGTTTTTAGGTAGGCTGGCTACAGTTTCTAATATGGGAAATGTTTGAAATGTCCCTGAGGACAGTAACGGTTTGTTTGATGCTGTTTAGCGCAATTAACAACATTTATCGAGAACTAACGACAATTAATGATGCTCGTCAAAGTATTTCAGCGATTGCTATTATTAATGTGTTTTCTTTTCGCTATTATTACTATGTAGGAAATTGAAATTTATGACTCTTTTGCCGAATTTTGGCACATCAATTAGATTTATTTTGATACGAGCAAACAACCTATAATGGCGTAGTCTGCTATTCCACGGGCACATGACTGCATAGAAGCGGAGCATAACATTCTCCCAACTCTCACAATTCCCAAATTTCACAACACGAAATTCAAACCAGCCAAAAAAACATGAAAAACACATGACATCCAATATTCTAGAAGTAAAAACGAGGAGGCAAGATGTTGAACTAGAGAACTGAATGTAAGAAGCATAGAACAATGACATCACATCCAATTCCAAAGCTAGTTCAGCATCAATGTTTGCACATTCACGAAAACAGTGTGCAATTTTCCAACCTCATGAAAAGAATTTTCTGAGCTAGATTAGATGATAACACATTAAGGATACTGCAATGCAAAAGGTTATGAACTATTCGAGACACCAGCTTAGCCATTTCAAAGATTGCACTGTGCACGTGATCATATCTGAATCTGAAAGCTTAATCGACTGCAGGACCGTTTAGTGCTCCACTTGCAGCCTTCTTCCCCTTTTCTCTCCATATCAGATTTCCTTCTTCCACCTGGTTTCTGAAATAGCAGCAGAAAGACAAGAATCAGAACACTGTGAAGAAGTAGTTACTGAAGCACCTATAGAAATATTCTATTGCCATATGAAAGAACAATGGAAAGCATCAAGTAAAAAACATCATCAGCCTACATGGAGTTAAACTGGAATAGAACAGGGTAGTATTGACATGGTTGTGATGCTATGAAACTACAAAATGGGCGTAAATCCATTTCAATCAGAAGCAGTGGCGGAGCCAGCGGCTTTCGAAAGCCTAGGCAAGCTCGAAAGGAAAGGAAAGCTCCGGTTGACGCGACGCGAGGCACTGCTGGCTCGTGTGGAGCGTAGCGGAATTGATAGCAACTGTTAGTGCAAACAGCTCGCAAATAGTGCTTCCAATTAGACTGCGCCATTGTGCTGAGGACGACGGCATCGACATGACTTTAGGATAAACCCAGCATGGTGTCACTGCCCCAGCAGCGCACGCCTCACCGTCGCAACCAGTGGCGCACGTAAATCGAGCAGGAAAACTACTGAAAAGAGTGGGACAATTTCGCAGTTTTTCATTGGCAATTTGGTCTTATCTATCTACCGGCAAGTTGGCAGTTTACCAAACGGCGATCTGTTTGGTGTCGTCTGTTCATTTGTATTATCTCATGTTCTTGTGATTGGGGACTGACTTAGTTATCACATCAGATATTTAGATCCGGCCGCGCAACCGCACGCACGATAAGTTCGTATCCTAAGAATAAGATTGCTTCAGAACTAATCATCGGTATGATTTGCGTCACAGGCATGTGATAAATTGATCAGAAATCATCACTTGCTGATCTTTGATTAGAAGGTGTAATAAAGAGGGACCTTAGCTTACAAAATTTTCCATTTGTTTTTTTGCATTGGTTTCACATTTCTGTCCCCACCAAAAAATGCTTGTGATACAAGTGAGAAGTCTCCCATATGGCCATATCTGAAGAAACCATTCTGAATTCTGATAGCTCTCCAAGCTCTCGCGTACTTCGGAGTGACAGCGAGTTTACGAAAGCATGATATATACATGCATCATGCAGGCCTCTTGATTTGCCCAGCTATTCTGGGCCTCCGATCCTCACGAGTCACGACCGGGGGCGGAGCTAGCCGCGAAGCCCGGGCAACTGCCCGACCAACAGGGACGCTGGCTCCGCCCCTGATCAGAAGTGACCCTATGAACCAAAGTCTGATACTATCCATGTAAAACTGTACGTCTGTACACAATGTCTCATACTAAAATAACCAATACAAAGGGCATAAATCAGGGTGAACCAAAATTAATATTGAGAGCAACTATCAACAAGAACCAAACCACATGGAGAAGAACCACATGGTTCTTTAACTACCAAAACAACCACAAACCAACTACTTCAAGGGGAAGTGCAGCAAGTGCTTGTCTCTGCAAAATAGCCTACATTTGGATCCAGTGACACATGAAGATTCAAACTGAAAGTAAACCAAGCAGATTGAAACTGATATCGAAGGAATGCTACATTAAGATGATGAGCTGTTCAATACTAGTACTCATCACATTCATGTAACATCCCAATTCTGGAAATGAGGGGAAATTAAAACTTTTTATTCATTTGGAGGTCCTTGAACCTTTTCTGTAATTCTTGCAAAAGAATTATGGGAAATCAAAATCAAATCCCCATTTTAAACTCCAATTAAAAACCTCCAAGATAAAGATCTTGTGCCACACTCTTGTAAGTATTTTTCCAAGGTTCTAGGGAATCTTGGTAACCCCTCTGAATTTTCTCACAATTTTTAGAAATTGTTTGAATATTTTTAGAGGCAAGTCAAACCAGTCAAAAGTCTGGTCAAACCCTAGTTTCTATCCTTATGGAATTTATTGAGGGAAATATATTGCACAAACATCTCTGAAAATTTTATGGGAGGTTAATATGTTAGTCATAGAGCTCCTGTAAAAATTTCATAATTTTTAGAGTTGGTTTGATGCCTCAAATAAATCTCCAAAGTCTGCTGTACATTCTAACTCATTTAGGGTTTCACTGTTGCTCGGGCTCGAGCCCGTGTCTGACTCAAGCCATCGGTCTTGGTCCAGCCACCTAATCGCACCGAGCGGCTCGGGCGCGGGCGCGCACTCGTGGACCGTTGGATTAAAATCGGGCGGCCCACCTTCGCGTACCCCTTCGCCGATCCATTTCTATCTCCGCCCTTGGATCAAAATCCGACGGCTCCCGCTTGTCGTCCTCCTCGCGCTCGGTTGCGCTCGCGTGTGCAGTGCGCCATGGCAGAGGCGTGGGCCGCGCAGCGTCAAGTCACTTCCCCGCAGGCGTTCAACGGGAGTCTCTGCGTGGCATTTAATGCACTCGTGCGGCCGCCCCCGGAAGTCTCCGCTTCAACTGCTCCCGTCGCCTTCGTTGCTCTCTGGACCGGTCAGAGCACCCGTGGAGGCAATGCCGTTGCTCTCTCCCTCCGTTGCTACTTAAGCACCCGTGCCTACTCCTTTGGCTTCTTTCGCACACCCAGTCGCTCTAGCAAGCACCCACACCCCTTGCTCGAGCTCGGGTCACCCAATTCACCATCGCCGCCATTGCCGCACCTCGGTCTTGGTGAAGGCGGTGGTCTGTGCTCTCTCTCACAATTAGTGGCTCCTGTGGCTTCCTATCACCTCGAGGAAGCTCAACACTCACTCCCCTTGCTTTGTCTTCCGCAGGGTGGAGCTAATTTGAAGTTTCCCCATTTTCGGCCGCTTCTACTATTCTTATTCTCCTCGGCCGGTGAGTACATCCTAGCCCGATCCCTTCCTCCAAAGATGTCGGTGGACCTCATTGGTCTTATTTTGATGACGCGCGCGCGCTCGGTGGACAGGAAGGATCCCTCGGGATCGCCATTAAGCGCCGCCATGACCTTCGTCGCCGAGACAGCTCAGGCCACCTCCGACTCTCCGCGTCACTCGGGTGAGTCACTGGTAGCACGTAGTAGCTCGGGCACCCGCTTGATTGCACGCTGCGGAGCTCCCCTTTGCTGTCATCGTTTCCCGTAGCATCGCCGCCGCTCCTCGCCGTCGCGCCGCCGCTGTGGACCCTCACCGGAGGTGTGAGTGGTGCTGGCGTGACCGCGGTGCTAATGTGCACCCGTAGGTGCCCTTGGCACGCGCTGAGATGGCGTGCATCGCCGGCTAGCCGCCGGTGAGCGCCTCGGTAGCTTTTGCCGGACGCTCCGTCGTCATTTTCGGTCAGGCGACGTGGCTCAATACGAGCCTTCCATTTCGTAGATCTACGGTCTAGACCGCGCGAAGTTTTGTTCTTTAGTCGCTGTGAACCGTCCATCTCGCGATCTGCGGTTGAGGTTCGCTCGGGCATTCTTAGTTCACTGTGTGGGCGTGGTCGTGAGCCGTCCATCTCAAGATCAACGGCCCACGACCACCTCGTCTTCGCGCTGCGAGAATCCAACGCGCGCATGGTGGATTCAACGAGACCGTTGGATCCAAGATCAACGGTCCCCGTTCATCGTTTCCACGCGGCCGCGCTTGCGCTGTTCCCGTGGTCGTTGGACCGTCCGATCCAGGATCGACGGCCCGCAATCGTCCACGTCGATTTCAAGATTTAGAATTTTCCGATGGATTTATTTATGAACTGAAAAAGGTATTAATCTTTAGAAATGCATATCTTTTTCTTGTTAATTCATTTTAGATGATTCCATCGTGTTAATTCTGTTATAATCTCAACTTTAATCTAAAAATGTTTAGGAGATTAAAATGACTCCAGAAAAACCTGAAATTAAATTCTAATCTTTCTCAGTTTATTAAATGCATTAAAATTTCAGTTAAATGGTAAAATGCATAATGATTCACTATAACTCCTTTTTAGTTAAAATAAATTTTGTTAATTCTGTTATTACCTACACTTAGATCTAAAAATGAAATTAAGCATGTTGTAGTTGCAAAAATGTCCAGAATTAATTTTGTTAACTTGTAGGTTTAATTGTTTCACTAGAAATCCTTTAACTTGTAAAATGCATAACTAATTATCTGTGAGCTATTTTTGGGTGAATCCAATTTTGTTGGATTCCTCTAAGGATGAAATTACTAGGAAAAATAGTTTTGAACATGTTACTATTTTCAGAAAGACTAATCATGCATTATAATTTTGTTCAAGTTCTTGTTTCAAAAATTAATAGAAGGTGCATTATAGCTCCAATTGAGATGAATCCAATTTGGTTGTTCATCTTATGAGGTGCTTGTGCTACCTTAAAATTTCAGCTCCACTGCATGTCTAGAAATTTTTGCGATGAATAGTAACCCATATTTAATTATATAGGCTGAGCAGATTTGATATTATCATATCTTTTGCATTAAGAATCCAAATCAATTGGTTCTTGTTGCTAAATTCATGATAAACCAATATATTGCTGCTGTAAAATTTTCATTGCATTCGGAGAACTTTCGCTGTTGAGTCTTTTTGGTTTCTTGGTTCTTATCGGTTCTTTTTCGCTCTTTTGTTAGGCTTCGACATTTGCGGTAATCCCGACAGTGACCCTCAGCCACAATTTGAGCAACAGCAACCAGGCAAGCAGTTTGATCATTTCCATCATTGCCCCATTACTTTAAAGCTTAATACTTTGTTTCACTTATATGTATGCATGCTACTTTGTGTTAAAATATCGCTAGTGGTCCTATAGTTGCATAATCTGTAGGAATTGTTCACCCTCTACTACCAATGAGCCTAGGTTATTTGCTGTGGTTTGAGCTCGTTGGATGAGCTCTTATCACTTAGTAGTTTCGACTTAAACTGCTTAGACATGCGTAGCTATCGGTAGTAATGGGCGATCATCAACTTAGTCGATGGTCTTGATCACACAAGTCTAATTATTCCTCCTATATGTCCAGCACTTGTGCTTTGATTAATTTGTAAAATAAAAATCTGAAAATAAAAGATTGATTTAGACTTGGGCATATTGGATGGATGGTGCGGTTTTTGGATGTGGTTGTATGCCTGAGTCACCAAGGACCGAACATCTTGTTACACTAAATCAAGCAATTATGCGTACTAACCACGCGAGGGGCATATGGAACCCCTCTTGACTAAGTACTCTAGGAGGTGTTAATTATGAGCGAGCCGGTTGGTGTGTTTTCAAAGGCAAATGTATATGTATAGTGTGGGAGGAGCATTAGCTTAGGATAGGTCGCCTAATGTCTCCTTCTCCCGTGGGTTGTGCAAACTCGTAATTAGCATTCATCCTTTGGAAAGGTCTCGAGGACTTAGCCGTGCAAAGACACCTTCTAAGTGTGCGTAAAGGAAAGGCGATGCGACGTGTGGGTGCAGTGGTACACCCCGCAGGATAAAACTATTCAATAGCCTCGCCCTAGGTTATGGACACGCTTGGGGGTCTTCCAAGAGTTAGACTACAACATTTAATTAAAACTTGGCTTGGTTGGTATGAACGGGAGTTCATGTTATTGTTGTGGTGACTAATGGGTTAGTCACTTCTAGGTTGTTCATGTGGTTGTTATTATGTATTATCGCGTTGTTATTTCAACACTTAAAAATGCTTTGCCAAATTGCCTTCAATCTATTATGTTATTGCAAATGAAACTTGCTTTATGCTAAATGAGACATACAACCTCCACTTACCTAAAGCTTGCATGTAGCATATGGTATAGGCCTGTTATCTTACACGTAAGTCTTGCGGAGTACTTTATGTACTCATCTGCCCGTGGTTGTGGTATTTTTGTGGCTTTTGTTGCAGAGGAAGAGGGTGAGTTCCAAGAGCCTCACTTTTGTGCTATGTGTTGCAGCTTCTTCGACGACTAGCTTGGCGGTCCGGTCAGATGCCTAGGGGTTAAGGCACACTGATTGGCTTTGTGTTATAGCAATCTTTATGGCACTTTTGCTTCCGCTGTTATCTTTTTAGAATTGTTGCTAATTGGCCTAAGGGCCCCTCTTTTGTAATAGCTATTCCATATTTATATTAACTTCTGGTTTGTTGCTTATGTTCTATGTGTTGTATGGAATTGATACATTCTTTTGTTGTGAGGTATGTATACTGCATTCTGGGGAGTATACATCTCTCGAGACGGAGTTTATTTGGTTGATAATACTAGGGTCAATTGGATGACTAAGTATTATGAGCCTAATAAATCCGGGGTCTCACAAGAGTTGGTATCAGAGCCATTCTGACCGTAGTAACACAAGCTTGGTCGTCTTTAGGATATTTTGAAAACCTATTTTCGAAGTATCAAATGAGTTTTGAAAGCTTAGGTAAATTCTTGGATTTTACTCCTTACCTATCTTAGCTTTCTCTTCTCATCTCACTCTAATTTGAGTTTTAAAAGATGTTTTCCTCTTCTCCCTTCAAAAGGATTAGTTGTTATCGATTAATGGGGTTTTGGGGAACCAATGAGATTGGCAAATTGAAGTGTGAGCTGCCCACTACAAGGTTTTGAAGTTCTGGAGTCGGTGATTCGACGAGGAGCTTGGATGCGAAATCTGGACAGCAAGCATCAAATTTCGCACAGCGAGCCTCAAAGGTTTCTAATTAGGATAGATAATGAGAGGTTAATCAACTAAAATTTGTGGGAATAAAAAGGGTAAGATGTGATACTAGTTAGCTAAGTATCTAACACTTATTTCGCTGCGTTAATCTTGCTCTTTAGTAGCGTTAGATCTCGTCTTACAATCTGGTTTTTAATCTTCTCGATCAATTACTCGTTCATTCAATACGGGTTAGTTGAGTTGAGAAGTTGAGCCTTGCTTTTGGTGTTTCTTGGCTGTTTTTGGAGTCTTTTAGCAGCTTTTTAAAGTTTATTTACCCGCTGTTTTGGCTTTCGTTTAGGGTGATCTCCATTCCCCTAGTCGATCGCTTTTGCTTTCTTTAAGGCGTTACTTTTCGGGTCTAGTTGCTAACCAAAGGTTCATTGTAACAGATGGCGGACGCTTTTCGTAGCGGCCAAGGTTGGCCACCGTCCGGACGAGGAGCTTCCTCCTCCTCCGACCATGGCCGAGGTTCTTCTTCGATCGGCGCAACCGCGCGGATGACAGAGAGTTCTATCGACGCCATCGCGCAACACCACCGAGCACTTTCCGGAGCTTCGTGATCCGGGCGAGGAATGCCCATCGGCCTCGTGGGGGCCTTGCTGAGTTCTTCGACTCGGCCTCCCACATTTTCAGTCCGAGGACCGCTCGATGAGCGATTGGCCGTCTCGTTGAGCGGAAGCTCAAGATAGCGCAGCGTGCGAGCACGAGAAGGCGCTGCTTGCATCGCACCGGCTTGAGGGTGCAGCTTTGTCATGGTGGGAGAATTTTTCGCCATGCAGCCCGTAGAACACACCGTTTCTTGGGAGGAGTTTCAGTCGCCTTCCGTCGGGCTCACATCCCGCCGCTTGATGGAGATCAAGAAGGAGTTTCTTCTGCGCTCAAGCAAGGGCGAGCTCACCATGGAGTATGTATACTGAGTTCAACCTCTAGCTCGTTATGCTCCCCGAGGATGTGGCCACCGATATGGCTAAGGTGCCAAGTTCAGCGTGGCTTGTCCGAGGAGTCAAGGACAAGCTATCCATTGTCGACTTTCGATTTCGGACCTTGGTCGACAAGGCCATCGTCGCTGAGCATGCGGCTCGAGAGCTTATGGATTCCCGTAAGCGCAAGTGGGAGACTTACAAGTCTTCCAAGTCCAGTTCCTTCCGTCCTCGCTTGAGGCGGTCTTGAGGTTCCGATCTCGATCCTCAAGACCCCGAGGTCACCTGCCTCGCTCGCCCTTCGCAGTCGCGTGCCCGACCACGCGCCGCCAACAACAGAGTGGTTCCCGCAACCCGGCGGCCAATGTCACTTGCTTTTCATGCAACCAGAAGGGGCATTATGCGAACCAATGCCCTAAGAAGATAGGAGCAGCCCCTCGTCCTAATGGAGGACGCGGGCCAGGAGGTGGATCTTCGCAGGACCAGAAGATCGTCCCGGCTACCCAGGGCATGGGTAGTGGTCGCGTCAACGTCATCACCGCAGAGGAGGCTCAGGAGACACCCGACGTTGTGCTAGGTACGCTTTCTGTTAACTCTCATCCTGCTACTGTTTTGTTTGATTCAGGAGCGTCTCATTCTTTCGTTTCTGAGTCTTTTGCCGCTGTTGGGGAGCTTCTTTTCTCTCCATTGTCGGTCCCGCTACTCATTCGCTCTCCCGGATCGGAGTTGAGAGCTGAGCTTGAGTGTAGGGAGGTTCCCATCGAGATTGAGGGAGTGGGATTCTCAGCAAATCTCATTCTCCTCAAGTCTGCGAGTCTGGACGTGATTCTTGGTATGGATTGGTTGTCTCGTCATATGGGACAAATCGATTGCGCCAAGAAGTCCGTCTCTCTTTCTAGTCCCTTCGGTGTTCGAGTTTCTTTCTCGCCGAAGTTGCTAGGTTCGCATCTCTTCGCCTCGGCTTAAGTCCGTTCTAGATATTAGCGAAGTCCCAACAGTTTGTGACTTCATTGATGTCTTTCCCGATGATCTTCCAGGGATGCCACCAGTTCGAGATCTCGAGTTTGTTATTGAGTTGGCTCCCGGTACCACCCCTATTTCAAAGAGGCCTTATCGGATGCCACCAAACGAGTTGGTGGAGTTGAAGAAGCAAATTGGTGAGCTGCTAGAGAAGGGTTTCATCCGCCCTAGCTCATCTCCTTGGGGTTGTCCAACTATCTTCGTAAAGAAGAAGGACCATACTTTACGCATGTGCGTTGATTACCGCCCACTTAATGAAGTGACGGTAAAGAACAAGTATCCATTGCCCCGTATCGACGATCTCTTCGATCAATTAACCGGAGCTCGAGTTTTCTCCAAGATTGATTTGAGAGTGGGATATCATCAAGTTCGGATTCGACCTGAGGATATTCCCAAGACGGCTTTCTCTACTCGCTACGGCTTGTACGAGTATACCGTCATGTCGTTCGGCTTAACCAATGCTCCTGCCTTGTTCATGAACCTCATGAATTCGGTATTCATGGAGTATTTGGATAAGTTTGTCGTGGTCTTCATCGATGATATTCTTATCTATTCCAAGAACGATGAGGAACACGCCGAGCATCTGAAGCTTGTATTGAGCAAAGTGCGTGAGCACCATTTGTCTGTGAAGTTCAACAAGTGTGCATCTCGGTTAAAGGAAGTGTCCTTCTTAGGCCACGTTCTTCAAAGAGAGGCGAGCCGTTGACCCTAGCAAGGTCAGCGATGTTCTTTCATGGAGTCCGCCTACTTCGGTCACCGAAGTGCGGAGTTTTCTTGGTTTAGCGGGATATTATCGCCGCTTTATCGAGAACTTCTCCAAGATCGCGAAGCCGATGACGGAGTTGCTCAAAAAGGACAAGAAGTTCTTGTGGTCTGATGCTTGCATGGCAAGTTTCCATATACTCAAGAAACGTTTGACCACCGCTCCCGTCCTCGTTCTTCCCGATATCCATCGCAGCTTCGATATCTTTTGCGATGCTTCTCGTCGAGGCCTCGGTTGTGTCCTTATGCAAGAAGGCAAGGTAGTGGCCTATGCATCAAGGCAATTGAGACCTCATGAACTCAACTACCCTACTCATGATTTGGAGCTAGCTGCAGTGATTCATGCACTTAAGATTTGGCGACATTACCTAATCGGTAATCGTTGTGAAGTGTATTCGGATCACAAAAGCTTAAAGTATCTGTTCACCCAACCTGACCTGAACCTCAGGCAAAGGAGATGGTTGGAGTTGATCAAGGATTATGATATGGGTATTCACTACCATCCGGGCAAGGCTAATGTCGTTGCCGATGCGCTTAGTCGCAAAGCGCATTGTAATGCCTTAGTGCTCAAGGAGCATTCGCCCTCTCTTCTCGAAGCATTCCAACGTCTCAACTTGGAGATAGTTGAGCATGGATCTCTCGCTGCCATGGTTGTGCAACCAACCTTGGTGGATCGGATCAAGTCCGCCGGCGGTTGGATGTTGGAGTGGGCCACATCAAGGGAATGTCAAGAACGGAACAACCAAGTGCTTCACGAGGATGAGCATGGTGTTGTGAGGTTCGCAACGCGCTTGTGGTTCCAAAGGACATGGAGTTGCGGAATTTGATTCTCCGAAGCCCATGATTCGCTTTTGTCTATTCATCCGGGGCCACCAAGATGTATCGGGATCTCCGCCGAGATTTTGGTGGACTCGCATGAAGAGGAGATCGCGGTTCGTTGTCGAAAGCGGCGACGGTGTCGTCGTGTCAAGGTGAGCATCGGCGTCCGCAGATCGCTTGACCTTTACCTATTCCTGAGTGGAAGTGGGATTCGATCGGGATGGATTTTATCACCGGTCTACCCACATCCCCGAAGAAGAATGATGCCATTTGGGTCATCATCGATCGATTGACCAAAGTGGCACATTTCCTTCCCGTCAAGACTAACCTTCGGGTGGGTCTTTTGGCGGAGCTCTACATAGCCCGCATCGTGAGTTTGCACGGCGTGCCCAAAACGATTGTGTCGGATCGTGGATCTCTGTTCACATCTCATTTTTGGCATAGTCTGCAAGAGGCTATGGGAACTCATCTTGCTTTCAGCACAGCATATCATCCCCAAACCGATGGTCAGACCGAGAGGGTTAACCAGGTTTTGGAAGACATGCTTCGTGCTTGTGTCCTTTCTTATGGGAAGCATTGGGAGAAATGCTTACCATTCGCCGAGTTTTCTTATAACAACGAATTTTTTCAGCCGGTCTCGGCATGGCACCTTTCGAGGCCTTATACGGAGAAAGTGTAGAACCCCGTTGAACGGTCAGAGACCGGTGAGACCTCTTTGGGCGGACTCGATCAATGAGGCCGAGCGCCAAGTCCAAATTTTGTTCGTTTGCTGCTATGCGCAGCTCAATCCAGCAAAAGAGCTATGCGGATCGCCGTCGTCGTGAGTTGAGCTTTGAGCCCAATGACTTTGTTTATCTCAAAGTCTCTCCTTTGAAGGGCCATCAACGATTAGGCCAAGGGCAAGTTAGCTCCTCGATATGTCGGTCCCTACCGCGTTATCGAGAAGAAGGAGCTATTGCCTATAAGTTGGAGTTGCCATCTGCACTTGAGGGGTACATGATGTGTTCCATGTGTCCCGGCTTAAGAAGTGCCTCCGTGTTCCAAGCGAGGAAGCTCCGCTGGAAACTCTCGATGTTCAAGAGGATTTGACCTATCGCGAGCACCTGTCAAGATACTCGATGAATTTGAACGAAGAACTAGGAATCGCTCCATCAAGTTCCTTAAAGTTCAGTGGTCAAACCATTACGAGGATGAGGCTACTTGGGAAAGGGAAGATCGTCTGCGTGCGGACTACCCCTCTTTCTTCCCCGAGTGAGCCAAATCTCGGGACGAGATTTCTGTAAGGAGGGGAGGTTTTGTAACATCCCAATTCTGGAAATGAGGGGAAATTAAAACTTTTTATTCATTTGGAGGTCCTTGAACCTTTTACGTAATTCTTGCAAAAGAATTATGGGAAATCAAAATCAAATCCCCATTTTAAACTCCAATTAAAAACCTCCAAGATAAAGATCTTGTGCCACACTCTTGTAAGTATTTTTCCAAGGTTCTAGGGAAGCTTGGTAACCCCTCTGAATTTTCTCACAATTTTTAGAAATTGTTTGAATATTTTTAGAGGCAAGTCAAACCAGTCAAAAGTCTGGTCAAACCCTAGTTTTTATCCTTATGGAATTTATTGAGGGAAATATATTGCACAAACATCTCTGAAAATTTTATGGGAGGTTAATATGTTAGTCATAGAGCTCCTGTAAAAATTTCATAATTTTTAGAGTTGGTTTGATGCCTCAAATAAATCTCCAAAGTCTGCTGTACATTCTAACTCATTTAGGGTTTCACTGTTGCTCGGGCTCGAGCCCGTGTCTGACTCAAGCCATCGGTCTTGGTCCAGCCACCTAATCGCACCGAGCGGCTCGGGCGCGGGCGCGCACTCGTGGACCGTTGGATTAAAATCGGGCGGCCCACCTTCGCGTACCCCTTCGCCGATCCATTTCTATCTCCGCCCTTGGATCAAAATCCGACGGCTCCCGCTTGTCGTCCTCCTCGCGCTCGGTTGCGCTTCGCGTGCTGAGGCGCATGGCAGAGGCGTGGGCGCGCAGCGTCAAGTCACTTCAGCGCGTTCAACGAGTCTCTGCGTGGCATTTAATGCACTCGTCGCGCCGCTTCGAAGTCTCCGCTTCAACTGCTCCGTCGCCTTCGTTGCTCTCTGGACCGGTCAGAGCACCCGTGGAGGCAATGCCGTTGCTCTCTCCCTCCGTTGCTACTTAAGCACCCGTGCCTGCTCCTTTGGCTTCTTTCGCACACCCAGTAGCTCTAGCAAGCACCCACACCCCTTGCTCGAGCTCGGGTCACCCAATTCACCATCGCCGCCATTGCCGCGCCTCTGGTCTTCGGTGAAGGCGGTGGTCCTGTGCTCCTCTCTGTCAATTAGTGGCTCCTGTGGCTTCCTATCACCTCGAGGAAGCTCAACACTCACTCCCCTTGCTTTGTCTTCCGCAGGGTGGAGCTAATTTGAAGTTTCCCCATTTTCGCCGCTTTCATCGTTCTTCTTCTCCCCGTGGGTGAGTACATCCTAGCCCGATCCCTTCCTCCAAGATGTCGTGGACCTCATTGGTCTTATTTTGATGACGCGCGCAGCGCTCTGGTGGACCAGGAAGGATCCCTCGGGATCGCCATTAGCGCCATGCGGACCTTCGTCGCCGAGACAGCTCAGCCACCTCGACTCTCCGCGTCACTCGGGTGAGTCCTTCGGTAGCACGAGTAGCTCGGGCACCGCTGATTGCACGCCGCGGAGCTCCCTTTTCTGTCATCGTTTCCGTAGCATCGCCGCTCGCCGTCGCCGCCGCCGCTGTGGACCTCACCGGAGGTGTGAGTGGTCTTTGGCGTGATCATGCGGTGCTAACGTGCACCCGTAGGTGCCCTTGGCACGCGTTGCTGAGATGGCGTGCATCGCCGGCTAGCCGCCGGTGAGCGCCTCGGTAGCTTTTGCCGGACGCTCCGTCGTCATTTTCGGTCAGGCGACGTGGCTCAATACGAGCCTTCCATTTCAGAGATCTACGGTCTAGACCGCAAGTTTTGTTCTTTAGTCGCTGTGAACCGTCCATCTCGCGATCTGCGGTTGAGGTTCGCTCGGGCATTCTTAGTTCACTGTGTGGGCGTGGTCGTGAGCCGTCCATCTCAAGATCAACAGCCCACGACCACCTCGTCTTCGCGCGAATCCAAACGCGCGGTGGATTCAACGAGACCGTTGGATCCAAGATCAACGGTCCCGCTCATCGCTTCCACGCGCCGCGCTTGCGCTGTTCCGTGGTCGTTGGACCGTCCGATCCAGGATCGACGCCCGCAATCGCCCACGCCGATTTCAAGATTTAGAATTTTCCGATGGATTTATTTATGAACCGAAAAAGGTATTAATCTTTAGAAATGCATATCTTTTTCTTGTTAATTCATTTTTAGATGATTCGATCGTGTTAATTCTGTTATAATCTCAACTTTAATCTAAAAATGTTTAGGAGATTAAAATGACTCCAGAAAAACCTGAAATTAAATTCTAATCTTTCTCAGTTTATTAAATGCATTAAAATTTCAGTTAAATGGTAAAATGCATAACAGATTCACTATAACTCCTTTTTAGTTAAAATAAATTTTGTTAATTCTGTTATTACCTACACTTAGATCTAAAAATGAAATTAAGCATGTTGTAGTTGCAAAAATGTCCAGAATTAATTTTGTTAACTTGTAGGTTTAATTGTTTCACTAGAAATCCTTTAACTTGTAAAATGCATAACTAATTATCTGTGAGCTATTTTTGGGTGAATCCAATTTTGTTGGATTCCTCTAAGGATGAAATTACTAGGAAAAATAGTTTTGAACATGTTACTGTTTTCAGAAAGACTAATCATGCATTATAATTTTGTTCAAGTTCTTGTTTCAAAAATTAATAGAAGGTGCATTATAGCTCCAATTGAGATGAATCCAATTTGGTTGTTCATCTTATGAGGTGCTTGTGCTACCTTAAAAATTTCAGCTCCACTGCATGTCTAGAAATTTTTTGCAATGAATAGTAACCCATATTTAATTATATAGGCTGAGCAGATTTGATATTATCATATCTTTTGCATTAAGAATCCAAATCAATTGGTTCTTGTTGCTAAATTCATGATAAACCAATATATTGCTGCTGTAAAATTTTCATTGCATTCGGAGAACTTTCGCTGTTGAGTCTTTTTGGTTTCTTGGTTCTTATCGGTTCTTTTTCGCTCTTTTGTTAGGCTTCGACATTTGCGGTAATCCCGACAGTGACCCTCAGCCACAATTTGAGCAACAGCAACCAGGCAAGCAGTTTGATCATTTCCATCATTGCCCCATTACTTTAAAGCTTAATACTTTGTTTCACTTATATGTATGCATGCTACTTTGTGTTAAAATATCGCTAGTGGTCCTATAGTTGCATAATCTGTAGGAATTGTTCACCCTCTACTACCAATGAGCCTAGGTTATTTGCTGTGGTTTGAGCTCGTTGGATGAGCTCTTATCACTTAGTAGTTTCGACTTAAAGCTGCTTAGACATGCGTAGCTATCGGTAGTAATGGGCGATCATCGACTTAGTCGATGGTCTTGATCACACAAGTCTAATTATTCCTCCTATATGTCCAGCACTTGTGCTTTGATTAATTTGTAAAATAAAAATCTGAAAATAAAAGATTGATTTAGACTTGGGCATATTGGATGGATGGTGCGGTTTTGGATGTGGTTGTATGCCTGAGTCACCAAGGACCGAACATCTTGTTACACTAAATCAAGCAATTATGCGTACTAACCACGCGAGGGGCATATGGAACCCCTCTTGACTAAGTACTCTAGGAGGTGTTAATTATGAGCGAGCTCGGTTGGTGTGTTTTCAAAGGCAAATGTATATGTATAGTGTGGGAGGGAGCATTAGCTTAGGATAGGTAAATCTAATGTCTCCTTCTCCCGTGGGTTGTGCAGCTCGTAATTAGCATTCATCCTTTGGAAAGGTCTCGAGGACTTAGCCGTGCACAAAGACACCTTCGGAAGTGTGCGTAAAGGAAAGGCGGTCTGACGTGTGGGTACAGTGGTACACCCTGCAGGGATAAAACTATTCGAATAGCCTCGTCCTAGGTTATGGACACGCTTGGGGGGTCTTCCAAGAGTTAGACTACAACATTTAATTAAAACTTGGCTTGGTTGGTATGAACGGGGAGTTCATGCTATTGTTGTGGTGACTAATGGGTTAGTCACTTCTAGGTTGTTCATGTGGTTGTTATTATGTATTATCGCGTTGTTATTTCAACACTTAAAAATGCTTTGCCAAATTGCCTTCAATCTATTATGTTATTGCAAATGAAACTTGCTTTATGCTAAATGAGACATACAACCTCCACTTACCTAAAGCTTGCATGTAGCATATGGTATAGGCCTGTTATCTTACACGTAAGTCTTGCGGAGTACTTTATGTACTCATGCGCGTGGTTGTGGCATTTTGTGGCTTTTGTTGCAGAGGAAGAGGGTGAGTTCCAAGAGCCTCACTTTTGTGCTATGTGTTGCGCTTCTTGACGACTAGCTTGGCGGTCGGTCGAGATGCCTAGGGGTTAAGGCACACCGATTGGCTTTGTGTTATAGCCATCTTTATGGCACTTTTGCTTCATTGTTATCTTTTTAGAATTGTTGCTAATTGGCCTAAGGGCCCTCTTTTGTAATAGCTATTCCATATTTATATTAACTTCTCGGTTTGTTGCTTATGTTCTATGTGTTGTATGGAATTGATACATTCTTTTGTTGTGAGGTATGTATCTTGCATTCTGGGGAGTATACATCTCTCGAGACGGAGTTTATTTGGTTGATAATACTAGGGTCAATTGGATGACTAAGTATTATGAGCCTAATAAATCCGGGGTCTCACAATTCATATATCTCCGCAAATTAAGATGATTGGCAATTCAGCATGCACTACATACAAAATGCTACATATATCTTCCATGCAGATAGTGGTAGTGGTTACAGAATAAGATGCCAAGGGCACTAGAGCAAGGGCTGTTGGTTGTACATACAAAACCTCAGCACAATTGGCAAGTACTACATACAAAAGTGTTGCATTTTCTGAGTCAATAACAAACCAAATTCATGACAAATATTCCCTCCAATCTGGATAAATATGCCATACAAAGCAGTCAAAACAGGACTATTGAATATGACATCACAGATGATACATAAACATTGGCACAAACAAATACAACAAACACAACAGCTTGTGCTAGTACAACTGTCTTCCAGAAAAATCATCTATACTCTATAAAAACTGCTATCCATAAAATAAAAAAAAGCTTCAGCTATTTCCATCTTAATTTTTTACTTGCACTATGCACACTACACTGCTATTGGCCAAGCAACAATACTAAGCCACTGAATCTACTGATGATAAAGTACAACTTCAACTTGGCAAGAACCAGCAAATTACTCAGAAATAGCTTCAGTTCGCATGTATGCTCTGTCCCTGAATTTCATCAGTCACTCGAAATGGCATGCTCATAGACAGTTAGGGTCATCTGTTCTGTAGGCTAGGGGTTCTACACTACTCTCAAATTGCCTAGATATCCTTTACTGCAAGGATGAATGTCTTAGCGGTATACATGTAATTCTCTATCATCGATTACACCCTTAACATAGTCTGCTCATTCTGCAAACTAACTAAATATCGGGTCTACTGTTCTAAATTTTGCACAACACTTCCATTAGTAGACTCTCAAGGTTTTGCTTCAGCTAACAATACCCCAATTGGGGCAGAACCAGAAAAATAAATGGTTGCCAAAGTAACCATTCCAATAATCAAATCTGACTGTTTGGCGAAGAATTTTCCTCGCAGAAATTCAACATAGCCACCACAGATCAAAGCAAAATAGGCCGAAAGCGGAAGACAAATTACGTGCTCACGTCAGAGGAACATGAGCTATTAGTCGGTGGAAGTAATTTGGGGGAGACGAAGGGGAAGACAGATACCGAAGAGGTGGTGGGCTGCTCAGTGGAGGTGGCCGGAGGTGAGGGCGGGCGACCGGGCACTGACAAGAACAGCAAGAACAAAAGATAATCGCAAGGCAATAAACTTCGTTTTTGAGTATTTTCAGAACAAAAATGGAAACTAGGGACATGAAGCTACGCTATTGCGGCTAGGGTTTGTAATGATCCGAAGATGCTGAGCATCTTCTCGCTTACAAGGCTTTATAGCCTGAGTTTGGTAAAACGAAGAAAGGATAGAAACGTTACGAGTAACAGTAAAGACAATTGACAGCGATAACTACTACGTGAGGTAACTCTTGCAATTCGGATTGCGACCGTTAGATCGGGATCCGAGGGTCAGCTTCAGTTAGTTCTACGCCTCCGGTAAGTGAAGTCGGCACCGATATTCAATTTCCTCGAGTACCATCAGATCTTCTTAATGCCTCCGACTTCTATCCCTGCCACACATCCAGATACCGGTTCATCATAGTGATACTTGAAGCTTGAGTTCCTGACATTTCCCTCCTTGAATTCCTTGTCCTCAAGGAATGAAACTTGGAAAGATCTTCTGAATAAAATCTTTGTCCTCCCAAGTGGCAGCAGAGAGTGGTAGATTCATCCAGTGAATAAGCCATTGAATCACCGGTTCATTGTTGCGAGGAATCATCCTCCTTTCCAGCACAGCCACCGGTGCTACCTTGATGTTACCCACATTGTCAATCAGGTGTAGCTCAGAGTTTGGTACGACCTTGTCGCCCTTGTGCTTCTTCAATTGACTCACATGGAATGTGGGATGTAATTGACAGCCTTCTGGTAATAGCAGTTTATATGCCACCTTTCCAATCCTTTCTAACACTCTAAAGGGACCATAGAACTTTGAATGAAGTTTTAGGGATCTATGCAAACTCAGTGAAGTGTGTCTGTAAGGCTGAATTTTCAAATACACCATATTCCCAACAGCAAACTCCCTTTTAGTTCTATTCTTGTCAGCATATGATTTCATTTTGTTTTGAGCCTTCACTAGATTGTCTCTGATTACTTGTAAGGCTAACTGCCTCCTTTGAAGAAGTCTTTTAACCTCTTCATTAGGTGAATCTGGTAAAACAACTTCAGTGATTTGTGGAGGTGGAAATCCATAGAGAGCCTGAAATGGGGTCATCTTTAATGCAGTATGGAAGCTAGTATCACATCACGTGCAAGTATGGATAGCACGTGATATGTTAACTTATGGGCTTGCCACCATTGCAAGATGTCGAAACCTTATGAGGTGAAATTCACCGTATTGCTGTCCAGATAGGTGGATAGTTCTCCGCTCCTTGTGGGTCTTGGTGGCGGTAAAGGCCGAGAAGAAGAAGAAGACGAAGACCTGGACCTGGATGAAGAGGCACCGAAGATCGTGCCCCACATACTTGTCTTCCCACTCGAGGTGGGGGCTACTGGAGGTCGTTACGAGCGGACTCCTCGGAACTTATTTTCATACCTTTGGTAAATCTCGTATAACCGAGAACGAACTTCTGCAAAATAGTTAGTATAGTCTAGCCCCGTAGCATCACTAAGAAGATCAAGTACAGTACCAAATGCACCAATTTTAGCCCTAGGATCTAAAACAAATGCAAATGCATATAGGTAAGGGATTTCTCTCCAATATTTAAGGTATTTAGATTTCATGGAAACAACAGCCTCACGTAAAACTAAGTCATTTTCATGCATTTTCAATTGAGTAGCAATCTGTAAAATAGTATGCACAATGATAGGAGACGTTGGATAGTAGACAGCGGACAAAGCAACAGTTGCCTCGTAAAAAATTTCTAAAAATGATAGTACCTTCTCAGCAACGAACCAATGTTGCTCAGTTAATAGCAAAGTACCGTCAATGCTAGGATAGTGTGTTTGAATAAAAACAGAAAAAGTGCTCTTGTATGATAAAAGATGCTTAAGCATGAGGTAAGTAGAGTTCCACCTTACCTCCATGTCCAAACCGAACTTTCTTGGACGTACACCCATCGCCCTGTAGAAGTTCTTATATTGTGCTATTCTTACGTTAGAATTGTTCAAGAAAGAAATCGCATCATGTAAAAGCTCTAATATCTGAGACTCAACTTCTTGCACCACATTTGACTATAAGGTTGATAATATGACAAGCGCATCGTTGATGTAGCAAGAACGAATCAAAGATATGTACTCAACTTTGGAGTAAGAATGTCCATGGCCCTAGAGTTTGAAGCGGCGTTGTCTAAGGTAATTGCGAATATTTTGTTCAGAAGACCAAAGTCTTCCACGACTTTGAGAATACGATTATAATATTCTCCCCTGTGTGTGCTACATCAACTAATTTCAAACCTATAATCATTTTCTCCATTACCCAGTCGTCATTAACATAATGCGCAACTACACTAAGATAATCCTCCCTAACCCGACCACTCCATATGTCCGAGGTCAAGGCCACCGAAAATGTGCACGTACTAAATAGTTCCTTTATTTTATTACGCCGTTCATTATAGTATTTCACTAGATCCCTTGTTGTTGTCTGTCTAGAAACGAAAGAAAATCTAGGATTATGCGCAGTCCTAATGTAATTTTGGAAAGAAGCAGACTCGCCAAAGCCTAACGGTAAATCTTCAAAAGCAATTAAACGACAGAGAGATTGGCGGGCTACCTAAAGATCGTAGTCCCAGCTAGATACCATACCGTCGGGGTTGTATTGCAGCTGCGTCTGCCTCATCGCCAATCCTTGCTTGGTTCGACACCTTGTAGCATGTCTAAGCAAGTGCCCCGTTCCACCTGTAGACTTTGCAGACAATTCATGGCAACAAATTTTACAAATAGCATATGGTACCTCATTTCCCGCTGCGTCTTGCCGGGTTGTCCTGTCAAAATTCTCCCACACTCCCGATGTAGACGGCCTCGACCTCTTTGCTCCGGTTGCCATTGAGCCTGATGCTGATGTCGAGCCTGATGACGGAACTCCAGTTTGCTCCTCCGGTGAAACCTCCGGTTCGTTTGAGGCAGCCGCAGCCGCCTCCATAGACGCAATTTCATCCGATGAAAGTCCGAACTCACTAAGAGCAAAGCTATCGTAAGGACTGTCCACAACGAAAACTGCAAAATCGAAACTAACATTATTACTACTTTAATCTTAGCATAACAATAATTGACAATAAAAGTATTACAAAAATAGTATTGTACTGTTTATTTGACTTGTTTAATTTAAAATTGAAATTTCCAAATTTTGGCACAAATTTTTTGAATTTTGCCAAATTAGCTCAACACATATTTGAATTTGCACAACACAATTTCAAAGAGAGAATAGAGAATGAAGGGGTGCTGAATAAAGGGGGGGGTATGATGCCTATTTATAGAAAAAATTTTGGAATGTTTTCTAATTTTTTTGCTATTTTTAAGCCCCCCAACAGTAAAAAAAATCACTCAACGGTCAAAAAATTCACTCAACGGTAAAAAAATCGGCCCTTTTTTCGGGTAGTGCCATGCAAGGCTGCCACCTGACGACACGGCCTGGCTCCTTCTTCATCTCCCAACCAGCCTCGCCTCATGACCTCGCCTCGCCAGTCTCGCCACCGACCCCCCCGTCTCCGCCTTCTCGCCTCCCGGCTCATGACCTCCCGCCTCCTCCCCGGCTCCCGTGACCTGCCGCCTCGGAGGCTCCTCCTCATGCCCCATTGAGGCCAGCCCTGCCTCCTCGCTTTTGGAGTGGAGGCCTCCATGACCCCGCCTCGGAGCCCAGCGCCTCGGAGCCTCCTCTACCCGTCGCCTTGAGCCTTCCCAGCGCCCCGCCGCATGCGTCGACTTCTAAGATCGCCTCGTTGACCTCGCCACTCCTCGCTTCTCTCTCTCTCCCAGGCCCACGCAGCTCCATGCGCAGCGGCGACGCCTCCTCCTCCTCCAGATCGATGACACCGCCATCGCCGCCTCCTCCTCGCTCGCTCGGTGCAAAGACTGCGTGCTGCCGCGCTACCGCGCCGCCCTCCTCCTCCCTCTGCTTCCGACAAGAAGAAAGTGCGCCATAACGCCCTCCTCCTCCTCGCTCGGCCTCCGGCGCAGCACCGCTTGCGCCGCGCCGCCGGCTCCACTCCGCCTCCGGCCCCTACGCCTCGCGGCTCGCCTCCCTATCTGCGAGCGGCCGTCTTGGGCGTACCATGCTCGTGCCAAGATCGTTTCGTGTTGCGTGCGAGCCGGCCGCCCACCGTGCCGAGGTGGCGGTTTGCACGCCCGGTATTATACCGGGCCGGCACGGCCCATAAACAGTGTGGACCGTGCCGTACTTGGACCGGGCCTATAGTACCGTGCTTCATACTGGCCCGTTTGGCCCGACTCATTTCGCCAGCTCTACAAACAGGATAGTGTTTCGCGCTACTCCCTCCCGCGCGTATTCCTTCCCTTCCCTCCACTCCAATTGATTGGCCCGTTCTCTTCTGTTCTCTGGTCAAAAAAGCGGGAAGAATGAAAAAAAAACCAAAACTACCTAGGGTTTATTAGGCTTAATGGAGGTGGACACCCAAGTCGCCGCCGCGCCCGGCGACGAGCTGCGGCGGCTCCTCGCCGCCACCCTCAGCCCCGACAAGGCGGCCGTGGACGCCGCCACCGCGGGGCTCGCCGCCGCCGGCGACCCCCGCTTCCCCATCGCCCTCCTCGCCATCGCCGCAGGTACCCATCCTCTACCATTACTACTACTAGTAGTACCGATGCGCTCGTGCAAGTGTAGTTGCGTGCGATTCTGCGGAAGCTTGTGGCTTTCTTCTTTTGGGGAATTTAACGGCAGCATAGCGCGTCGTCTGTCCGCGTTTGGTCCAGGGATGAGCAATGCACGGGTCAACTTCGGCCATGGAGATGAATAGATTGATGACAGGCCATAATTTTGAAATGTTATACAGAAAAATGGAAGTTTGATAACATTCTTTAGCTGTGAAAGTTTAGTTATTAAATTCCTGTCATTTGAATTGTGGCTATAGGGGATGGTGATCAAGGGATAAGAATTGCTGCGGCGACATACTTGAAGAATTTCACCTGGCGCAATATGGAAGGGGGGCTGTCATCATCTGATCTCTATAAGGAGTTCCGCGATCAGCTTGCCCAGGCTTTGCTTCGAGTGGAACCTGCAATTCTTCGAGTATTGATTGAAGTTTTATGTCCAACTGTACTCAATAGCTATACAATTAAACGCCTCACTAGTAAGGTTATTTAGCAATGACTTATGCTCCTATGGTTTGTAACTGACAGTTCTGCCAAGTCATAGAAATAGATTGTCAAGGAAAATTTGTGGCCTGAACTTGCCCCTCAGTTGAAGCTAGTGATCCAGAGCAGCAATATGATTAGTCCTGGCCAGCATCCCGAGTGGAATACCATTAATGCCCTCACAGTACTTCAATCCGTTGTTAGACCCTTCCAGGTATATATCATGACTCATGGATTATACATATGCTCTATACACTTCTGACATGATTTTTTATAAACCAACTCCTTCACCCTCTCCTTTTTTTCTCCAGAAGCATTAACATATGACCCTGACTTCAGTACATTCTGGCCCCTGCATTCTAAATAATTACTGTGCCTAGCATATCCATATAAGATAATTAAAAGCAGAAAGTTAATTGCTCTCCATTGTTTATTTCTTTTGAAACTCCCTATTATTGTTTTTCTGGTGTGCTCTGTTCAAATTTCATAATACTCATTATGTAAAATTTCATCTCACTAGAGAATACTTAGTATGCCTCCATCAACTTCTATACTCATTAGCATGCATGTTGTTGTGGTCTTTGGTTGGGTACGGGTCCGAGGATCGAGGGTAGGACACTCGCCCTCATCTAACTGCCGGTAGAGCTCTTCACTGTCGAGGTAGCGAGACTCTGAGGCCTGATTAGCCAGAGAGGCGAGAGATCGTCCTCCAAGCTCGGTCGGGACTCTTTCCGACGAAACTAGGAGGTTTTGATCTTTAGCCAACCGGTTATAGACAAACTTTGTTTATTTCTCGGTTGATTGATAATGGATACATGCTACCCCTTTTATATGAGTGACCCGACTTAACCCCTAAGAAATAATTTATAACGAAACTTATCTCTAACAATTCAATCTAATAATAACTTGCCTAAATAATAGATAATATCAAACACCTAATAGATAAATTCCTAAATAATAAATCCTTCCTAATACTTTCGGGCAGTACTGTTCGTGCGGTGTGGTTGTTCGCGGGCTGCTACAGTACCTCGCTGGGATCTTAGTCCATAACAATGTTACTGGAGTTTCATGCTAATCTATTTTAGTTAAATTCATGGATGATACATATTTAACACATTAACATAATAAGATATTTTAATAGAAAGGATATTTATTTTCTAACTGTGTTATCTTGCAGTATTTCTTGAACCCAAAAGTTGTAAAAGAGCCTGTTCCGGAACAGTTGGAGCAAATCACAGCTGAGATTCTTGTACCACTGCAAGTGACATTCCATCACTTTGCTGACAAGGTTTTGTGTTAATGCACTCTGATATGCTCTAAATATTATATACATCTTAATCTTTGCTGAACATTTTATGGTGTGTGCAATAGGTTCTGTTGTCGCACGATGGGATTAAGTTGGAATATGAGCAGCTCCTACTTATCACATGCAAGTGCATGTATTTCACTGTAAGCCCTGTTTTTATTTCTTCATCCTTATGTATTAACAGTATCAACATAACATTGTCATTACCATAACATACTCAAAACGTATGAAAAAAATGTTGAAACTGCTTTCAGTAAACTATGTGGTGTTTGCAGAAGTATATTTTAAGAGTACCAATTATCATTATATAAGAAGGTAAAGCCAACGAAAGGGTGGGCTGAGTAGTAGCGCATGTTTGTCGAACAAAGCTTGAATCATTAGCTTTCATGTTTATGTAGGCAATTTAGGAATGCCATACTGGTTTTGTTCTTTTGTTTTTCTAAATGCTGTACTTGCCTCTCTTTACATTTACATTGTTGTAATGCTGTAGCTTATGGACTTAATGGCTTGCATGGTTGTTAACTTGCTATCATGTGTCTCCAATTGTGATACTCCTACAGGTGAGGTCATACATGCCATCTAGAGTAAAGCAGATTTTGCCTTCCTTTTGCAAAGACATGTTCTGTATACTAGAATCATTAAATTTCAACAGTCCTCCTGAAGATGGTGCTACAATGAGGCTCAAGATTGCAAAAAGATGTCTCATTATATTTTGCGCACTTGTTAGTCGTCACCGGAAACATACTGACGAGTATGTACTTTAGTCTTTATTGTTCTTCTTTTCTAGCATATTTTCCAGAATGCTTACCCTCCAATGTTCTCAGCCAGATGCCACATATTGTCAACTGTGCAATCAGAATATCAAAACAAAGCATTCATTTAAGTGTAAATTCTATAGTTTATGAAATTCTTCTATTTGTACAATGTGCTGAAGCCCAAGCATTATGAACCCATACTGACACATGCTAGATTATTCATTATTGAAGGTTCTTACGGGCATTGTGATCATTTTTTAATTATTATTCGTGAGATTCTGAGAGTGCCAAATGATTGCAGAAACTTAACTCTCTCAGATCGGATTTTTTCATTAGCATTTGACGTGATTTCTCGTGTGTTGGAGACAGGCCCTGTAAGTATATACACCAAGTAGTTTGACTGAATACTCTGAATTGAAATCATGGTTCATAAGTTCATATGTTTGAACTTGTTGGCCTTGGTCATGTGCTCTCTTGTGCAGGGATGGCGACTTGTTTCACTGCATTTTTCTTCACTTCTGGATTCAGCAATCTTTCCAGCATTAGCATTAAATGAGAAGGTTAGCTCCCAATCTTTTGTTGATAAATAACACATTTCCAATATGTACTTCTTTTGGTCCAACTTTATCTGTATTTAGGATATAGCAGAGTGGGTGGAGGATACTGATGAGTATATGCGGAAGAATCTTCCCTGTGAACTTGTAAGTACAGGATTCAACAATACTAGTTAATCTCTGGTGTTCATGTTGTTTGACTGATAAATTTGTTGGCAGGATGACATTCCAGGATGGGCTGAGGATTTATTCATGGCTAGGAAAAATGCTATCAATTTGCTTGGTGTTATAGCCCTGTCAAAGGTTGTGATTTTTTTCGTAGTGCATTGGTGTACATTGTTTGAGATATATGTATAGTGTGTTATTCCCCATTGTTATGAGGGGTTATTTGCATATTCACCTCCTATACTTTGTATATATATACTGGCCCTTTGGCCCCCTGGCAATACAAGCGCTATTCATAACATGGTATCAGAGCAAACCTAGGGTTTGTTTTTCGTAGAGCCGCCGCTGGTTTGTCCTTCCCGCCGCCGCCTGACTTCGCCGCTTCGCTTGTCGTCCAGACTCGGTGCGCCTTGCTTTGGCGTCGCCTCCACCACCGCCGCCTCGGTGTTGCCTGGCGTCGCTTTCCACGGCGTTGCTTGGCGTTGCCTCGTCCTCAGCGTTGCCTCGCTTCTTCTGCCAGTTCTTCACGATCCGAAGCATCGCCTCGTCTTCGTCGGTCTTCCTCGCCGGCCGGCGTCGCCTCGCTTCTTCCGACCCGGAGTGGTCTTCTACCTCCGCTCGGCCGCACGAGCGCCTTCGCTCGGGACGACGCGAGCACCCATCGCCTTTTTCGCTTGGCTGTTGCCGCCGCCGCCTCCGCTCGGGGCCGCCTCCGAGTCTTCTTCTGCCGCACGCGCGTGAGGTCGTCGCCGTCGGAGCCGCTCACCGCCGCCGAAGTCACCTGCCGCCGCTAGAAGGGGGAAGGGGAACCCTAGTTCCCCTTGTGTGCATCGGGTGTGTTTTGGCCTCTGGCCGACGGGTTTTGCGTGAGCGGGCCGGCCTGATATATATATAAAAAAACGTTGTCCTAACCACCGCGCCGTCCAGCGCCGCCTGTTAGACTTCGTTGTCTTGGTCGCCGCGCCGTCCAGCGCCGCCTACCAATGGGCACCGTTTCCCTCCCTCGCACAAGCTTTGCAAACAATTCCTCTTTCTTGGCCTTTTGCAACCTGGGGACTAGACATCCTGGGACCTTTCCCAAAAGCACCCGGGGGTTTCGAATTCCTTTTTGTCATGATTGACACGTTTACAAAATGGATCAAAGCCGTGCCTGTTGTTAAAATTACAACTGAGGCCGCTAAGAGATTTCTCACAAAAAATGTGATCACATGATTTGGTGTACCCAGTCGTATAATCACAGACAACAGTGCCTAGTTCTCAAGCGGTCAATTCCAAGAATTCTACGACAAACTTGGTATCAAGGTTCATTTTGCTTCGTTGCTCATCCGCAGAGTAATGGAGCAGTTGAGCGAGCCAATGGTATCATCATGCAGGGGATCAAACGCTGAGTATTCGACCAGTTAATCAAACGGTCAGGAGCTTGGGTTCAAGAACTCCCGTCTGTATTATGGGCTGTTCGAACCACGACCAGTCGTGCGACCGGTGAAACGTCATTTTTCTTGGTTTATGGTGCTGAAGCCATGCTTCCTCCAGAACTAAAACTTGGCTCTACTCGAACTGATTGTTTCAACGAAAATGATCAGAATGAACGACGACTCGACGACATCAATTTCCTTGAAGAATGACGAAACCAAGCCCTAGTACGATCAACAGTCTACCAACAAGCCATGCGAAGGTACCATAGTCGTAAGGTGCAACCTCGCAGTCTCGCTGTAGGTGATCTGGTTCTCAGAAAAATTCAGAACCAAGCAAATCGCAATAAGCTTTCTCCCAAATGGGAAGGTCCTTACACTGTGGTCGAAGTCACCCAACCAGGTTCCGTACGACTAGCTATGTTTGATGGGCAAATTTTGTCAAATTCTTGGAACATTGATCAATTGCGTAAGTTCTATGTTTAATTATTTTACATTCTTTCAATTTAAATAAAGATTAGTTATTCCTTTATTTATTAAGATGAGTAATCTTGTTTATATATATATATATATATATATACCTATACTCTGGTCATTTATTATTGTTATTTTATGCTGGTCGGAGAAGACAATCTTCTCTCTGACATCCTTTCCAAGGATCTCTGTTACTCTATGGCAAAGACTTCTAAGTCATACGTTGTATGGGTCCTAGTCGTGAGCATTCCCTGAATGGTTCCCACGCGCGACCACACTCTTTTCTTAAAGAAATATATGAGTAGTCAGAGCATCATACAAATAACTTTATATACTGACTAATATGCTTAAGATTTGGAAGAGTATATTTCATTATTTCAAGATTATGCTCTACTCTTGTCTGGCTACTGGTCAGGACACGGAAAACCTCTTAGTCGAAGTCTCTCCTTTTTCACATGTGCTCCTACCCACTGGAAGGAGCTTCCTAGCAACGATTCTTTTCTTACGATTCTCGCTACCAGTCGGATTAAGATCTTGAGCACGTTTCACAAAATGTGTTTTATGTCTTCAGGTCTTAGCATTTCTTCCGACCAGATTTTGGGATAATAGATATAAACAAGTTCACTTATCATTTGTTGCATCCATTTTTGCATAATTTCTTTTTCATCAAAGCAAGTCTTCTTTTCCGACCATATACTACTTTGTTTGATGTTTTGATTATTCTAAAACAGATCTACAACTAGTCGAAATCTTACATTGGTTCCGACCAAATTGATTTCCTAGTATTATTACGATCAGTTTTGTCATATAATCAATATATACCTTCAACACAAAAAGACTGGTTGGGACTTTTAGTTCTCTTTTTTCTTGGCTAACTGCTTTTATAGTAACGTTCTTCTACTATAAATCAGTCGGGGCCTAGGAAATATCAGAGTTCTTTAAAAAGTCAAAAGGATAAATAAAAGACTTGCTGATGTCAAGAAAGGTAAGTTTTATACATTTCATAATTCTTATATTACAATGTCCTATTCTAGAGTGTCTCCAGACTAATCACTGTTTGATGGAGATCCGACTTCCATTTCTTCTATGACTTTGTCTCCAAGCGGCTTTAGTTCTTTCATAAACTTGGTCGCCTCATCAGGTAGGCAATTGAAGTCATCTTCAACGGCTTAGAGATCAATGGAGGGGTCGGAAGCCTTCAGTTTTGCCAACACAAAACTAACTCCATTGGCAACGCCTTCCTTCATAGTCTGAGTATAATTCTCTCGAGTAGTCTTGAGCAGACCACTGAGATCTTCTAGAAGATGGCCCAAGTAGTTCATTTTCTCTATTGGATCTCTTAAGTCAGACATGCTTGATCCTGATCCCATATCAAAGATCATCTTGTTTAAAGCATGAATCTTTTCATCAAGATTCTGCACAAGAGTTGCCTCCTTTTCCTGCTAAAATTCCAGAGCCTTCTCGGTTCTGTTCAATGCTTGTGTTTGCTCTGCACGAGTAAAACAAGTAGTAAGCACAACATGATCAAGGGGGGATAATAAGTCAAGTCTACGACCTATTACCTTCAATTTTCTTGTTTAACGTCTCATTTCTGGTCGATGCCTCTACGATCGACCGGTCTTTAGCCTGATTTTCTTCCTCAAGCTGGATTATTTTGGCTTTGTCAGCCACAACCTCTTCTTTTATTTTCTCCAAATCTATCAAATATGATAAGGGGGAATCATTAAAAAAAGGACAAAAGTATTGAAGAAGGAAAAATGTTAAGTGGAAAGTTCTCACTTTCCAACTCGGAGTGCTTTCGCTCCAAGTCTTTAATTCGCTGGGTCATTCCTTCGACCACAGCAAAGTTCTCGACCATATGCTACACAAATAGCATTTCTCGTTAAGTTTCCTGTAAACTTTTGAAAGAGAAATTATGAAACTGGTTGTAGAATACTTACCCGGATTGCCAAGTCATTATAACCGGTAAAAATCAGATCAGGATACATCTTGATTTGATTATCCGATATTTTCCCCCACGCCTCATCAAGCTCCTTATCATTGATGAATCGGGGACGAAAAGGGAACTTATTAGGTTGAGGGGGATTACCAACATTGGTCGGAACCTGTTGAGGGCCTTTAGGGGCATCTACCTCCGCAGAAGGAGTTAGAATCACCAATGGATCCAACTCGACCGTTTGCTTTGACACCTGCTCGGGGGCTTCTTCGACCACTGTTTCCTCAGGAACTTTGTCCTGGGAAGTGCTTTGGTCAAGAACTTCCACGGGTGCCGGGTCATTAGGAAGATCCTGGTCGGAATCGACCGGAACACCAGAAGACCTATACAAGATGAAGAAGGGAAGTTCAAAACTCTGAGTAATCAACAACTATTAAAGGTATACACTCATACGACCTCTTTCATTTGTACATACCTAGTTAATTTCTTGGATTTGACTTTGGAACGTGGTAGAGTAAACTCTGTACCGCTAGCCTTCCTTTTCTTCTCAACCAAATTCGCCGGTTCTGAATCGACAGGATTGGTTAAACCCCTCACATCCTCCGATAGAATATCAGAGGCAATATCCTCGACAAACTAGTCGAGGATAGCATTCCTGACCATCGGGTCGGAGGGAGTGGTTTCATCAACCTCTAGATCAGTTGTTTCAGTAACATCTGTCAGGTCGTGAACGACCAATCTGGAGTTTATGGCCTCCGCAGCTATGGTCTGCGGGCCTTCAGTATTCTCCATCTAAATCAAAAATTGAGTTTGGTTAGGTGATGAAATCTTTTATCTAAAGTATATATATTCTTCTTTTATGCTCTATTACCTCGGGAGATTCATCTTTCTCCAGTATATCTGGGCACGAATCGGTTGGAACCACGGTAGGATATTGATCCTCACCTGATTGTATGACTCGCAATCCGACCGCCTACAAAAATAGAGCAAGATCAATAAACTGATCGGAGAACATGTATACAAGATAGGAGAAATTTAATTATCTACCTTAAGTCTTGCCAGTCTCTCTTCAACAGAGACTATTGCTAGGATATCAGGGAATGCAGCCTTCTCGCCAGGCTCCCTGCCACAGATCATCCTGATTTGCTCCCCGATCTCGTCAGGAGAGAGGGCTTCAAAAAGGCAGAAAAGGTTTTAAGGCTTTTACGATAATCAAATAAAAAGTCATACTGGTCGGAGCTTCTTTCAAAGACTTACCCCCTCATGAGTCCGCAATAGCTTCATCACGACCAATGGACCAGAGCAGGGAATGAGCTCGGAGCCTTAGAGGACTAATCTGCATTTGGTGAAATCTCTCACATGCCAGGAAGTCAATCCTTTGACCCTAAGGTCATGGATGGCATCCACCCATCTTCCGACCACCCCTGCCTTCTCCACAGTTTTCCTCCACTTGGGATTCTCGGTCGCCCTGATTTCGGCGAAGTAGAGGCCGTCGTCCCTCGTAACCTTCATGTAGAACCAATTCTTCTTCCATGAAGACCACGAGGACTTCGAGTACATTTGGATGTACTCATCAGCCTTCCCGTCATGAAGGCGCAGCGTGCATTCTCCAGGAGCCCTTGTGGATCTCCTTGACATCGCCATTCGATAAAAGTACCAAGGAGCTTCAAGTTTGGACGCACTCCCAGGTACGCCTCACATAGATAAACAAAAATACTGATATTGGCGATGGAATTAGGGGCCAAATTCACCAACTCCACCCCGTAGTATTCCAAAACGTGGGGGAGGAATTTGTGTACCAGAACCCTCAATCCACACTCGATGTGGGCGAGGAAAACTGGAATTTCCCCATCTTCGCGGCTCGGAAAGTGCTCCTCGACCGCTGATCTCCATCCGATCAGATTCCTGTCTGGGAGCATTCCCATCTTCTCCAGCGCTTCAAGCTTCTTCTCATTCAAATCTGAAACCACCCATTTTGTGATTTGCTCTGACATGGTGAAATCACAGAAAGGAATGAGCGGTGGTCGGAGGAGAATTTGAGGCCGAAAAGACAAAAAGTGGTTAGAAAGATTTTCTTGGCAAGGAACTGAAAGGGGATTGAAGGAAGATCTGAAAGCGTAAGATTTCTAAAACCCAGCAATGGAGATTTTATAGCTTCGGGTCTTTAACCGCAATGGGGAGTTATCCAAAAAGTCCAACGGACAAAAACCTCTTTTTGTCCAACGGACAGAAAAACTCTTAGGTTCCTAAGGCAAGTTCTCAACTTTAAAGTGAACACAGACCACTTCGTATATCACGACATTAAATGGGGTCCGCCCGACACGATTTCATCGGAAGAACAAAGGTTCACACGACTGCTCATTTAAAGTTAGGGGCTAGCCGATGAGGATTAAAACCTCTATGTATTATTTTAATACATAATAAAAGACCATACGTCTTCATGGTCGTAACCCCTAAGGCTAACGACCTCACTGGTCGTAAGGATTCCAGAGGTTACATGAGGGTACCCTGGTCGGACAAGGTCATGTACCTAGCCTCCGACCAGGTAACTGCTTGGAAACACTATGAACTGGAGTTTATAACTCATCCCGAATATATTCTTACCGTGCGATGAATATAGCATGTGATGTATACTTCATACCACGCGGTTAGATGGTCCTAAAGACACTGACAACAACTACCAATACGGTTTGATGTCTTCGCATCGAATCGTCAGCATAGATTAACACATTAATCGACGACGCTCGACCGATCGCAACGCTTCACCAGGGACGCCTTCTCCAAGAGTAACTGCCACCCCTTTAGAAGCTATTTAAGAGTGAAGCATAGAAGACCAAAGGGCAGAAGAGATCGGAACATCAACACAAGTTCTATAGATCAAGAGGCAAACTGAGACAAAGCAAGATAGCAATCTTCATTTCCAGTGTAATTAGGATTAGTCCTTAGTCGGGTCATGAGCACCTCCCTGTAAATCTAGTTCATATCAATAAAGAGCGGCCCCATTCTCTCCCAGGAATTATCGCGTCATTTTCCTCTTTCATTTCATAAGATCGGTGATTCGATCGTCGACACATGTCATAGTAACTACGAAGTAGAATACGCAAACACCTAATACAAGTACACAGAGCACAACAAAGGCCCCATACTGGCCACCCGCTACGCCACCCGTAGCACCTCCTCCGTCGTTGCCACGTCCCACACCGTCCGTTTCACTCAAGACGCTCGCTTGGGCTTGGCCGGGTGTCTTTGGGGCCCAGGCCTAGACAGGGATAGACGGTCAGGAGCCCTGCTGACCCGTGCTCCCAAGGCCTCGGGGTTCAATTCCACCTATACCTGTGTGCCCACTGGGGGACCGCTGAGCTGCGACCCGGAAAGAATCTCGACGGGTGCGGGCTCAGCTGCTCCCCTGATCTCCTTAGGGTAATCCGCGAAGAAGGTGTCCACGGCCTCATGGGCATCGTCGTGCGGGGAGAGCTCAACTCTCGCCTAGAGCGCGAAACCTGCAGGACAAATAATGTTAATCCCTACAATATATTGACGATCACAAACCTGAAGAGAGGAAACGTACCTTCGTCGTGGGCCATGGCGCGCAACAAAGGGTCATACCTGCCGTACTGTCCATATAGGTCGGGGAAGAAAGGATACTGCCCTGGCGGTTTCGGGTAGGTGTCCAGGAACGACAACGGTGGCGGTGCATACCCACGTGCCTACCCGGACACTCCGGCCTGTCCCGACGGAGGCGGGGGTGGGTAGCCACGTATCTAGTCTAACCCTCTAGCCTGCCTAGGCGGAGGCGGGGCACATATCCAGTTTGACCCTCCAGCCTGCCTAGGTGCAGGCAGGGCACGTGAACGTGCCCCTCCTGACTGGGCTGCAGGACGTGCCGGCCTCATCGTATGCTCCGACGTGGCCACCTCCTTGATCGTCCTGCACGACGTCAGGGTCACTGCACGCCTTGCCCCACTGTAAACCCGACGGGCAAACTGCACCATCTTGTCGTGCATCACCTCCGCACCGTGGGCGAGCCTATCCAGGATCGACCAGGACTCCCTCGTCATTGCGATGTTGATGTCCGTCTGCAAGGAGTACATGAAAGTGTCAAACTTGTAATTGACGTAACCTTACTCAAACATGTTGAACCACGAGAGTACGTACCGCGAGTTGCACGTTCCGCGCAAAGTGTACAAGGTACGTGTCGGTCGGTGCTGGTACGCGAGCGGGGGGAGGGTCGGCGACATGCACCACTGCATGCGTGTCTCGAGGCGTACAACAGAGGTACTCGTCGACACGCTGGGGTCACAGGAGCCCTCTCAGACGCAGCCCCGAGGGCGCTCGCCTAATCGCGCCACCACGACTCCATCTTCGCCGCCCAGCTCAGCTCGTCCTGCAGCCACCCCTCCTACTATGCTTGCAAAACGTACGACTGCAATTAGAAGCCATCGTAGAAGAATTGGAAAAAAAATATACGAACATGTGTTGTGTCTAACTCTTGTGTGGGTTGAGTCGGGCTCCCGCGTCCCAACTAGAACAGGAACAGCCTAGCGTAGGCCAAATTGGCGCATCACCCTGTGCACCGTGTAGTCCTCGACGAACACGTCGAAGATGAGCTTCTTCCCCGTCAGCCAGTACGTGCGGTTGCGCCAGCACAGTGAGGACAGTCCGGCGGGAGCACGGTCCTCCATCTCCTGATCAGAGTATGACTCCTAACGGACGTCGTTAGCGGTGAGGCGGTCGAGCTGCTCGACAAAGTCGTACCACGTGTGACCTGCACGTGTGCAAACTGTGCCTGCGAGCCGGGACATTGGTTATAAAGGATGACCCGTAATACAACTGAAGTAAAAATAGACGAGAGTACGTATCCGTCTACGGCACCAAAGGGACCCTACGGTCGGCCGATCCACCGCACCCCTGTGGGACATGTCGGCGCGCTATGGACTGGAGGCTAGCAAAGACGCGCGTCCGAGGAGAAGCGCCGAACGCCACGGCCTGCAAAGAAGAGGGGTAGCTCAGGAGGATAGAGGCGGCCTCGTCCGACAAAGACGCCTCGCCATGCCATGCAGACGCCGAGGCAAGTCATGCAGATCCTCGGTGATCTGCACCTCCTCCCCGTCGGCGATGGCCCTCGCGTACCCTAGGAGGCGGGCGTTGATGGAGTCACCATGGCTGCTGGTAAACAGTACCCAGCCAAAGAGCCACAACAAGAACGCCTCGAGGTGCCGCGACACCTAGTAGTCAGTGGGCTCCGGGGCCATCCGTTCAACCTATGCACAAACGAATAATTAGTAAGTCTGTCATATAGCAAGGATAATGCATTGCTTAATATGAAAAATGGATAGCATACGTACCTGGAACTGCGAAAGCCACCGCAGGGGCGGGCCATGCCGCTATTGGATCGGGAATACGAAGAAGGTAGGCACGGCCTCGGCCGGAAGAGCCCCCCCCCTCAAACCTGCCCAACAGGAGGTCGCGCTAGTGGGCAGGCACGTTTGGCGGGGAGGCAGCGGCTCACACGATAGGCAGACCGAGCAGCAATGCGATGTCCTGGAGAGTGGGGGCCATCTCCCCGAATGGGAGGTGGAAGGTGTGCGTCTCGGGCTGCCGCCGGTCCACCAGAGCTGTCAGCAGCGACCGGTCGAACGGGAACCGCCGTGACCGCTCCGGGCCAGCATGGACCTCCCTATCGTCCTCGACTGAAGCGCTATCCTTGTCGGTGGCCTCCACCATCCACGCAAGAGGTAGAAGGCGGCAGCCAAGACATACCGCAGCACTAAGAAGTAAGTACATAGCGACATATGACACGCTTTGCGACAAACCTGTTTATCCAAAGATGGGTGTAGTCTCTGTTGTCGGCGTGTCCGTGCACGACCACCCCCTGTTAGTCGCTGTCTCAAGATGCGGGCACGACGGCCGGGCGCGATGCGATCTTTGTCGCCGACGAGCGGCCCAAAGAAAGTCAAACGCCATTTAAACCGCCAAGGTCGTGAGCCATACTTGCAAATCAATTTGAAGTTAGCAATTACGACACAATTACTGGTTAAATTACTTATAGCGTACCTCCCGAAATTCGTAAAATTTAGTGGCATTCCAACATAAACAGCATATTCGAGTGGTAGGGTACGTTAACTGTCATGCAAGCCGTGTGGTTTACCAACTCAAAATAATGGAATGACTACACATTTTTAATGAAATGTTCGCACATATTATTAACTTATTTACTAATGTTAGCAATTGTTATCAACAACACTCCATAAAATTAAGTTGTTTTCACAACTAAAATACCACAATAGTTAGTTCATTTAGAAAAAAGCGTAACTAAATATAGATAAACATTAGGTGTCACGTGAATACAATATTGATAATGCCTGGTTTACCCAACGCTAACACGCGTTCAATCGATAATTGCTTAATTGCCTAATCTTTACCATCACTACTGTTCCCCCAACACAAATTTTAACTCACCGACATCAACGCATCTAAATATTTCAGAAGCTAACCTACAATTATTTCATTTGCTAACAATATGTCCCTACACATGATGTGGGTTGCTAACCTAATATGGTTTCGAAAGTTAATCTACAAAATAATGCAAAAACTCACCAGCGTCGATGCGAAGGCCCTCTTTCCCTCCTCTTCCTCTCCCTCTCCTCTCTTTCTCTCCCACTCTTCTCTTTCCCTTCCCTCTCCTCACACCTCCTCCCTCTGCTCTCTGCGACAATGGCGAAATGCCAGGCGTGCCCATATATGCCATCTTGTCGCCAAACGGTTGAGCGACTTGGCTCTATCGCCCAACGGTTGAGTGACAGGCGTTCAAGTCGCTCAATCGTTGAGCGACTGGAGCCGAAGCGTCTAGTCGCTTAACGGTTGAGCGACGTGGACACCTGTCGCTCAACCGTTGGGTGACAGAGCCAAGTCGCTCAACCACGCGGCGACAGATGATTATTTCTATTTAAAAAATAAAGTAGTATTATTTTCTGTAATTCTGAATAAAAAATAGATTATAATTTTTTTTTTCCGAAGTGGACATACAACAAGTGGTTCTTTCACTGATGCAGAACCATATTGCGCTCCTCCAGGCCCAAATTTTGCCGGATGACCTAATTGAGAGAATTGCAGAAACATTTCCTGAATATGAACAGATGTTTCATGTTCATCGACAAGTTTAGGTGATAGACTACTTGTGCAGATTTTCTTGTGCGGTATGTTTTTCATTTTTGTTTTTTTTACCCGATGATGTTGTATGCCTTTCATTTATCTTTTTTTTTTTTACCCGATGATGTTGTATGGTTCTCTTCCATTACTAGTGGGTCATCTACTTTTGAGAAACAGACACAACTTTGATTTGCAATTCGGCATCTCCTGCAGCCAGCGCCGGCCGGGAGCAGGTCAATGGAATCTGAATAGATAACTCTGAAAGGTGGCCACTGCAATTCGACAAATGTGTCCAGTGCCACTGGGTCGGCATCTCCTGCAGCCGGCGCCGGAGATTCCATTGACCTGCTTAGTTATCTGAATAGATAACTCTGAAAGGTGGCCACTGCAATGCGACAAATGTGTCCAGTGCCACTGGGTCGGCATCTCCTGCAGCCGGCGCCGGAGATTCCATTGACCTGCTTAGTTAACTGAATAGATAACTATGAAAGGTGGCCACTGCAATTCGACAAATGTGTCCAGTGACACTGGGTCGGCATCTCCTGCAGCCGGCGCCGGCCGGGAGCTGGTCAATGGAATCTGAGTTATCCGCCGGCTGCAGGTCAATGGAATCTGAATAGATAACTCTGAAAGGTGGCCACTGTAATTCGACAAATGTGTCCAGTGCCACTGGGTCGGCATCTCCTGCAGCCGGCGCCGGAGATTCCATTGACCTGCTTAGTTATTTGAATAGATAACTCTGAAAGGTGGCCACTGCAATATAACTATGATCCCAAACACCACTTGAGCTAGCTAGTGATAGATAGACATGGCCCTTCTTCCTCGCGTTCGCCTCATACTATCGGCGGCCACTTGTTTACTGACGACGGCGATCGTTGCCACTTCCTCCTCGCCGAGGCTGAGCAATGATATCGACCTTGTCGCTGCTGGCTTTCAAAGCCCAGCTCTCCGATCCTCTTGGCGCCCTGGCGCCCTTCACGACGGCTGGACTAGCAATGTGTCCTTTTGCGGCCGGGTCGGCGTGTGTATGGCGGCCGGCGACGCCGTGGCCGTCATCGCCTGCTTTGCCCGACGTGCCTCTCCAAGGAGCTCACTCCTCACCTCGGTAACCTCTCTTTCCTCTATGTCCTAAATTTGACCAACACAACCCTCACTGCTCCATCCCACCGATCTTGGAAGGTTGCCTCGCCTTAGAGTTGTTGCTCTCGCCTGTAACACTTTATCCGGTACTATTCCTCCACACTTGGAAACCTCACAAGGCTTCAACGTCTTGGGCTAGATCACAACCAACTCTCGTGGCAAATACCACCAGAGTCGCAAAATCACCGACCTTAGGTGCATATCTCGCAAAAAAACCACATGAGCGCCCAATACCAAAATTTTCATTCAACGCCACGCCTTCACCGAAGACATCTACTTTGCAAACAACACCCTATCGGGTCAATACCAGATGGCATTGGCTCCTTGATCATGCTTCAACCCTTGACACGAGACGTAATCGGCTCTCGGCCCAAGACTGCGTACCATCTTCAACATGTCCAAATTTTGAATTCATGGGTCTCGGGCGCAACAACCTCACCGGGCCTATACCTAGCAACGAAAGCTTTATCCTTCCCAAGTTGCGAATAATAGCTCTTTGTTGTAACAAATTCACGGGCCAAATCCCATTGGGCATTGCGGCATGTCAGCACCTTGAGAAGCTCGATACTTCGGATAATACCTTTGTGGATATGGTGCCGACATGGCTCGCCAAGCTGTCGCAGCTCACTATCCTTTATATGGACCGCACTCGCATCTTCGGGCCGATCCCAAGTGTGCTCGGCAATCTCACCATGCTCAGTGAGCTTGACGTCTCATACTCCAACCTAAGCGGACAGATTCCGGTGGAACTGGGAACAATGAGACAACTCAACTATCTTCATCTTTCATCTAACCAACTAAGCGGTTCTTTTCCCACTTTTGTTGGAAACCTATCTGAATTGTCCTTCTTGGCATTGGAAAACAACTTGCTGACTGGATTAGTACCGTCCACACTTGGAAGCATCAGATCTCTTACGCGGATTAATATCCAAGAGAATTATTTCCAAGGCGATCTTCACTTTCTGGCCAGCCTTTGCAATTGTCAGCAACTCCAAAAACTTCTCATATCACACAATTCTTTCACCACCGGTAATCTCCCCAGCTTTGTTGGGAACTTCTCTAGAAGGTTGATATACTTCGCAGGACGCCACATCAACTTAATTGGTGGGCTTCCAGCTACACTATCAAATCTGACAAGTCTCCAGACGCTATCCCTTGGGAGAAACCATTTGAGCAATGCAATACCAGGGTCCATCATGATGATGGAGAATCTCCGAGAACTTGACCTTTCTAGCAATAGCATAGCTGGCCCACTCCCGGAAGAGATTGGTATGCTAACAAGACTTGAAAAGTTGTACCTTGAAGATAATCAACTCTCTGGTTCCATACCAGATGGCCTAGTTAACCTCACTATGTTACAACACATTTCGCTATCTGATAACAAGCTGTCATCAGCTATACCAGCAAGCTTGTTTCATCTTGGTAACCTCATTCGGTTAAATCTTTCCCATAACTCCTTGATCGGTGCAATGCCTTCTGATCTCAGTCACATGCAAGAAATAGACCTAATAGATATTTCTAACAACCGCTTAGTTGGTAGCCTCCCAAATTCATTTGCGGAGCATCAAATGTTAACCAACCTAATCATGTCACAAAACTCATTTGAGGGTTCAATCCCATATTCTTTTTGCCGTTTGACCAACTTAGAGACATTGGACCTATCTTCTAATAATCTTTCAGGCACTATACCAAATTACTTTGCCAAATTCACCTACCTTACTAGTTTGAACCTCTCTTCTAATAAGCTAGAAGGACCGATCCCAAATGGAGGTGTTTTCTCAAACATCACCTTGCAATCTTTGATGGGAAATGTTGGGCTGTGCGGTGCTCCACGTCTAGGATTTTCACCATGTCAAGACAAGTCTCACCCAACTCATGGTCGACACTTCCTCAAGTTTATACTCCCTGTTGTCGCAGCAATAGCAGTTGGTGCGATTGCTGTTTGCTTATACCTAATGATCATAAAGAAAATTAAGAAGAATCCAGATGTTACGTCTTCTCTTGATATGGCTGACGTGATTGGCCATAGGTTAATATCCTACAATGAGATTGTTCGTACATCGATAATTTTAGTGAGGATAACATGTTGGGAGTTGGAGGTTTTGGCAAAGTTTTCAAGGGCCAATCGATGATGGTTTGGTTGTCGCGATAAAAGTGCTCAACATGCAAGCGCGCAAGTCGTGAGGAGCTTTGATGTCGAATGTCAAGTGTCATGATGGTCGCATCGCAACTTGATAAAGATATTGAATACTTGCTCCAACTTGATTTGTGGCACCGCCGCTTCAAAGACATGCCCAATGGCATTTTGGAGGCACTCGCACACCAAAGCGTGCCTTGCTTGGTATCATTCCTAAAAGGTTGGACATCATGCTTGATGTGTCAATGGCAATGGAGTATCTCGCACCATGGCCACTATAATGTTATCCTCAAGACTGCTTTGTGACTTAAAGCCTAGCAATGTGCTATTCGACGAGGAGATGATCATTAGCAGTGGCGACTTTGGCCTTGCAAAATTACAGCTAGGTGATGACAACTCTATGGTTTCAGTGAGCATGCCAGGGGACAATCGGGTACATGGCTCCGTGTACTTGCAATCGATCATTCTTAAGGTGTTCTTTTGTAATATGCTAGCTAGTAGTAAGATTTTTCGCTTAACAAACATCTATTGTTCACAATTTTCTCCGATGTAATATGCAATAATGGGAAAGGCATCATGAAGAATGACATGTTCACTTTTGGAATCGTGATGCTCAAGTCTTCACCGAAGAGGCCCACAGATCCCATGTTCGTTGGAGAATTAAGCCTTAGGCGATGGGTTTGCCAAGCATTTCCAAATAACCTTAGTGATGTTGTTGATGAGAAGCTATCGAAGATGAACAAGTAAGACCTTGCTTTGATCACCAAACCAATGCTTCCTTGGGATCTTCCTCGACAAGCACGAGCAAAGAACTTGCTTGTGTCAAGATTCGAGCTGGGCTTTGATGTGTTCGAGTGACTCACCTGAGCAAAGGATGTGCATGAGTGATGTGGTTGCGAAACTGAAGAACATCAACAAGGATTGCTCTATTTGTATGCCGGCAGCAATACAAAGGGCTCAACATTAGTGTGTATCCATCTATGTGTGGCGTTGTGTTTCCATAGTACTGCAAAGTAATACAATGTAGTATGGGTAATTTCCAAGTGCATCGCTGTCAATTTGTAACGTAAGGATGGCAACTATGGGGTCTGAAGATCTCTTCCTCCGTCAAGGACGGGGGTGGGGAGGCCTCGTCCTCTCGTGTGGCCGCGTCGATAGGTCGTGTCTCGGAGGGGAGGAGTGGCTCGGCGGAGCTCCTTCCTCTCAGGAAGCTTCTTGAAGTTCCTCGGGTGGTCGAGGTTTCCTTTCAAGCACTGACGATCGTCGACGCGTAGCTTCGACCACGGCGCTAGGGCATGGGGAAACCGACACGTGGAGTCGAAGATCAAGGGGTGAGATGACATTGAAGACCATGGACGGAGGGCAGTTGCCACCAACAGTTTGCATGGGCCAAATGGGCCACCTCACAGGTTTGACACCTCCTTATCTGATCTATATTCCCACTCCTGGCGGCGGATTCCTTCGCAGTCGTGGCTTTGGATCCCGAAAGGGGTGTGTCTGGGTGAGCTAGGGTTCTTAGCCAAATCGAGTGAAGTGCGTTGGTGGGGTGACAAATCTAGGTTGGTGAGGCAAAATCGTAGTCCTTCTCCTCTGCATAGGTCCTTCGCTGAAGTTGTGAGAGAAGGAGGGATGGATCGCGGTGGAGGAAGACCACCTCGACGATTTGGGGAGTACTCTTCCCACAGCTGGATTGGGGGGAAGCATAGTGCCCCCGATGAGTGGATGGAGCAGGACGATTGCTGGCAGAGGATGAACCGCGAGCTAAGTTATGGAGAGATCAAGACCAGCAAAGGAGGTTTTAGGAAGGATACCAAGGGGATTTGCAGAGACAAGGTAAAAATCAACCCCTTCCTGGTATGGATAGAAATAGATCGGATTCTTGTATTTCTGGGGGGTCAGATCAAGATGCTTCGGATCAGTTCAAGGGGTGGCAGGAGGATGCTCAAGGCAGAGAAAATCCTCGTAGAGAGGGGGATTTCAACAAGGGGGTTTAGTTCAGAGGGGATTTTAGGGGTGGTTTTGGTGTAAGAGGGGGTGTGTTCTGCTTTGATTTGGGTAGATCCACATTGAAGTGAGATGAACAAGTTAGTTCTAGAAAAGGGGATGAGCATCAAAAAAGTTGGGGTGAGATTGGTCCTAATACTGGGGTGTTAAGGTCTGAAGACAGAGGTACTTGCTTTCGCTGCTTGCAGTCGGGGCATCATCAAGCTAGATGCACAAACCCTTCGGTGTGCTACAAATGTAAAAATATTGGTCATATGACCTCTGGTTGTCCTGATGAGAAGAAGAAGCTTGGGTTGAAGCTTTTTGGTTTTGGAATTCCTGGTTAGGGCTTTTACAGTCTTCAGGTGCCTGGGCTTCAAACGTCTAAGCAACAAGCTGCCACTGGGGTTATTAGTATCAAAGAAGGGGTGGCTTCTGTACAGCGTATTGAAGCTGAGTTGAAGCATTTGATCCAAGATAATTGGGACTGGAAGGTTAGGAAATTATCTGAATCAGAGTATGCAGTGGTTTTTCCTTCTAAGGCCATCCTAGAAACCTGGTCTAAAGTGAGAGGGGGTGGAATTAGCTCTCCACTCCATTAGTGTGTATCCATCTATGTGTGGCGTTGTGTTTCCATAGTACTACAAAGTAATACAATGTAGTATGGGTAATTTCCATTACGTCATGAACTGGGCATTATCTCTTCTTTTCCCTATCATGTTTGGTTTATATCACCATCTATCTTGCATGATTTGTACTGAATTATTTAGCACAAGATGAATTATCAGGGATATGTTTTGCACTCCACTGAATAGCATAATTCCATGGAACTGTGCCGTCACCATGATCTGTTTATGTAGTATATAATTTTTTTAATAATATTATAATTTAATTAGTATATCATAACATAAAGTTACAAAATTATAAAGATGTGTAACGTGCATGATATATTCCCCCGCATGTTTTCGTTCCTAAATTATAAGCATCAGGGATATGCTTTGTACTTCATTGAATAGCATAATTCCATGGAACTGTGCCGTCACCATGATATGTTGATGCAGTATAAATGTACGTACTCTGTAATGTTTACTACCGATTTTCCTCTCATTTTGCCATGGTTTTCAAACTTGAAAGCTGATCGAGTACGTAACACGAAAGCTTAATTTGGTCATGATCAGGCTTGCACCTATTTTTGTTCTCTCCGTGCATCGTTCTACTTTTCTTTTTCTCCTATTTTATTTTATTTACAACCGCTCACCTCCATCCATTGCAATGAGTACTAAAGAAAGACAAACTTAACACAGGACACAAGAGCACACACCTACTAGTTCAAGGGCAACCTGATTATTCTTGATTTATAACGACAGTTAACAAGTTTATTGAATCTCTGCTACAATCGGATCGATTGCATATAGAGGCAATTTGCTCAGTAACACTACAAATATATCACGGGTTAGAAAAAACATCGATGTGTCACTGACACGTGGCCCTATGGCCCACTTTGCATGTAATGGTGAACAATACACACACACACATGTGTGTATGTATATATGTACATACATACATACATACATACATATATATATATATGTATGTATGTATGTATGTATGTATGTATGTATGTATATAGGAAAATGGCTTAGTACTACCGGGAGTACGTACTCCCGGTTCTATCCACCATAGATCTAACGCTACCGGGTGCTGATGGGAGTTTGACCCAACGAGCAAATCTGATAAGTGATTGCCGACTGAATCATATACGGTTTTGAAAATTAGTTGGACTCCACCGATTTCATGAGGATTAATAAACCCGAAAGCCATCTCGTCCTCTCAGGCTCGACGATGCTCTCGATCCACTCAGGTGATTGGCGACGCACTCACCTCGTCGTACTGACCGATGACGGCGGCGCCTAGATCCTTGCATCCTGCGACCGACGACGTGAGCGCCTTGCAGGTCATCCCATTCAGCGACGAACCACTGTGGCATCCTGTATCTCATCCGATTGGTGACTCCTGTTGAGGGCCATATGAGCCTAGATGCATGCATGATGAGAGGGGTCCTATACCTCCTCGTGTATGGTGGCAGACGGCGGCAGCGACCGAAAGCGATAAAAAAGAACTGCAGTTCCGACAGCTACCATGTGCACTTTGAAAGGTATCTTCCTCTTGTTCCATATCGATTCTTATTTTTCACCTATGTAATTCCTCTCCTGCCTTGTGTATATGTTTTCCAATCTATTCTTCATTCTTGGAGATATAAAAATGTATTATTCTTGCTTGTAGATCTGGAGGGGCGGAGGATGAGAGGATATGTGATCCCCAATAGGAGCAATGCCATTTTGGATATGTGGATCTGGTCTTGAGCACGTTGGATTTGCTAATTTGCTCTTCATATTTCTAACTTCATGATGTTATTTTGTGAGATCTGGTGAGTAAGATACCAATGAATTCTTTGTCATCTTAGGAGATTAACCAATGTTTACTGCACTACCAGGGCTATACTCAGCCACCGGACCTTCAGATGACCACCGAACATGCAGATGAATGTTTGCTAGCAGTGGCTTATTCTGCATGTGGAAAAGTAGCAGAGAATTTGCTGTGGGCTTGCATTCATTTCATTAGCCATGGTCTACAGGTGGAGAAATTCGAGATGACATACTTCCTTTCTGTGTGCATATATCTGTTTTCATATTGTAGTATAACCTGCCATTATATTGGTTTGATTCTTTCATTAGTTCCTCTCCTATCAATTTTCAGATATCTGATCTTGTTCAAAGTTCAGTAGCATAGTCCTTGCAATATGATTCTAGCAATTTACAAAGATCAGGTCAGTTCCGTTGTTGCCTGAAAGAGCATTTGGATTAAAACAAATGGGTATGTGCATGTACTTGGTTCACTCAATTAGCGTACAACTTTTCCCTTTCTAATCCACTCAGTAGAGTTCCTTTCTAATGTACTCAATGGAGTACTGGACGATACAATCATCAGCCATATGTTACTGGAATTACAGCTTCAGTTTTCTTTTTTTATATTTTTTAATTTGGTAAAAGGGTATGTGCAGTAATACAAAAGGGTATATCAATAAGGAACCAACTATGTTTACTGAATGGGATTGCAGTTGTAGTTTAACCTATAGAAAAGAGCATATTGTACTATGTACAACATTTAGTAATCTAATTAGGAATGTAATTAGATTGAATGGTAATACACACATATTGTTCCTGTTGTCAATACACTTACATCAACAAGCAAGCATAATTTTTTTTGATACTCTGGTAGTATCATAGAGTATACTGATTCTTGTTGTCAATATACTGATTTTAATTTTGTCGAGGAACCGACCTTTAATGCTTTCACACACTTCTCTGCATTGCATTGCAATAATTACTTATTCTTGTCCATTGCAGATCATGTCGAGGTCAAAATGCTTTTCGACTTTAAAAGTCTTCTCTTGGTTGATCACGTGGATAGGCTGATCTAGATGATACCAAAATTATGGTAAATGGAAACACCAGCTCAAGTGTTGGGCCTTATGTATGACAAAAGAACAAATTACTGGATGAAATTATACATTCGGAAGAGTTGTATGTTTTTTTTGCTTTTACTATGTAAAGCAGTGTGGTCAAAGTGAATATACTACATCAATGAATTATATCTCTTGTCTCTTGGTATACTCTAGATGCATATGTACTTCTGATTTTGGAAGATGCCTCCTTTTTCCATAGTTGAAATTCAGTAGTATATACTCCTTTCGTTGCTAAGGAGGAGTTTCTTCCTTTGCTAAGCACTTAAAAGCAGTATATACTTCTTCGTTGCTAAGCAGTATATACTTCTGCGCTTGATACTGCTTCTTAGGCACGACGATTAGTCATCTAAATAGGTATTACTCCGCTCAATAAGAAGTTTTACAGTGACAACATATGATAGGAACGACGACATACCAAATCTCAAATATCCGATACTTCCCCTAGATTCAAGGGAGAGATTATACTAATTACGACAATTAATTAGCATTATAATAATCTTCATCGATTGGTTCAGCCGCTAATGGGTATATCCAATACGGAAGCATCCGTTAGCCGATTGATATCTTAAAGTTGATCAACAGTAGGGAAGGATGGGAGTATGTACTTCCGGGAGTACCAAACAGGTGTCCTATATATATAGGTATGTATGTATGTCTATGTGTATACACACACAAATATACATATGCACAGTGTCTCGTGCTTCCAAACCAAACCATTTTTTTGTAAGTGTACTCCTCAATCATTTGAAGTTTGAATTTCAAATTTTGAATGGACACAATCAAGACAAATACAATACATTGTAGTATGTACTGCAGGCCCATATACATCTTATGCGCTTAAAGAAACTTCTGAATATGCACATATCATGTATTTGTAACATTCCCGTTTTCAAACGGTGAATAGTATTTGCATTCGGTTCTTGGATTTTCAAACCATATTTCAAAATTAGAGTATAATTTCAAAATCTCCTAGCTTCTATCTAAGCTCGGGTTTGTGTTTCAAACATCTTCACAATTCCAGGATTCAAATTTCAGTTTGAATTCTCTTTTTCAAATTTCGGGCCTATTCTCTTTTTTTTGGCCTTTCCTCTTCTTGGGCTTAGCCCACACCTTTCTTGGGCCGACCCGTTTTTCCCTCCTCCCTTCTTGTCCCACTCGGCCCAGCAGCACCCCCTAGCCCACCTCCTCCTTCCGGCCTTCGGCCCAGCCCAGCTCCCTTTCGGCCTTTCTTTGGCCTGGCTCCCTTCCTTCCTCCCCCTACCATTCTTCCTCCCCTGGCCAAGCCGGTCAAGGCCGCCCATGTGCCCGCTCGCTGTCGGTGCCGCCTGCCACCTCACTGCGTGATGCCACCGCGTGCTCCCTCTGCCAATCGGTCGTCACGCCCACGAGCGCCACGCCGCCCCTTGTGCCTGCCTGTGCTACCCCGTCGCCTCCGCCACCTGCCTCGACCCCTCCAAGTTCCAAGTCATCGCTGCGCTCGAGCCTGTCAGCCCGACCATGCCCGCTCCTGGCTCCCTGCCACCCCACGCTCCCGCCTTGTCGCTTCACCATGGCCGCACAAGTCGCTGCTTGCTAGTGCGCCCATGCCGGTCGCCCTCGGGACCGAGCGACCCGCACGCCTCCTCAACGGCTCCCTTCCTCCTCGGCGCCTATAAGAAGGCCCCTGTACTCCTTCTACCTCCCGACCAACGCCCTTGCCCCCTTCTCCTTCTTCGTCCAAAGAGCCGAGGTCGCACTGAGTTCTTCGGCCGCCATTGTTGTCGCGTCGCCCGCCCCGCCACCACACCGCCGACCGTCACGAGAAGTCCCCCGGTGCCAAGGATGCTACCCCTCACCTTCTTACTCCCTCCCTGCCACCGAGGACCTCCATCACCGGGCGCTTCTTCTTCCGCCGCCGCCGCTGCCAGACCAACTCTTGCCGCCTCGAGACGCCCTAACCACCCGTCCGGCTTCCTCACAAGGCCATGCCTCCTCCCAGTGGCTTCCGCCACCGCTTTGGCCTTGCAGCCAAGGCCGCCCTCTCCGGCATTCGCCGCCCGCCCATGGGATCACCACCCTTAGGGAGACCCATTTCTTTGGTTCGTTCACCCCCGCCGCCACGCCGCCGGTGCCACCACTGCCTCGCGCCTCTGCTCTTCCTTTCACTGTGGCCGATTGAAATCGATTAGGGAATGGTTCAAGGTCCCACCTGTCAATGGCTTTAACCCCTCCCCCCTCTCTTTGACAAATAGGCCCGCTACAGTAACCCCCCATGGACCAGATGCATAGACTCGGTCCATGCACTATGTGGTGCACCAAATTCTCTCTCTCCCTTCTATTTTTCGATTTAATTCCTTTTCAATCTTCAGAAGCTCCGTTCTCCTCTGTTATAGCTCCAAAAATTATGAGATTTGTTTCTAAAATTTTGTAAATTCAAGATCTTGCTAATGGCATAGGTCTTGTTTAATTTGGAGTTTATTTGTTATTCCTTTAGTATTTATTTGCTTTCTTTTCTTTTCTTGTTTGTGCCTTTTTTCGGTATATTCGTCCGAATAGGATTTGAAGACGTGGGAAATCTCCAACTTGATTAAGCATAAGACTATATGAAACTCTCTTACCCTTAACCAAGGCGAGTCAATACTTCGATCATTTTGAGCCTCCAAGTACCTGCAACAGCTTCCAAAGCTCCACGGCAAGTCCTCCCTTGCGCTCACCGTACCTCTGAAGATGAGGCATCTGTCAAGACAGACAAGACAGTAAGAACCGAGTTAAAACAGCGTGGAGAGGAAGAATTCCAGCAATAGTTGAGTCAAGAAAGACATGAGAGGAGTTAAGCAGTTCAATTAATCTTGCAAGTTAATTTTTGCTTTAGAAAATAATTTGGACACTCTAAAACGACCGATCTAACTAAGGTCAAGACCTACAGTCAGTATGACTCTGATACCACCTCTGTCGGGACCCAAAAATGCAATTTTGGACCCTCTGTGTATAATGCACTAGTCCAGGATCACGCTAGTGCACACAGTGTCAACATAGATGAATATTGATCCACGCAAGACGATGTAATTTGATTAACAAATAACGGTTTTGACCTTAAGGTCGAGTTTACACTTATTAAGCCACGTAGGGCTGACGGAGAATTAAATAGCAGCGGAACAGATAACTTTAGTGGAATCCCATCAATTCGCCACAGGCAACCGACTGAGATCAAGACCCTAACGATCAAGCACCTTCGTTGAAGTCCTCCTCGAAAGCAGGGGATGACTCCTCCACTTCTGTTGATTGATTTTAGCAAGTATGAGTACACAACCGTACTTGCAAGTCATATCACAGAATGCAATTATACATGATGGCTTATTCCAAAGGAATGGCTTCTGTGGTTCTTTTGCAGACATGCAACATTTGCAATTTAAATACGAATAATAGATTGAAAGCATAAAGTAAAACAAATAACGGTATTAATTTGATCAGTTGTTTTCACAAAGACACATAGCCTAAACAAGTTATTCACACAGCCATATGACTTAGGTCACACAACTCCCTTCCCATGGTTTTCATGAAAATCTACCCCTCGTGTGAAATCCCCGAGCATGTCCATGACTGCGGACGCGGCTATTCAAATATATTAATTTAACACTCTGCAGAGTTTGTACACTTTACCCACACGATACAACTAGTGTAGCTAGCACTAATCATAACAAAATGTTTCGGAAACTTCATCTCAAGCATTGACACTCCCAGTGTGCTTAACCGTCATACCAAACTGTACACAGTGATTGGTACGACACACACCGTTGGACAGGGAAGCGGCGAACCGTCCCGCGATGTAACTACTTAGTAGCACACCTCCACCCATGCAACACAACCTAACCTACTACCTGAGTAACAATGTCAAGAATCCATAACTTAGTAAGTTAGGCCCGTCCCATACCAGGCATATGGTCGTACAGTAAGGCTCAGTTTAATGGCGCACAAAGTTAAGTCCTTAATTGACCAAGGCAAGACTTCCAATTTAACTACAAATCCCTATGCACACAGTTTATTTCCGTGCACACAGCTCCACCCAAAGTAGCACACAGTACTACTTGCCTCCGTCTAAATCGTTTTTCACCCTGTTGGTTAAGTGCAACACATGCCATCAACGAGTAATAGCACATACTACACACAGTTTTATCACTAAGTTTCATAATCACTTAGTCAAGTTTATAATTGCAACTCATATGAAATGATGACTCGTGGCATGGCTAAGCAGACTAATCGTATCTAACCAACCCACGTTGGTGCTACGATAATACCAATAAATTAAACCAATCTAGGGTGACAAAAGATTATGACATAATAATAGACAAGTGTGGATATAACAAATTATATTAATAACTATACCCAAAAGCATTTAAATAAATACTTAAAGTAAATGCAATAATTTGAATCAATATAACTTTTGAAAACTGGGTTCAACATGATCAAAGGTATAACTTGCCTTGAAATAGGTCTAGGTACTAATCTTGCTCTTGAGATGCTCCTTCTTCTTCAAATCTTCCCGAAGTATCAACGTCTACTCGCAAACGAAGAAAACAAACAAAATAAATAAATAATAGAGGCAAAACAAACTCCAAAAATTAAATAAAAATTTTAGATAAATAGATCTTGAATTTAGATGAATTTATAAATTTGAATGGGCTCAATCGGAGTTCGGATGCAAAAGATATGGGCTTTCGAAGATTGAATCTAAAAGAAAACCCTAATTTTGGATTATTCCGAATTTCCCAATTATTTCTTAATAGAAAAATCGGATTATTGCGCAACGCTAACGTCAGCGAGGGAATTTCCGGAATAAAAGAAAATAAAAATAAATAACTCACCTGTGGGACCCACAAGTCAGTCTCACGGCTCACGGTGGACTTAGTCTACCAAGCCGAGCTTTTGGGTTAGATCTGATCCTACCACGTAAGCACTGATGTGGTGACAGTTGTACGACATGCGGCTGCCACGCATGCACAAATGCTAAAGCTGGCGCTGACATGATCAACGGCGAGGCGGGCAGCACTCGGGCTCTAAGAGATCCGGCGAACGGCGGCGACTCAACGGCGGTGGGTGGTACTGGCGTGTAGAGGGTGCTCTGGTGAACACGATGGTGCGCTCACCGATGCGAGAGGGTGATGAAAACGGCCGGCGACGAGCTTTAGGCGGAGCTTGGATCTCGGGCTCGACGGCGATGGCGCTAGAGGGATCCTTCGGCGAAAGCGACGGCGGCTTCAAGATGCGGGTGATGCGGCGATCCCAACGGTGGCCTCCAACGGCGACAAGGATGGCTCAAGCGGCGACGGTGGCGACGAAGTCTTTCGGCCGGCGTTGAAGATGAAGACGATGGTGATGGCGCTACGTGGCGAAACAAGGGCGGCGGCGAGGGTTTTGAAGGCGGCGCGTCGCAGGGTGCGAGGGACGAAGGTCCTCGGGGCCTTAAATAGGCGCGGCAGCGATGATTCCTCGAAGGAGATGGCAGCGGCGCGGCCGCGATGAATTTGGAGAAGATGAGTCTGTGTTGAGGACAACACTAACGTGGCAAGGTGGTCCCACAAGTCAGCGAGGAAAGCTAGGGCGCGAACGCGTCGCGTGCGACTCAGCCATCACCGATAGGTGGGGCCGGGCGCTCGGGTGCGGAGAGAGGGAAAGAATGGGCCGAGCGGGAGGTGGGCCGAAGGCGAAAAGAAGCGGGCCGAGAAATGGAGATTTGGCCCAACTGTTCATCTGAGATTTAATTAGGTTTTCTATTTTATAAAATAGTAGAAATTCCAAAAGGCAATAGAAAATAGCAAATGAACTTGGCAAAATTCTAGTAAAATCTAGAAAATATATCCAAGCACATAGAATCCAAATAAAATAGTTTTGACCATTGTTGATGTTGACTTTAATCATATTAAATTGTTTTGATATCCAAAGTCCAATATTAAGCTTTTAAATTAAATTCAAATAAATCCAAATGGTGAATTTTCTCCCTACTAACTATTCAAAGGATTTTTAAAGCTCAAAACATACGACTGTAGGAGCCTTAGCTAGACTGGTCGAGCCTAAGGACTCGAGTCCTATTTTTGAAACTTAAGAAAAGCTTGGGCAAAATATAGCGTAATTATTGCTCCTTCTCATCGCTCTTAGTTCTTTACTTACCTTGACTTCACTTTAGTTTTACTCAATTCTGACTCCCTTTCTCGTTTCATAAATTGTAGATGGCTGCACCGTCGTCCGATGGCCCGTGGGACTTATTCTCTCATGGAGAGGACTTCGGAGAGTTCGTGGATATCCTTCACCAGCTCATGCAATACCTGGGCTACCATCGCTAGCCCGGAAGACTCAGATCATGGACCATGAATCTTGGTCTATGGAGGTGTACCTCTACCTGAGGGAAGGCGAGTTCATCATCCACACCTTCAGAGCCGAGTATTCCAGGAGCCGCTGTTCTGATGCAGTTCAAGACACAGCTTGTTTCGCCTCAGCTCGCCTGTGCCAGATGCACAAGGACGACCTGCGGGGATCTCCGTTCTGCTTCTATCCATCTCTTTAGGAAGGATTGCGCTACCCCAAGCTCTTCGAAATCAGAGCAGATGGCCCCCGCCTGGCCCACCAAGTGTAGCTCACGCAGGTAATGACAACTTCCCTCACCAGTGCCGTGTACGAGATTGGACACCTTCGGATGCATCTCACCATAAGCTACGACCACTCCACCACCCTCCGCAACCGGCTGCTCAGATGGAATGCATCCCTCTCTGAGGTGACGCAGGAAAGGGATGCCACCATTGTAGAGTTTGCACGGATCACCGCAACCACCACAATCTCTACCCCAACTCCTGCTGCGCCTATCGTCATCCCCAGCTATCCGGTGCCAGCTCGACCACTTCAACGTTCAGGACCCCGCACCAGGATGACTACGCCAAGAAGAGCGCGACGCCTGACCCGCCATTGCCATCAACCTTGAGAGTCCAACAGGATGCGGCCTCAACTGCTTCGCCTCTGTTCTCACTTTCCGAGCTTCATCGAGTCATTCCGCTCCGCTCCTCGGCAATCTGCACCGCTTAGGTAGCTTTGTACCCTCGTTGGAGTAGTTAGGATTAGTCTAGGTTAGCTAGCAGTGCTTACTAGGCAGTCTTTTGGTTTCAAGCACTTTCTGTTTCCTTCTTTTGTAGACGTTGTGTTTGTATCTTGTGTCGTGGCTTAGCATGGCCTATATGATGTGCTTCGGGAGTCATGTAACACCTAATCCCTTAATATAATGCAGCCACTCTAAGCTTTGTATTGTACTTGATTCTTTCTCTTCGTTGGTTTGAGTTCTTCTGTGTGTGCTATAGAGGGCCACTAAACTCTCATATATCCCCTCTAGTTCTAAGTTGAGTTGTTCCCTCAGATGGCACCAAAGAGAGCAGCAGCCCAAGTCTTCCTCCCTTGTTCTCTCTCGTCTAGTGTGATTCTCCCTCTCGCCTATTGTGCTTTCTTCCTCTCATCTATGAAATCTATGAAGAATTATTGAAGATTGTTCAAATAGGCAAGTCGCATGGAAGCTATTCTTGTTGGGATTAACTACTATGTTTGGATGCCAAGCTAGATAGTTTTGGGAAATCATTGATATGACTGATTTTGGGAATTGAAAATTTTAAGATTTGCCGATGTTATAAGAAGTTCTTGTGAATACTAGAGTATGATGACGGATAAGTCTTGATTATGAATGGTTTAAAGAATAGCAGATTGGTGGATTATATAGATTATGGAGAAAGAAAATGATCGTGGAGGAAAATTTTGATCAATCATGAAGGATATAGGAATCTGAAGTACCGATTTGATTATTAGGAGGAATTGGATTTTCCTTATCGATTCATGATGTCAATTTTGGTAGAGTTGGTTAAATCTTGGTTGGATTGTAGAAATATATGATTATTGGACTATGAAAATATAATTGTTGAAGATTGGATTATAGGATTACCAATTCATGATGTTGATTTTGGTGGACTAGGTTGAATCAAGAAAATATGGAAATAGTTGGGTATGTTGGTAACATTGGATTCAATTGGATATGATTGAATAGAGAAGTTGGGATTTAAAAGAAATTTTGGTTGGATTATAGAGATATGTCTGGATTGAATTATAAAATTGTATAATTGTTGGATAGATGGTGATAAAATAATTTGGCGGATTAAATTTGAATTTATGGATTACAAGCAATCTTTTGGAAGGTTCTATAATGAGGATATTGGATTTATATAAAGACATTCTGGAGGGTTGCAATTGATAAATATGCTTGAGGAATTAAGTGAATGATGTCGTAGATTTAGTTAAGAATTTTGGAGAAAGCAATTGCGCGATTATAATCTTTGGAGAATTTCGTTCCAAAAAGGGATATAATGAAATTTTTAGCATGATCTTGGAGTTGATCAGATTGGAAGATGCAATTATTGCTACTAGAATTTTTGAATTTATGAAGTGAAGAAATCTTGTAATCAAAGTGGTGAATCTATTAGATTATTTAAGCTTATGCCTAAGAAAGAATTGGGAATTATGTTATTGTATCGATAGAATGTGAGATTAATTAAATGGCTGGACTTTTTAATTGGGTGACTTTATGCTATGTTGGAATGGTGGATTTCAATAATAGTGAGACTTGGATCTAGCAATTTGGAAGACAAAATTGATAGCTTTTTAGTTGGCACTCCAGTACATGATTGTGAACCAGTAGTTGGCATCAGTTACCAAGTTGGAGCTACCACTGTAGCTATCCATTTCCAATTCCAACTCCCGCTCTAGTCGCAACTCTGCGTTCTAGTGGAAATGGTCTCCGCACTCTTCGCTCCGCAGGACCATCTGCAGCAGCCAACTCGATAGCTCATCTTCACTATTTCAACTATGGAGAAAAATGACATTTTGCAAAAAGATGCCCTCAATAAGTCACCCCGGTGAGGTTCAACTCCAAGACCCTACCAACTCGAGGCCATATCTCAAGCTCCAAGCAAAAGTCATCGGACCTCGCAAGCATCCAGAGCCGCTTCTATGCCAAGCCAAAGCCAAGGCCATGTGAACCATGTCGCCGCCGGAGAAGCCCAAGTAGCTTCAGAAGCAACAAGTCTGAGTAGCTCGAATCTCAGGGTCGAGATTCCGTCTAAGGTGGGTAGGGCTGTAACATTCCCGTTTTCAAACGGTGAATAGTATTTGCATTCGGTTCTTGGATTTTCAAACCTTATTTCAAAATTAGAGTATAATTTCAAAATCTCCTAGCTTCTATCTAAGCTCGGGTTTGTGTTTCAAACATCTTCACAATTCCGGGATTCAAATTTTAGTTTGAATTGTCTTTTTCAAATTTCGGACCTTTTCTCCTTTTTTGGCCTTTCCTCTTCTTGGGCTGAGCCCACACCTTTCTTGGGCCGGCCTGTTTTTCCCTCCTCCCTTCTTGGCCCCACCCGGCCCAGTAGCACCCCCTGGCCCATCTCCTCCTTCCAGCCTTCAGCCCAACCCAGCTCCCTTTTGACCTTTCTTTGGCCTGGCTCCCTTCCTTCCTTCCCTGCCATTCTTCCTCCCCTGGCCAAGCCGATCAAGGTCACCATGCCTTGCCATTGCCACGGCCTTGCTTTGGCGATCCACTTTGCACCGTGACGCCACCTCCTTGCCACTGCGTGCTCCCTCTGCCACTCGGTCGTCACGCCCACAAGCGCCCACGCCGCCCCTCGTGCCCGCCTGCACTGCCACGTCGCCTCCGCCACCTGCCTCGACCCCTCCAAGTCGTCGCTGCGCCCGAGCTTGTCAGCCCGCCCATGCCCGCTTCTGGCTCCCTGCCACCCTACGCTCCCGCCTTGTCGCTTTCCATGGCCGTGCAAGTCGCCGCTTGCCAATGCGCCCATGCCGGTCGACCTCAGGACCGAGCGACCTGCACACCTCCTCAACGGCTCCCTTCCTCCTCCGGCGCCTATAAGAAGGCCCCTATACTCCTTCTACCTCCCTACCAACGCCCATGCCCCCTTTTCCTTCTTCGTCGAGCAGAGCCGAGGCCGCACCTGAGCCCCTTCGGCCACGCCTCCTCGTTGTCGCGCCGTTGCTCTGGCCCTGCCACCGCCCCGCCGTCGCGCCGCTGCTCTGGCCCCACCACCACCTCGCTGACCCCGTCACGAGAAGCCCCTGGTGCCGAGGATGCTATCCCCCACCTTCTTCCTCCCTCCTCGCTGCTGAGGACCTCCATCACCGACGCCCCTTCTCTTCCGCCCCCGGCCACCGCCGCTGGACCGACTCGGTCGCCCCCGAGCCACCCCAACCACCCTAAGGAAGAAGCTTGAACACTTAGTTAAATCAGAGTTAAGGGGGGGTTTTTTGTGCAGTTTTCCTACCCTGCCCTGGGCCTTGGCCAATAGGCCCAAGAGGTGGCCGAAAAGCCTTTGGGGGAGGCACCCGTGAGAACCAAAAGGGGAAGGCTGCTCTTGCCCTAGCCATCTCCCAATTCCTGCGCCCCTCCCTCCTGGCAGCCGCCCTGCTTCATCTTCCAATTCCTGTGCCCCTCCCTCCTGGCAGCCGCCCCCTGCATCATCTCCTTCCTACGCCCCCATCTTCTTCCTGGTGGCAGCAATCTCCTCCCCCCTTCCATTGGTGCCACCGGCCAAGCCAAGGAGGAAGAACCTGGAGGCCATCATCCATTGGTGACCCGAGCAAGGACCAGCGTCTCACGCATCTCCTAGAGTATCATCTCACACCCCTGCTGTTTGTTTCAGTTCGTTCTTGGTAGAGGTCGGTTATTGATTCGTCGATAGTGCTGTGCTTTGAAGCATATTGCAGTTCTCTGTTGTACATTGATTTTCGTTTAGATCAAGGCCGAAGTAGGATTTGTGAGCTCTTAGAGAGTTGTAGATTATTTCGTCAGGTTTCCATAGCCTTTGAGTTCACCTGAATCCGAGTTATGGTTTGAGAGTTACGACCATTTGTTTACTGCTGTCTAGAACCCCGGTTAATTCTCAGCAGTCACTTTGCGTAGCAAGTTGAACATTGTTAAGGTCCGAATCAGGAATCCTCCCTAGTATGAAAATTGTACCTTATTATCTTAGCTTTCTATAGCCACTAAGAACACCTAATTCTGACATACGGATCAAAAGTTATGATAGTTTCAATCTTGCTGCCCAGAATTCTGACGAGATTGACCTGTTAATTTGTCTTCTAAATTATAATGATGTTAGAGGCAAATTCAGGGTTTCCACCCAACTATATTGTTTTAGAAAATTTCATAACCTTTCCAGATTGTTAAAGAACGCCCTAATCGGAGTTGTAGATCAAAAGTTGTGTTATGTTCTTCATGGCTGTCTGTTTTGTTTGGGCAGAATCTGTCTTCTGAATTCAACTGCCTGTTAGCATTTCGTTTTGGCCGAATTGGGTCATCTCGCCAACTAGAATGTTGAAGATATGCTTGTTAAGTTTCTCTAGGATTTGGGCTCACCTCGTTCCGAGTCCCAGGTTAATAGTTATGGTCTTTTCCGTGCCGCTGTCCAGATTCACTTATGTGTTGGTGTTGTCTGTTTTCAGACTAAGTCTATTAGCTAACTCTTGGGTGTTCGGGAAGGCATTGTAGAACGTTAGTGGAAGTGTCCTGTTATATGTTGTTCTTATTTCGAGTATATATTGTGTAGGCAGAGAGGCTTTAGGTTTAGGAGCACCGCCATTGCCTACTAACGCATCGCATCGCGGAAGGCAAGTACTTTGATGTTCTTATAATTAGAAAATGTTGAATGCCTGATGTTGGTATTGTGTTCCTAAGATCCATGTTAATATTTAATGTTCATGTTCCTTCCATATGTGTTATCTCCATGATTAGAGAGCATATCTTTTCAATATTCATATTTCATTCCACGCATCAATTATTCATGTTTCATCCACGAGAGTGGATTAAAAAGACCCATCAATTCCAGTATGGACACGTAAGACCCACCATTCCAATGTGGGCAGTTTGGGACACCCGTATGAAATATTCTTCATACGGGACTTGGATCCCCGCATTTTGTTAAATGCGGGCTTAGGTGAACACCGACAGGTGTGTCACCAGCTATACCGGTATATGCATGTGTGTAGTCCCTGCATTTCATCCAATTCATTCATTCCATTCATTCAAACATTCGTTCTATAATTTATTCATATTCTTCAATGAAGTTGTCATGATCATGGTTGTTGTGTGTACCATTTATTTAATGTACTTGCTGAGTCTCGGACTCACTCTTGTGTTGTTTGTTTATTTTAGGTGATTATTGAGGTTGGCTCTATTGGGAGGGAGTAGACCTGCACTATTCGTTCACTTCACCATACTTCAAATTCAATAATAGGACTTGATTCTATCATTCATTCGTTAATTGATGAACTGTAATAAATAAAGTTGACTATGGTTGATAACCTCTTCCACATTATGATTGATTAAGTACTGCGTGTGATCTTCGATCATCCTTTTGTTATAGTTGCTTGAATTTAGACTATACTCCTGTTATGGTTCTGTTAATTATTGATTCCTTTATTGTCTTGATATATGACTGTTGGAACCTCTGATATAGTTAACTATACAAGGGAGGTTTTGCCGAAATTTAGAATTTTGTCTTACGTTTCGATTTTGTTTCTTGTTAGATCTTTTTAGGTGATATCTTGGCTTCCGAATAGCCAGGGTGTTACACTGTACTCCTTCTACCTCCCCACCAACGCCCATGCCCCCTTCTCCTTCTTCGCCGAGCAGAGCCGAGGCCGCACCTGAGCCCCTTTGGCCACGCCGCCTCGCCGTCGCTCTGGCCTTGCCACCACCCCGCCGTCGCGCCGCTGCTCTGGCCCAGCCACCACCCCACTAACCCCGTCACGAGAAACCCCTAGCGCCGAGGATGCTATCCCCCACCTTCTTCCTCCCTCCCTGCCGCTGAGGACCTCCATCACCAACGCCCCTTCTCTTCCGCCCCCGACCGCCGCCGCTGGACCGACTCGGTCGCCCCCGAGCCACCCCGACCACCCGTCTGGCTTCCCCTCACTGCCGCGCGGCCCATGCGTGAGTCGCCCGCCCCTCTTCGATGCCGCCACCTCTGCCCATGGGGTCGCCACCCTCAGGGAGACCCGTTTTGCCGGCTTGCCCGCCTCCCATGTCGCCGCACACCGGTGCCGCCACCGCTCCCTGCCGCTCGAGCCGCCCTCTGCTCCCCCTTTCACTGTGGCCGATTGAAATCGATTGGGGAATGGCTCAAGGACCCACCTGTCAATGGCTTTAACCCCTCCCCCTCTCTCTTTGACAAATGGGCCCACTATCCAAAACTCTCTTACCCTTAACCAAGGCGAGTCAATACTTTGATCATTTTGAGCCTACATTTTATGCAAATTATATTCTTTTAAAATACCAAAATTGCATGCTTTAATTATTTAATCAAATGTATGTTAAAGCTTAAGGTAGTTAAATACCCATTTAATGATTAATTAATTATAATACCATCCTTTGACAATTGAATCCATGAATCCTTGTCGCCCTATTAACTATATGGTAATTACTAATTATAGGTTGTACTTAAGCGACATGCTAGTCTTGCTTAAGTACCGGGACATTAAATGTTCCAATCATCATCCTTTAAAACATGAAAGTGGTTTTGGGCAGTCATTGTGGGGAAATGACTGAGATGGTTGAGTTGATGTATTTTACTCCTCAAAAACCCTAATTGCTGTTACTATCTGGGCGGATGGTGTGATGAATGACATGTTGATGGGTGCTTATGCAGCCCAAGGAATAATTGTATATGAAATAAACTGCCCAGATAACCCTAAGGACTTAATATTTTCATGACCTCCCGTGTAAAACAAGTGCAACCACAAGTCTGCAATTTGTAACTTGGCTTAGTAAATTTGTTGAACCCTGAAAGTCATCTCGTTGGAGAGGCGATGAGATTGTGCAAGTGTGAACACGATCCAGCTTGAATGGGACACTGATACATGTGAAGTTGCCAATCGCTGAGGTGTAGTTCAACTACTCCAGATCGCCGACGTAGACATCCCGCACAACGTATGGGCGTAACCCCATATGGGTGAGATCACAGAAAGGGCAAGATATTTTGAAAGGTTACTGTGACGGTCGCTCAACTACATGACTAAGGAATCATGTGGGGTAAAGAGTATGGCTATCTCTTGTGGGTACAGTGTACAACCTTTGCAGAGTCTAAACTGTTTAAACAGCCACGCCTACGGTCAAAGGCGGACATGAAAACTTAACTAGAGTTCTATTTCAAAAACCTTTGTGGGTGCAATGAAAAATGTGGTGGGCTCATCTAGCCCTAAGATTGGATTTCCCTGAGTTCTCAAACTCAGTGGTGTTAATGAGTAGGGATAGCCCCCAATCAATAGAAGCATGCGGTATAGGTTCCGACGGAGGGACCTCTACTGAAATAAATATTGCATAATTACTCCCTTTAATAAAATGCAATTTGGTTAAAATGCTAAGTGATAGGACTTTGTAATTATGATAATTGAAAATGTTGCTTTAGCAAATAAAAGAACCCGAGCCATCCTTGTTAAAACCTTGCATGTATATTATTGCATTGTGTGTATTGGTTCGTGAGCACGGAAGTTGTGCTCATTCTTGCTCTTTCCCCCAAAACCCTCAGAAGTAGGAAAATCCTGAAGATTACGACTACTACAAGGATCCAGAAGTTGGAGGCCTAGGAAATGATGAGTAGTAGTTTAGTTCTTTTAGTCTAGATCTCACCTCAGTCCAGCTGACTCCGTCGGTGCTTGCGTGCACCCTATATTATTTGAGTTTTTGGGTAATATCGGACGCACATGGGTTTTCCCAGTCGCTTGCCTGTGGAGAGATGTGCTCTCACCATTTTGCTTCCGTTGTCGCTTCCGCTACTTTTGTAATGTAATCTTTTGGCCTGTTCGGCCCTTATTGTAAAATCTGACCCGATGCGGTCTATGTAAACTCTAATGTGTTAATTAATGGATGGTATGGTTTTACGACTTGTATGATTGATTCAGAAATATGCCTGTGAGTGCTATCTACTGATCCAGGGAATAACACAGTGTTTTCACAGAGGATTTAGATTCTCGGAATCCAGGTCCGACAGTATTATACAGTTAAATACACATACTTTTACATACAAAAAAATATTTTATACAACACAACATGTATGCAGTGTACAACGCACAGTCGCAAATGAGAGGTGGAGGGGGGATGGGCAGAAGCCATGTGGGGTCATTCTTTCAAAATTATGACTCTTTCCCATCATAATAGTTAGATTTTCCGAAACTATAAATCTCGCTATTTCATCCTGTGCTACTTGTGGGGTTGTACATCCATGTACTTACAGTGTCGTCGGCCAAAAAGTTAAGTTGCGTCTGCACACCTCCTCCTTGGGTCCACCCTAGCTTTTGCATGCACGCTTTGTAGTGCTGCTTTAGATGCCCCATCTCTCCACCCGAACCTGCAGTCAATTCAAATTTGCAATAATTACAAATAGCAGTTACATGTCTTTGATCGTTTACAATGTCAATCTTATTGGTCATGTGCTTCCAGCACTTTGCCCTTCCGTCGGTGGATAGTGGGGTTGGCGATGATCATCCGATCCCGCCGTGTGACGGCGGGGGCGACAAGTTCGCGAACACAGCGTCCTTGTGGCCCTCCATACCATCCATATGATGGTCATCCATGCCATGGTCTCCCATGCCTGGGGAGAGTTGACGAGCATCGATGTGAGCACCGTCCTGCCTGGGAGGAGGACAAGAGGGGTTGTGGGGGCGTGCTTGCTTGTGCCTCAGCCCCCCTATTGGCTTCTTCTTCTTACTAAACATATCAAGAGAATGAGCGATATAGAGCTAGATACGGTAGGAAAATTGTTGATTGAGCTGTGTGGAGAAGAAGCGAGGTGTAACATCCCAAATATTAGGTTGTGTTTCAAATGTAATCAAACCTAGGTTTGTGTTTCAAATGTAACCAAATCTAGGGTTGTGTTTCAAATGTAACCTAAATTGGGTATGTGTTTCAAATGTAAGAAAATGTGTAGAAATTAAAACTTTTCTCACATCTTGAAACTCTTGAACTTTTCTATAATTCTTGTCAAAGAATTGTGGAATTCAAGAATCAAAACCTCCTGTTGATTAAAGTCAAACCCTTATTCCACTTTGTCACAAATCTTGTGCCAATCTTGGGAAATATTTTTCCTTGGTTTTAGGGATGCCGTGTGACCCCTCTGAATTATTTCATAATTTTTAGAAATTATTTGATAATTTTTGGAGGCAAGTCAAACCAGTCAAACCTTGGTCAGACCCTAGACCATAACCTTGCAGAATTTTTGGAGAAAAATGCTGTGCATAACAACCTATAAAAATTTTATGTAAGGTAAATCCTGGAGTGAGGAAGCCCCAGTAAAAATTTCATAATTTTTGGAGTTAGTTTGCTACCTCTAAAAATTCTTTCAAACTCAGCTTTCAAATTCAAACTCAAACTGGTCTGCACTGTTCCTCGGGCTTGAGCCACTTGACTCAGTCGAGTCAACTAACTGTACCAACCGGGCTGCTTTGGCGTGAACGATCTGGACCGCCCGATCTCCATCGCATGGTCTACGTTTGCGCGGAGCTGTGCAACCAAGATCTCACGCGGGCCGTTGGATCGCGATCCAACCATCGCCGTTGCGCCACGCCTGTTGGTTTGGCTCGACCCACTCGCGCACTGTTGGACTCGAGCCGCATTTGCCCCGGTGCGTATCGGCCGTTGGATCAAAATCGGACGGCTTTTGAGTCGTCTCCTTCCTCGGGTCGTCCTCGTGTGCGCGCGCGGTCGCCATGGCAGCGCAGATCCGGGGTGGGCGCAGCGCCTTGTCCCGTCCACATCCTTGCCAACGGGAGGGAGCATTAAATGCACGCCAGAGTGCCTCCCTCGGGTCACCGTTCCTTACCTTCTCCCATCGCGCTCAAAGCTCCTGCGGCAGGCTTGACCGTGGGAGAAGGGCGGTCGTTGCCTCCTTGTTTCCCCGGCTACTTAAGCTCCCTTGCTTTGTCCTTAGCTCCCTTTCACCACCTCGCAGCTCATGCTGGCACCCACTGGGCTTGCTTGAGCTCAAAACACCCAAACCACCTTGGCCGCCATTGAAGCACATCAAGCTCCTCGGTGAAGACAGTGCTCCAGTGGCTTCTCTCCCTCTTTCTTTGCTCTGGCTCGCTCCTCTACTCTCCTGGAGTAAAACCCCTAACTCAATTTGGTTTGCCTCTTCAAGAAGTAGCTGAATTTTGGATTTCCCTATTTGCGGACGATTTCACTCCTCTTCGTCTCCGTCGCCGATGAGTCATCCATTTGCTAATCCCTTGCTCTGGAACTTTCCTGGAGCTTCAATGGTGCTAATGTGATGACCCGGTGCGATTAATTTTGCTCAGAGCATCCTCCCCGCGTTGTCCTCTTCGGCGCCGGCAAGGTCCTCTGCCGCCAGAGCTCCTCCGACCTCCTCTGTCCCTCCGCGTCCTTCAGGTACCCTCCTGGTAGTCCATAGACGCTCGGGCACCCGCTTCTCTGAACTGCAGCAGAGCAAAATGCTGTGGTCGCCGTAGCCGCAGTTGCCGCGCCGCCCCGTTCCGGCTCGCCGGCGTTCTAGACCACCGCTGTCAGTGTGAGTTGTACCAGGAGGTGCGCTAGGTTATTGTGCACCTTAGACCACTTTTGGTCCGCGCCGCCGTGCCTTAGGTCACTGGCGATTCACCGTGGAACGTCATCGGTTTCATTGTCGGACGCGTTGGCGTCCGTTTTCGTCTGAGCGACGTGGCTCACTAGGAGCCGTCCATCTTTTAGATCTACGGTCGCGATCGCGTGAGTTCTTTGTTCTTAGTTCGCTGTGGACCGTCCATTTTCAGATCTGGGGCTCAGATTGCCCAAGTGTTCGCGTGTGCACTGTGTACGTTGGTTGTGAGTCGTCCATCTCGCGATCAACGGTCCACTGCCGCTGCCTCGTTCATGCACGCGAGATCCAAACGCAGCCGCGGTGATTCAATCTGGGCCGTTGGATTCACAATCAACGGCCCGCATTCATTGGGTCCCGAGGGCGTGCTCGCACCGCCTCGTTCAACTTGGGCCGTCCGATTCAATCTTAACGGCCCAGGTTCGTCCACGTCGTGTTGATTTTCGGAATTCCCGATGGAATTATTTATGAACTGGAAAAGGTAATAAACTTCAAAAATGCATAACTAATTCATTTTAAATCCAAATGAGTGGGTTCAAAATTTGGTAGCTCTGGTTTGAACTAAACTTTAATCTAAAAATGGTGGTAAGTTTAGTTCGGCTCCAGAAAATGGATTTGGAAATTGGTTTAGAAATTAACTTTAAATATTGCCCTAAATGTTGCATTTTAACTTGTAAAATGCATAAGTAATTCTCTATGGGTCCCTTTTGAGTGAGTCAAATTTTGTTGGCTTCCTCTGTCAGTAACCTAAATGATAGAATAGGTTTTAGGCATGTCACTGTTTTCAAAAGAATTGTGGGTGCATTTCAATTGTGCTCTTTTGCATGTCTTTGAAAAATTATAAAACATGCATCATAGCTCCAAATGGGGTGAATCCAATTGTGTTATTCATCTCATGCGATGCTATATTTACCATAAAAATCTCAGGTGCAACACCTCTTTGGAAAATTGTGCTAGAGAATTTAATTTGGATGAGCAGTAACCGATTTGAATTTTCCAGCAATTTCCAGGATGAGCTGAATTGTTTTGGCTATAACTTTTGCATTGAGAATCCAAATCAATTGGTTCTTATTGCTAAATTCTTTATAAATCATGCTCTTGCTTCTGTAAAAATTTCAAAGCATTTGGAGAAAGTTTGATGTGGAGTCGTTTCAGTTTCTTCGTTCTTATCGGTTCTTTTCGCTTTTTCGATTAGGTGCCGACGAGTGTGTTGATCCCACGAGTGACCCTCTGCAGCTTACTGAGCATACCCAGCAAGGCAAGCAATTTGATCATATCCCTTGAATCCCATTACTTTAAAGTCTAATACTCTGTATTCACTTGTATGTATGCATGCTTATTTTGTTGTTAAATTATCGATTAGCAATCCTATAGATGCATAATCTGTAGGTAAATGTTCAATCTCTACTACTAAGCCTAGGATTATCTTGCTGTGATTTAGAGTCCGATGGATGGACTCTTATCACTTAGTAGTCTACGTTGATAATGCTTAGAAATGCTTAGATAACGGTAGAAATGGGCGGTTGTCGACTTATGTCGATGACCTTGATCACACAAAAACTATTATTCCATTATGTCCAGCACTTGTGCTTTGTTAATTTGTAAAGAAATAAAAATGAAAACAAAATTGTTATTGACTTGGGCACAATGGATGTTGGTGTGATCTCATGGTGTGTTGGAATGGTGCCTAAGTCCCTAAGGACTAAGTTAGTTGTCCCACTGAACCAAGCAATATTGCGTGCTAACCACGCGAGAGGGATATGGGACCTCTCTTGACTAAGTACTTTGGGGGGTGTTAATTATGAGCTGGTTGGTGGTGTTAAAAAGAAAAATGTTATTATTATTTGAGTGGGGCATCTGTAATTCGGCTTGAGCTGGCTGATGTGTCCTTCTCTATGTTGGGTTGCGGCTCTTAATTAGCATCATCCATTGGAAATGTCTCGTAGGACTTAGCCGTGCCGGCATACCAAAGGAAGTGTGCTAATCTAGTGGCGAAAAGGCGGTCCGACGTGTGGGTACATTGGTACACCCCTGCAGGGATAAAACTATTCGAATAGCCTCGTCCTAGGTTATGGACATGCTTGGGGAGGTCTTTCAAGAACTAGACTCAACCATTTAATTAAAACTTGTTGGGTGGTATGAATTTGGTGATTCATGCTATTGTTGTGGTGACTATTGGGTTAGTCACTTCTAGGTTGCTTCACTATTGTTATTATTACTGTATCGTTGTTACTTCAACAATTAAAAATGCTTTGTCAAATTGCTTTAAATCTATTACGTTATTGCAAATGAAAACTTGCTTTATTCTAAAAGTAAGTCCAAAGCCTCATCCACTAAATAAAGCTTGCATGTAGCTATTTATAGGCTGTTACCCTTACACGTCAGTCTTGCGAGTACATTTTTGTACTCATTTGCTTTGCTTAACTGTAATTGTTGCAGAGGGAGAAGTTGAGCCCCAAGGGTTCCACTTTTGTGAGATGTGCGGTGGTTGGGACGACTAGGTTGGTGGCTTGGTTGGTTGCCTTGTGGGCTAAAGGCAAACCGAGTGGCTCTCTTTTGTTTATTGCCATCTTATGGCCTTTTGCTTCCGCTTTTGTTGAACTCTAGTTGTATTTAGCCGGTCGGCTCTTGTGTAATAACTCGATATTATGTATGTCTTTTATTTAATCTAGTTCGTGCTTGAGTTCTATGTTTGTATGGAATTGATGCATGACTTTGTAAAAGGGTGTATGTATAGCACTTCTGGGATGTACATATTTTCCCGAGGCACGGGATTATTTTGTTGGTGATGCTAGGGTCGGTGGTACGACTAAGCATCACGAGCGCAATACTCCCGGGGTCTCACACGAGGAGAGGAGGTGATTTTATAGCCATGGAGGAGAGGAACGTTGCATTTGTCTGTTGCCTCTCTGCCCTCTTCCTCTGCTCCTCTCTAGCCTCTTCCTCTACTCCCATGATTACAAAAGCGTTGGTGGTGTTGTTGCCTTGCATGCCTCGTCGACCAATGGTGCGACTTGCGCGCCACCCATGCGACCTCTCGCGCTTGTGCCTCTGCCTCTCTCCCTCCTGCTCTATCCATCTGTGCGCAGTGCGCCCGTGTGACCTCTCTCTTTGCCTCTCACCCTCTCGCTCTCTCCCCCACCTGCCACCGCCTCTCTCCCTCGCATGCTCCCCTCCCCTGTCGACCACCACCTCTCTCTGTCTCCCTCTTGCGCGCTCCCATCCCCTGCCCTCTCTCGGTCTCTCCCTCTGGCGACACCATGGCCTGAATGGCCATATCTGAGCGACGACCAAATCTGTCCCCTTCCTTCTCTGGCTCTTATTTTCCCACCAGCAGTGTCTCGGGCCCAGATCTGAGCTTGACGGTGACGAGGTGGCAGAATCAGCGCGGGGGACAAGTCAAGGACGACGACAACGATGGTGGTGGCATAGCAACGATGACCTCGGCGAGGTGCCTCTGTCTCCCTCCCCTCCGTCCGCCGTAGCTCACTCTCTCCCTCTCCCGTCGGCGGTAGCCATGGCCGCACGATCACTCCCCACATGCTCGCCCTTCCCCTCTCCCTCTCTCCTAGATCTGAGCAGCGATGGCCGCGAAGCCCACCACGATGATGGCGGCTGTCTAGCTGTCCCCTTCCCCTCTCCTAGATCTGACCAGTCGGTGATGGCCCACGACAGCGGTTTTCCTCCCCTCTCCTTGACGGCCATGATGACAACGACCATGACACATCAGCGAGGTAAGGTGCCAACTGCCACGAGCTGCGCGAGGCTGCATCAGGCTTTTCGGGTTGTGCCAGCCCAAGCACAGCCCATTGGAGCGGGTCGTGCCATGCCGCCCAACATGCCTGCTTCTTGTCCGTGTCGTGTTGTGCTTAGGCCGTGACGGCCGGGCAGGCTTGGAGAAACAAGTCCCAACTCCCATGACTAGTCAGAGAGCCCATGATTGGGTCATATCTTGTTGCGTTATCCACTTAGAATTCAAGCCCATGATATACAATTTCCTGTCATGGTTGCTGTGCCAATCGCCATCGCCAATTCAGCAAATACTTTTCTAGCTTTCTTGTATTATCAAGAAAGGGAAATGAAAGTGGAGTATGATACCTTACCTACGCTAGCCAGGCTTCTTTCTTTCTTGTTTTTATCAACAAATGTTTTTCAATGTATGATTACAATACACCATTTCATGGTAGTTTGCCCTATCTAACTAGTAGTATTATTTTTCCATATCTCGGAGAGGAATTAAAAATGACTATGCATGTGTATGTTCACTGTTTCCTTTTTCTAATTCTGTAAACACAAATCCAGAAAAAATAAATAAATAAAAGAGAGTGGCAATTGCATCATCGTTAGGCCGAGTTGTAATGCTTTCTTTTCTTGCTAATAATAAATAATTTAATTTTCCTCTAAAACGATAAATAATTTAGTATGTCAAGTACGAGTAATGCTATCTTTTCTTTTATTCTCCTTTTATGGAATGTGATGAGCAATGCTTTATTTTCACAGTAGAAGTGCTAAAATTTGGTGTTTAGTGTGATTCTGAACCTTCTGGAAGGGGTCCACGTCGGCAAACTAGTGGTTAACATCTGGACCTGAATCACTCCGCCACTCGACATGCTGCAATCTTATGCTAATCAAAAGAAATATACTTTAGTTCACAGCCATGATTAGCATTAAAAAGGTAAATGAAGACAAACTGGCATAGCTGAGGGAATTATTATTATTATTATTTAACTTTTTTTTAATTTTATTTTAAAATTAACTCCGGCGCATTTTATTTCCAAATCTGGCCTCTTTGATCACGCCACAGCTGGCGGCGTGACAAAACAACACTGTCACGCCAGCCCATTTCGGTCAAACTCTTGTCACGTCCTTTGGAAGTGGCGTGGCGAAGAAGATTTAGTCACGCCACAACGGTGGCGTGACCAAAGTACTATTTTAGGACTTATTGCAGTGCGTGTGGTGTTGTTTTGTCACGCCACCACCCGTGGCGTGATCAAAGAGGATAGATTTAGAAATAAAATGCGTTGGAGGTTAACTTTAAAATAAAATTCAAAAAAAATTAATTAATAAAAAGTTCTAGCTGAGGTGAGGTCACGCGATGCTGTTAATATGATAAAATAATAATAATAATAATAAATATATGAGTATAGGTTTAGTTGAACCTACTATCAGCGCGGTCCGCTATGTTTCAAGATTCGTGCGATTTTTTAATATTACTCTGCCTATACAATACACACCGGTGTGCTCCGCCGTCTTCACCTGCGCCGTCGTGTCTTTTCTTCCTTTCTTCTCCGGTGCACCGTGCACCTGCCTGTGCAGTACACACAGGACGCATGTGTACTGTGCAAAGCCGTACAATGCTACTCACGTGGGTACGTGTATGACATTATCTCATGTATTTTGTACAGTGTAGTATGAACATTGCTACAGTACATTGTCAGATTTTGAATTCATTCCGGTGGGAGGGGAGTTTTGGTGGGACTAATTATGTTGTTGATGTGCCATAACTGATATCTAAAATCAAACCATTTCCTATGGCACAAATCTCTGAATTGAAATGGACGGTGGAGATGGCTGGATAAAATAAGGGTTCTCTTGTTATCATATCTAGGCGAGAGGATTGGTCGAATTTTTTTTCAAATAATCTATTTTTTATTCGAAAATATAGAAATAATACCGCTTAATTTTTTTTTACAGAAATAATCCCGTGTCGCCGTATGGTTGGGCGAGTTGTGCAAGTCGCCCAACCGAACTGCGACAAACCTTCAAGCCGCCCAATGGAAGGGCGATTTAAAGGTTCGAGGCGTAGTCACTTTATGGAATGGCGACTTTAACAGAATCGCCATACGGTCGAGCGATTAGGTGGTAGCTCAACCCAAGTCGCCGAACCGTATGGCGACAACACGATCATCTAGAAAGCCAGCCCAGGTCCCGTCATGGTTTCTTTCACCATTTCTCTTGACGGACAAACATAGCAGATCGAGAGAGGAGAAAAAAAGGAAGAAGGTAGGGAGAGGGAGAAGTAGAGGAGCTTGAGAGAGGGAGACAACAGGAGAGGAGCTTGGGAGAGGTACACAACGAGGAGAGGAGCTCGGGAGAGGTACACAACGAGGAGAGGAGCTCGGGAGAGGTACACAGCGAGGAGAGGAGCTTGGGAGAGGTACACAGCGAGGAGAGGAGCTTGGGAGAGGTACACAGCGAGGAGCAGAGCTCAGGAGAGGGCGGTTTGGCAGGAGAGGAGCTTGTTGATACGAAGAGAAGGTCTCCGCGTGAAGGTAATACTCTTGTTTGTTCTTGTTCTCGGCTACTTGTTTGTTTAGCACGTATATGGGGAATGTATGTCGAGAAATCACTGGTTGCAACGTTTGTAATATTTGTAGTCATGTCGGAGCCCACAAGATTGAAAGTGCATTACGGTGTTGGTACGGTTCGTGAAGGTCCGTACGGTGTTGACCTAAGTGATTTCCAGCAAGTCGATTTGGTACATCCGAACCTGGAGAATGCCCGAATCGGAGATGTCCTAAACTGGCTCACCAGAAGCTTCTCATTGGACCCTGAGGTGTGGAGTGTCGTCATACAAGGGGTTTGGAGTAGGTCTCCCACGCACATTCGGTGGGAGTTGAGCAGAGTGATGCGCACGGTTCCATGGAAGGCATATCTGGAAGGCTGTAGGCATCGTGGCTACGAGTGCGTGCTACTCGTGCAGCCATGTCCGAAGGTACTCCTCGAAGGCCCTTCCGACGGCTCCCGTCTGGTTGGTGGGAGCAGCTCGGACGCAGTGCGTGTGGTTCATGAAGAACACACGGTGGCCGATGTTGTGAACGCACAAGAGGACGAGGTGGCCAACGTTCAGGAGGCAGAAGAGGACGAGGTGGCCAATGTTGCGGAGGCAGAAGAGGAGGCTGAGGCAGAATATCGTGCACCACACGCTCAGGCCAGTCCCTAGGCAGATGCAGGGGAGCATGTGCATAGCATAGTACGTCAGATGGAGATTGATGACTTGACAGCTCGAGCGGAGGAGGAAGCTTTAGAAGAGGATGATGACAACTCTTCCGAGGAGGACGAAGGTCTCATCCCGCAGGGATGGAATAGGGTGAACGTTGAGGGTCTTGCTGTGCAAGACGAGCACGAATCACCGTGGGAGTACAATGGGACGGAGGTTCGGCTTCGTGCAATGTTTGCTGACAAGGGATCATTGCAGGATGCCATTAAAATGTGGGTCTTGTCCATACAACGGCCGTTTCGTGTACTCAAATCCAACCAGGAGCAGTACACCGTGGTATGCGAGCAGGCTAGGTGTCCTTGGCGTGTGCACGCAAGGAAACCCAAGTACGAGACTCACTGGATTGTCTCGAAGGTGGAGCCGCACTCCTGCTTGCTCAGTAGTGCTTTGCCGAGGCATCGCAACCTGACATCCACCTTCATAGCTAATGTCATGTATGGAGAGATAGTGAAGAAGACGGACCTAGAAGCCAAGCACACCATGGTGGCTATCGAGCAGATATCCAAGTACAAGATTAGCTACGCAAAGCCATCGCTTTCGTGGAAAGTGAGAATTACGACAGCTGGTTGTGGTTCCTTCGTCATCTGAAGGTGGGAGTAGTTGGGGCATGTCTTGATGTTTGCATAATCCATGATCGCCACTCCGGGATGATGAAGGCTATCCGACAACTTCAGCAAGACCCCAATGAGTCGTTCCCCTGGCCAGACTTGAGGAACAGATGGTGCATTCGCCATCTGGGGGTCAACTTCTTCAAACAGTTCAGGCAGCAACCGTTGATGAAGTTGTTTAAGAGGCTTGCCATGCAGAACCAACAACGTAAATTTGATGCGTTGTGGCAGATGTTGGACGAGCACACCAAGAAGCATGTCGTCGAGAGGAACAAGCGTCCCCTCATTCCTGAGGCGGCACAGCCCGAGCGCCTCACACCACTGCGGGAGCTCGACCCTCCCCATTTGACGCGGAGGACCTCGAGGGACATCGGGTGTTTCTCTCATTGGATTGAGACCGAGCCATTGGAGAAGTGGTCCTTACTGCACAACACGGACGGCGCAAGGTATGGCATAATGACCACTAACCTTGCAGAGGTGTACAACTAGGTTATTAGGGGCCTCCGTTCTCAGCCTCTTGTCGCCATCGTCGAAGGCGTTCTGCATGGTACAATCGGATATTTTAGGGAAAGACATGCAAATGCGGCACTTCATGCAGCCAACCCACAGACACCCTATTGCTCAAAGATTACAGCATACATGCAGGCCAAGACCGAGAAGGCTCAGTCACACACGGTCTTTGTAATGGGCAATACGGAGCATCGATTCGACATGATCCTCCGAGACAGAGCCGGATTCGGGATGGCTCGGTCTCTTGTTACCCATGAGGTATGCCTTGGAGACCATGTGAATGAACCTAGCTGCACATGCAACAAGCTAAAGCTCCTTCACAAGCCATGCTCTCATGTCCTCGCCGCGTGTGGGACCATCCGCATGGACCCATCGAACTTCGTATCGGAGTACTTCATGAAGGAAAGGGTGCAGCAGGTGTGGTGCGGCGAGCTAAGAGGCTTCAGGGTTGTGGGTAACTTCTCCACATTGGATACTGCAAATAGGACTTGGATTCCAGATCTAGACCTGTTGAGAGGGGGGAAAGGTCGTCGGTAGAGTCGTCGCATTCGGAACGATATGGACAAAGGGGAAGCTGCAACGGCGGGTAGACGTTGCAGCCGCTGCCGCTAGGAAGGACACACTGTGAGAACTTGCAAGGCGCCTGCTGACACGTAGGAACTTGTATTACAACTGCTAGTATGTTGTAACTTGTACTTCAGACAGTAACTTGAACTAATTGTATCGTAATTACAAATTTCAACTTTATTTGAAGTGTCAATATCTCGTCTTAATTCTAGCGGATAATATCTGGTATGGAATAGCTTGGTTTTCAGTACTCGTTCATACAATGCATATTTATTCGATGCATCTGTTGGCGGAGGTCATCATTTTGCTCCTTGATCGAGGAGAGACTCCCTGACGCATCGTAATATCACCTACCTTTCTACTTACCACTCATTACCATCTCAATCGTCCTCACAAAATTCTACAGAAATTTAGCGCACTACAACAATATACGATGATCAAAAAATGTTATTGCGAGTCTGACATATTTCGTACCCTTCATATTCTACGAAAATAACAAACAGACCAACCAACGTTGTCACCACACTTTTATCTTTTAAAAAAATAACATCATATAATACGATTTGCTAAATACAATACCTACAAAATGTAATATCTATTTTAACACAATTGTTCCAATTGGATTTACATAATTCCAGGGTTGGAAGCTTAAATCGCCCACTGGTTGGGTGACTTAAACTAAGTCGCCCACCAACTGCGCGACTTACTAACCTCGCTCTGCAAATCAGTGATTCCAACACATGTCGCACATCCGTTTGGCGACTAGGTCTAGTCAGGCTCTAGTCGCCGTTCCATTGGGCGACTTGAAGGTTTGTCGCTGTTCGGTTGGGCGACTTGCACGACTCGCCCAACCGTACGGCGACACGAGATTATTTCTGTAAAAAAAATTAAGCGGTATTATTTCTGTATTTTCGAATAAAAAATAGATTATTTTTAAAAAAAATTCAGGATTGGTCCATGAAGCAAACACTTGGCAGCTTGATTGGCATTGAAAAGGTAAATGAGGACAAACTGGCAACAAATACTTGTTAATCTGATAAAATAATAACAAAATATATATGAGTATAGGTTTAGCTGAACCTACTATCAGAGCGGTCCACCATGTTTCAAAATTCGTACGGCTTTTTAATATTATTTTGCCTGTATAATACACACCGGTGTGCTCCGCCGTGCCTTTTCTTCATTTCTTCTCCGGTGCACTGTGCACAGGACGCATGTGTGTATTGGAGTGCTTGTATGTGTACTGTGCAAAGCCGTACAATACTACTCACATGTGTATGTGTATTTCACAGTATTTGACATTATCTCATGTATTTTGTACAGTGTATTCCTGCACATTCGAATTTTGAATTCATCCCGGTGGGAGTGAAGTTTTGATGGGACTAATTATGTTGTTGATGTGACAACTGATATCTAAAATCAAACCATTTCCTTTGGCACAAATATCTGAATTGAAATGGACGGTGGAGATGGCCGGATAAAGTAAGGGTACTCTTGTTATCATAGGCAAGAGGATTGGTCCATGAAGCAAACACTTGGCAGCTTGATTGGCATTGAGTTGCAGCGATATAGCACCAAGCAAAATTATGCGTCTCAGAAAGGCTTTGCTGTATAAATTAAACAACATACATGTTCATGAGTCATGACATGGTTCTTAGAAAAGGCGCAAATGCACCTGCGTCCTTAATAAGTTTAGAGAAGTGCTAATGTATACTTATAAAGAGTGAAAGGTCATATTTGTCCTTCCTAACAACAACTAGTATCAATTTAACCAATCTATCTTTTCGGGTAGCATGAATCAAACAGAAAGTTCAGCCAAGTGGCCTAAAGATTCCAAATCAGGATGAACCAAAAATCGCGTTATAATCATATAAGTGAAGTCTTAAAATCAAATAAAGGTTTTGCACTGCAGAAATACAGTCTTGATAATGGACATCAGATGTTAGTATTTAGAAGATAGTAGTATTAACAAGGCAGGCACTTTGAATTTCCTCATACAATCCAACATGTACAGTTGCGCCTGAATTTCTGAGAGTTGAAGGAATGATGTATGTACAGTTACAAACTCAATGCATTGCTAGATACTACATTGCTGGAAGCAGTATGCACGATGCTTAGAAAAGAGACAACATGCAAAAGAAAACGCCGCATAGAACATGAAAAATAAAATATCACAATCATAAATTATGCTTCATCTAAAGGGATACTCTAAACACATCAGAAATCATGCACTAACCCAGTTCGTAACACAACATTTTATTCACTTCACTAAAAACATAATTTCTTAGTCCCATGTTATTTTTTCATTGGCATGCACATGCCAATGGTGCAATTTAGGAAAGACTTGCTTCTTTTACCTAAGCCGTTTCCACAATGTAATTTGAGCAATTCGCCTGCAAATGAAAAACTCAGCATATTAGAGATCAAAATCCTACTCGAGGGAGGAAGACACGCCCGTATTTTCCCAGTGATATATTTCCCCTGAAACACAGCACGAGCATAAATAAAACAGCATTGAGGCAACAAAAGAAGCATGTCTTTCTGTAGAGAAAAACTTACCATGATTGATCAAAGTGCACATGTGGAATGCTCCATGTTGAAAGAAATCGGGAATCTTCAGGGAATAGCAGGACGCGCGGAAAGCTATTGCAAGCTGCCTTCTCTGAAAGCACATTCTAGAGAGTAGGTGCCATATGAACAAAATAACTAATAGACAATCATGTTGCTTGTATTCTATTCTAGGATGAGTCGCATGCTGCTGATTTTTAGAATCAATTATGAAACCAGATAGCAAGTAAGTCCCCTCATCTTCTAAAGCATCGTGCATACGACCGGACAGCACCTTGTCCGCACGACCACCACCCGGACGCAGCTTGTTCGGGCGGTGGCCGTGCGGACGAGGCTAGTCCAGGTGGTGGCCATGCGGACGAGGTGTTGTCCGGGGCGGTGGGAGTGCGGACGAGACACGTGTCGGGCGAAAAGCAACCGGACGAAGGTCTCAAGGATTTTGGTGCGTCCGGGCTAGGGGCGATCGGAATTACACACGTGGCGGCGCGAGGCTCATCCGGACTACCATATTTGGTAATACCGTGTGAGGAGAGCTACTTCCGTCAAAAACACATGCCATTTCGGCCAAAAACTCGGTTATTGTTGAATGGAACTCTTTGGATGTCAGTGGTTACTTGTATTAGTTTGTGTGCTCTTGTCTGAACTCTGAAGTTGCCCTTGCACCAGGCGTACCAGTTCATTCAGGACCAAAGATAGAGCCCAGAAAGATTCGTTATATTTGCGCGGCCATTTTCGATGAACCGTTTACGCATCCCTCTCAGAGCACTGAAGCTCGTCCATGTTGCCAGAATGCCATTTTACAGAGCTAGGTGGCGAATGGCACGTACTAGTAAGTTTTTCAAGATTCGATGCTTCCTTCATTCGCAGGATGTATTTCGGCGCCTGTACGGATGTACGCTACAATACACTAGACTAGACTAGAGGGCAAAGAACATCGGCGCTGTGAAAACTGAAGAGGCGACAGACATTACAGTTACAGATGCAACACACGAATGCAAGGGTCGAGAAAGAACGCCACTACGTCCTCAAACATTGCATTAGTTTTGGACTAGCGCCACGTATCTAGCTTTCTTCGATGCCGTGACGGCCTCGTCGACGGCGTCCGACGACGACCGGCAGAGCAGCGCGGCCTCCTTCGCCCTGCTGCGGGGCTGCGCGATCCAACGGCCGAGGTTGTCGTAGTGGATGGCGCCGTCGAAGTCGACTGGCTCGCAGCGCTCCCCCATCAGTATCGCCTGGCACCACAGGCCTTCGCCGCCCTGCGCCGCCGCCACGTGCTGCCTCTCGAGGCTGCCGCCTTGGCAGAGCCACCGCGCGCAGAAGAGGCGGGGTGTGGCCCGCGAGACGCGGCGGGCGCAGGCGGCCACGGCGCTGGACACTTTGTCAACCCGCCGGTGTCTACTAGCTCACGCGAAACGCCTAGACACAAACACACACATGCACTCTAGACAGCAAACAGAAGACAACAATATTTGGTGCTACTGAACTGCCGTACAACTTTTATATTTCTCCTCTTATTTATAGAGTCAAGGTGACCCCTCACATTACAAGCAAATTAATAGGCCAATAAAATGCCCGATACTACTGCCCACTACCCCTAAGAAATGCTCCATTAACCACATATAACCTCCCTACTAACTATCTTAATTCACTAATGCTCTGCAAACCACACGAAACATCATACATGCAAACAAACGAATGCCATGACTGCCATGCAAAAAACAAGACTAAAAAATGACATTTTTTAGTCGCTGAGCTAAACAGAGCCAGTGATGCCCTCGTCCATCTCCACGAGGCTTGCCTGGCACTCGAACATGTGATTGCTGGCACTGGTGTCCAGGTACCAAGTATCATCATGGGCATCCTCCTCGCGCCCTAGATGCACCTGCGCATGCACCTCGTTGAGCACCACGTTAGTACCCGCGCCCACAGATGCCTCGGTGAGCGCACACACCTGCGCCATGAGAAGCGCAGGCTCGTTGGTGGCGGCTTGCGTCAAGTGGGCCTGCTCAGTACGCTTCGGCTTGCGGCGGTTGTCATCACCGCTGTCGCTGCTGTTGTCACTGCCGGAGGAGTCGCCGCCTTGGTCCCTCTTCCTGGCGCGTGCGAGCCACTCCTCCTCCTCTTCCTCCTTCTTTAGCATGACGACGTCTGCGGCATGCTCGCATGCCACAGCCATTAGGAGAGCCAGCTCGTCATCCTCTTGGACGTTGGTGAGATACACTCGCCCTTTCTTCGGCTCATCACACTCAGACGCGAAATGGCCGAACTCAGGACAATTAAAACACTGGATCTTCGACTTGTCGAACTTTCTGTGGTGCTTCTTCTTATCACTGTCTTGGCCACGACCACGGCCATCGCCACACCCACCATTCTTCATTGCGCCACTGTCGAAGTCCTCGCCGCTCATCTTCTCTTCGGCGGCTTTGGCCTCCCACTCGGCGTGCGTGAGTAACAGGTGCTCTCCTTCTTCCTTGTCGCGTCGCCGCCCCTTCAAGCTCTCCTCGTACGCCCTCGAGCGTCCGATGGCCTCCATCACCGACATCGCCAATACATCGCCCCATTGCTCAATGGTGCCGACAATCGGTAGGAATTTGTCAGGGACGGAGCGTGGGAGCTTCTCCACGACAGCACTCTCCTCCACCTTGGTACCGAGAGCACGTATCTCGTTGACCATGGTGATGAGTTTCAAGGTGAACTCAATGATTTTCTTCGAGTCCCCCATGTAGATGCATTCAAACTCCCTCTTGAGAGTTTGAACACACGTCTTCTTGACACATTCTTCGCCGACGTGCATCTCCTTGAGCACGTCCCAAGCCTCCTTTGCCGTCTCCTTCTCAGATATGGCCATTACAACGGCCTCCGGCATGGCTTGGACTATGGCGGCGAGAGCCATCTGGTCTTTCCTCTCATCGACCAATTCTTCGCCCTCCACTGCCGCCCATACTCCTTGTGCACGCATGATGATCTTCTTCACCACCCACACCCCGTAATTGCTCTCCGTGAGTATGGGGCATTGGAGGGTCACAACTCCCTCCCTCACCGGCGGTACCACCAGTGCGCGACCAGCGTCGCCGCTGTCGTGCCGTCCTCGACGCGGGTCCTGGTATGCGATGGAGACTCCGAGCCGTTGCACGACATCTTCACATGCAAGAGAGTACGAAGCTCTGATACCAATTGTCAGCCCGTCGGTGTCTACTCACGTGAAACGCCTAGACACAAACACACACACGCACTCTGGACAGCAAACAGAAGACAACAATATTTGGTGCTACTGAATTGTCATATAGCTTTTCTATTTCTCCTCTTATTTATAGAGTCAAGGTGGCCCCTCACATTACAAGCAAATTAATAGGCCAATAAAATGTCTGACACTACTGCCCACTACCGCTAAGAAATACTCCACTAACCACATATAACCTCCCCACTAACTATCTTAATTCACTAATGCTTTGCAAACCACACGAAACGTCCTACATGCAAACAAACACATCAATGTCATGACTGCCATGCAAAAAACAAAACTGAAAAATGACATTACAAGAAAATAGTAAATGCAATAACCGGTCATCACGGATTATTCAACACACTTTGCTGAGGAGACTGGCCATGCATGTGCTTGCTTAGTGCCTCGCTGGTGTTGAAACTTGTGTACTTCGGCGCCAGGGCATCTAGGGCAATGGAGAGTGTGAGTAAATTTAGTTTCTTGGGATTCTTATTTATTGATAGAGTAGTTAGGCTTGAATTTAACTAGTAATAAATATTTCCCATGGAAAAGGATCCAAAATTTTATAGCAATATAATTGGTCAGTATTTAATATGTTGGGATTGAGGTTATAAAATCTGTGTGTGGGTTTCTGCATGAAGAGATATAAATTGGCACTATTTTTTAGATACAGGCAATGGCGGAACTAGGTGGGGTGCCGGGTATGCACCGGCACCCCCAAAATTCTAAAAAACTGACAGGGATCAGTTCAGAGAATCAGAGTTCAGTGCCTCAGCCCAGCCCCAGTCGGTCCGCCACTGATGAAAGTCCAGCCCAGTAGCCGAAATGTCGAAAGTCCAGCCCACATGCCATAGCTAACTCAGGCAGTCTGCAGTCACCACTCCAATCCTCTCAGCTCTCCTCAGTCCTCCGCCTCCCCAACACTAATCATTCCTCCCCAGACCTCGAATTCCCCAATCCCGAGAAGCAGGGTCCAGGGAAGCAGGCAACCGCGACGGGACGCCGAGATGGCTTGGCTTGGAGACGCCGCATGGTCGAGCGCCGAGCGGAGACTACGGAGGCGCGGAGCAGACGCGGTCACGCGAACGTGGAACGCCAAATGGGCTCACAGGCGGCCCGCGCGGCATGGCGTAGGAGCAGGCGACAGATGCCAAGCGGTCAGTGCCTCACCACCTCGGCGCTCGGCGGTGCGACACGGGACGGCAGGAGGGCGGCACGCGGTGAGGGAGCAGGCAACTGGCGGATGGAGCTGGAGCGTTGGGTTGCTTGACTAGTTGACTTGGATTGGATTCGCCGATTTGGAGAGCCTTGGAGTTGGAGGAGAAACAAAACAGCAGCGAGAGCCGAGAAGGAGGGAAGGACTGAAGTCTGAAGGAATCGGTATGCCGTCTCAGATTCTCAGTGATTTTAAATTTTTAATTGTGAATAGTATGCCAATATGCTATACAGCCATAGTCCTAGGCTAGTCCATACTTGATACTTATGTTATATTGTTATGTGAATGTGAGTTTAATTGCGAATGAAAATTTAAAAATTTTGAGTATCAAGTGTGCACACCCATTAGAAAATTTCTAGTTCCGCCACTGGATACAGGAGACGACCTTATACATGTCCCCGATCTCCGGCGTAGGAAAAACACATAACCAAAGTCACCCAACATTACATACACCACATAGTTCAGGTAAACGAAAACCGAAAAAGAAAAGATGCTGACGGCTGTTGACAAACTGAAAAAGAAACTGAGATAGCTTCCACAGCAGCAGACATTGGTGACAGAAATTGAGAGCATAAATTGGCACTATTCAAATGAGAAGCTTATCCTGGAGACTGATAGCCAGAAGCTCGTTGACATGTGGAGCTAGCAGGAACTTCTTACTTTTCCCAGGACTAGTCTAACACAACGAGCTAGAGCGAATAGAACGGACGTTTGTCTTACAAGCAATTAAGCTCTAACAGCTTCTGTCAATAGGTTCCCTGCTCATATGATGATCTGCAAACCTGACCTATGAGAGCTCATATCAATAGGACTGCATAAAACAAAATAAATAAAGGGATGGCAGGGCCGCACAGGAGCTCATATCTCAATATCTCATCATTTGATACCCAAAAAAGTTTACTCATGAGCTTAATCCTGCTCATATGACTGGGAATCATACATCTGAGTTACAAAGACAAGATAAAAAAAAAAGACCAATGCATACTCAACAAGACATTCTAGATATCTGGCTGCTTGCAACCACTGGACCTTCACCAGCAGAATAGTATTCCAGCAATCATTTTTTTCACTGAGCAACGTTACAGCCCGGATGCAGACTCACCAATCTTGGAGACAATATATACCACTGTATATGAATGCCGATCTGGGATAATAATTGAGTTGCCGTCTTACATAAGAATCACAGGGCGTAAATGGATGGTGCCATCAACAGCAGGTTAAATAGACAGAAGCACTTGACAACAAGAACTAGTTACTTGACAATCATCTCCAGAATAGCACCAATCATGATAATCTTGCATCAGAAAGAAACAGTTCCCTGAAGACAGGAGCCACTAGACTCGATAATTTTAGATATCAAATGATGAGATATCAGCCTACAAAATGCTACATTCTGTGCCAGCTAACAAGGCAAGATCGCAGTGGTTGTCGTGATCCGTGCTAACTCTGCAATGGCGACATCCCTTTCCTACATCACCTCAGAGAGGGATGCATTACATCTGATCAGCCGGTTGTGGACAAGGTAGTTAGGATCGCGATCCTACTCTTAGAGTCTTACAATTCTATGAACCCACGACAGCCTGTCGATCCTACTCGTAGAGACTTAGGGCAAAAAAAAATTTGCAATTTTTTTAGAGGCCAGGCTTTGCTGATATTTTGTTTTAAAGCAAAATTTGTCGATATTAATTTCTGAGAATGAAACTATAAATAAACAAGGAGCATGCAAAATATTGTATCAGTGTGGTAATGTTAGTACAAATATCTATATTATGACATGAGCAATCTTGAGCTTGATAATGATAAGCTTTTTTTATTCCTGGAGTATGTCTAGCTGCTTTTAAGGAACATGCAAGTGGTAAACTATATAAGAATCATGCAAACTTATAGTATAGATGTTAAATATGTGTATTTTTACAATTTCGTAGAATCACCGATTCTACGATTCGATACTACGATTTCGATCCTACCGAAGGCAAATCGATCCAACTCAGGATCTCGACTCTGACTACCTTGGTTGCGGAGGGCGTTGGATTAGTGGTAGCTGGAAGTGAGCAACATCCGAAGTTGTCCAATCTCGTACACGGTGCTGGCGAGGGAAGCTGTCATTGCCTGCGTGAGCTGCACTTGGTGGGTCAGGCGGGGGTCGTCTGCTCTGATTTCGAAGAGCTCGGGTAGCGCAATCCTTCCTAAAGAGACGAATAGAAGTGGAATGGCGATCCCAGCAGGTCGTCCTCGTGCATCTGGCACAGGCGAGCTGAGGCGAAACGAGCTGTGTCCTGAACTACATCAGAATAGTGGCTCCTGGAATACTCGGCTCTGAAGGTGTGGGTCATGAACTCGCCTCCCCTCGGGTAGAGGTACACCTCCATAGACTAAGATTCATGGGCCAAGATCTGAGTCATCCGGCCTCTGAAGATAGGCTGGCGATGGTAGCCCAGGTACTGCATGAGCTGGTGGAGGATATCCACAAACTCTCCGAAGCCCTCTCCATGGGAGAAAAAGTCCCACGGGGCATCGGATGAAGCACTGGTCATCTACAATTTTGAAGCAAGAGAAAAGGGTCAGAACTGAGTAAAAACTCAAGTGAAGTCAAGGTAAGTGAAGAACTAAGAGTGATGAGAAGGAGCAATAATTATGCTATATTTTAACGAATGCTTTTCTTAGTTTTCAAAAATAAGACTCAAGTCCTTAGGCTTGACCCGTCTAGCTAAGGCTCCTACAATCGTATGCTCTGATACCAGCCCTGTCAGACCTAGATTTCGAGAATCCAAATCCTCTGTGAAAACACTGTGCTATTCCCTAGATCAGTAGATAGCACTCACATGCACATTGCTGAATCAATCATACATGGCGTGAACTAAAACATTCAAATATATTACAGACAACAGAGTGACATAGACCACGTCGGGTCGAGTTTTACAAAAGGGCCGGACAGGCATACATGAAAGCAACGTAAACTACAGCGGAAGAAAAAGGGGAGTAGAGCTCATCTCTCCACAGGCAAGCGACTAGGGTAACCTGTGTACGACGGATATTAACCAAGGGTTGGATAATATCGATTGTACACAAGTACCAACGAGTCCACTAGACTGGGGCGAGACCTAGACTATAGAACTATGCTACTCTTCATTGTTTCCTTGTCCATCAGCTTCTGGGTCTTCATAATATGCGTAGTCTCTTTGATCCACATTGTCTGAAGTGTTTGGAGAGAGCGAGAATGAGCATGGCTCGGGTTCTTTTATTTGCTAAAGCAACATTTTCAATTATCATAATTACAAATTCCTATTACTTAGCATTTTAACCAAATTGCATTTTATTAAAGAGGATAATTATGCAATATTAAATAACAGCAGAGGTTACCTCCACCTTATGCTTAATTTGATTTGAGCTACCTCCACTCATTAATACCATTGAGTTCGAAACCTAGGGAAAATCCAAATTCAGGGCTAGATGAGCCCACCACATTTTTCATACCACCCACAAAGGTTTTGAAATAGAACTAACTCTATTTAAGTTCCTATATCTGCCTTTGACCGTAGGCATGGCTGTTTAAACAGTTTAGACTCTGCAGAAGTTGTACACTGTACCCACAAGAGATAATCACTCGTTACCCCACATAATTTCGTATTCATGAAGTTGAGCGATCATCACAGTAACCTTTCAAAGTATCTCGCCCCTTCCATCATCTCACCCATATGGGGTTACGCCTATACGTTGTGCGGGATGTTCACCTCTGCAACTGGAGTAGTTGGACTACACCTCTGCGACTGGCAACTTCACCTTGTATCGGTGTCCCATTCAAGCCAGACGTAGTCAGTGCTTGCACGTTTTCACCCGTGAGATGACTTTCAGGGTCCAATAAATATATTAAACCAAGTGGCACTTTGCGGACTTGTGGTTGTACTTGTTTTACATGGGAGGTCATGACAAGATTAAGTCCTTAGGGGTTATCTAGGAGGTTTATTCCATATATCATTCACAACCAACATTCTTTGGGCTTCATTAGCACCTACTAATATACCATCCATCATACCATCCGCCCAAACAGTAACAACAAGTTATTAGAGTTTTGAGGAGTAAAATACATCAACTCAACCATCTCAGTCATTTACCCACAATGATTGCTGAAACCACTTTCATGTTTAAAATATGATGATTAGGACATTTAATGTCCCGGTACTTAAGCAAGACTAGCATGTCGTTTAAGTACAACCTATAACTAGTATTTACCATATAGTTACAAGGGTGACATGGAATAATGGATTCAATTGTCAAGGGATGGCATAATAATTAATTAATCAAATGGGTATTTAACTACCTTAAACTTTAACATACATTTGATTAAAGAATTAAAGCATGTAAATTTTGGTAATTTAAATGAATATAATTTACATAAAATGTACTCTCAAAATGATCAAAGTGTCGACTCACCTGGAGTAAAGGTAAGAGAGTCTTGATAATCTTGTGCTTGATCAAGTTGGAGATCTCTTACGTCTTCAAATCCTATTTGGACGAATGTATTAGAAAAAGGAACAACAAGCAAAAGAAAACAAATAAATACACAAGAATTAACAAATGAACTTCAAATTAAACAAGTCCTATGCCATTAGCAAGATCTTGAATTTACAAAATTTTAGAAACAAATTTCATAATTTTTGGAGTTACGACGAGGGAGAACGGAGCTTTCGAAGTTCGAATTGGAATTAAATTGAGAAAAAGAGAAAGGAGAGAGAAAACATGTCTCTCTGACTTGAGGGGCCCACTGTGCAGTGACTTGGTGCATGGCATAGCACCTGGACCAAGGTCCACCATCAGAGTCCACGGGTGGACCAAAGGGGTACTGTGGCCGGGCCCCACTTGGAAGGGAGTCAAGGGGAGTCTTAAGAAAATCATTTAATGGCAAATGAGGGTTTTAGGGCCTCATTAATGCGGCTAATCACCGCTTTGCACTTAAATCTCGACCGGGATTTGGTCAAGCAATTAAACCAATGGTCATTAATCTCAAGGCTAAGCATCAAATAGACAGTAAGGACCATGATTCGCTAATTAAAGACCAGCTCCTGTTTGAAATTCGGATGGCACAGGGGGGTCCAAGGGGAAAGGCGCACGGGCGTGTGCGGCTCAGGCTTCACCGCCGGCGGAGGGAGGCGCGGCGGCGCCAACAAGGGCAGGGGTGGGATGCCCGGAAGGTGGCGGCCTAATGGGCACTAGCGGCGGGGCCGGCGGCGTTGTGGAGCGGCGGCATGGGAGAAAAAGGTGGCGGGCGGTGCACGGCACGCGGTGGCACCGAGGATCTGTGGCCTTGTGTGAGTAGCACACGCACGACGAGCTGCGTCTTGGCGCGGAAGCCGAAGGAGGCCGGGAGAGCTTGGAGGGGGGGGTGGGGGCGGCGGACGACAGAGGCGGAGGAAGAGGTGGCACAGGAGTAAGACCGGGGAGGGAGAAGGGTGTGTTAGCAGCAGTGAAGGGATGGGACTAGACGAGGCACACCACCGAGTCACAAAGCAAGAAAGGGAGCAGTGGAGCACGAGGCGGTGTAGAGGGCGCACTCGGGTGGCACAGGAGCCAGGAGGCGGCGCTCGTGGGTGCTGCCAAAGGAAGAAGAAAGCATGGGGGAGAAAGGAGCTGGGCCGGCTGGGCAAGGAGAAAAGGGGCCGGGGGAAATGGCTTGGGCCAAGGAGTTGGGCCAAAAGGCCAAGAAGGGGAAGGGGGAAATGGGCCAGAGGGGAGGTGGGCCGGTCCAAGAAGGAAGACGGGCTCAGCCCATCAACAGAAGAGGAAAGGCAAAGAAATGAAAAGAGGCCCAAAACTGAAAAGGAGAATTCAAAATTGAATTTGAATCCTGGAATTTGCGAAAAGGTTTGAAACACAAACCCGAGCTTAGATAGAAGCTAGGAGATTTTGAATTTAAACACTAATTTGAAAATACAATTGAAAACCGAATACCAAATAGGAATTACTATTCGCTGTTTTTGAAAACGGGAATGTTACAAGGGTGTTGCTTCTTTTCTGTTCCAGCAGCATGTTTGGTTGCTTGCACTTGTCGCAAGTTTTGGCTAGAAAATTAGTCTATATGATAGCTGGGGCCAAGAAAAATGTTGCACCGCTACATTCTGACCCTAATATTCATGTCATTTTTCATACATTTTTCTTGTTCTTTTGGCAGGTTTCATAAGCATCGATTGTGGAACTACCACAAGTTACACAGATGACAAGACAGGTATAACATATGTAGGCGATACGGGATTCACTGATGCAGGATTATTAATCCACAAAGTTGACCTAGGGAACACGCAACTGCTACACGCTGCGGTCCCTAACACTAAACAGGCTTCCTACCTTTGATCTCTATTTTGGGGTCAACTACTGGACAACGTGTTACATACCCAGGCGGCACAGCAGAGGAAGATGACGAGGAACAGGGAAATGGCGTCCGTGCGATCGCTATCCTACGGATATGTGGGTGTCGTAGCGGGCGGGATAATTATCCCAAGACGATGGTGGGCCCACCTGGTGGTCCTGGAAGTAGCAGTGCTATTTAGCTTTGTCTCGGAGGAGAAGGGAGACACGAAAACTGTAATGACTGAAAATTCTGTCTTCTGAACCTCTTTCTCCCGACTTTCTCTATTATCCCCATTCCCCTTCTTACAGACTTGCTATCATCCTCACCCCAAATACTTGCTATCGATTGTGCAATATACCAAGAGGATTGTAACACAACGGTGACCATTGTCAATGCCAGTACAGCAGGTATGTTTGAGATGATCGCTGTGTCCCGTGCCAACTACCTTCAGATTTGCTTGGTGAACATAGGATCAGGAACTCCTTTCATCTCAGGACTTGACTTGAGGTCACTCGCAGCAAATCTTTATCTAGAGGCCAATATGGCACAGTCTCTGGTTTTGCTCAGCTTTTTCCGTGACACAGTTGGTTTTGGGCCACATTAGGTGAGCTGATTGGCAAAATTTGAGTATATAATGTTTCTTTAACTCTAGCTGTGTTATATACAATTAAGTTTTACCTGCCCAATGTTCTTTTCAGTTAATAAGGTTCCCAGATGATCGCTACGACCGTATATGGCAGAGGTATGAAGACGTTCCCAGCTGGACAGACATACCCAACAAAGCCAGCGGGATAGTCCAGAGCTCCCCAAATGATAACTACAGTGCACCATCTGCAGTGATGCGTAGTGCATCCACTCCAGTGAAGGTTAGATGAAGTTGATTTACATTTGATCTGTCGTTGACTTGATATTGTTTTATTATGAGTAACTTACTATGATTCATATGGGAGGTCCAGCTCATGTTAATGATTCTTTCTGTTATTATCTCCTATTTATCAAGGAAATTCCATATTCTAAGTGTGTCCTTATTATAGTCATTATCACGATTAAGCTTATGCTAAGGTACATCTAGTATATTGAGTTAACCTTTAACTAGAATATGTACTAAGGATTATTTTTAGTTGACCTCCAATTTAACTTAGACATTAGTGATATTGGCTAAGTGCATGCTAATGATTTTTAATCTCTAACTGCCTTACCAATTTTTATTAACCATCTCATTGACTTAGTGCTAATATTGCTGTAGTTAAATGTCCAAGGGCTACTTGAATCAATAAGGTTTACTTGTCTTACAAGGTCATTAATCTATTGATAATTCTGATTATGTTCAGATCACCCTCTCTGTGCTTCCATTTGCTTTAAAGTAGTTTTTCTGATTTGAGGTACTGTTAACTAAAACTCTTTGATAATGCAAACTTCAGATTTTTGTTGACTCATCTGAGTTGGTTCAGTTATCAGCCATAGGATTAGTTAGCAGTTTGATTTACAAGTGGGTTCTACAGACATTTCTAAATATCTTCAGATCCTTCATCTCTGTTTATTTGGCTGTTAAGGCTACTAAGCACTAACAAAACATTTTTGTAACTACTGAACTTAGCTATTAACATGTGATTTGCAAATTTGAATCCTCCTGTGGTGGTCAAACCTAGTTATTAATACTTGGACTGAACACCTAATGGTCTGGCCCTCTGTCATTTCCAATCATGTTCAGTTCATCTTCTCAGTTCATCTATTTTGCAGAAAACCTTCTGGACATAAATGACACTAGCTAATTTATCTTCAAATATCAAACTTCAAAATGGTTAATGCATTGGAATGAACTAATGGACAGCCAGAACACTTGTTATCATTTGATAATTGGTTTTGCAAATGGTTTTATTGACAAAGCACTTCTCTGTTCATAATTGTTACAACAGACAAACCTTTTTGAACTTAAGTGCTATTGGTTACTTTCTTCAAATTTCAATGTTCAAATCTGTTAATCCATTCGAGTGGCCTAAATAATATCCATAATATTTGTTAGCATTTGACAGTAGGCTTTGCAAGTGTGTGTTCTGATAATTCAAATTTTGACATTTCTGTTCATTGAACTGACAACAGAAAACTTCTTCTGAACTGGGAAGCTACTGTCCAAACTTCATGCCAATTCAATCTTCCAATTCTTGCTGAATCAATTGGGTGGTTCCATTGTGAGTCATAAGGTTATATAGCATTTCTAAACATCTTACGGGTGGGCCCCATGGCTCAGTGACAGGAGAACGATGCGTTCAGAGAGCTCAAAAGGGCAGAACAGGGAATGGCTCGGCAGTTTGATGCGGTGGTCGTCGCCGGTGGTTGGAGCGGTGGCGTGGCTGAGGCGACCACCAAAATGGGTTAACAGGGTGCTAGTTAAGCTAGAGGTGATCTCGGGTCGGCCGGAGTGGCACTGTGGCGGGCGCGCGACGGCAAGCGGCGGCCGGCTCTGGACGGGAAACATGGCGATGGCGCTAGGGTGGAGTAGGGAGCAAACTAGAGGGAGCATGGGCATCCATGGGGTACCTGGAACACGTCGGCGTGGTCGGTGGAGTTGGAGAAGCACCGAGTCGGCCTGGCGACGTGGACCGACGGCGGCGCGGGAGCTCCGACGGTGGCAGCGACCTGGAAAGGGAGAGGGCACCAGTGAGTGATGGGGTAGGGTAGAGGAAAGCTAGAGGGTACTCCTATGAGGAGGAATTGAAGAGAGGAAGGTCGGATCAATGGCGGCGACGGTGGGGGCGATGTTGGCCGGTCACGGGGAAGAAGAAGCACGCGAAGCTCCACGGTGGTCCAAAGCCAAAATTGGTTGAGGCCTTCGGCTCCGGGAGTGGCGTGACGCGCCGTGACGCATACTAAGTTGGCCGGAGTTCATCGACGCGGCCGGAACGGCGATCGGCGGTCCGGGCGGACATTCGGAGCTCAAGCTTGGAGCTCGGGTTGAGTTTTGGAGATGGGCGAATTGGAGAGGGAGTGGCAGCGGGGAGATGAAAAGGAAGGCAAGGCAGGCTCAGGCTCTGGCCTATATAGGCGACGGGCGGAGCTTCGCGAGGGCGCTGCAGCATGGGCGACGAGGTGACACGGCTTCAATGCGGCATGGCGACCGGGCGGCGTGGCGCTCATGCAGCTCGACCGGAGCTTCGTGGCGGGATGGGCTTGACTCGGTGGCGAAACCGCGGGCGGCAGCCAAAACCGGGGGCGAGGCTTGGTGGTGCTGCAGGGATGCGCGGACGCGTGGACATGCACACGGGTGCGTGGCCATGGCCGGCGGGGCTAGGCAGGGCATCGTGGAAGATGAAGTCTGGCCGTGGGACCCACCGGTCAGCGGGACAGCGAAATGATAAATTTTGGCGAAATCTCAGTGGTCCGATCAAAAACGAACGGCTCCGATGAAATGAAATGTTCAGATGGTCCGAAAGTTTCAATCAATCAGGACCGTCGATTTCAAAATCAACGGTTCAGGTGGATTGCTTTCACCGGATGGTACGAACAGCCCGATTGATCTGAACGGTCGATTTCTCATCCCACGGCTTGGAATCGCTGGGTCCGAGTCACTTATGGAGTTGGTCTGGTTCGACCGGGAAGTTTGGACTCGAGCCCGAGGAACAGTACAGGCTTTAGGGTTTTTGAATTATCAGCTGATTTCTTTGCCGATTTAATTCACCAACCAAACGAAGTCCAAAATTTATGAAATTTTTTTTGTAGACTACTGAGCTCGAGTAGTTTCTACAGTAAAATTTTCAGAGTTTAACACCTTACCTGAATTTCTACAAAATTCAAACAAGGTGCTGTTCCTATGTGTTTGTAATTATTTTTCTAAACAAGTTTTCATGTAGAATTTTTGTTGAATAGTTTCTGGGATAATTAGCCCGAAACAATTCTCTCATCAGATTTTTCTGAAACAAGATTCGTCAGAATTTAGTCGATGAGTTCCCGATTTGGGAAGCAAAATACTGTTTTCTTGCACACAGAAAATGGAAAAGCATGCACTTCATCTCACACGGAAAAGTTGCAATTTTGCTTGGGATTTCGCTAGGGTGTGCTGACCTGCCGGAATCCATGCGGATTGCATCGGAGACGGACGAGTTTCTGAGCGGGTTGTGGTGGGGAAATCGCCGGTGACCGTCGGGGTCAGCTCAGCCCTTCTCTGCCGAGCGCCATTTGAGACGGCAGTGGGCTAGATTACAGTGAACGAAATAGGCATACCTTGTGTTTGAGCAGTGTTTCTTTTCCTCTCTGATGTTTTACTGAACCAACTGATAAAAGTCATACGCTTGAATGCTTGATTAGGCTGAGTCGGTGGTAAGATGACTGAAGCAATGTGTAATGACTTACAGCATTGAGACATGATTGGCGTGGGAACTGCATTGAATTTGAACCCTCTCATTCTCACATCCTGTTTGTTGCAACTCGCATACTGTAGCTTGTACTACTCCACTAGATAAACTGAAATGGGTGCGTAGATCAATGATTCACATTAACCAAGGAGTTCTTGTTGAGATCGCAGCCATGTTTCGTTGCAATTGAATTGAGCTGATCAAGGTGTTGCGGTTACAAGGAATGCAGAATGCTTTTGTCTCTGACTGAATAGTTGTGCCCTTCCTTCCTGCATCACGGTCACAGGTCTTAGGTCATATACAATGAGCTTACATCAGCTGTCTATAATCTCTGCCACGTAAAATTGATGTGGATGAAAGAGAATAAAAATAGAGAAATGTGTTGTCTAAAATTCTGTAGCCGACTATATCACTAGAATCAAGGAGGAAACATCTTAGTTCCATGAAAGTATTAAAAGATTGTGTGATCTATAAAGACAAGTGAAAAGATAACCTATCAGATGAAATTGTTTATAATCTTATATCTACAAGTGACATGTAGAGTTCTTATAAACAGTAGCTTCTTACATCGTCTGTACTCTGGAGTACACAAGACGCAATGGCGATGACGATGACCAGTACTATTCTTCATACCCCCTGATTTCTACTTCATCAATTTCACATGGGCGATGCTTGTTCTCTGGCCTTTGTTTGGACACGAAGACATATAGGATTGTCAATAAGCGTAAGCTCGGCCAAACACTAAATAAAACTCGAATTGGGTCGATCTTGACTCATATGGCCTCGAACATAATTGAAGGCAAAAAAAGATTGCAAGAACAAAACTGACGCACAAGTGCCTCGCAAAAAGAAAAAAAAATGCTCCAGCTCGAGTTTGTATGCATGCATGCATCTATATTCGAGGTATGTCAGATTTGCTATTGGGACATAACAGCGATAGCGATACGGAGATCATAATAATTTCCCTTTGCTACTTATAAAGTCACCTGTCTTGTTTCGCCCTCTTTGTCTTCGCATCGTAATAATTTGACAGGGGCGATCAGATCAGTACATAATTTATAAAGTCCCTGTCTTGTTTCGCCCTCTTTCTCTGGATGCGAAGACTTGCAAGTCACCTGCCCTGTCATTCAGTGTGCCAAGAGAGATGGTTGTTGCAAAGGAAACGTATGGGAAGACTCGGTCATGTACTGCGTCTTGTTGGGTTTTACCAAACTCTAGATTGTTTTTTTAGGTTTTTCTGTCCAGGTTCTATTCTTTTGTCTTTTCGGTGGTATTATTCACAATTACATAATAAGATTAGAGGATAAGGATCTATTTATAGACTCTATTTTCAGATGTTACAAAGTAACCCACATGTTTCCGGTACACCGTGAGACTTGTGAACCATATCACCAACCACGATCAGACAGACTAGTTTTATGAGTCTAAAATATATTAGTCCCTAGCACATATGTGTGAGTCATGTACCATGATCAGATTATTTACGAGATCAATTACAATCTGATTATGTGGGTCAACAGCCTGCAGAGCCGATCCTACAAAAACAAACCCAGCTATTCCGCTCTGTGCTGTATTTGGATTAATCACTTGCATGCATATTAAATTCCAGTAGACTCGATCTCAATAAATATATATACTATGTTCCAGCACAGCCGTCATCAGCACCTCGAGTATTAATTCCTCGAGTAAAATTCTGCATCAGATTATTCCCTATCACATACATCAATAATATAAATAATTCCACATTGAGTTAAAACAGATAATAACCCCGATAAATATTGAAAGCCACATAAAAATCCAACATCTCCCGCTTAGCTGAAACATTTCAATCAATAAACTAAAGTCCCATTTTTTTAACATGCTTAGACAAATAATTCCTAATTAACTGTCTTAGTTAGTGGATCTTCCTTCAATGTGTTCACTGTCTTAGTTAGTGGATCTTCCTTCAATGTGTTTGGTTTTCATTTTCTTCAGGAGCTGAACCTCCTTCAATGTGAAAAATCAATACCAGATGTATCCATCTGTGTTTCCAGTGGAGTTGTGTGACGCCCCGTGTCATTACCCTATGGGTAATCACACTTAGGCATACGGATTACTATTCGTTTGCTCAGTAGAACACTGCTCCAACAAATAGTAAGCCTTTATCAGGGTTATGTAGCAGAACAATAAGATAGAAACTGTACCTTTTTATTCCAGTAATTAGCCACGCAAGGCTATGGTTCTTAGTACAAGTATTATATAGCTACAAAAGGAGCTTCTCCGTTTCTCTCGCAAGCCCTGAAGTCTCGGCCGCCCATTTTGCTCTGGTCCTCGTAGCCTGCGCCTTCTCTTCCTGCAATTGTTTCGGTACCTGCATTATCCTTCACCCCACTCGGGATAGTCCCCGGTCGGACTAGGATCTACAAAGGAGAATACTAACAAGGTTGAGTACACGAGTGTACTCAGCAAGCATTAATAGCAAAGAATGCATTGGATGACTATCTCTAGTTGTTATCACATTTTCTAAGTCATCTCATTCTGAAAATAATTTATTAAAACATTAGGTGGCAAATTTTAATACTGAAAACGCTACTTATTACTCGGAGATAAGAAAGACCCCTGACGATTCCCGTAGACTCCAATCTAGGAGGCTGGCATGAATTCATGATTTGATATAGCACTGCGCAGGCTTTGTACCCCATTACCCATAGTCATTCTGAACTCTAAATGAGTCGGGTCCCCTGCATTTCCTTTGATACGGGTTCGAGTCCAGAATACAGAACGTTTTCCAGGTTACATGATCAAATCTCCACCCATTACTTTCCGTCGGTGCTGACCTTGTCATACACCGAGTTCCAGTAACGTTGGTTGAGGCGGCCATCGTCCGTGCTCAACACTCCTCCTTGGGCCGGCGCACTTCCGAGCCCAAACACTCTAATGTGTCCCGTTGTGGAGAATCTTAATTATGTAACTAGGTAGCATTTTCTGCCCGTCGAAACGGGAAAATGGTTGGTACTGAATTTACGACTTCAGACCGAGCAAGAGTTTTGTTTGTCCTTATATTATAATCATATGTAAAAAGGGGCCCACCTCTTATCTCATCATCATCATCATCATCGTCATCGTGTTTCCACTGCCAGGGCCCCCTTTTACCCACATATAAATTCTCATTTCTTTATTTCCTTCTCATTCTCATTTTTTTTCATATTCATCTTAATCATTTTCATCTCAATCATTTATTTCAGTTTTGAGAAAACAATTTTGATGCAGTAAACGTAATAGTGCAATATACGGTTTACATTTAAATTAACTATGTTTATGTTCAAGAGGATAGCTTGCCTGTAGAATTGTAGAAGAAAAACGCCATTGATGAAATCGATGTCGATTACTGCCGGTCTTTGGTTCGTTCTCTGTAGCAACACGGTAGCACGAATAGTAATATAAATAAATACATAGTTGATTTTGAGTGCTATAATAAGTATCTAAGTTAGTGACTCCTAATTGTTAGCACAGTTTAATTTAAATAAAACTTTTTCGGGATCTAATACTAAGTTAGCACTCCCCAAAATACTCGCTCTACTATTTAATCGAGCTACGGTCGAAAACCCGAGATTCACGCTTAACTAATTTAAACTAACAGAATTAAACAGCTCAAACCATCCGACTAAATACCAGCGATGCGCAAAGTGGCTACACAAGCTATCTAGTCTATTAACAACAGAAATAACGGCGACTACACCTATCTAGCAATTTAACGCACAGATTAGTTTTAGATTGATTAATTAGACAAGATCCAAGTTAAGTTATTTAATAACAAGAGTTAAGTAGCTAACAGAAAATTAATTAACAAAGGCTAATAATTAAAACAAATAAATAAAGTCTATACAAATCCTAATTTTACTTCCTAAGCTTCCTCTCTCTCTCTCTTACCCCCACACCCATTTGGCCGAAACACAACACACGCACACACGCACAGCCACAAAAACCCATTGCTTCCCATCTTCTACCCCCAATCTCTCAAATCTCACTTCCTCATCTCTCAACTCTCTCTCTCACTCTCCACTGCCGCCGCCACTAGGGGTGTCCACGCTCGGCCGTGTTGCTCTCGCTGCTCTCGGCGTCGCCGCTTCGCCGTCTCGGCTGTCTTCTTGGCTCCACCACACGGCTTGCGCCGCCAGCTCATGCTCAGGGTCGCCATGGCGCCGACGCCTCGCCTCCTCGGCTCCCCGCCTCCAGCTCACCCGGTGCCGTCGGTAGCTCTGCCAAGAACCGCCTTTGCCGCCTTGCCTGGCCTAAACCCGGCCCCGATCATTGCCTCTTGGGTCCACCGCCGCCTCGGGTCCCCTCGCGCCCACACCAGCCCGGGCGGCTGCTGTGCACGACCTTCCCTCTCCTCTCTGCCATCGCTGGCCATGCCCGCCGCAAGCCGCCGCCGCTCCCTCGCTCCAGATCCGGCCCAAGTCGCCACCTATGGCGCCGCGCTATCACCTCCCCCGTGTGCCCTGGCCCGTCCTGGCTCGACCTCCTCCTGGCGGCACAGGGGCCGCGCCTCCCGTCTTGGTTCGGCCCACCTAGCTCCTCGCCTCCGGCCGCCTTCTCCACGGTTGCCGCCCCAGCTCGATTCTTGCGCCGCCGGTTCTGCTAGGCTGGTCGACACGGACGCCTCTCCCTCGGCCCCCGCTCTCGCCTGGCGCGCAGCTCGCCGTCTCGGCCTACGGCCGTCGGCTCTTTGGCCCGACTGCTCCTCTCCTCTACCCCCTCTAACTACTGCCTTACCTGGATTTGTTTAATTTTTGTTGATTGCATTCACTGATGCGGGTTTATTGCTTATGCATGAGAAATGAGTGCTGAGGTGGCTAAGGAGCTTGCTAAAGATGGTGATGGTGGTATTGCTAAAACTTCGCTCTACGGTATACTCCCCCTCGCTCTCTAACCCAAACCCTTCTCTGCTCTGTGATGAAAAATGAACTGAGAGCTATCTGAATGTTATGATGAGATGCTTTATGGGTGAATGATGTGCATGTGTGGAGCACTGAGATTCCATTGTGGGTTACCTCTTGTTGAGCTAAGGGTGGGGAAGGGGGTTGTAGTGCCGATTCTGCGCTGGTGCTCTCCTCTTCACCCCCGCTGCGATTGGCTTACAGGCGATGATGAGGTGAACTCTGAGCCTCCTCCTCCTCCTTGTGGGCTTGATGACTGGTAAGGCGACGGCCTTGGCGCCGCAGGCCCTTACTCTTCTCCCTTGCTCCCTTCCTCGGCTCCCTTGGCTTCCTGGACTTCTTGCCTCCTTTGCTTTGTGCTGGTTGTGGATGGCTTTGCTCTGGTGGTGCTTGGCTTCTTGGCCTTATGCTTACTTCGTGGAGAAGGAGGCTTAAGGGGAGATGAATGATGCTGGCTGGTTTGGGGGGATGAACTTGATGGTGCTGCTGGTCATGGGGGATGAATTTGGTGGTGTTGGCTGGTGGTTGTGCTTGAATGAGAATGGGGTGGTGGCTTGTGAAGGGCCAGGCTTTAAGGGGAGGTGGCTTCGGTTGGGCGCTCTCTTGCCCAAGTACAAAGACCATCTTGCCCTTGCTTTGATCCTCATGGCAAGATTTTCGTTGGGGGCTTTTTGGTCTGTGTTTAGGAAATCACTATGCGTGTGATTTTCTGTGGCTGAGTACTTCAATATACGTGGGTGCCGGATTAAATTAAACGCCGGATGATGAAACCTACGAAAGCAAAGAGATGCCGGTTAACTCTAGCTAGTCTGGGGACCTTGACGATCAAGGGGCTGGCTAGCTTGAGTTGATCAAGGAACCCTAGAGTGCTTCGGAAAATTCTGACGGCCACTTCCAACCTTCTACTTTCTATTTTCTATTATCCACTTGGCTTTGACTTACTAACCGCTTTCTAATTTTTCTAACGAGCGATGGGGATGGATTGAGAGATGGCTCTATGGGCTGGTGCTCAAGATACAAGGTGGCAAGGATATCTGATGCTACAAGAATGCAAGAAACGGATTATGATTTAATTAATTGTTGTTATAAGCATTGCAATTGGTTGTAAAATTAATTTTGAAACAAGCAATGGGTTTGTAATATATTACTTATGTTTTGTACTTGGATTGATGCAATGTTTTCAGGGTTGTCACAAGGGTGTATTCTTTGATTGTATTGAATGATGTAAATATTCCTGAGTTCGCATTAATGATCCACTTATGTCTGCAATGGATTTATTCTGAAATTGAAACTTGATTGATAAAGATATTGGAGAAATTGTTTTTATAACCCTCTTGTTGCCAGATGCAACGATTATGCGTTGATATAACTCTGAAATTACTATTTGCTCTGGATTCAAAGAATTTTAATTATCGCTAATTACCGATTCCTGTTAGTTAGGTTAGGTTAATTATCTGGGTTCTCACAAGTTGCCAATAATTCCACCCTCGTTCGCTTAGCACGACGAGGTGTGTTTTGATCTAAAAATATTGCATTCCTACTTTCCACTAGTTTATCATTTTCTTGATCATAAAACCTGTACCATTTTGATTCCAAAGAATAACCAATAAAAATTCCTATCGTGCCTTTAGGCTGAAATTTTGTACTATTTTGATTTAGCACTCTAATTTCTGCATTACAACACCAAACAGCTAAGTGGTGAAGTGATGGTTTTCTTCCAGTCCACAACTCATAAGGAGTGACTATTATAACTTTAGATGACGAATGATTTAATAAATAAACAGCAGTATGCAAAGCTTCCCCCCAAAAAGATATAAGAAAATCTGAATAAGCCATCATAGATCTAACTATATCCATAAGTGTTCTATTCCCTCGCTCAGCCACACCATTTTGTTGCGGTGTGTAAGGTATGGTATAATGATGAATAATTTCATGCTCTTTACAAAAAAAATCATTTAATATTCCTGAAGTGTATTATCCTCTACGATCAGTTCTCAAAACTTTGATCTTCCTATTCAATTGATTTTCCATTTCAGTTTTAAATGACTTGAATACATCAAATCCTTCCGACTTATGTTTAAGAAGATACACATAACCAAATCTTGAATAATTATCAATGAATATGATAAAATAAATCTTTTGCCCTCTAGTGGGAGTCGACATCTCACCATAAATATCAGAATGAATAATGGCAAGAGGCTCATTTGATCTTTCCGCCTTTGGAAAAAGAGCACGGGTCATCTTACCCATTATACATGCCTCACAAATACCAAAATCCTTCCACTTAAAGTGTAGAATTCCAGAATTAATAAGCTTCTTAATTCTATTTTTAGATATGTGATCAAGTCGTAAATGTCATAAATAAGATTCTAAGCATGTGTTCGTATCATTAGTATTCCTCACTATGGAGTTATTTTCCCCAACCAAGCAATTAATATTGTAATCATTTGAAAGCTCATCAAGAAAATAAAGACCTTCATGACAAGTTCTAGTATGCACTAATTTCCTATTGAGTAATATTTTAACTCTTTCTTTTCCAAACAGTATATCATAACCAATAGATTCTAACTGAGCAACAGAGATTAAATTTCTTATCATGCTAGGTGAATATAAAGTGTCCTGTAATAATAATTTTCCTCCATTGAGGAGTTCCAGGATATAATTTCCAATTCCAAGTACATAAACTTTGGCATCAGCGCCCAAAAAAGACATATCTATTTCCCCTTGAAATTATTCGTATAGAAGTAAAAGCTCTACTATCTTTAGTAATATGAGATATAAAACCAGAATCAACAATCCAACTATTTGGAAAAGTAGTAGTAAATAAAGATTCAGTGCATACAAAAATATTAGACATACCGTTAGGCGATGAATCGACTTTACGCTTAACTGGTTACTTGTTTTGATTTTTTTACACGTTCTGCTTCTTCTTTTTCTTGCAATCAGCTCTAAAATACCCCCATACTAACCACAGTTGTGACACTTGTAATTCTTGTACTTATCATTCATCTGAACTGAGTCATAATTTTCACGATCATCCCGATTGCATTTTTTGTTAAGCTTTTATCTCAAATCACCATTAGGCTTTCTCTTTTGCCAATTCCTTTTTTTAATACATTTTTCATCCCTAAAGTGTAACTCAGAATTGTGAGTATTTTTTTTCTTTTACCTGAGAGAGTTTTCTATCTTCTTCATAAGTAGATGATGCCTCAGAGTGCGTATTTTGAGTATCCTTTCAGAATGACATAAAGATATCTTAAATTGTTCCCATGAATTTGGCAAAGAGTTTAGAACAATCATGACCTACACTTCTTCAGAAAAAGGATAGCCGGCATTTTTTAATTCCTCTGCTAAAATACAGAATTTATTGAGATGCTTATTAATTGAAGTGACATTATACATTTTAGTGGAGAAAAAACGATTAACAAAATTAAACACTTTAATAAAAAATACTTTACTAAAATATTATTCTAAATTACATACGCGCGTTCCGTTCACTGAATACGTAGTGCTTCGGATAAAAGAAACAAAAAATAGATTCACTGTCTTCTTTTCGCGTTGTATAGAACAACGCTCTGTGTTTCCTCTCTCCTCGATCGCCGTGCGCGGAAACACCCGTTCGTCGCCCTGGCTCCTTGGTCACGCCAACGTGCGGCACTGCACGCGATAAAAAAAAAAACCAAAAGCGAAGACGAACAGGACAGCACAGGGCGGACGCGATGTTACGTTTCCTCGATCGCCGTGCGCGGAAACTCCTGAAGCAGCTAGGCGTGGGCGGACGACCGAGATTCCTCCACGGCGTGCGAATCGAGTCTGCTGAAATATGATTGAGTCTTCACGGGCGTAGTGATCAGATTGGAGAGTGAAGTCTTCAACTCGTCAAGTCCACGTACGAGACGGCGAGAAAACAATAAAGCAATCTGCCTTGATTCTGATGAGAAGCGCCGTGTTGATCCAACACGTTCTGAAAAGCAGATTGCTTTTGATTAAGAACCGAAGCTATTCGCTTGCGTGTGCATACTTTCCTCGATCAGCGTGATCAGGACGTCGCTGTCAGCCTTCACTCTTGAATCTTGATGCGACGTCTACGAACGTCGACGACTCGGGTTGGCTTCCGACGACGCGGACAAAAGCGACGACAGCGACGTTCGTGCGATGTCTTTGCTTCGGACGCGGATGATCGCCGTGCACGCAGCCTCCGAACCTCTACTCAGATAACAATGTTGGGTTTTATCGAACTCTAGATTAATTTTTACTTTTTTGTAGAGATTTTTAAGTTTATTCCCAATTTCTCTGTCTTTTCTGTGACTTCACTTTCAGGCATTACAAAGTAACCCACTTATTTTCGGTACACCGTTAGACTTCTGAACCATATCACCAACCACAATCAGACAGGCCAGTTTTACGAGTCTAAAATATATTAGTCCCTAACATACATGTGTGAGTTATGAACCATGATCAGATTGTTTACAAGATCAAGTCCAATCTGATCATGTGGGTCAACAGTCTGCAGAGCCGATCCTGCAAAACAAACTCAGCTATTCAACCCTGTGCTGCATCTGGATTAATGACTTGCATGCATATTAAATTTCAGTAGACTCGATCAGCACCTCGAGCACAGCCGTCATCAGCACCTCGAGTATTACTTCCTTGAGTTAAATTCTGTATCAGATTATTCCCTATCGCATACATCAATAATATGAATAATTCTACATTAAATTAAAACAGATAATAACCCAATAAATATTTGTTGATGACAAGAATTGGCATCTTTAAAAAGGGTTGTAAAGACCTCTTAGGAAATTCTAGTTTCAAAGCGGTACAACCGTGCGTTATTTGGCGGTAGTACCGCATGCCTTTGGAGCGCATTTGAGTTTTGTCGAAATCATGATTTTCGGCAAGTAACAGCTAAAACGGTAGTACCGGCAGGTTAAGTGCAGAACTACCGCGAAGCGGTACTACCGCAAGAGTGCAACGGTACTACCGCAAGACACTTGATTTGAGTAGATTCTTGATGACGTCCCAGATCATTGCGAACGTTCGGACCGTCCGAATGTGAGAGGACTTGTGAGACGTTCGATTAAAATCGGACGGCCCAGAAGCAGAGGAATGTTCGGACCGCCAAGCAGTGGCCGAATCCAATGGTTAAAAATACGTGGTCCAATTGGCTATTTCGATCTAGGTCGTCCACGTGGCAAAACATGGGTTTTGAGGTCTTTGAAGCGTTTCAGTAACGCGGTAGTTCCGCAATATGAAGCGGTCTTACCGCTCAAAGGTAATACTGCATGTTTAATGTCGGTAATACCGTGTTCTTGGATCTACTGTTGAGCGGTACTACCGCACATGTGCAAAGGTACTACCGCAGGTCACTTGATCTGAAATGGATTCTTGGTGACATCCGATTGAAATCGGATGGCCCAAATCATTGTGAACGTTCGGACCATCCGAACGTAAAAGGACTTATGAAGCGTCCGATTGAAATCTGACGGCTCAAAAGCAAGTGAACGTTCGGACCGTTCTAACGAAAAGAGACTTGTGAAGCGTTCGATTGGCCATTTCAATCTGGACCATCCACGTGGCAAAGCGTGCATCTCTAAAGCTTTGGAACTTTTATGTGGAGCAGTAGTTCCGCGGTATGGAGCGGTAGTACCGCACAAAGGTAGCACCGGGCATTTTATGTCGGTAGTACCGTGGTTCATTCAAGAATTTCGCGAAGACTTCAAGACAACCAGCTGCTACTAAATCGGTACGACCAGCTTGTTTAGTGCGGTACTACCGCATTACGGTAGTTCCGGCTGTTACTTGGCGGAACTACCGCATTTCGTTCAAGGTGTTCTCGGGACCTCCCGCGCGGATCTTCAGCGAGGATTTCTTCAAAGACTTTCTGTAAGGAATTGTTATATAGAAAACTTGTGTATTTAAATTAGAGAAAATACGTCAAGTATAGAAGGTTTGCAGGTTGTAACCGAATCATATCTTGATCAGATTAGAGTTTTAAGCTCTTACGGCTGAGACCTGCTGCCCTTTAAAAGGGTTGAGGCCGATTGTAACAGATATCAATCCAATCGATCAAATACCAATCGCATCTACTTTTATTCATAGTTCCTCGTAGTCCCGTGCCTTTCCAATCTCTTTTGCTTCCCGTCCGGCAAGATCGCAAGATCAAGTCCGTGCCAACACCGCCGTGCTGCACCACGACTAGCTCCGCCTAGGCGCTGCGTGTTGGTGACGTGATGCGGAGCACCTCGTTGCTGCCGTGATCGTCGTGTTGTGCGCAGCACAATTCTGTGCACAACAATATTGAAAGCCACGTGAAAATCCAACACGTCTCTCATCCTACTAAGTTCGAGTTCTTGTCAAATATTAGTTGGTACCTATTACTAGAATTAAGATGCAGACAACGTCAACCACGCCTGGTCTACAAAGTTCAGACCTACAGGCTATAGCAAACATCAAGTCTGTAGTCTGGGCCCTAGGGTCATAGCGATCACCGCCTCTAGCTGCCCATGCCAGAAGCCAATTCGGTGGGTTAGCCAATCAATCGATGTGTCCTTGATTTGGGGAGTAACATAGCTAGCTAGCTCCTTGCACATAGAAAAATAGAGAAGAAAACCAGAGATTTACAATGGTACATGCAAAAGCTCCATGCTTATTTGCAATCTCTCCAGGCCGTGCTAACTTGCCAGAATCCGATTATTTTTATTTAATCTTTTTTATTAATATCTTAAAGTTAATCTCCCGATAACTTTATTTTCAATTCTTATCCCCTTTGTCATGTCACCACTCGTGACGTGGTCAAACCGTTCTGTCACGCCATCTACCGCGGCGTGGCCAAAGCTATCATGCAAGCCCTCATCCGCACGTCGTGCCAGCGTAGAGGGCTTGCGTGGCAGATGTCATGCCAAAACTCATGGCGTGACAAGCCTGGCTTGTCACGCCATGAGAGTTGGCGTGACAGGGCCGAACATTATTCGCTTTAATCATCCTCGCTACTACTACGGTACACTGCGACACAAGTATCCGGACCATGTAAGTATGCATGCCTTCAGGACATAGGATTAACCTGGCGGGTAGGATGGGGGACTACCACGGAATGGCCCGTCCTACTACGTGGACCAGGGTCATTTTCCCTTCCTTGCGAGCTCGGCGTTGTACTCCTCGCCGGCCGCCTTGGCCTTGGCCACCATTTCCCTCTTTGTCTCGCGCTCCCTCTCCCGAGCTTCGCGCTCCCTGCATATGCATGCCTCGAGATGAGCTTGCGTCTCCCGCCGGTTATGCTCGTTGTGCTCTTCGTTGCGGTGCTCCTCCTCCCTCTTCTCGCGGGCCTTCTTGGCATCACACTCCTTGCAGTCGAGACACCACTGGTCATGTGGGTGGATCCCTTGGTCGATACATTTACGATAGCCACATAGTGGATCTGGGGACTATGGGTAGACGGGAAAGGTTGTTAGTGCGTACTTTGAAAGAGAATAGTAGGGGAACATACTGTAACATGTCCTTAACGGTTACCGATAGCGGCCCGAGTCCCAACGACAGTCGGCACAGTCCTAGGAGTAGTTCGTGCAACCCCAGTAACGCATGCCCAGGCTTAGCCGCTCCTTGGACTTGAAGAACTTGCATGTGTCCCTGCACCAACAGAGGGGCGACGTCTCCCCCTCGGGCGGGTGTTGCGGCTAATGCTCGGATGGAATGTTGAGGTGGGGGTTGCTGCTACGGGGGGCGTCATTGCGAGGAGGTGCCCTCCTAGCACGCTCCGTTTGTTCGTCCCGGGCCGCAGCACCCCTTGCGAGTTCGCAGATCTCGTCCCATTGGTTCTCCATCTGAGCAAGATTGTGTTGAAATCTTGATGCAGGAGAACCCGCTGTGGAAGGGTTAGTATTTATATGCTGAGCTGGCCTTGCGTACGCGACTGAATTGTAATTCAGTTGAAGGAAATTTGCGTTCGCGAGGCAGCGGCCCTAAGGATGAATCGTGTGGCAGTGTCGCATCACGTCTCTACGGGAAGCGAACTCGTTGGGTCACGTCGCTGCGCAAAGCTGCCTCATCTAGTCATGTCGTCTTGACGTGTGGGACTACCCTGACGTCTACAAATTGTTGGTGTGCTAGAGTGCTGTCATGTCCCTCTGAAAAGTAAAGCAGAGTCTGGTCTTTTCGGTCTAAAAAGCTGAGAAGGCAGAGTTCTTGTCTTTTCAATCTGAAAAGTTAGTGTGGCAGAGTGTTGTCATGTCCCTCTCAAAAGTAAAAGCTGGCGAGCTGGAGTGTTGTCTTTATGGTGGCATGTACTGTCATGCCATGAACCCTTGTGTGACATAATCGTGCCGCCATGCTAGGATTTGTACAGTTGCAGAGGAGTTGCAAAAATCTCCAAGCTTTCTGGTGCTAAGTCCTATCATGTCAGGAGTCCTGGCGTGACAGTACCATCTTGTCACGCCATGAGCCTTGATGTGACATAACATTGCTGCCACGCCAGAGTTTGTGCCGTTCCAGAGGAGTTGCATAAACCTCGTCGCATTCTGGTGCTAAGTTCTGTCACGCCATGAGTCCAAGCGTGACAGTACCATCTTGTCATGCCATGAGCCCTGACGTGACATAACATTGCTGCAACGCCAGAGTTTGTGATGTTCCAGAGGAGTTGCATAAACCTCGTTGCATTCTGGTGCTAAGTCCTGTCACACCAGGACTCTTGGCGTGACAGTTACATCTTGTCACGACATTAGCCCTAGCATGACATAACATTGCTACCATGCTAGAGTTTGTGCAGTTCCAGAGGAGTTGCAAAAACCTCCTCGCTTTCCGGTGCTAAGTCCTGTCACGCCAGGAGTCCTGGCATGACAATACCATCTTGTCACGCCATGAGTCCTGGCGTGACATAACATTGCTGCCACGCAAGATTTTGTGTAGTTCCAGAGGAGTTGCAAAAACCACCTCGCTTTCTGGCACTAAGTGCTGTCATGCCAGGGATAGTGATGTGACAGTACCATCTTGTCACGCCATGAGCCCTGGCATGACATAACATTGCTGCCACGCCAGAGTTTGTGCTGTTCTAGAGGAGTTGCAAAATCCTCGTCCATTATGTTGCTAAGTCCTGTCACGCCAGGGATAGTACTTGTAGTCAGTCATGTCACTATCCCTGGCATGACAGTACCTCTACAAACATAAAACAACAACATCTATGCATGTATCAAGTTCAGAAAATTCAATTCATTAAAACATGGACATGCATGTCTCAATTTAGAAAATTCATTTCAGGCATGCATTTCAAGAATCATCCATGTCATCTCATTTCGTTCAAACATTCAAACATAGACATGTATGCATATATCAATTCAGAACATTGTTCACATCGTTTTGCGCCCCCTACCTTCCATCCACACCCCTTTCGCACCTCACGGTATACCTCTTGTTCACATCGGAGTGTTGCATTACAAACAGATGATGGTGCCACACTGAATATTCTTGCAGCCAAACATTCATATCTTCCATGGTTGGAAACAACATGTTCTTGCGTATTAGGCCATTCTCCGGGTCCGCAATGCCATTCCTCCTCTTCAACCCATTTGCACAGACCGCATTATCAGCCATTCTGACATCATCGAATGCATGCACCGACGGGACCTTACCCATTACACTGCGAAGAACTCGGCCTTCCTTAGAGGAGAAAAGCCGAGTGGCACCAACAGGGGGGGGGGCATCGTTGTTAAGACTGACACCAATGAACTCTTGGGAAGATTGCTCCTCCATTGGGGGGCTTTGCGAAAGATCAGCAGAGGGTTATGGTTCCTCCGTGTTGCCATTCACCACATCCAAATTCATTCACAAATCCTCGCCAACGATTATCCTCTCCACCACAACTTCCAACAACCGGACCTGAGATGCGAGTACAACCTCCTTGTACGTGTCCCAATCATCGTCGGACGAGATTGGAATCAACAAAGCATGCACCTTAGAACCCAACCCAGCATCATATCGCCCCTGCATTCCGACTATGACCCTAGGCTCATCCCATCCAAAGGTCGACTTAATCCTCGTCAGAAGAGTTTGAAAGCCTGGTGATTCTCGAAACACAAGAATGGTGACTTCCATGGAACCAAAGTCCGCAACACTACCCATTTGGCTAGCAGGCCCACTAGTACAAACACGTACAACTTTATCCATCTACATCCAACATTTCAAACAAAACATTTCAGAGTCAGTACGGCATGCCATAGTTCGAACTACCACAAGTACTATAGAGAGTACAAAGAAGAGACTAGATATTGCATTAATCGAACTGTTTTGTATGGATGATGCTGAAACAATCATGCTTAAAATTAAATAGTGTGGTTGATTTTGCACTATTTTTTTGAAAGTCTCGTTTATTTCCCACTATCGGGCAGTGTTCATGATAAGAATACCATGGTTCATGAGGGAAACTAGCTATCTTAGATATTCAAACAATGATTTTTTTTGGTTAGAACTCATCGGCGACAACATGGTATTCTTGCATCAAAGGATGTTTTAATCTGGTGGCATGGGTTTTCCCCCATTGCATTGCCAACCCAGGTAGACAAAGGGATATCTCACAGAACATACTACGTACAATTGGGGAAGCTTATTAGCATTTCTAAACATTGTGTCAATATTCAACTAAAACACAAATAATGTTACACAATTAGTAAAGGAAAGCAAAAGATTGCATACATGTGTACTACTGCAAAATGCTAGTACAAATGAGATGAATTCACTTATTTTCTATATTATGGCAGCTCAAGACGTGCTTAATTTTGTATTAAGCATGGCAATCTAGTTGGTATTAATTATGCTACAAAAACTGATTTTGGAATTAGGTTCACAAGATGTAACGTTGAATATGTACCTCTAAAAGGGCAAAGTTCATAAATTCCATTTAGAGTACATAGGCTAGCTATTCTTTAGTTGGGTACTACCCCAAGAAAGCATCATCAGGAATTTGATGACCCATAGGCAATCATTTCATAAACCAATCAGAACTGGTTTCAAATGGAACTAGAATAATAATGCATACTGAAGATTATAGATTCTTTACATAATTCCACAATTCAAAGGAGATCCATAATTGTATATGCAATTACAATTGTTTATGTAGACAATAGCAAGGCAAAAGAACAGTAGTAGGTAATCAGTTGGAGTTGCCCACCTCTCTTTCAGCGGTACATGATACCTTTCATGTCTCGCAACTAAAGAAATATCTTCGTGTTCCTACCAAAGCAACCAAGTACGAGAACCTTGATATCCAACCCGATATTTCTTACCAAGAGCACCCGATTGGTATTCTTAGTGAAATAGAACGCAAGACGAGGAACCTTATCGTCAAGCTTCTAAAAATTCAATGGAGCAACCACACGGGGACTAAATGAGGACCGAGTACCCCTACCTCTTCCATATGTTTGAAGTGTCTTCGAATCAAGAAAGAAAAGTTTAAACAAAGCAATGGAAAGAAAAATATAATAGGTTAAACAAAGCAATGGAAAGAAAAATGTAATAGCAACACCATGTTACCTTGTTAATATCTTTCTGCTCTATATTTGAAGGGAATCAAGACAACATATGTTGTTTTTTGATTGAAAGAACTGTTTAGAAGCATTCCATTCCAATTTCTGATTTCTCGCCTCCGTCGGCCATGGCCGCATAGCTCACCGACGTTTCGGTGAGTTATCCTTAACGTTATCTTGTTCATTATGATCGCATCATCACGTGGAGCTTACTGCCGAGGTTAATTTCATTTTTGTGCAAAATTGAGGGAGAACGACCCCTTTCTTCCTCAACCTCGGTGAACCGCCGCCATCCATGTTCCAGTCATCCCAGACCTCCTTCGTCAGCATCTTCGTGTGCGTCGCAACCCTAGTGACCAGGTGAACCTAGTGCAACCTTTCCTAAGCCTTTTTAATGCCCGTAGCTATTGGTCCACGAGAGTAGGCCGTTCATCTCCGCCTCCGACCGCCGCGAGCTCGACGTCATCGATCTTTGGACACCGCATCACCACCGACGTGTTCGCAAGGATCTCCCGCACCTAGTCGTGCTAATCCTGAGCCCGGAGCACCATTCCTGCGCCGAATAGCGAAGACACGGCGTCGTGAGCTCAGCCGGCGAGAACCCGAATCAAGCCACCCCGTATTAAGGTTAATCCTGCCTTTAGTGCTTAAGTGAGTTGTTAGTGTGAGTGTGACATGTAGGTCCCATCTGTTGTAAACATGATTAGAAATCTAAGTAAACCTAGTTTTACTAACTGAGTCTATGACCTGTGGGCCTGTATTCCTTTTGTGCTTAGACCGAGTTTACGTTTTCGTAAACAGAAGACATATTCCTTTGAATACGCTTTCGGCGTCACTTTCGGTTGAGGCTTGGTCAAAGTTGACCTGGTCAATCCTTGCTTCGGGCCCCATGTGTCATTTACTGTGGTTAGCTGAACGCACGTATAAAAAGTATTTAATTCTTTTGGATATTCCGAAATAAATTACTTTTACACTAAACATAGTTTAAACTTCAAAAATTCATAACTAAATCATGTTAACTCCAAATCTAGTAAAATCAATTTTTTTAGTTTTCATTCTTGCTATACTTTAATTTGGAATAATTTTGAGTTATTTTACTGTTACATAAAATTTTGATAAATGATTTTTGTACACATTTGTACTTGTAACATTGTTTAATTCTTTGAAAATCGAAAAGAACTCCAAATGAACTAAAATTTTCACCTAAATTCATTTAAAATCATAACCACAGTACTATGTAATTCTCATGCATTTTTTAGCATTTTGGATTTTTCGGCTTTATCGGTGTTTATTCGATATCGTGTTTTCTCTATAGATTCGGTATTGCCTGAGGTGAACGACTATCCTTCTGAGAGTGAACAAGTGGAGTATCAGCAAGGCAAGCATCCTCTTACATCATATTGATCCCAGTTTTGATAAATTCAGTATTTTGAAATGCAATGATATTTGCTTGCATGCTAATTTTGGCCTATTGATAATTTGTGAGTCTAGATTAGATATGTCCTAATTCTTGTGGTTTATCCTTAATAATTCCATATATTTATGCTTAAGTTTGATATCATGTGATGATATTTATCCTTTATATGAATGCTTAGCCCTGCAAGTCTATAGATATGTTAGTTCGGTTAATGGGGCTATCTCGTTAACCGTGGGAGACACTGAACAATCTTATATTTTTGTTATTGGTCCAGATCATTGCATCTGGTTTTGAGTTAAAGTTTGTTCATTTTAAACCTATTTTTGATCTGGGCAAGTAGCTAGTAGGGTGGGTGTCATCGTGCATGAGAATCGGGTTTGGTGGAAAGACTTATCCGGATCACTAAGGACCGAACTTTGGGCTGTCAATACAAGTACCATACGTACTTCCAAATGCAGTGTATGGGCGCCGCTTGGTTAAGTAAGGGTAAGATTTTATTGAGTTGGAGCACAAGTGGTGTGAGGGCATTATGTGTACGATCATGTGTTCGTAGGGATCCGATTGCAATCTATAATGTGCAAGGGAGCACTATTTTTATTTATGTTCATTGGGTCGGTATTCTCAACACAACTTATATGCCCCGCTTAGCAAATTCTATCAGTAGCTTGTACTAAGCGGGATTTCATCTCGCATGGGTGTTTCAACTCAATAAGACCATCTTGCTGAAAAATACCGAGTCTTGATTTCCCCGACCGGCATACCATAGGAAGTGTGTCATTATCCGGAGGCTTACAGGCTGATCAAGTCATGTGGGTAAAGATGTACTCTCCTGCAGGATTAAATCTATTCGAATAGTTGTATCCACGGTTATGGACGACACTTGTTTTGAATGACATCATTGTTAGACTCTAAATTAAAACTTGACATGGGAACAACTTGGTATCGACATGACCAGCTTGTCATGTATGCTAGTTTATCAAGGTGGGGCTGCCACTTTGATATTGTTTGAATTATATCTATGTTTATGTCATTTACCTTTCTTTTGATTAAAATTGTGTTTGTCAAATGCCTTTTACAAACTAGTATGTGTAGGACTGAAAATTGTTTTGTTTTATGCAAATCTAAGCCACTACAACTTTCTTTTGATCAGCCTTTATCATGTATAAATTGTTGTATTATTTTTATTTTGTGTAAGACTTACGAGTACCTTTTGTACTTAATCGGGTTGTCCACTTGTTCAGGTGAGGGTGATTTCACTATCGAACAGTTCGTTAGCGCCGATCTTAACGACACTAACGAATAACGCTGTTTCCACTGTGTACTTTTTGTTATGTCTAAATTTGGCTAGTTGGCCCTTGTGTATGGGCATACTTGCTGGAATTTTGGTTAATAATGCTTTATTTTCCGCTGTGTACTTTCTGTTATGTCTAAATTTGGCTAGTTGGCCCTTGTGTAAATTATAGACATAAGTCCTAGATGTGGATGCCATGGTTGTATTATAAATGTATGCTTGTGTATGACTGTGATCAATGCTTAGTAAGGATATGTGCATGTTAGCCACTGATTCTTAGGAGCTAACACGGGACACATATCTGAAGTCTGAAATACTCTTTGATTCATTTAAGTATGGATTTGGGCTACTGATAATCGACTTGGTGCATACGTCTTTGAGCGATATGCGGGTCGATCATCTAGTTGAGTTCAACCGAGTTTCATACATACTTTAATTAAATTGAATTTCAGGTCTTGGAGACTCAGAGTTATTTTCATATGACCTAGAGGATATAGGCCATATGAAATTAACCTGGGGTCCCCACAGTGGCCAAGCCGCCACGGCTACTCCCCGCTGCCACCACCAGCTCCGGTGAGTTCCCCTCGACACCCTAAAGCCCATGCGTGCCTCCTTCTTCCCCCTCTCCCCTCCTAGCACCGCCGCCCCGTTTCCTTCCTCGGCTCCAGCCACCGCATGCCACCGCCTAGCCGCTACTGGCCACCTTGAGCTGCGCCACCACCACCCACAGGGCCGGCTTCTTCTCGGCAACCCATTTTTGGGGTGTCTACCTCCTCACCGCCACCACCTCGCCGCCGACGAAGTGTGCCCGAGCCGCCCCTGACTTCCCTTGTTTTCCCTGTCTCAGCTCCCTCTTTGTTTATCCCTCTCTCTAGGTGTATATCAGTGTATGTCAAGTGGGCCCATCCCAGTTAGTTGATTAGTTAAATATAATTGGTAGGGTTACTGATTAACATACAGATCAAATTACAATTATATTTTTGTTAAGTTAATTAGTGGTTAGTTTTAGGTGATTAGTTTAGATAATTAAATGTCAGTTAGTTTGTCTTTGGTAGTGAGATTGAAAGAACAAAACGTAGCTATGAGTAGCATTCTTACTATAGTGGTCTCATTGGCACACCGGCCCTAGGTCGGGGATGTAGTACTGACATTCCACTTAAGATAATTAGTGAATAATCTCATAAGAATAACATAAGTAATTAATAGTTAGTTTAAGCAATTGAAAGGATGAAGATAGATTATTTAGGAAGGTTTTAATTACCATATACATTTTAACTAAATCGATTAGTGAATAGTAGGATGGAGGATACGAGTATGTACAAACCATTAACAAGTAAAACACAATTTCAAGTGATCAGTGATCAACGTCAGTTAGAGTTTAGTTAAGATAACACATTTAGCTGAATTCTTCACTTGTAACTTAGGTTAAAATCGTTAACCTTATCGATGGTTCAAACAAGCGATAGGTCAACCCTTTAACAAGAAATCGCGTAGTAAGTAAACTAACTAAAAAATAAAACTAAAATGATCAACTAAGGAAGTTAGAACCTAAGGTGATATAGACATGTTTAGACGTATACATACACACCTGACCCAAATGACCAGTAAGCCCTAGACCATTGTTGTAATAATAGAGATAATAATTTAATCAGATAGTTAACCGATGTTAGTAGAGCAGTTAGATAATAATCGAGTACCATTAACCTATAGCCATATGTCCAGGAGTACCCAAATGAACACAAGGATCTATACTATAATCTAACAACATCATGTCTATGGTTAATCTTAGTATAGTAATCCTTAGCGCGTGTAGTAGTTAAGGATCAACCTAACATGATAGGTTTACTTTAGTATGTGTCAAGCCACGTAAGTAGTAAGACTAAGTATAGATCACCTCAAAGATGGAACCCACAACCATAGACATCACTAAAGATGTAAGGCTGGTGCCTAGCCGATGCTTAGAAGCTCCAGCTAAGGCTTATGGAGTTTCCTTGATAAATATAAAATAATAAAAGGAATCATTAAGTGAACTAGGCCCCATCTGTCGGTGAGACTTATGTCTACCCTACGCGAACCCTGCACCCACACATGGGACTCACCTGACTAACATGGAACTTTCTCGATAAATAGAAAGTAATAACTAAAGAAACAATTAGATCAGCTAGGCACCGCATGTGAGTAGCAATGAGATGTTCCCAAGTGGGTGATAGTAACTCAACCACCCTCATATAGGCTCCAACTATCACCCATCGCCATCCGCTCCTCGTGGAAGTGGGATCCGTGATCCGAAAGTGGGTTAGAGAGTTCGACCTAACTAGGTAACCAATGCAGAATATTCCTATGAATATTCTCTCCCTCCCAATAGAGTCCTAACTCCTTACACCAACGGACTTTTCAAGAGCCCGATCCCTCTCGCCCTCACTCCGGATCAAATGGTTACCTAACCCTAACACTACTACAGAAAAGGTAATCACAGACGGTTCAAAATCGTCATCACAGACGGTTTTTTCAACCGTCTGAGTTTATGGGTCAGTAGTACTACGAGGTCATCACAGATGGTTTTTGAACCGTCTGTGAAAAAGCTATCACAAACGGTTCTAAATAATAACCGTGCTCGCGATAATCTATTTTAGAGCGGTTACGAACAAGAACCGTCTGTGATAATTGTTTATCATGAGCGGTTCTTGTTGAACCGTCTATAAAATAGACTATCACAGACGGTTCTTGTTTAGAACCGCTCGTGATAGTATTTTCTATTGCAAAAAAAATTTCAAATTTTGAAACTTCGGAGGCCGTTTTGAGGCCCTAAACGACCTTTTTTGGGGTTTTCACTTTTTGGGACCTCGTGAAGAGAATATAACCTTGCCTTTTATGGATTTTTGGATTCAAATTTTCGTTAGCTTTCCAACAAGCCAAAGAACGCCGCAATCCGAGTTCGTATGCAAAAGTTATGGCTGTTTTACCGAACAGTGCGCGAAAACGAGTCCGGGACAAAGAGGCGGATGATGGCCTGGTACTCGGAGTCAGGGATGCCGAGGTGCTCACTGTCGATGTCCGCAATCTTATGTTGATCTATTCATTCACAAGAAAACCACGGTCATAATTGAGAGCCACCAAAAGCAACAAGGCAGGGGGAGGCGACAAGCGATTGATCACTTACTTGCATGTTGGATATCAACCAAGAAGAGAGGGGAGGGGATCAGATGGGGGATATCACCAGCAATGAAGGAGAGGCGGTGGCAGCATCACCGTGGCGTCACAACCGGAGGCGGAGGAGCTCACGACGATAGTCGGCGGTAGTCGGAGCTCGGCGTGGGGAGGGCAGAGGGAGAGACTAGTGGAAGACAAGGCATGGGTGGCTATAATATATAAGGACAGTACCAAAACATTTCGCCTCCCGCGCACGCGTCCAAAAATTTTCGCCTTCCCGCATTGCAAATCATAGACAGTTTCAAACAAAAACCGTCTGTGTTGACCATAATATCACAGACGGTTCTTAATAAGAACCGTCTGTGAAGTATCACAGACGGTTCTTAACAAAAACCGTCTATAATATTTGGTAGTATCACGAGCGGTTCTTGTTGAGCAAATGCGTCAGGAAGTATCCTGACGGTTCTTAACAAAAACCGTCAGTGATATTTGGTAGTATCACGCAGGCGATTCTTGTTCGAGCGAAATGCGTGATACTTCCTGACGGTTTTCAACATGAACCGTCTGTGATATTACTTCTTCCTGAGCGGTTTTTAGCGCGACCCGATAACACAAGCGGTCGCTAAACCAAAACCGTCTATGATTGTATTTATCTGAGCGGTTTTGGTCAACCGTCTGTAATGAGGCGTCCAGTATTAGCCTTTTTGTAGTAGTGTAAGTCTGACTATCAACCAAAACCCCACCACTAGACCAAATAGATAGCGTTTGGGTTTATCTACTTTGGTCTGCAGTATTTCCCTCATTCCCACTATCACTGGATGTACTTCATCCCATCTGAAGTATTTCCTTCATCAACTTCCTTTGGATATACTTCGTCTGAAGTATTTCCTTCATCAACTCCACTAAGTATGATTAGTTTCATCTAGAGTACTTCCTTCTTTCAAAATGCTATTAGATATATTTACTTGTCATTTGAATTGTTTTCTTTTGTTTGAATGTCTTTGGATTTATTCGATTTCATTTGAATGCTTTCAAACGTTCATGGGTTCGATCGTATTCTGCGTAGTTAGAATCTGAAGCTATGACGAAGTAGCAGTCCGAGACAGAACAAGAGCAAGAGCAAGATTATCAGAACATTGAGCAAGACGATTATTAGAACAATGAGCAAGACGATTATCAGAACATTGAGCAAGACGAGTCAACACTTTGATCATTTTGCACCTACTTTTGAAATGCAATTATATTGTTTTAAATTATGAAATTGCATTGTTATGATTTATACGAATATGTTGATTTAGTTCATAGCTACTACCTTAATGATAATTGTGTATAAATTCCCAATCCTTGAACTTGGACACTATCCTTTGTCACCCTAGGCTAATGATATGCATACTAGCTACTAAGTCTGTACCTAAGTGTCATGCTTAGCCTTGCTTAGGTACATTAGTATGCGGGCAATGATTTACCCTGACACCATTTAAAACTTGAAATTGGATTTGGGCAGTCGAGGTTGGAGCTTGGCTGGTATGTTGACTAGGAAAGTATATTCAAAACAAAAGAAAACCAAAAATAGATTTTGACTTAGGCGGCTGGAAAGCGTAGCGGGTCTTGGGAAGGGCACGACAGAGTGGGTATGGGGAAGTACCGCCTAAGTCAATAAAGGACCAAGTTCTTGTACGACCTCTAGTGTAAAAACAGTGCAACCACAAGTCTATAATGGGTATGATCTGACTAACTAATTTAATCGTCTCATCGCAACCTTGCCATTGGTGGGTGTGTATGTGGGTATGGGTAGAAGCCACTGAACTACACGGTGCAAATGGAGACCTCCTGGGGCACAACCCAAGGAGGTGATACGTAGCGGCGTGGGGTTGCGTTGAGGTGGGGCATTATAAAGGCTTTGTGACAATCATCTTAGTCGCACATCTATGGAAGTGTGTGAAGGATATTATAAGTTGATTGTCACTTGTGGGTAAAGTGTGCGAACTCTGCAGAGTAAGAAAACTATTTGGATAGCCGTACCACGGTCATGGACGGTGCTGAGAACTTACTTGAATTAGATTTTATTTTTATAAAACAATTTGTGGGTGGAATGAAAAATAGGTTAGAGTCCAGAGATTTGAGTTGTGCAGGTTGAAGCCAGTAGAAAGTATTGGGTGCTTGCAGCCGCGGGATTCGCAGGATGATGCCAGTGGAAAGAATTTTTCGTGGAGTTGCAGCCTACTTATAGTTACTCCTAATCACCATGCTGCACGGTTCAGAACAAAATTAGATGGGGAAAAAATACTAATCAAGAATCAAGACGCTGCAGAAAAAGGATGGGTCTGTTGGCTGTCACTGTATTCTGGTAATGTTCGGTAGACGAAAGATGCAAGTCAAGCTTAGGTCTTGCTGTATTCTGGTAGGGGGTGTTAGAGTTAATCTCGTTTTGATATTTTTGTTTGTTTTCGTTTCCGTCTTCTGTTTAGTTGTCGTATCCGAGCCAAAAAGAGAAGCACTGTCTCGGTGTTTTTCTTCGACGATATCGTTTGTTTTTGCTGTTCTCTTTTCAGCAGAGAAGGGAGGCGTCAGGAACCAGCAGAGAGACCTCCAGGAATCAAGGCGCTGCTGTTTTCCGAAGACCAGGAGGAGGACACGGCAAGTCACGTCGTGGACCCAGCGAGAAAAAAGAAGTGCATCGACGAAGTAGCAACCGAGCGGAGCAATTCTTTTTCTGGACCGAGCGGAGAGTGTCTACACGGGCTGTTCCAATAGTACGATACAATGTCCATAAAACCTGGATGTTCAACCCAAAATAGTTCAAATCGAAATATCTTTGCTTTTAGAATAACCGTCTAAATTGAAACCACATAGGGGACATGATATGAAATATTGCGAGTTAGAGATCTGACCATTGTATTAGGATATTTTGTTGTCCAACTCACTGTAGTAAAAAACCCAATCCAATTGTTCCAAGAGCGAGGCTTCTCGCATATTATTCTATGTAAAAGCTCTTCCTTTTAATGGGAGTTCAATTAATCCAAGATGACTAATAATACCATTAAAAGTGAACATAGCAGTCATGTCACCTCCTGGCCTATTTCGATTTTGGGTAGAACGAACAAAGTTGAAATCTTCAAGAAAAATCCAATTGGAATCATCTGGTATTTGTAAATTCATCATCTAATCCATAAAATTGTCTTGCGCTGGATTTTCACAAGGACCATAAACACAAGTCACACTCTACTTTTCCAATGAATGTACAAAGGTAAATTCCATCGTGAGTGCAAAGGACAGGTTATGAAGTAGTTGTCCAGTAAAGACCTCTCCATTCCAAATAATTAAAATTCCGCCAGAAACACCATGAGAAGGTGAAAAAACAAATTGATCAAACCGACGTGGGTAAAACATCTTTATGTATCAAAACTGTCTCTTTTTTTTTTGTTTCTTGGAGGCATATGACATTGCATGCACTTTCTTTTATTCTCTCTTAATGAACGCCACTTTTCATCCGAATTAATTCCCCTAACATTCCGATAGAGAATATTCCAGTTTCGATACATTGAATTCATGACTTGCAAGTGGTGAAAGGAAGATATTATGGAAGTTGAATTTCGGTTGTACATTCTGGCCATATGATATTGTAAGGAACTCGGCAATAAGTTGTGTGAGGAGAATAGTCAAGAACCATTGAGCAGTGAAGAAAAACAATAAGAAGAATCTGTTGTTGTTGTTGAGTCACCATGCTCAATGCTAGCTAGAGCGTGGAATTTCACATGGAGTTGCAGCCTACTGATAGTTACTCCTAATCACCATGCTGCACGGTTCAGAACAAAAATAGAGGGGGGAAAAATACTAATCAAGAATCAAGATGCTGCAGAAAAAGGATGGGTCTGTTGGCTGTCGCTGTATTCCGGTAGTGCTTGGTAGACGAAAGATGCAAGTCAAGCTTAGGTCTTGCTGTATTCTGGTAGTGGGTGTTAGAGTTAATCTCGTTTTGATATTTTTGTTAGTTTCTGTTTAGTTGTCGTATCCGAGTCAGTTGCTTGTTGAGCTTTGGAGTCAAAGTCGGTTGCGTAAATGTATAAAAGGCTGGGCCTAGCACCTGTCTGGGTGTTTTTCTTCGGCGATATCGTTTGTTTTTGGTGTTCTCTTTTCAGCAGAGCAAGTCACGTCGTGGACCCACCGAGAAAAAAAGAAGCGCATCGACGAAGCAGCAACCGAGCGGAGAGGGGGTGTCTATGGAGCGTTTGAGTACTAATTTGTTTGGTAGCACTCAAATTGCCGTATGATTACCATCCGTCCTCATGCAAACAAACAGATACAAAACATGTGATGAGTGTTCTGACCAAACATGGTACTGACAATAAAAGTGCTAAACTGCCAGAATAACAGCTGGTTTCTGTCCATTTATGTACTTCTGAATGTTCCAAGCAGGACATGACAGTTAATTCCTAATTTATAGATTCTGAATTTCTCTTTCTATTTCATTCCTAACTGCTATAATCAGAAAGATATGATGTAACCTGACACCGCTAGTTGATTAATCCACAATGCAATCGTATTTCCAAGGAATGGCTTATAGCCTATGTATTTTGATTGAAGTATATTACATATCTGATGTTGGTCTAGGAATCTTTTTTGCACCTTTCAGACAAACTTTGACTGTGTAAATCAATATAATCAGAAAAGAATACATGGAGAAAAACAAAGATGACAGGCTTGTGGTGTTGTGGTGTTCACCATGGTCTCAAAACTCAAAAGAGCTGGCTGGACGAAAAGACTAACCAAAGGTAAAGTGGATAAAGGCAGCAGGCTGACACTTCTTTCTAACAGAACAATAGTATCACACCACATGAAGGCATAATTACAGCAATGGGAATATAGCACCTTTTCCCTGATGGCTTTCACTGTAGAAATATAAAAAATCTACACTTTGAACTAAGAAAGGACTAGAAAATCTTTGCTAACATCAGATAAAGTGGTGATGGTATTGCTTACATTGTTCTCTCTGCTTCCTCATTGTTCTAAAGGCAGTATGAATAAAGGTGTGATCAAAAGACAGCTCACAAAGACCCAAGAAGACTGGACAAAAATTGCAAGGAATTTGCATTGTGAACTAATTAAAGGTGGTGCCATGACTAATTTTCGGTGTTCTCTTTTCAGCAGAGAAGGGAGGCGTCAGAACCAGCAGAGAGACCTCAAGGTGCATCACGTGAAGGACCCAACTCAAATTGCGGTATGATTACCATCCGTCCTCATGCAAAAAAAGAGAGGGAAAAAAAGGTACAGTATCCAAAGCAATCGGTTTCACACTACCAACGCGTTTGCGCACCCGGTGAAGTGCGCAAACATATTGGGGAGACCGAGACGACCGAGATCTCCGTTCGCTTGTGCTTGCATGCTATATATGATCCTAAACACCACTTGAGCTAGCCAGTGATAGACAGCCATGGCCCTTCTTCCTTGCGTTCGCCTCATACTATCGGCGGCCACTTGTTTACTAACGACGGCTTCCTCCTCGCCGTTGAGGCTGAGCAATGATACCGACCTTGCCGCGCTGCTGGCTTTCAAAGCCCAGCTCTCCGATCCTCTTGGCGTCCTTCACCACTTTGGACTAGCAATGTGTCCTTTTATACTGGGTCGGCGTGTCGTCTTGCGGCGGCGACATCGGCGTCATCGCTCTCGGCGTTCGGACGTGCCCCTCCAAGGGAGCTCACTCCTCACCTCGGTAACCTCTCTTTCCTCCATGTCCTAAATCCGCCAACACAAACCTCACGGGCGGCGTCGGTGATCTTGAAAGGTTGCCTCGCCTTAGAGTTGTTGCTCTCAGCCAGAACACTTTATCTGGTACTATTCCCTCTACACTTGGAAACCTCACAAGGCTTCAAGGTCTTGACCTAGGTGACAACCAACTCTCAGGGCAAATACCACCAGAGCTGCAAAATCTGCCTGACCTTAGGTACATATATCTCGAAGAAAACCACATGAGCGGCCCAATACCAAATTTTTCTTTCAACAGCACGCCTTCACTGGAAGGGATCTCCTTTGCATACAACCACCTATCTGGGTCAATACCAGATGGCATTGGTTCCTTGCTCATGCTTCAACACCTTCACTGTCACTTTAATCAGCTCTCCGGTCCAGTACCTCGTACCATCTTCAACATGTCCAGCCTTGAATCCATGGGCCTCCAAAGCAACAACCTCACCGGGCCTATACCTAGCAACGAAAGCTTTATCCTCCCCAAGTTGCGAATAATAACTCTCTCTTTTAATAAATTCACGGGCCAAATCCCATTGGGCATTGCGGCATGTCAGCACCTTGAGGTGCTCGATATATCGGCAAATCTCTTTGCGGATATGGCCGTGCCGACATGGCTCACCAAGCTGTCGCAGCTCACTTTCCTTTCTATGGGCCGCTGTGGCATCTTCGGGCCGATCCCGAGTGTGCTCGGCAATCTCACCATGCTCAGTCACCTTGACGTCTCATTCTCCAACCTAAGCGGACAGATTCCGGTGGAACTGGGAACAATGAGACAACTCAAGTATCTCCATCTTGCACATAACCAACTAAGCGGTTCCTTTCCCGCTTTTGTTGGAAACCTATCTGAATTGTCCATCTTGTCATTGGACAACAACTTGCTGACTGGATCAGTACCGTCCACGCTTGGAAGCATGAGATCTCTTACGTTGATTGGTATTCAAGATAATTACCTCCAAGGGGATCTGCGCTTTCTGGCCAGCCTTTGCAATTGTCGGCAACTCAAATACCTTCTCATATCATACAATTCTTTCACCGCCGATAATCTCCCCAGCTTTGTTGGGAACCTCTCCAGAAGGTTGATGGACTTCGCAGGACAAAACATCAACTTAATTGGTGGGCTTCCAGCTACACTATCAAATCTGACTGGTCTCCAGGGGCTATACCTTGGGATCAACCATTTGAGCAATGCAATCCCAGGGTCCATCATGATGATGGAGAATCTCCGAGTACTTGAACTTTCTAGCAATAGCATAGCTGGCCCACTCCCGGAAGAGATTGGTATGCTAACAGGACTTGCATACTTGGACCTTCAAGATAATCAACTCTCTGGTTCCATACCAGATGGCCTAGTTAACCTCACTATGTTACAGTACATTTGGCTATCTGATAACAAGCTATCGTCAGCTATACCAGCAAGCTTGTTTCATCTTGGTAACCTCATCCAGTTACTTCTCTCCCATAACTCCTTGACCGGTGCAATGCCTTCTGATCTCAGTCACATGCAACAAATATACGCAATAGATATTGCTAACAACAGCTTAGTTGGTAGCCTCCCAGATTCATTTGTGGAGCATCAAATGTTAACCTACCTAATCCTGTCACAAAACTCATTCGAGGGTACAATCCCAGATTCTTTTCGCCGTTTGACCAACTTAGAGACATTGGACCTATCTTCTAATAATCTTTCAGGTACTATACCAAATTACTTTGCCAACTTCACCTACCTTACTAGTTTGAACCTCTCCTCTAATAAGCTAGAAGGACCGATCCCAAATGGAGGTGTTTTCTCAAACATCACCTTGCAATCTTTGATGGGAAATGTTGGGCTGTGCGGTGCTCCACGTCTAGGATTTTCACCATGTCAAGACAAGTCTCACCCAACTCATGGTCGACACTTCCTCAAGTTTATACTCCCTATTGTCGCAACAATAGCAGTTGGTGCAATTGCTGTTTGCTTATACCTAATGATGAGAAAGAAAATTAAGAAGAATCCAGATGTTACATCTTCTCTTGATATGGCTGATGTGAATGTCCATAGGTTAGTATCCTACAATGAGATTGTTCGTGCCACTGATAATTTTAGTGAGGATAACATGTTGGGAGTTGGAGGTTTTGGCAAAGTTTTCAAGGGCCAACTAGATGATGGTTTGGTTGTCGCGATAAAAGTGCTCAACATGCAAGCCGCATAAGTCGTGAGGAGCTTTGATCTTTGAATGTCAAGTCTTTGCGGATGGTCAGCATCGCAACTTGATAAAGATATTGAATACTTGCTCCAACTTGGATTTGAGCACCTTCTTTGCTTGATTACATGCCCAATGGTAGCTTGGAGGCACTCCTGCACACAAAAGCGTGCCTTGCTTGGGATCATTCCTAAAAGGTTGGACATCATGCTTGATGTGTCAATGGCAATGGAGTATCTCGCACCATGGCCATTATAATGTTATCTGCTGTGACTTAAAGCCTAGCAATGTGCTATTCGACGAGGAGATGATTGCGCATGTGGCGGACTTTGGCATTGCAAAACTATCGCTAGGTGATGACAACTCTATGGTTTCGGCGAGCATGCCAGGACAATCGGTACATGGCACCGGTAGTTGTAATCGATCATTCTTTTTTTAGATAATGGAAGTACAATTTCCGGCCTCTGTATCAACTAGAGATGCACCGATAATTCTTAAGCGTGTTCTTTTGTAATATGCTAGCTAGTAGTAAGATTTTTCGGTTAACAAACATCTATTGTTCACAATTTTCTCTCGACGAGAATATGCAAATATGGGAAAGGCATCACGGAAGAACGGCGTGTTCACTTTGGAATCATGTCGTCAAGTCTTCACCGGAAGAGGCCCACGGATCCCATGTTCGTTGGAGAATTAAGCCTTAGGCGATGGGTTTGCCGAGCATTTCCAGCGAACCTTAGTGATGTTGTTGATGAGAAGCTCTGCAAGATGAACAAGTAATTAGACATCGCTTTGATCACCAAACCAACGCTTCCTTGGGATCTTCCTCGACAAGCACGAGCGACAACTTGCTTGTGTCGATATTATTTGGGCACGATGTGTTCGAGTGACTCACCGAGCAAAGGATGTGCATGACCGATGTGGTTGCTAAACCGAAGAACATCAACAAGGATTGCTCTGCTTGTATGCCGGCAGCAATGCAAAGGGCTCATCGTTAGTGTGTATATAGTCTATCTATGTGTGGCGCTGTGTTTCCATACTACTGGAAAGTAATACAATGTAGTAGGGGTAATTTCCATTACGTCATAAACTGGGCATTATCTCTTCTTTTCCCTATCATGTTTAGTTTATATCGCCATCTATCTTGCAAGATTTGTACTGAATTATTTTGCACTAGATGTGTAACGTGCATGACATATTTCGTTCCTAAATTGTAAGCATCGGGGATATGTTTTGTACTCCACTTAATAGCATAATTCCATGGAACTGTGCCATCACCATGATCTGTTGATGCAGTTTATATGTATGTACTCCGTAATGTTTACTACCGATTTTCCTCTCATTTTCCCATTGTTTTCAAACCTGAAAGCTGATCGAGTACACAACACGAAAGCTTAATTTGGTCATGATCAGGCTTGCCCCTATTTTTTTCTCCGTGCATCGTTCTACTTTTCTTTTTCTCCTATTTTATTTTAGGAAAAATTCTATTTTACAATCTTGATCTCTTCGAAAAGTCTGTACTTTAATCCTAAACTACCAAATCGGACATCCTACACCCCCAACTATTAAAACTGTTCATTTTACCACCCTCAACCCAAACAGGGGCGGTTTTGGGTGACGTGGCGCTGACGTGTCAATAGGGCCCACATGGCAGGCATGTCATTTTCTCATTCCTTTCTTCTTCCTCCCATTCTCTCTCATCTCTATCTTCACTCTTCTACCCCCTCGCTGCCAATCCCTCCCCTCTAGAGCTCCTAGTTCGCCGCCAATCCCTCCACTCCTCACGCCGACCGTCCCGCCCCCTGCGGCTGGAGCCACACGCCCACGCCTCATCGCCTCCTTCGCCCTCGACACCGCCTCAGATCCAGTCGGGTCTCCCCCTCCTCGGCACCAACGCCACCTATCGTCGTGCATCGCAGGAGGTGGAAGCAGAGGCGGAGCCGGAGACGGCAGTGGTAGGCCGAGGCGGCAATGCAAAGGTGGCGAGGAGACCGACTCAAAGAGAAAAGCAGAGGCGTATGGGGAGGAGATAAGAAGAAGGAAAAAGCAGAGAGTGTGGCCATGGCGAAGGAGGTCCCAATAGAGGCGCGGCCGGCATGGAGGCGGTTGGCGGCCTCCTCGGAGGCATAGGAAAATGGTATGGTACTCCTACATGTATATATATATTGTATATATATATATATATATATATATATATATATATATATATATATATAGGGCCATAGATTTGTACTCTCGAGTACATACTCCCTTTAAATATACCACTTAAACGAACGTATTATACTTCTTTATCATTTTCAATATACTTAAATATCAATTATAAGATACTCCAATGTGACTTGATTGAAAAAATTTTATTGGAGTCCTTTATTTTTTGCTATATACCCTTTTTCATATATAAAAGAAGTATATACACAAATTTTGCTATAAAAAGTGGACTTTAACGATTTTTCATAGAACTCACTTTGGAGTATCTTATAATCATTATTGGAGTATAATCAAATAGATATCACCATACGATTTAAGTGGTATATGAGAGGTGGAGATCACGTACTCGAGTATATACCATTTTCCTATATATATATATATATATATATATATATATATATATGTAGGAAAATGGTATGGTATTCCTGAGTACGTATTTCATTCTCTCATATACCACTTAAATCGTATGATGATACCACTTTATCAATTTGAGCATACTCCACTAATGATTATAAGATACCCCAAAGTAAGTTCCATGAAAACAAATCATTGAAGCCCACCTTTTATAGCAAAATTTGTGTATACACTTCTTTTATATATGAAAAAAAGAGTATATAGAAATAATAAAGTGCTCCAATGATTTTTTTAGTCAAATGGCATTGAAGTATCTTGTAATTAGTATTTAAGTATACTGAAAGTGATAAAGAAGTATAATATATTCATTTAAGTGGTATATTGGAAGTGGGGGAACGTACTCCTAGGAGGACGAAACGGGTGTCCTTTATATGTATGTGTGTGTGTGTATGTATGTATGCATAACACAATCAAGACTTATACAATACATTGTAGTATGTACTGCAGGCCCATATACATCTTATGCGCTTAAAGAAACTTCTGAATATGCACGTATCATGTGTTATACAGTTAAATACACATACTTTTACATACAAAAAAAATATTCTATACGACACAGCATGTATGTAGTGTACAACGCGCGGGGGGGGGGGATGTGCAGAAGCCATGTGGGACCATTCTTTCAAAATTATGACTGTTGCCCATCATAATAGTTAGATTTTCCGAAACTATAAATCACGCTATTTCATCCCGTGCTATTTGGGGGGTTGTATATCCATGTACTTACAGTGTCGTCGGCCTAAAAGTTAAGTTGTGTCTGCACGCCTCCTCCTTGGATCCGCCCTAGTTTTTGCATGCACGCTTTGTAGTGCTACTTCAGATGCCCCGTCTCTCCACCCGAACCTGCAGTCAATTCAAATTTGCAATAATTACAAATTGCAGTTATATGTCTTTTGTCGTTTACAATGTTAATCTTCTTGGTCATGTGCTTCCAGCACTCTACCCTTCCATCGATGGATAGTGGTGTTGACGATGATCCTCTGATCCCACCGTGTGACGGTAGGGGCGACAAGTTCGTGGACACAGCGTCCTCATGGCCCTTCGTACCATCCATATGATATGATGGTCATCCATGTCGTGGTCTCCCATGCTTGAGGAGAGTTGACGAGCATCAATGTGAGCATCGTCCTGCCCAAGAGGACTAGAGGGGTTGTGGGGGCGTGCTTGCTTGTGCCTCGGTCCCCCTGCTAGCTTCTTCTTCTTACTAAACATATCGAGAGAATGAGGGATATAGAGCTAGAGACAGTGGGAAAATTGTTGATTGAGCTATGTGGAGAAGAAACGAGGAGAGGAGGTGATTTTATAGCCATGGAGGAGAGGAACATTGCATTTGCCCGTTGCCTCTCTGCTCCTCTCCGCCCTCTTCCTCTGCTCCACTCTAACCTCTTCCTCTGCTCCTGTGATTGCAAAAGCGTTGGTGGTGTCGCCGGCCAATGCTACGACTTGCGCGCAGCCCATGCGACCTCTCACTCTTGTGCCTCTGCCTCTCTCCCTCCCGCTCTCTCCATCCGTCCGTGGTGCGCCTGTGTAACCTCTATCTTTGCCTCTCACCCTCTCGCTCTCTCCCTCTCGCCCTCGCACGCTCCCCTCCCCTGTCGTCCACCACCTCTCTCCATCTCCCTCTTGCGCGCTCCCATCCCCTGCCCTCTCTCGGTCTCTCCCTCTAGCAACGGCCATGGCCTGGATGGCCATATCTAAGTGGCGACCAAATCTGTCCCCTTCCCTCTCTGACTCTTACTTTCCCACGGCGGCATCTCAGGCCCGGATATGAGCTCAACGACAACGAGGTGACGGAATCAGCGCGGGGGACGAGTCCAGGACGACAACGACGATGGGGGCAGCATAGCGACGATGACCTCAGCGAGGTGCCTCTGTCTCCCTCCCCTCCCTCCGCCGCAGCTCACTCTCTCCATCTCCCGTCAGTGGTAGCCATGGCCGCACGACCGCTCCCCACATGCTCGCCCTTCCCCCCTCTCTCTCTCCTAGTTCTGAGCAGCGGTGGCTGCGAAGCCCACCACGATGATGGCGGTTGTCCAGCTGTCCCCTTCCCCTCTCCAAGATCTGCCCAGTCGGTGATGGGCCACGACAATGGTTTTCCTCCCCTCTCCTCGACGACCACAGAGACAACGACCACGACGACATCAGCGAGGTGAGGTGCCAACTGCCGTGTGCCACGAGCTGCGCGGGGCTGCTTCAGGCTTTTCGGGCTGTGCCAGCCCGAGCATGGCCTATTGGAGCGGGCCGTGCCGTGCCGCCCGACATGCCTACTTCTTAGGCCCGGCATGGCCCGATCGTCCGTGTCGTGCCGTGTTTGGGCTGTGACAGCCGGGCCTCGTGCAGGGCCTAGAAAAACAAGTCCCAACTCCCATGACTAGTCAGAGAGCCCATGATCGGGTCATATCTTGTTGCGTTATCCACTTAGAATTCAAGCATATGACATACAATTTCCTGTCTATGGTTGCTGTGCCAATCGCCATCACCAATTCAGCAAATATTTTTCTAGCTTCCTTGTATTATCAAGAAAGGGACATGAAACTGGAGTATGATACCTTACCTACGTTAGCCAGGCTTTTTTCTTTCTTGTTTAATGTTTTTCAATGTATGATGACAATACACCATTTTATGGTAGTTTGCCTTATCTAACTAGTAGTATTATTTTTCCATATCTCGGAGAGGAATTAAAAATGACTACGCATGTGTATGTTCACTGTTTCGTTTTTCTAATTCTGTAAACACAAATCCAGAACAAATAAATAAAAGAGAGTGGCAATTGCATCATCGTTAGGCCGAGTTGTTAATGCTTTCTTTTCTTGCTAATAATAAATAATTTAATTTTCCTCTAAAACAATAAATAATTTATCTTTTCTTTTATTCTCCTTTTATGAAATGTGATGAGTAATGCTTTATTTTCACAGAAGAAGTGCTAAAATTTGGTGTTTAGTGTGAATCTGAACCTTCTGGAAGGGGTCCACGTCGGCAAACTAGTGGTTAACATCTGGACCTGAATCACTCCGTCACTCGCCATGCTGCAATCTTAAGCTAATCGAAAAAAATATACTTCAGTTCACAACCATGATTAGCATTAAAAAGGTAAATGAAGGCAAACTGGCATAGCTGAGGTGAGGTCACGCGATGCTGTTAATATGATAAAATAATAATAATAATAATAATAATAAATATATGAGCTGAATCTACTACCAGAGCGGTCCACCATGTTTCAAGATTCGTACGGGTGCTCCGCCGTCTTCACCTGCGCCGGTGTACAAAACATTCCAATTTTGAATTCATCCCGGTGGCAGGGAAGTTTTGATGGGACTAATTATGTTGTTGATGTGACATAACTGATTGGGAGTCTAAATATCCTTTGATCACTGTTAATGCCCTTGAAAGATCTTTATCTGATCACACGCCCTTGCTTCTAAACACGAGAGCGGCTTCTTTTAGAGGAAGTCAGTCGTTATTTAAATTTGAATTAGGTTGGTTGTGTAGGGAGGGGTTCAGGGAGTTGGTGGCAGATGTGTGGAAAAAAGATACTAGTGGTCATTCTGCCTTACAAATTTGGCAATGTAAGGTTAGATTCCTCAGAAGTTTTCTTCGGGGTTGGGCTAAAAATATCAGTGGAACGTATAAAAAAGAAAAAAATAGAGCTTAATTTATTAATTGATGAACTTGATAAAAAAGCTGAGATTGTGAGGTTATCTGATCATGATCTTAATCTTAAAAGGGTTGCTAATGAGAGATTGGCTCATCTTCTAAGAGAAGAAGAAATTAAATGGTATCAGAGATCCAAAGCGAAATTCCTTTTAGAGGGGGATAGAAATACACGCTATTATCATTTGATTGCGAATGGGAAACATAGACGTCAAAGAATTTTTCAGCTCGAACAAGATGAAGGAATAATTCGGGGTGATGTACAATTAAAAACGTATATCACTAATTACTATAAAGATTTGTTTGGATCGTCTGAAATTAATCATTTTTCTATGATTGATACTGTTGTGAATGATCTACCTTAAATTTCCGAGGTGGAGAATAAGTTCCTTACAGAACCCTTCACTGAAAAAGAGGTGAAGGAAGCAATTTTTCAAATGGAACACAACAAAGCACCTGGGCCAGATGGTTTCCCTGCCGAGTTTTATCAGGTGTTTTGGGAGGTCATTAAATTTGACTTGTTAGCTCTGTTTCAGGATTTTCATAAATGCTCTCTTCCTCTCTTTAGATTGAATTTTGGGATCATTACTTTGCTTCCTAAAAAAACGGATGCTAAAAAAATACAGCAGTACATACCCATTTGTCTTTTAAATGTTAGTTTTAAAATTTTTACTAAAGTGGTTACTAATAGACTTATGGGAGTTGTTCATAAGGTTGTTAGACCGTCTCAGTCAGCGTTTATGCAGGGGAGATTTATTCTTGATGGAGTTGTTATCCTTCACGAAACCATTCATGAGTTGCATAAAAAGAAATTGAATGGGATTGTTTTCAAGATAGATTTTGAGAAAGCTTATGACAAAGTCAAATGGCCTTTTCTAATTCAAACTTTAAGGATGAAAGGTTTTTCTGCTAAGTGGTGCTCTTGGGTGGAAAGTATAGTTAAGGGAGGGAGTGTTGGTATAAAAGTAAATGATGATCTTGGTTCCTTTTTCCAAACTTATAAGAGTCTTAGGCAAGGTGATCCTATGTCCCCTATTCTTTTTAATATTGTAGGGGACATGCTTGCCATTTGTATTTCTCGTGCTAAAGAAGCAGGCCTCTTATCAGGCATAGTGCCTCACCTGATTGAGGATGGGTTGTCAATTTTACAGTATGCTGATGACACTATTCTCTTTTTGAATGATGATTTAGAACAAGCCAAGAATCTGAAACTCATTCTTTGTGTCTTTGAACAGTTATCGGGTTTAAAGATTAATTTCCATAAGAGTGAGATCTTTTGTTTTGGTTCTACCAAATCTGTTGAATCACAGTATACTCAATTATAAATAATTGTGAAGTAGGTACTTTTCCTTTCAAGTACTTAGGCATCCCAATTCACTTTAAAAAGTTGAAGAATAGTGATTGGAAAGGTGTAGAAGATAGAATTGAGAAAAAACTTAGTAGTTGGAAAGGAAAAAATTTGTCTGTGGGGGGATGGTTAGTACTTATTAACTCGGACTCAAAGCGATGCGCCTATGTTCATGTTTTCTTTTTTCCAAGTTCCTCGACAAGTTCTCAAACGACTTGACTTTTATCGGTCTCGATTCTTTTGGCAGGGTGATAATCATAAACGTAAGTATAGGCTGGTTAAATGGAGCATAGTTTGTTCGCCCAAAGAGCATGGCGGGCTTGGTGTTCAAAACCTAGACGCAAAAAATAAAAGCTTGCTTGGGAAATGGTTATTTAAAATGCTTAATGAAGAAGGGGTTTGGCAATCTTTGCTAACAAGGAAGTATTTGGGTGACAAGAGTCTTTCGCAGGTGGTTAATAAATCTGGGACTTCCCAATTTTGGTCGGGTCTTATGAAAATTAAAGATCAATTTCTTTGCTTTGGGTCATTCCAGGTTCAAAATGGGATGCAGACTAGGTTTTGGGAAGATACTTGGGTAGGGGACTCTCCGTTGAAAAAACAATATCCTTCGCTTTATAATGTGGTAAGGCGAAAGGATGTTACTGTGGCAACTGTTATGAGATCAACCCCTTTAAATATTTCCTTTCGAAGACCTATTATTGGAGCCAAGTTACTTGCTTGGAATGATTTAATTTTGAGAATTGCTAATTTACAGTTAAGCTCTCGAAAGGACATCTTTAAGTGGAATTTAAATAGATCTGGTTTGTTTACGGTCAAGTCTTTTTATGGGGCACTTATTAACAATTTTCAAGTCCCTATTAGGAATTTATTTTGGCTAATTAAAATTCCCTTAAAAGTACAAATTTTCCTTTGGTATCTTAAAAGAGGAGTTGTTTTAACTAAAAATAACTTGCTTAAACGAAATTGGAGGGGAAACAAGCAGTATTGTTTCTGTATTAAAGATGAAACAATTCAGCATCTTTTTATTGACTGCCCAGTTGCACGTCTTGCCTGGTGGGTTGTTCGATGCGTGTTTAATTTAACTCCCCCTGTGAGCATAGCAAACATGTTCGGAAATTGGTTAGCCGATATTCCAACTAATTTAAAGTCACAACTCCTGGTGGGAGCGAGTGCCTTATGTTGGTCTATTTGGTGTTGTCGGAACGATGTTGTTTTTAACAAAAAGATGATCACTAATCCTTTATAGGTTATCTTCTTGTGTGGATTTTGGCTGCGTGCTTGGGCAAATTTACAAAAGCCTGCCCAGAAGGAGTATATGGTGGATGGAAGCCTAAGATTGGAGTTTGTAGCAAAGCAACTCCTCAACTCTCATAGGTGGCAGCGTAGTCACCGGATTGACAAATGATCTTTTATTTCTCATTTGCCTGTTTATGGTTGTAAGGCTTCTAGCCATTTTTAACAACTTTGATGTTGGTACCTATGTACTTATAATAAATGGGCTGTGTGCATCTTCGATGCAGAGGCCGGGAGAGAGTTTTTCTCTTCCATTATCTAAAAAAAAACTGATATCTAAAATCAAACCATTTCCCTTGGCACAAATCTCTGAATTGAAATGGACGGTGGAGATGGCCGGATAAAATAGGGGTACTCTTGTTATCATAGGTGAGAGGATTGGTCCATGAAGCAACACTTGGCTGCTTGATTGGCATTGAGTTGCAGCTATATAGCACCAAGCAAAATCATGCGTCTCAGAAAGGCTTTGCTGTATAAATTAAACAACATACATGTTCATGAGTCATGACATGGTTCTTAGAAAAGGCGCAAATGCACCTGCGTCCTTAATAAGTTTAGAGAAGTGCTAATGTATAAAGAGTGAAAGGTCATATTTGTCCTTCCCAACAACAACTAGTAACAATTTAACCAATCTATCTTTTCAGCCAACTGGCCTAGAGATTCCAAATCAGGATGAACCAAAAATTGCGTTATAATCATATAAGTGAAGTCTTAAAATCAAATAGAAAGGTTTTGCACTACAAAAATACAGTCTTGATAATGGACATCAGATGTTAGTATTTAGAAGATAGTAGTATTAACAAGGAAGGCACTTGAAGAACCTAACTGCTAATTTCAAAACTGACTAGCATATCAGGAACTTTGAATTTCCTCATACAATCCAACATGTACAGTTGCGCCTGAATTTCAGAGGAAGCAAATTCTCTGGAGTAGGCCCTCACCGTGAGGCCCCTCCTCCCCACCATCCAATTTTCCCTACCCCATCAGCACTGTTTATGGGCCTCACGGAGGCCCCTCTGCAGAATATTTATTTTCAATTTCTGAGAGTCGAAGGAATGATGTATGTACAGTTACAAACTCAATGCATTGCTAGATACTACATTGGAAAAGGGCCAACATGCAAAAGAAAACGCCGCATTGTAAAACAAAATATGACAATCATGAATTATGCTTCATCTAAAGGATACTCTAAACACATTATAAATCATGCACTAACCCAGTTTGTAACACAACATTTTATTCACTTCACTAAAAACATAATTTCTTAGTCTCATGTTATTTTTCATTGGCATGCACATGCCAATGGTGCAATTTAGGAAAGACTTACTTCTTTTACCCAAGCCATTTCCACCATGTAATTTGAGCAATTCGCCTGCAGATGAAAAACTCAGCATATTTGAGATCAAAATCCTACTCGAGGGAGGAAGACACGCCCGTATTTTCCCAGTGATATATTTCCCCTGAAACACAGCACGAGCATAAATAAAACAACATTGAGGCAACAAAAGAAGCATGTCTTTCTGTAGAGAAAAACTTACCATGATTGATCAAAATGCACATGTGGATAACGGACAATAACAGGTTGAACGCGCGGAGAGCTATTGCAAGCTGCCTTTCTCTGAAAGCACATCCTAGAGAGTATGTACCATATGAACAAAATAACTAATAGACAATCATGTTGCTTGTATTCTATTCTAGGATGAGTTGCATGCTACTGATTTTTAGAATCAATTATGAAACCACACAACGAGTAAGCCCCTTCATCTTCTAAGCATCGTGCATACGGCCGGACAGCACCTCGTGTAACATCCCATTTTTGGGGTCAGTTTAAATTTGCTAAGAGTTTCAAACTTATTTCAAATTAAGTTTGCATTTCCAAAATCTCCCAAATTCAAAACTTCAGTCAATTTCCCCTCAGGCCTGGCCCATCCTCCTCCTCTTGGGCTCAGCCCACTCCCCTTGCCCTCCTCTGGCCCAAGCTGGCTAAGCTCCCTGGAGCACGCCCATGCCGTCCAGGACGCGCTCCCATCGCGCTGATGTTCTTGTGCAAGGCCGCACACGCGCCCCGCCGCCTCACCTACTGCCACCCCTCGTCCGTCGGCGTTCACCGCACAGCCTCCAAGTCACGTCATGACACCAGCGTCCTCTCTTCTTTCCCCCGCTCCTGCTCTGCCGCCCGTGTCACCAGGTCCACTAATTAATTTGCAATAATTAATTTTTTAAAATTTTAGAAAAATTACACAATCAAGTCCACTGTGTAAGGAGCCCAAAAAAATCATAATGTTTGGACCTTATTTTCTATATTAGAAAATTCCTACAAACAGTAAACTTATATGAATTTTAGAGACAAAATCAGAACGTATAAAGTTTTAAAAAAATACACAAGCAATTAAATTGTGTCGGGAGGCTCCACAAAAAAAAATTGATAATTTTTTGAGCTCAGTTTCTATATTTAAAAAAATTCTGGAAACGAAAGTAACTGACGGCAATGTCATTCGCCTAATTTTTCGGTGTTAGCAATGTTATTTTCCAGTGCGTCACGAACGGAGTGTCGTTTCTCCGATTATGCTCTAACATGATGACACTGAGCTAATTTTCCCCTTTTCTTTTGGGGAATTTAATGGCAGCATAGCGCGTCATCTGTCCGTGTTTGGTCCAGCAATACTACGTACTAGAATTTAACCCGCGCCAATTGGCACGGATGTTCTTGTTTACAGGTTTGAGGAGGCTGTTGTATTTTTCTGTGTTCGTTGTTGGTCGTGAGCTTCACTAATAGATCATATTTGTAAACAGATTATTTTTGTAAATGTGGTCTTGCTAGTCTTGAGCGTCGAAAGGAAGGGAAAATGAAACACAAAAAAAAAAACCTTTGTAAACTAAAAGTAAGGTATATAGTCTTACCTGTATTTTTTTCCCGTAAAAGAAGCAATTCAAATTATGGAATAAGAAGAAGTATAATTTCTTGAACCAAATCTATCGAACAAATAGTTTTTAATTTACATCAATGAGACTGGATCGACAATAGGTAAGACTAAATACCTTTGTAAAATAAAAGTAAGGTATATAGTCTTACCTGTATTTTTTTTCCCGTCAAAGAAGCAATTCAAATTATGGAATAAGTATAATTTCTTGAACAAAATCTATCGAATAAATAGTTTTAAATTTACGTCAATGAGATTGAATCGACAATAGGTAAGACTATACACATTTTTGTAAATATTATTGTTAAAAAAATAAATTTTACAACATAGTGTAACAGTGTAAGAGCACAAAGTTAACATGGTTGGCAGGTGAAGAGCACACAGTGCAATATATTCAAAAGCTAGCAAGAAGCAAAGTAAGTTAACATGGTTGGCAGGTGAAGAGCACACAGTGCAATATATTCAAAAGCTAGCAAAAAGCAAAGTAACAAAATGAGTTTGTTATAGACCACAACAATTTGCAATACAATACAGAACGGTCATGAAATGCTCATCAGCATTACTATTAAAACTGGACTATATATTGTAAAGCTGGAACAGTCGAATAATGCAAAAGGGAATTTAAAAAGAATACAGTAACTTTGACATAGGGGTATTGAAAAATTGATTGCAGCATCAGGCAACCAAGGAGCGCATTTTTTGTTTTTTAACAGAAAAACAGTAAGACCAAGCTAGGCCTACTGTATATATCTATTAAATAAGAAGGAAAAAAACATTTACAATGTGGAAAGAAGAAAGGAAGTTCATCTTTGCACCGAATGTCCATTTCCAAGAAGTTTCTCCCAGAGGGAATTCTCAACAAAAAGTATATGTGCAACAATGCTATGAGGCGATTCAGGATGTGAACTTATTGCTGCAGAAAGAGTTTGAGAGCTCTGCAGTTCAAAGTAGAGGAATCACACATAATGAAGTTAAAGATAGTTCTCAAATATTAATGCAGAGATTTTAAGTTGATAGAATACCTTAAGTTGATTTGTTTCAAGCCGCTGACATGATGCTAAAATGGAAGCTACTACTCCTGTTTGACATAGCTCAAGCAACTCGTTAATTTTAGGACCAAATTCCTCCCAGATTTGCTTCTTCTGCCAAGAAACAAAAGAACTTTATTGATATAGCATTATCAATTCATCAAATTGTAGTTGACAGATCTATGGTTGACAAACATTAGAAAGTGAAACAAATAGAATATATACTCCAAAACCCCTATCCCATATACGTAGAAGGAAAGATGTCGATTTGGACATGCGTGTAAACGCACACACAAGTAACTATCGCCTCCAAGATATGTAATGACTTAGAAATGGTAGCACTGTCAATTGCAGAAGAGATAGCTAACCAGACATGAGATTATGCATGATCATTTATAGGGTTAGATCAATAGAACATAAATCTATTAGTTTTCTGATTAATGAAAGGGGCTCCTTGCTTATCACTAATGCAATAGAACATAAATTTATTGCTGCCATAAAGGGGTAGGTCTCCTATTTTGTGGAGCATGTCTTCAAGAGTAATTAGCATATATTTAAATGCGGAGCATCCACATTGGCTATTCATTTAGTTTCTACTGGTCTAGGCTTGTGTAAGGGAACACACATGTACATAGAGATAATTGGCAGAATGACATGTAATAGAACAACCTTGAAAACTCACATTGATGGATGGGTTAAAATTCTGGAATGACAATCGACCCTTTACAGTTCCTGGATGAGGATTGCCCTCCATGATAACTATGCTAAATTAAGAAATTAGTATTGGTTTAGTCCCACTGAAAGATAAAAACTAATAATTTTCCATAAAGGTTTCGTTGCATAAGCTAAGTAGTTAGTAATCAAATGTTACATCTCATGAGGAAACAAGAAAACGAATTCCAATAAGAACATAATTAATCTAAAATGTTTGCTAGGTTCGTAATGTATCTTCAGGCTGGTAACCCATATGACGAACCTCAAAAGATATACACATAAGCATGTAACACTCTGGCAACACACTCCCTCTCCCGAACTGTGACTACACTTTCATACCTAACTCTTGCTACATACAGTGCCTGTCTAAGCATAATAGATGTTGTTCACAAATTTTTTTTTGCTGGGTTTTCCAACATAACAAATATTTCAATCTAAAGGCGTGCAATTTTCAACCAATTTAAGCATAATAGATGCTGTTCACAATTTTTTTTTGTGCTTTCCAGCATAATAAACATTTCAACCAAAAGGTGTGCACTTTTCAACCAATTTCCCCTATGCAACTCAATTTTGCTTGGACCAAAACTATGCTTGAGAACTCGAATATCTGCTCAACGTAACTTACTATACTATACAAACTTGCCATGATATACCGAAATGTAAATCTCAATAGTACTTCTGTAAATCTCAAATCTCTTTATGGCATTGTATTCAAACACAATAACATCAGGAGCGATTAAAATAAACACGAAGATTTTAATCCCCATACCACTTCCTGGCGACCCGAACCGACGACCCGATACGTCCACTCGCCGCCGTCACCATCTCCGCCGCCGCCTACGCCTCCACCTCAGGCTTCTCCTCAGCCATCTTCTGCGCGACCGCCAAGCGCTGCATAAATCGCAACACCAAACACACAAACACAAAGGAAAACAACAACAACCCATGAGATGCCAAGCATGGCGAGAGAAGGACCGGGGGAAAAGGGGCTCCTCACCTTCAAGTTCGTGAGGGTGCTCGAGAGGTCCTGCTTCGATGGCATTTCTTTCACAGAAAAACTATTACATATATTAAACCTACAGAGGCATTGAGAAATAAAAATCAAGTCCCCAACTGAATGAATCATGGTAAAAGATGGCAAGGATAGCGACCTCCATAAGGCAATTCATTGGTAAATAGCTTAATGACCTGACATAGGATCCTTGCATAGTATAAATGCGATATCAGGATTAGGCTAATATACATATATTTTTTACAGGGAGGCATATAAAGAGAAAATTAAGAGAGACTGGGATTAACCAAGATACCAAAAATTGCTCCATCAGGTGCTATTGGCAAACCATTCTCGTGGCGGTTCACATATCTGAAATATCAAGTGCTAAAGGTCAGCTTTTCTCATTCTTTAACCTATTAAGGAATACTGCTATACAAAAATTTTAAATGTGTGTTTAATACAAAAATAGAACATAGGCATGTTGGTTTTAACAATGAAATTTCCGATATACTAGCATAGTAATATTCAGTATATATTTTAAAGTGAATGGTTAGTATTATGTGTCCTACCACATCGAATTAGCGCAGGTATACTCATTCTAAGAAATAAGAGTGATAGCAACCTCCTGCTCAAGATAATGATGTGTCTTACCCACTAAACATATAATGGTGTGCTACGGATGACACAAGTATGTATAAGTCCTCTGTTGATTGGAGCAAAGCTCCATTGAAAAGCACCTTGATTTCTCAGTTATGACTGTAACTATCAAAACAATTTTTTTGTTCTAGCCTAGCTGTTTTACAACCAATCATCCTACACTGATGAGTGGCATTTTGATTCTATTAGCTGGGGATCCATAATCTATAGACATCAACATGTGAACATAAACATGGAGACCGACTCATTAATTACAATCTTAGCATAAATAAATAATAAATCATGTCATAATTGGAGCATAAAATTACTGATCAGCCTGAGAAAAGCATATGCATACATGTAGAGCTCTATGATTTTTACTTTTTTCTTGTGACCTCTTCTTCTGCAAGTTTTCTTTGATTGATTTAGTTGTTGTGTTGAACAGATTACCATTTCCCACATTTAGTTGTTGTGTTGAACAGACTACCATTTCCCAGATAAACCTATTCCTAGATGCCATAGCGATCTGTCAAGCTAATCTGCAACAAATTGGCACAATAGAGCTACCATCAATCAAAAATTGGAACAGAGCGTATAAAACAACAATGTTGACCTCATTGTTTCATCACAGCTACCTGATGTCCACAGCGGCATTACGTCGAACACCTTGAATGCAAGAATGCAAAGAATTTTCTCACTAGCAGGGGCTGGACATGGCCGTCGCCACGACAGAAGGAAGGTGACGACCTCGGCGCATGGTCGCCCCATCTGGACTCAGTTCGTCACCCCTATTCTCCACCGCCGCCGACAGAGGCACTTCGGGCCTACTTCAGTCCTCCTCGGTGGTAGCGCGGGGAGCAGGCTGGGGTAGCATGGGGAAGAACGGGAGGAAAAGGAAGAGAGGAGGGAGAGGAGAGGGAGGAGGCGGAGGTGTTCGGAGAGCGGATCGAGGGGGGTGGATGCACCTAGGAGAGAGTAGGCGAGGCGGCACGCGGCGACCGGAGGCGCGTGGGAGAGAGGAGGCGGAGCCTCATTCCCTCATCCGAGGCGGAGCAATTCGGGGACGGCGCAGGACGACAGCATCCGGGGGCGGTGAAGGACGACGCCGTGAAGGCGAGGCGACGCGAGGAGGGGCGACCGTAGGCGCTCGTGAGAGAGGAGGCGGAGAGGACTGCAGCGGCGGTGGCGGCGAGGAGAAGGCGCGGAGAGGGGATCTGGGAGAGCGAGACGCAAGTGGGGGTGGGGGGGCTCGGGAGAGGAGGCGGAGAGGATCTGGGCAAGGGCGGCGGCGAGGAGGAGGCGTTGGAGAGGGGGATCTGGGGAGGAGAGGGCTCGGGAGAGAGGAGGCGGAGAGCACTGCGGCGGCGGCGAGGAGGAGGCGTTGGAGAGGGGGAGAGGGTGCGCACGAGCGGCCAACACGGCGAATACAGCGAGGGCGCGAGGCGAGGAGGCGGCGAGTGCTGCGGGGAGATCGGGGGCAACCTAGGGTGCCGAATGAGGAGACGGGGCGGGCAACGTGGCCCGCGCGGGACCAAGAATTCCCAGAGAGCGCGTTGGGCGGCGCGGAGGCGGGCGGGAGGCGATCGGACGGCGTCTGTTTTCTCGGTGACGTGGCTGCGCGAGGAGGCAGAGTTTCTTCCAGGAATGTATAATAGGTAATAGTCCCGTGCAAAAAAAAGAAAAGCTTTTTTTTTGGAATTAGTGCTGTGTGTCACTCTGGCAATGCAACAAACGGCTTTGACCGATGGACGCGTTTGTGCTAATTTGGCACGCCGTGCACCCAAAATCCATCTTAATTTGCTCAAATGGTAATTAGCGAGTGTGGGGGAGACTATTTATGTACATTGGAAAGAATCAGGGATGAGCAATGCACGGGTCAACTTCGGCCATGGAGATGAATAGATTGATGACAGGCCATAATTTTGAAATGTTATATAGAAAAATGGAAGTTTGATAACATTCTTTAGCTATGAAAGCTTAGTGATTAAATTCCAGTCATTTGAATTGTGGCTATAGGGGATGGTGATCAAGGGATATTCTACCATGTACATACACATGTCTGGTTATGGCTGAGGATGTTTTTATCTGTGCATTAGATGCTTTAAAATCTCAAGTCTCAGCAACTGAGGGAGTGAGGGTAGTGCTAATCAGATTGACCTAGAAAGGTTGAAACTTGAAATTCTGTTTCTACTTACCACTCTGAAGTGCAGCTCGTATTGTTCTGAGTTTAGACTTCTGAATTGCAATGAGTTCATTCACTTATTGCAACAAGTAAAGTTGGCAGGTAGTACTTCATGTAAAACTCTTCATTTTCCATGTGCGACTTTTGTTCTTGATTGTTAAGTCCGGTAGTTGTTATTGTGCAGATGACACTGTAACCTATCTGTATGTTGTAGTGGTAATTGTTATTACACTTTCAACCATGCAGTTTTGTTTAGTCTGGTAAAACGTTCAGAGCAAGAGCTTATTTTAATGGCCAAACAGTTTGGATACAGGTTTCTTGCAGTGGTTGGGTAAGGCAAGGAGACTCAATTTAGCTACGAGTGGTGCGACAAGAGGACAACGATGCAGGCCGGGTGCGGTGGCAGAGCCGCGGGTGCAAAATATAGATTGAGCTCAGTGGTGGAGTGAGAGCATATTGTAGGCTGAGCACAACGACAGTTGACGACCAGACATGAGGACTATGATTTTTTTAATCCGTTGCAAAGTACGGACATTGAACCAGTACAATTAAACGCCTCACTAGTAATATGAATAGTCCTGGCCAGCATCCCGAGTGGAATACCATTAATGCCCTTACAGTACTTCAATCCCTTGTTAGACCCTTCCAGGTATCCTCTGGTAGAAAGAGAGGAAAAGTTGAACGGTATAAAGAGAGGAAAAGTTGAGGCTCAAATCGGCGGGCCACGTCGCTCCGGTTCCCTGTGGCTACCGGATCCCGTGCGCGCGTCGTCCTCGCCGTTCGATTTTTTTTCTGCGTGCCGCAGTGCCTTCGTGTCGAGCGTCGTCATCCTCTCTCGATTCTTCGGTTGCTTTCCCCTCGCTTTCCAACACTGCCAAAAGAATGGCGGCGCTGCGCGTCCCGCTCCGCGCCATCCTCTCGAACCCGCGGCCCCTACCGGCGCCTCCTCCTGCCGCTCAACGCCCACCTCCTCGCCTACGGCCACCTCGCCGCCTCCCTAGCCACGCTCAACTCCCTCGGCGGGGCCGTGCGGGCTCCTCGATCCGCCCGGCCAAGCGGAAGAAGAGGTGGAGCTGCCAGAGCGATCGCCGCTCTTGAGCCGCAGCAAGGATCCAGCAGCTCAACAATGGCGGCCGTCCCTTGCGCTTGGGCCCCCCCACCGGCGCGGATCCCCTCATTCGCCTCTCCTCCCTCCTCCCCTCCCTCGATCCAGCCCTCCCTCCCTCGCCACCGCCGCCACCGATTCCATGGCGCTCTCCGTCCAGAAGACCTCCGGTCTCCCAGGCTGACTTCGGCCGCCTCGAGATCGATCTCGCTGAGGTCGAGATGTCGGGGCTCATGGCCTGCCGCGCTGAGCCGGTGTGGTATCTCTGCTAACTGTGGACCACCGGCTAGAGGAGAATGCGGAGGAGCGGGAGCGTGTCACAGCGAGCGGAGGGGAGGTCAGCCGGCTGAACCTCTGCGATGGACAGGAGGTAGCGCTCTAGTGGGAAAAGAATTCGCGGATACAGCTGCATGCTTTTGAAGCATTTTTGGATATGGATTTTGGTGTTAATTGTTCATTTGTTGTTTTAGGTGGGTGCTCTCCGATCTGGCAGTGGATTGTGCCTTTCAAGATCAATTGGGGATACTGACGTCAGGGAGCTCATTGTGCCAATTCCACATGCCAAGCAAGTGAAGGTGAATTTTGGAGTTTTTATGAAATGCAAGGAATGTAGCTTTGCTGTAGTGTATCTTGGCTAAGATATACTTCTATGTTTTGGGTAATTGTAGCTCTCAAATGCTGGAGGAAGGCTAATAATTGCATCAGATGGAATATGGGATGCACTGTCCTCAGAGACTGCAGCTCAGGTGTGCCGAGGGTTGCCTGCACAACTGGCTGCAAAGCTTGTCGTTAAGGTGATTATGCATGTCACTGCAGTTGTTAGATTATCCCACACTTGCTATGGTATGCTTGATTATCTTGATCATGTATTTGAGATCCTTCTTGCTTGTACAGCAAGCTCTGAAGACAAGTGGACTGAAGGATGGCACCACGTGCGTAGTTGTTGATATCATCCCATCTGATCATTGTTCAACACCACCACCATTGTCCCCAAAGAAAAACCAGAGCAGCAATATGATTAGTCCTGGCCAGCATCCCGAGTGGAATACTATTAATGCCCTCACAGTACTTCAATCCGTTGTTAGACCCTTCCAGGTATATATCGTGACTCATGGATGATACATATGCTCTATACACTTCTGACATGATTTTTTATAAACCAACTCCTTCACCCTCTCCTTTTTTTCTCCAGAAGCATGAACATATGACCCTGACTTCAGTACATTCTGGCCCCTGCATTCTAAATAATTAGAACTTTCTTGTTTAAGAATTACTGTGCCTAGCTTATCCATATAAGATAATTAAAAGCAGAAAGTTAATTGCTCTCCATTGTTTATTTCTTTTGAAAACTCCCTATTGTTGTTTTTCTGGTGTGCTCTGTTCAAATTTCATAATACTCATTATGTAAAATTTCATCTCACTAGAGAATACTTAGTATGCCTCCATCAACTTCTATACTAATTGGTATGCATGTTGTTGTGGTCTTTGGTTGGGTACGGATCCGAGGATCGAGGGTAGGGCACTCGCTCTCATCTAACTGCCGGCAGAGCTCTTCACTGTTGAGGTAGTGAGGCTCTGAGACCTGATTAGCCAAGGAGGCGAGGAATCGCCCTCTAAGCCCGGTCGGGACTCTTTCCGACGAACAAGGAGGTTTTGATCTTTAGCCAACCGGTTAGGGACTAACTTTGTTTATTTCTCGGTTGATTGATAATGGATACATGCTATCCCTTTTATATGAGTGACCCGACTTAACCCATAAGGAATAATCTATAACGAAATTTATCTCTAACAATTCAATCTAATAATAACTTGCCTAAATAATAGATAATATCAAACACCTAATATATAGATTCTTAAATAATAAATCCTTCCTAATACTTGCGGGCAGCACTGTTCACACGGGCGGTTGTTCGTGGGCTGCTACAGTGCCTCGCTGGGATCTTAGTCCATAACAATGCTACTGGAGTTTCATGCTAATCTATTTTAGTTAAATTCATGGATGATACATATTTAACACATTAACATTATAAAATATTTTAATAGAAAAGATATTTATTTTCTAACTGTGTTATCTTGCAGTATTTCTTGAACCCAAAAGTTGTAAAAGAGCCTGTTCCGGAACAGTTGGAGCAAACATTTTATGGTGTGTGCAATAGGTTCTGTTGTCGCACGATGGGATTAAATTGGAATATGAGCAGCTCCTACTTATCACATGCAAGTGCATGTATTTCACTGTAAGCCCTGTTTTTATTTCTTCTTCCTTATGTATTAACAGTATCAACATAACATCATCATTACCATAACATACTCAAAACGTATGAAAAAAAATGTTGAAACTGCTTTCAGTAAACTATGTGGTGTTTGCAGAAGTATATTTTAAGAGTACAATTATCAATATATAAGATGGTAAAGCCAATGAAAGGGTGGGCTGAGTAGTAGCACATGTTTGTCGAACAAAGCTTGAATCATTACCTTTCATGTTTATGTAGGCAATTTAGAAATGCCATACTGATTTTGTTCTTTTGTTTTCCTAAATGCTGCACTTGCCTCTCTGTACATTTACATCGTTGTAATGCTGTAGCTTATGGACTCAATGGCTTGCATGGTTGTTAACTTGCTATCATGTGTCTCTAATTGTGATACTCCTACAGGTGCGGTCATACATGCCATCTAGAGTAAAGCAGATTTTGCCTTCCTTTTGCAAAGACATATGTTCCGTATACTACAATCATTAAATTTCAATAGTCCTCCTGAAGATGGTGCTACAACGAGGCTCAAGATTGCAAAAAGATATCTCATTATATTTTGCACACTTGTTACTCGTCACCGGAAACATGCTGATGAGTATGTACTTCAGTCTTTATTGCTCTTCTTTTCTAGCATATTTTCCAGAATGCTTACCCTCCAATGTTCTCAGCCAGATGCCACATATTGTCAACTGCGCAATCAGAATATCAAAACAAAGCATTCATTTAAGTGTAAGTTCTATAGTTTATGAAATTCTTCTATTTGTACAATGTGCTGAAGCCCAAGCATTATGAACCCGTACCTATTGAATAATCCTTGATGACTGGTTATTGCATTTGCTAGTTATTGCGTTTACTATTCTTGTAACGTTTGTGCATTGAGTGTTTCAGTTTTTGGTTTGTATGGAGCTAATGGCAGTCATGTGCAGTGAAGTGCAATTGTTACGCATGAAGCCTTCAGTTACGCATGAAGCCATGAAGCCTTCAGTTACGCATGAAGCATTTCTTTTGTTTTCAGTTATTTGCTGGTATAAATAAGAGAAGAAAAGGAGAAAAGTTGTGCAGTTTTGGGCCGCACCAAAAGAACTGTCTTGAGTGTTCATTTTCTTCCAGTGCCCTTGTGTTCTCGTGTGAGTGTCCAGGTTTCTGTGTGCGTAGACACCGGCGGTGCCAACAATTGGTATCAGAGCTTCGTGCTCTCCTGCCTGTGAAGATGTCGCGCTCGGAGTCTCCATCACGTACCAAGATCCGCGTCAAGGATGGCACGAGCAGCGGAGGCGCTGGCCGTACACTGGTGGTACTGCCGGCGAGGGAGGGAGTTGTGACCCGCCAATACCCCATGCTCATGGAGAGCAATTACGGGGTATGGGCGGTGAAGATGAAGATCATCATGCGTGCGCAAGGAGTGTGGGCGGCAGTGGAGGGCGAAGAATTGATCGATGAGAAGAAAGACCAGATGGCTCTCGCCGTCATAGTCCAAGCCGTGCCGAAGGCCGTTGTAATGGCCATATCCGAGAAGGAGATGGCAAAGGAGGCTTGGGACGCGCTCAAGAAGATGCACGTCGGCGAAGAACGTGTCAAGAAGGCGCGCGTTCAAACTCTCAAGAGGGAGTTTGAACGCATATACATGGGGGACTTACTGAGTTCGCCTTGAAACTCACCACCATGGTCAATGAGATACGTGCTCTCGGTACCAAGGTGGAGGAGAGCGCTGTCGTGGAGGAGCTCCTACGCTCTGTCCTCGACAAATTCCTACCGATTGTCAGCACCATTGAGCAATGGGGCGATGTATCGGCGATGTCGGTGATGGAGGCCATCGGACGCTTGAGGGCGTACGAGGAGAGCTTGAAGGGGCGGCGGCGCGACAAGGAAGAAGGAGAGCACCTGTTGCTCACGCGCGCCGAGTGGGAGGCCAAAGCCGCCGAAGAGAAGAGGAGCGGCGAGGACTCCGACAGCGGCACAAATAAGAATGGCGGGCTCGGCGATGGCCATAGCCGTGGCCAAGACGACGACAAGAAGCAGCACTGCGGAAAGTTCGACAAGTCAAAAGATCCAGTGCTTCAATTGTTGGGAGTTCGGCCATTTCGCGTCCGAGTGTGATGAGCCGAAGAAAGGATGGGTGTATCTCACTAACGTCCAAGAGGACGATGAGCCGGCTCTCCTAATGGCTGTGGCATGCGAGCATGCCGCGGACGTCGTCATGCTGAACAAGGAGGAAGAGGAGTGGCTTGCACGCGCCAAGAAGAGGGAGCAAGGCGGCGACTCTTTCGGCGGTGACAAGGGCAGCGGCAGCGGTGGTGACAACTGTTGTAAGCCGAAGCGTACTGAGCAAGCCTACTTGACGCAAGCCGCCGCCGCCGAGCCTGCGCTTCTCATGGCGCAGGTGCACATGCTCACCGAGGCATCCGTGGGCGCGGGTACTGACGTGGTGCTCAACGAGGTGCGCACGCAGGTGCATCTAGGGCGCGAGGAGGATGCCCATGACGACGCTTGGTACCTGGACACCAGCGCTAACAATCACATGTCCGGGTGCCAGGCAAGCTTCGCGGAGATAGATGAGGGCGTCACCGGCTCTGTCAAGTTCGGCGACGGCTCAGTGGTGGAAATACGCGGGTGTGGCACCGTCCTGTTCACTTGCCGGAATGGGGAGCATCTTGCGCTAATGGGGGTGTACTACATCCCACGACTGCGTAGCAACATACTGAGCCTCGGATAGCTTGACAAGAATGGCTACCAGACGCTCATCCAGGACGGCGTGCTCACGATCCGTGACTGGCAGCGTCGCACACTTGCTCGGGTAAACCGCACTCGCAATCTATGTGCTCACCTTTAGCATTGCACAGCGTGCGGTGGCGCACGGCAATGTAGCGGAGTGCGAGCGGCTAGAAGCGCAAGCGGCAATGGCGTGTAACGCGGCGGCGGCGACCGCGGTGCACGGTGAACGTGATGGCACGACGCCGGCGTCGGGCCGGCGGCAATGGCGCGGGCGTGGCGTGGAGAGCGCGACGAGCAGTGCACAAGGATCGGCATCGTCAAGAAAGCGCATCAAGGATTAGGGGGTGTTTGTTGAATAATCCTTTACGACTGGTTATTGCATTTGCTAGTTATTGTGTTTACTATTCTTGTAACGTTTGTGCATTGAGTGTTTCAGTTTTTGGTTTGTATGGAGCTAATGGCAGTCATGCGCAGTGAAGTGCAATTGTTATGCATGAAGCCATGAAGCCTTCAGTTACGCATGAAGCATTTCTTTTGTTTTCAGTTATTTGCTAGTATAAATAAGAGAAGAAAAGGAAAAAAACTGTGCAGTTTTGGGCAGCACCAAAAGAACTGTCTTGAGTGTTCATCTTCTTTCAGTGCCCCTATGTTCTCGTGTGTGTGTGTCCAGGTTTCCCCGTGCATAGACACCGGCAGTGCCAACAGTACCGACACATGCTAGATTATTCATTATTGAAGGCTGTTATGGACCGATCATTTTTTAATTATTATTTGCGAGATTCTGAGAGTGCCAAATGATTGCAGAAACTCAACTCTCTCAGACCTGATTTTTCATTAGCATTTGACGTGATTTCTCGTGTGTTGGAGACAGGCCCTGTAAGTATATACACCAAGTAGTTTGACTGAATAGTTTGAATTGAAATCATGGTTCATAAGTTCATATGTTTGAACTTGTTGGCCTTGGTTATGTGCTCTCTTGTGCAGGGATGGTGACTTGTTTCACCGCATTTTTCTTCACTTCTGGATTCAGCAATCTTTCCAGCATTAGCATTAAATGAGAAGGTCAGCTCCCAATCTTTTGTTGATAAATAACACATTTCCAATATGTACTTTTGGTCTAACTTTATCTGTATTTAGGATATAGCAGAGTGGGAGGAGGATACTGATGAGTATATGCGAAAGAATCTTCCCTGTGAACATGTAAGTACATGATTCAACAATACTAGTTAATCTTGTTATGAATATTGTGCACGTATTGGAGAGCCTCAATGGACATTATATATAGGGTACGAAGGGTGTATATCATATACAGATAAGGCAATATAAAAGGCAGATCAGGAAATACAAAAGAGTTCCTATTCTATTCTAATACCTTATTCTAACCCCCCCGCCCCCTCAAAATGTTGTATGCAATAGCATTGTATTTTGAAATGGTTGACACTAAACTAGGGAAAATCCAAAGTCCGAGTCTTGATAATGTCGCCGTAGCATGCAGCTCTTAGAAAATATGTCGAGTATCAAAAAATCTCCCATCCGGTGTCGTGCGACAACCCATAAAGCACAAGGTGCGGGAGCAAAGTCGACCACAGCAACACGACGAAGAAGATGATGAAACCGATAAAAATAGAGAAAGCTGTCAAATCAAGTCGGAAAGGAAAATATAAAAGCATGGCGGCGAAGATCGAAGCCCAAGACGGCAGCGTCGCAGTGCACAAGAAGCGCAACGAAAACGCAGTGCGGAAGAAGCGCAGCTGCCTTAGAAACTCGGGGCGGCGACATCATAACGACTTCTACAATCTGCAGCGACTCGAAGAAAAGAGCGGCGGCTGCTGCGATGCAAAAGAAATTCCTATGTTTCTATGACTGACAATAAATTTGTAGACTCGTATGGCTTAGATGAACTCAACAATTGAGTGATATGGATTTAGATGGACGCAACGAAAGAAAAAAACAAATAATAGCTAACAGTAGCAGCAAGAATAGCTAGCAGCAACAAAAGACTCGCACTAACTAGTAGTAGCAAAGCATAACTAGCAGCAGCAAAAGACTCAAATCTCCACCAACAGCAGCAAGAGTAGCAAGCCCAAAGACGCAGCTGCGCTCCAAGAAGAAGAAAAAAGAAGAAGAAAAAAGATGGCCTCGGCGGTGCTCCAAGAAAGGAGGGCGGCGACGTCATCGCTTCAAGGAAAGAGCAGCAGCAACAAGCAGGCGTTTTGGGCGAGCTCGGGCGGTGGTTCGAGGTAGAAGAGGCTCGGGCGTCGCGAGGGTGGCCGGATCCGGCGAGCTCGATTTGGGGCCGAATGAGACAACCTTGATGAGCACGTGCGAGCAGAGGTGGCGCGGATCCGGGGGCGACCTGAAGCACGGGCGGCGGCTGCCCGATCCAAGAAGAGGATAGTGGCGGCAAGGTCTCGACCAGAGACGACGAGCGGTGGATCTCCCCGCGCGATGAATCCGACCGGGTGATCCAGACAGGCGGCGACGAGAGACCGCCCTGGGCGGGAGCAAAGCCCGGGGCGGCGGTGTAGCGAACGGGCGGAGCAGAGCACCCGGGTGTAGACTGCAGCGAGCGTCGAGCGACGCCGGGGCAACGTTAGCGGGCGCGGCGCCGGGGGCCTTGACGAAGCCGCCGGACTCGGCGAGGAAGATGTCAGCCATGTTCGGCACGAAATCGACGAGCAGCTGGATCCGGGCGTTTGCGACGAGCTCGGACCGGCGACAGCTCGGGAGGCCCATGGAAGAGCACGAGCGGCGACGAGAGGCCACCCCCAGGAGCGAAGATTGGTCCTCCCGAGGCTAGCGGCAGCGGAGGCGAGTAGAGGCTAGAAGGCGGCGGCGGCGGCTACAGTAACCTTAACCCTAGCCTTTGCTCTGATACCATGTTATGAATATTGTGCATGTATTGAAGAACACCAATGGGCAATATATATAGGGTACAAAGGGTATATGCCATATACAAATAGACAATACAAAAGGCAGATAAGGAAATACAAAAGAGTTCCTATTCTATTCTAATACCTTATTCTAACAAATCTCTGTGTTCATGTTGTTTGATTGATAAATTTGTTGGCAGGGTGACATTTCAGGGTGGGCTGAGGATTTATTCACAGCTAGGAAAAGTGCTATCAATTTGCTTGGTGTTATAGCCCTGTCAAAGATGGTGATTTTTTTCATAGTGCATTGATGTACATAATATTGAGTTTAGGCTCACTAGGAATTTTTTATATATTGAATTGCTATATCAGAGTTCATGACTTTATTACGCTGACCCCTTCTATAATTCCTTGTGATGGATAATTACATGGTTGTTCAGCTTTTGCACTACTATAAGCAGAAGGATAACACTACTCTTTTCGTATTTTATTGCATTTTGCAACTATGACATCTTGAAAGCATACACACTTCAAATGCTTTTAACGACTGCATGCTCAAGCTTCCAAGTCCGCACACATTTTCTATTTCTTACTGAACCAGGGAGCTTATTGAATTGAAACATGATGTGTGAAGATGTTCTACTCTTTACTAACACATTTTTCCTGTTTCAGGGGCCACCAGTTGCATCGGCAGTTTCCAAACGCAAGAAAGGTGATAAAAATAAAGGAAAAGGATAAAGGAGCTCCATTGGGGAGTTATTGGTCATCCCATTCCTGTCAAAATTTCCTGTACCTTCCCATAGGGGAGATGCATCATCAAAGGCAGTGCAGAAGTAAGAACACAAGAATAAAAAGTCCATGCATATCTCTGCGTCGTGTAGATGTGGATTGCAGACTATTTTCTATGTTATTATTCCATACTAAATAGCTGACTTTACTACCATTCATTTCAGTTATTTCGGCGTTCTAATGGCATATGAAGGCCTCCAAGATGTAAGATTATTACAATATGTCCCTCAGAAGTCAGAAGATGTTATATTTTATGAATTTATATTATAATAGATGCTGATTCATTGCAGTAACCCATTTTGCAGTTTCTGACTGAGAAGAAAGATTTGACGGTTACATTGATCAGGCATCGGATTCTTCCATTGTATTCTTTGGATCCATGCAGTCCATATTTGATTTCTACAGCAAGCTGGATTATCGGACAGCTTGCATTGTGCCTACCAGAGGTTATATCCTTTCCTTGCTTTCATTTTCATCATGCCCTAGGACATGCTAGGTCAAAGCAAAAGGCTTCATCTTTTCTGTATATTTCATTATATTATATATTTGAGTTTTTAATTCCTGTTTACTTATCTGTAGGCCATGAGCACAAATATTTATCATTCCTTAATGAAGGCATTGACCATGGAGGACGTTGAGGACTTAGTTGTTATCCAGTCCGTGCTTCTGCTTCTGGTGCTATTGCAGAACTCATTGAGGTAAGAGTTGATGTGGCATTGTCAATGAGTACTTGCCACCTTTAAATATGCTACTTAGATATTTTTTTGTGCCTTTTGCAGAACGGTTATGCTTCACCTGACTGGCTTGCCCATTTGCAAGTGTTTGTGAAAAGGATAAGCACTGAAGATGAAAATGAGTCTGCTCTTTTGTTTCAGCTTCTGGGCACAATAGTTGAGGCTGGGCAAGAAAAAGTTCTGCCTCATATTCCTGAAATTGTGTCTTAACATTACCAATACCATAACAAAGCTACTGCCCCCTGTACCAGATCCGTGGCCTCAGGTAATAGTGCATCTGTCTTCTCTGTGGTCAATATTTTCATTCTGTCTGCAAACATGACAAGTCAACATTGCATGTATTTAATTATACTATAAATTATTACTTTCATACTCAATAATTTCCTTGCCTGCCTTTGGGGAATTATGGTACCACTGGTTTATGCTGTTTTGAAAGGTTGATAACATCTTAAAAGATAGGACATGCTTTGAGATGAAGCAGATTGATATATTTGTTGAAAGTGAAGATCAAGAACTAGAATCCGAATCCACCCAGTGTACCTGTTTCAATAGAAACCAAGACTCTAAATCCTTCATGTGGAACTACTGAAAGGATTTTTTAAAAGAAAAATACATGTTTCCATGCATGTCTATTCTTGTAATACACCCTGCATTCTGTCCCAATATCTCGCGTGCATCTAATTCCTAGAGCAAAAATCCCAATTGCACTAACTGGGTTTAAATGCATATGCTATTTTAGGTTGTCGAACGGGGTTTTGCTGCACTAGTAGTGATGGCTCAAGCTTGGGAGAGCTCTGCACCCGATGAAAACAAGAAACACGAAAAAAGGGTGTGGCAACAGGCCAGTCTGCAATTGCTCAAACTTTTTCAACAGTGTTACAAAAAGCTTGGTTGTTACCCATTGAACAGAAGGTATGTTGCCAAAGAGTATGTCAAGTTTGCTCTTTGCTTTTGTCTCGAGGTACTCATGCAATGGGATTTTGTTGACTGTTTGTTGACGTTCATTTCAGCAGTTGACGTTAAATTCTGCATTGCCACCTCCGTCGTGTGTAAATGATGCTTCTGCATTACTCGAGTTCATCATGAGGTCTGTTACTTCTATTGAAGAAACCACGGGTACGAAGGTCTTTGAGCTAGTAGCTATATGGGCTGACACCATTGCCTACTGGGACTCTTGGGAGGAGATGGAGGATCAGGGAGTTTTCAATGCAATCAAAGAAGCTGTCAATTTCCATCAAAGATTTGACTCTTCCGGTTTCTTCGTGAAAATGCTTCCTTCCCAGTCAGCAGATGGTTCACAAAATTCAGTCATTGGTTGGGTTTCTAATTTTGTGACCAGGGCCATTGCAGCTTACCCATCTGCAACATGGAGGGCAGGCTCATGCATCCATACACTACTGCATGCTCCAAATTTCTCCTTTGGAGCAGAAGGCGCTAGAATGACTCTTGCTGTAACCTTTGCGCAAGCAGCATTTTCCCATTTCAAGGGTTTATCTGACAGCCCTGCTGGGATATGGAAACCACTACTATTGGCCATTTCTTCATGCCACATTTGCTATCCAGATGCTATTGAGCAAGTCTTAGGGCATGTACAATGGTATAGACAGCTGCTGTCTATAACAACCATCCACATCACTTATAGACAGCACTAAAGACAGCTCATACAATGGGTTGTCTTTTTAGTTGTCTATATAGATCACACAATCATTTAATGCTTTTATGGACCTAAAAAATGTGGTGATCAACTCTAACTTTCATCCTTGTGGACTATTTGTGTTACTTTATTCAGTATTCACTTTTCGCAACATAGTACTGAATTATTTCTCAACAAGAAGTACCAGTCATGTGAAATTGTGGAGACCAGTTGCACTCTGCCACTGCAACTGTAGCATCAAATGGTCCAAGTAAAACTAAACAAGATGGTATGGCCAGGATCAGCTCTAAATATCATGTCATCTTGGCCAGGCTTGAGAATGACATAACAGAACAGCTCATTGACTACAGATAGCAAGAATTATATAACAGATTGCGAACTCAGTCATTTCAAAAGTCGATTTCTGAATACCTCGTAGCTACTCTAGTTGCACGTACGACGTTGGGTAAGAACTCAAAGATAGCAAAATCTTAGGTTACAAGATCTCTAAAGACATGTCAATGACTGAATGTTGTAAAATAACCAAGGTAGCCATACTACAAAGAGTGCTACAAATTATCATAAAGCATTCAACCAAGTACTTCAGCCATTCCCACAAAAGAAAGAAGAAAAGGTGTCCCTTCTTTAGAAGCATGAATTGCCAACTCTCAAATGACAGGCTCCTCAAAACCATCAGGATATGCAATCTTCATTAGGTGTAAACTTGAATGGCATTACCACCCAAGGCTGTGCTCCACAACAAATGAGCAGTAAGCCCTGATGACATTGGAGTGATCTATCAAGGTCATTATTTGAGCCTCCCTTTGTATTTCATCCTACAAATGGTGTACAATTGTAAGATATAAATTCAGTTATAGCTTTGGCAAAGGGGAAAACGAAACAAAAGTCAAGACATATATTGACAATTGACACCAAGCAGTGATGACATATGTGCGATATCAATTACCTTAACAAAGGTTTTCACAACTTTAACACTACAAAAGCATGCTAACCTTGACATCGCGATGAATTTGACCTTGCCTGTGAAGGTAGTCCAAAGCCTTAAGTGTTTCCTCAGATTACCTCTAAGAAAATTCAGAGATTGTGAATCTTTCCCTGGTCTATCCTAAGCCCTCCACCATCTAAACACACACATACATGCCCACCCCTGAGTACACATAGGCAGAAGCACCAACACAAGCTGAATCCCTGCCCATGCACACAAGGATTTAGCTACCTCTCCCCTCCCTCGCAGGGTTTGTAGCCAGTGATGCTTTAAGACAGTACCCCACCTTGCAAGCCATCTGGTTGATACATTGGCCAAAAAAAATGTCACCCCCAGTGATTTACTAAAATTTTAAAATCACCATCTCAACCAGCCGCACCAACAATTATATCATCTATAAGAATAACTGCGCTAGAATAAATCTAAATGCAAGCATATGTAGGACTCGATTGATGTTTCAACTTAGCCTTAGACTTAGCAACGGCCAGTATCGTACCGATTAAATGCTAAATCCATATGTAAAAGCTATATAGTTAACAACATAATGTAAAAGTAAATCCTGAAGTATCAGAACCTGATAGGACGTTATACAAATAAAAATTCCACCACAATCTCCAAATCAACAGGATCCATTGCAATCTACCTATGGATCTCTCGCTAGATCAAACAGCAGATAACGCCCGTAACCAGACCAATACCGAAACCATACGAGAGGAGGACGGGAGAAGGGGATGTAACAGATGCTCACGATGAGATCCAGGCACTTGACTGCACATCCTCGTTCCTGGGGACGAAGACCCCGCGGTACACGACGGCGTGCGCGCCGTAACCCACCTCCTGCATAAGCCTGTAGTCGCCGGGCTTCACCGTGAACGCTGGCGGATTTAGAGGGGATTTGGTGGGGCATGCGAATGGAGCTCGTGCGAGGGATTGGGAGCGGAGATGCCGGAGCGCGCGCGAGGTATTGGGAGCGGAGACGCCGGAGAGCGCGCAAGGGATTGGGAGCATCAGCGGAGAGCGCGCGAGGGATTCGGGATTTGGCGCTAAGCGGAGGAAAAAAGGGGGAAGAACTGGCCTTTCGCGCGAAGGAGAAGAGATGATTTTCGCGTTGGAGAGAGAGGAGAGGGAGTGCGCACGGGATCGGTTTGCCCAACGAATTTTTTGGATGCAGACGGCTCTGTCTACGGCAACCATACAACGGCGAGTGAAGTCGTCGATAGTTTTTTGGTTTACGTGCTGTAGCCGGCTGTGAGATTATAGACAGCAACTTTCTCTTTCTTTGTTCTTTTTCTTCCATGTCATCAAAAATCTTATATGGCATTGCTTATAGACAGCTTACATCAGCCCATGCAAGGATGATAGTAATGGTTATACAATCTGGGCATCTGCATTGGCACAAGTCTCAAGTAGCTCGTTTACTCCCTGTCTGTCATCTGAATCTGAGATGAAACTAGCTGGTAAATAACGATGTATTAATCACTGTGACGTTCAGTCTTCTTGTTTGCTTTGTTGTCTTAGAAAGATGTGTCATCTTGTTACTGTTTGCTATCATTATGCAGTGCTAACGTTAGCAGCTGTGATTGAGCGTCTGTTGGCCCTTTCCATGGGCGGCACCAAGCTGCTGCAGGACTGCTATGTATCAATGATGGAGTCCTGCATTCATCTGAAGGAAGTTCAAGAGGATGGGGACGATGATGATGGTGATGGTGCAGAAGATCTAGATGATGATGAAGAGGAGGAAGGCACTGATGAAGATGGAGGTAATGTAACGTTAAATCATGCTTTCTATCTTCTCCCTTCATGCTCAAACACATTACTTGAAGATCACAAACAACATGCAATCAGGATTCGGAGGATGATGATGTGCGAGAAGAGACAGAAGAGGAATTCCTTGAGAGATATGCAGCAGCTGCTGCTGGTGAGTCAATCGAGATTGTCGAGGAAGGAGACATAGATGATGAAACCAAAGACATTGAATTGGGTAAACTTCTTGAAATATTTTCTCTATCTTATATTTGCCTAAAAATGGAATTGTTTTATGAACATTCGCCTCTGGGAACAAATGCAGGTTCCCTGGACGGAGTATCTGCACCATGGCCATTATAATGTTATCCTGCACTGTGACTTAAAGCCTAGCAATGTGCTATTCGACGAGGAGATGACTGCGTATGTGGCAGACTTTGGCATTGCAAAACTACTGCTAGGTGATGACAACTCTATGGTTTCAGCGAGCATGCCAGGGACAATCGGGTACATGGCACCAGGTACTTGCACTGATCATTCTTAAGGGGGTTCTTTTGTAATATGCTAGCTAGCAGTAAGATTTTTCAGTTAACAAACATCTATTGTTCGCAATTTTCTCTGACAGAATATGCAAAAATGGGAAAGGCATCGCGGAAGAACGACGTGTTCAGCTTTGGAATCATGCTGCTCGAAGTCTTCACCAGGAAGAGGCCCACGGATCCCATGTTCGTTGGAGAATTAAGCCTTAGGCGATGGGTTTGCCAAGCATTTCCAGCGAACCTTAGTGATGTTGTGGATGAGAAGCTACTGCAAGACGAACGAGTAAGACCTCGCTTTGATCACCAAACCAATGCTTCCTTGGGATCTTCCTCGACAAGCACGAGCAGCAACTTGCTTGTGTCAGTATTCGAGCTGGGCCTGATGTGTTCGAGTGACTCACCTGAGCAAAGGATGTGCATGAGTGATGTGGTTGCGAAACTGAAGAACATCAACAAGGATTGCTCTGCTTGTATGCCGGCAGCAATGCAAAGGGCTCAGCGTTAGTGTGTATCTATCTATGTGGCGCTGTGTTTCCATACTACTGCAAAGTAATACAATGTAGTATGGGTAATTTCCATTACGTCATAAACTGGGCATTATCTCTTCTTTTCCCTATCATGTTTGGTTTATATCGCCATCTATCTTGCATGATTTGTACTGAATTATTTAGCACAAGATGAATTATCAGGGATATGTTTTGTACTCCACTGAATAGCATAATTCCATGGAACTGTGTCGTCACTATGATCTGTTGATGCAGTATATATGTACGTACTCCGTAATGTTTACTACTGATTTTCCTCTCATTTTGCCATGGTTTTCAAACCTGGAAGCTGATCGAGTACGTAACAGGAAAGCCTAGTTTGGTCATGATCAGGCTTGCACCTATTTTTTTTTCTCTGTTCATCGTTCCACTTTTCTTTTTCTCCTATTTTATTTTATTTACAACTGCTCACCTCCATCCATTGCAATGAGTACTAAAGAAAGACAAACTTAACACAGGACAACCTGATTATTCTTGATTTGTAACGGCAGCTAACAAGTTTATTGAATCTCTGCTACAATTGGATCGATTGCATAGAGACAATTTGCTTAGTAACACTATAAAGATTTCACGAGTTAGAAAAAAACATCGGTGTGTCACTAGAGACAATTTGCTTAGTAACATCCTATGGTGAATGTTGGAAATAGGGAAAAAACTTTGTTCTGAGAGGATCGATGGCTGGAAAGGCGCTCCATTTATGGCCTAGTGCCTTCGGTTTTTAATTTGGTCAATTCATCAACTCGGAAGTATAGGATGATCGCTCAGGCTCTTTCAGGGCATGCTTGGATCTCAGACTTAGTAGGCCGCCGAGAGGATGTCAGCATTTCTGAATTCCTTCGGTTATGGGACACTCTGCAGTCTATTCACCTAGCTCAGGAGGAGACCGATTTGTTGATTTGGTGTTGGGAACCTTCAGGCTGCTACTCTGCTAAGTTGGCCTACCGAGCGTTCTTTGCTGGCTCGTTGAAGTTCCCTTGCGCGGAGGCCATCTGGAAAGCTAGTGCCCCCCTCAAATGTAAATTTTTCATTTGGTTGGCGATCCGCCGCCGCCGCTGGACAGCTGATCCTTTACAGCGCAGGGGACTAATTAACCAAGGTGTGTGTGTTTTCTGCGGGTCTGGGCAGAAAACCATTGACCACATTCTGGTTGGTTGTGCAGTAACCGGACAAGTCTGGGCTCAGTTCTTAAGCCGTGTTGGGATCCGAGCAGCAATTGCGGTAGGTATGACCATCCTCCAGGATCATTGGATTTCAGCAAGGAATTCGGAACCAAGGCAACGTAGGAAGGAGCTCGACTCCTGTATACTTCTTGTTTCTTGGATGCTTTGGAAAGAGCGTAACCACATGATTTTCAATAATGTGGTCACTCGTATCAATCAACTTTTAGTGCGTATTTATGAAGAGCACCACCATTGGCGCATGGCGGCGGCGACTGGTCGGGAGGCACGTGTTGAGTATGAGTAGTCACCTTCTTTAATTCCTTTTGTATGTGTTGAGCATGGGTCGCCTTAAGGGCGGTCTGTGTGTTCAATTCTTTCTGTCGTGGTCGTGGTTTATGGTTGTATGTGTTTCACCTTTCTTAATGAAAAGATATGCAAAGCTTTTACATTTCCTCCACAAAAAAAACTTTTAATATATAATAATAGATTAATGGCAGCTGAGTTAAATCATCTTATGGAGTGGAGGGGATATACCATCAAGGTTTGGGATGCTCTGCCCTGCCCTGTTTGTTGGAATTTTTTTCCTTGATTCTTCAGTCTGTTACTGCTTCGTGCTTCATCCAGGAAAGCACTCTATCCTTCCGCTGCGAACAACTACGCTCGTTTCTCTGTCCAGACCAAGATGCGCTTCAAAGCCCGTGGGACACACTGCTCCTTGTCACGCTCTCTGACTTCTCCACTCTCTCCATCATGTGATGTGCCCAGGCTTGTCTCTGGTTGTCTTCACGTTATAGCTTGGAATTCTTGCTGGTAGTTGTCCTTGACCCAAGGACACGCTCACGATCTCTAGGCGTCGACACCCACGCATACGCTTGCTGTAACTCACGAACGCAAGGAACAAGAAATATTTTGGTGTTGCATGCGTTGAGTTTTCTGATTTTTCTATTTTTTTTTAACTCAATCGACTACGTGATTTTGCTTGGCCTTATAAAGTCTGCAGACTGCGACGAAATCAACTTGGTTTCAATCCGTATGCTACTCGGACTCAACATCCAAACTGGGTACGGCAACTAAAATAGAAAACGGAAACGGAAAGCTATCATCAATATTAATTCCATCAGTGTTCTCTTCTGTTAATGGAGACAAACACTATGATAGTACTCCTGTTTGCTTATTCATGCTCGTTCGTGTCATCTTTTGCTGCAACTAGCCGATTGGCTCACGCAATTGCGTTGTGTGGTAGTATACTACAACTTTACGCAATCCTAAATTTCGATATTTATTTATATTTTGCAATCTAAACTTAAATTTGGGATATTTGATTTCATATTTAATTAAGAAATTTTATTTTGAGATCTCTCTCCTTATGAATGAAAGAGAGGATTGTGATGTGGGTCCGTCGAGCAAATTTACACTCTCAGCAGTTGAATTAAACGTAGTGCTACCTATTTCTTTTTTTCTTTTCAAATTAATATATCTGTAAACCAACTATTGAATCCAAGCCTTTAAAACGAGTCTCCACTGTATTTCACAAACTGCCGTAAAAGCAAGAGAATTTTATTCGAGTTTGTACGCATGCATCTATAAGGTAAACCAGATTTGCTATTGGGACATAACAACGATAGCGATATGGAGAGTCAAGTGCTACTCCCCACATGCCCTTTCGATACTAGTCTTCACATCATAATAATTTGACATGGGCGATCAGATCAGTGCATAATTTATAAAGACCCTGTCTTGTTTCGCCCTCTTTGTCTGGATACGAAGACTTGCAAGTCACCTGCCCTGTCATTCAAGGTGCCAAGAGAGATGAATGTTGCAAAGGAAACGTATGGGAAGACTGGGTCATGTACCGCGTCTTGTTGGGTTTTACCAAACTCTAGATTGATTTATCTTTTTTTTAAGGTTTTTCTGTCTACCTTCTATTCTTCTGTCTTTTCTATGGTATTGCTAACAATTGCATAATAAAGGTTAGAGGATAGAAACCTATTTATAGACTCCACTTTCAGGTATTACAAAGTAACCCACATATTTTCCGGTACACCGTGAGACTCCTGAACCGTATCACCAACCACGATCAGATATGTCAGTTTTATGAGTCTAAAATATATTAGTTGCAGGATCAGTTTCAACAAAGTAGCCATTTAGTACACGGCAAGAAAAAGTCTTGGCAATATTTCCTCGATTCATCCAGCCCTATCTAGAGATGTGGACTATTGGATCTCTAGTTGCAGGATCATTTTTCAATGATGTTCCGTCCACCAATTGTCGTAAATTGACTGCACAGTCCTCAATCCACAGTAAAGTGACAGTAGCACCACTAGTTTGGCTTTATGCACGCTGTCCAGTGAAACAAGGCTGCGAGCAGAAACCATTTAGTACACGGCAACAAAAGGTCTTGGCAATATTTCCTCGATTCATCCAGCCCAATGTAGAGATGTGGACTACTGGATCTTTAGTTGCTACACAAAACTGTTTAAAATGACTCGTCGGTGGTAAGATGACTCGAGCAATGTGTAATGACTTACAGCATTGAGACATGATTGGCGTGGGAACTGCATTGAATTTGAACCCTCTCATTCTCACATTATCACATCCTGTTTGTTGCAACTCGCATACTGTAGCTTGTACTACTCTACTAGATAAACTGAAATGGGTGCATAGATCAATGATGCATATTAACCAAGGAGTTCTTGTTGAGACCGCAGCCATGTTTCGTTGCAACTGAATTGAGCTGATCAAGGAGTCGCAGTAACAAGGAATGCAGAGTGCTTTTGTCTGTGACTAAATAGTTGTGCCCTTCCTTCCTTCCTTCCTGCATCGCGGTCACAGGTCTTTATTTGTGCTGCTGTCTCCTACACTTGCAATTAGCTAATTGGGACAATCTAATCAAACAACAGTCCGTAGTATGGTGCAAACGACAAGCTCATTAGAGAATAATAAGCTAAAACTCAATCAAATCCCAGCGCCTGGCACTTTGTCAGACCGCGTTGATGTAATCCTCAACCATGTTTGACTTTGCTTCGTTCTCTCCAATGGGTTGACACGCTAATATTTTGCATGTTCGCAGAAGAGAAGAAAGTCAGTTAGTTGAGTACATGTTGTGTGAGACAAAATAGCACAATTAATGGATGGCTTGTCGGTCAAGGGAGACAAAGTCGGGTACCTAACACCATTACTATGGCAACAAACGTGTGGTTGCGATTAACAGACGACTGACTACACAGCTGAAGACGAGTCAAATGAGGTTGCTTCTTTATATTTCACATCTTATGTGGTTGTCATGAACTTAGTAGCGACCGAGAGGTCATTTCTGCGAAAGATCTCCTCCATACTGAGCAGTCGCATACGCGGGATAAAAATAGAGGGTGCTCGTTAAGAAAGTTAACATGATAAAATTGTACCCAGCGTATATTTGACTGTCTAATACAATTGAAGTTTATATATAAATAGACAAGAGATAAAACAAGAATGTAAATTAGACTGAAGGTAGCACCTACGCCCTGAATGCCCATAAATACGTGTGAATAGCAATATGCAGAATAAAAGTAGCGAAATTAGTGTTGCGGTCAAAAAATTATGAGTAGTTACAAACATTGAAATGAAATCAAACGTACTTAGCCATGGTTGTTTTTTCATCAATGTTTTTTTTAATATCTTGAAACGTAGGTTTGAAAAAAGGATACGGATTATCCGTATTATTTGACTACCATATTTGATATGATACGAAAATGTACAGATTTTCCCATTCGATTAACAATTTCTCTCCTAGTCATATTTGCATTCGAATTCGTATAAAAATATGGATGCGAATATGGTATGGATTTTCCCCATCTGAATAAGATAATAAATCATAGAAACATGCACACACAAGTATCCCCTACAAATCCTTGATTAGGTAAAGTAGCTACTTTGATTAAGGGTAGTCTATGTTTTGCAATCGCGTCAAAGACACTAAGGACCTAGGCAGTAACTGGTAATCATGATGACTTAAGCTCACATATACTTAGGACCGAGAATAAGCAAAAGAATAAAAGTGTGTGTATATATATGTGTGTGTATGTCAATCGACGTATGGACCATGCTAGTAGTTGATTGAGCAACTAAGTGTGCCCTCGATACTTAGAGCAGAGTAGAGTGTAGCAGTAATAAGACTTAATGAATGTTAGCAGTAGATGTGACTTAGCTTCATACTACTAGTAGTAGTCAATGTGATAGAATTGATACCTAAACAAGGATTAGTGGGTAGGTCTTGTGGTATAGTTACCTACCTAACGAGGAGGAGTCATTAGCAAGTGTTGTAGCTAAGAGTCAACCTAGTATGATAGGTTTACTTTAGTATATGCCAAGTCACGGAAGTAGTGAGACTAAGTTGATCACATCAGAACAGAAGATCAACTTGTTGATATTTTGACGAAGTCACTAGGGCGGATCAAGTTCTTGGAGATGAGAGAGAAGATTGGCCTAGTCAAGGTAAAGAAACAAGATTAAGGGGGTTATTGATAGAATTAATCTTTTTTTGGTAGGTATTTTCTTTGTGAGAGTTTTTGTTGATGAGAGCCACAAGCACCTCATCACCTGCCGAGTGCAAACAGCCGCGGCACAGCTCTCCCGAAGCAATCAAGCCGCCGCTAGCAACTCTCGTCGGCCAGAAATTTTGTCGTGTACGGCTGCCACATGCACTCACGTCAAGCCCCAAAGTCTCACGTACAGAGACCCCAAAACGTGACCAACATCTAGAAGCCCCTAGTACCAAGCTGCCCCTTGCACACCGAAAAGCACGCCTGCACTGCTTTCTGGAGTTCACGCTGGCCGCGAACGACAAACCCAGCCGCGCACAGAGAGAAACACAGCTTCGTGCGTGACGCCTGCTTCACGTCGAGGGCAAAGACCAGTGGGTCTTGCGGTCTTTTCTGGACGAAGCAGTAAGTAACAAAGCAAAAGGCAAGGAAATTCCAACACTATGATCCCAAACACCATTTGAGATAGCTAGTGATAGACAGCCATGGCCCTTCTTCCTTGCATTCGCCTCATACTATTGGCGGCCACTTGTTTACTGACGACGGCGATCGCTGCCGCTTCCTCCTCGCCGCTGAGGTTGAGCAATGATACCGACCTTGCCGCGCTGCTGGCTTTCAAAGCCCAGCTCTCCGATCCTCTTGGCGTCCTTCACCACGACTGGACTAGCAATGTGTCATTTTGCGGCTGGGTCGGCGTGTCGTGCGGCCGGCGACATCGGCGCGTCATCGCTCTGGCGTTGCCCGACGTGCCCCTCCAAGGGGAGCTCACTCCTCACCTCGGTAACCTCTCTTTCCTCCATATCCTAAATCTGACCAACACAAACCTCACGGGCTCCATCCCAGCTGATCTTGGAAGGTTGCCTCGCCTTAGAGTCCTTGATCTGAGAGTTAATCAGCTCTCAGGTCCAATACCTCGTACCATCTTCAACATGTCCAGCCTTGAAGTCATGAGTCTCGGATTTAACAACCTCACCGGGCCTATACCTAGCAACGAAAGCTTTATCCTCCCCAAGTTGCGAATAATATATCTCTTTTCGAATAAATTCATGGGCCAAATCCCATTAGGCATTGCGTCATGTCAGCACCTTGAGGAGCTCAATATATCAGAAAATCTCTTTGCGGATATGGCCGTGCCGACATGGCTCGCCAAGCTGTCGCGGCTCACTATCATTTCTATGGGCCGCTGTGGCATCTTCGGGCCAATCCCGAGTGTGCTCAGCAATCTCACCATGCTCAGTGTGCTTGACCTCGCATTCTCCAACCTGAGCGGACAGATTCCGGTGGAACTGGGAACAATGGGACAACTCAACATTCTCCATCTTTCATTTAACCAACTAAGCGGTTCCTTTCCCGCTTTTGTTGGAAACCTATCTGAATTGTCCATCTTGGATTTGGAGGACAACTTGCTGACTGGATCAGTACCATCCACACTTGGAAGCATCAGATCTCTTAAGCGGATTAATATTCGAGAGAATTACCTCCAAGGGGATCTGCACTTTCTGGCCAGCCTTTGCAATTGTCGGCAACTCCAATACCTTATCATATCAGACAATTCTTTCACCAGCGGTAATCTCCCCGGCTTTTTTGGGAACCTCTCTAGAAGGTTGATGCTCTTCGAAGGACGCAACATCAACTTAATTGGTGGGCTTCCAGCTACACTATCAAATCTAACTGCTCTCCAGGCGCTATTACTTGGGAGCAACCATTTGAGCAATGCAATCCCAGGGTCCATTATGATGATGGAGAATCTCCACGCACTTGGCCTTGCTAGGAATAGCATAGCTGGCCCACTCCCGGAAGAGATTGGTATGCTAACAAGACTTGCATACTTGGACCTTCAAGATAATCAACTCTCTGGTTCTATACCAGATGGCCTAGTTAACCTCACTATGTTACAGTACATTTGGCTATCTGATAACAAGCTATCGTCAGCTATACCAGCAAGCTTGTTTCATCTTGGTAACCTCATCCAGTTAAATCTCTCCCATAACTCCTTGACCGGTGCAATGCCTTCTGATCTCAGTCTCATGCAACAAATATACGCAATAGATATTGCTAACAACAGCTTAGTTGGTAGCCTCCCAGATTCATTTGCGGAGCATCAAATGTTAACCTACCTAATCCTGTCACAAAACTCATTCGAGGGTTCAATCCCAGATTCTTTTCGCCGTTTGACCAACTTAGAGATGTTGGACCTATCTTCTAATAATCTTTCAGGTACTATACCAAATTACTTTGCCAACATCACCTACCTTACTAGTTTGAACCTTTCCTCTAATAAGCTAGAAGGACCGATCCCAAATGGAGGTGTTTTCTCAAACATGACATTGCAATCTTTGATGGGAAATGTTGCGCTGTGCGGTGCTCCACGTCTAGGATTTTCACCATGTCAAGACAAGTCTCACCCAACTCATGGTCGACACTTCCTCAAGTTTATACTCCTGTTGTCGCATGACAATAGCAGCTTGGTGCAATTCTTTGTTTGCTTATACCTAATGATCAAAAAGAAAATTAAGAAGAATCTAGATGTTACATCTTCTCTTGATATGGTTGATGTGATTGGCCATAGGTTAGTATCCTACAATGAGATTGTTCGTGCCACCGATAATTTTAGTGAGGATAACATGTTGGGAGTTGGAGGTTTTGGCAAAGTTTTCAAGGGCCAAGCTGGATGATGGTTTGGTTGTCGCGATAAAAGTGCTCAACATGCAAGCCGCGCAAGTCGTTAGGAGCTTTGATTTGAATGTCAAGTCTTTGCGGATGGTCGTGCATCGCAACTTGATAAAGATATTGAATACTTGCTCCAACTTGGATTTGAGAGCTTCTTTGCTTCAATTACATGCCCAATGGCGTTTGGAGGCACTCTGCACACCGAAAAGCGAGCCTTGCTTCGGATCATTCCTAAAAGGTTGGAGATCATGCTTGATGTGTCAATGGCAATGGAGTATCGCACCATGGCCACTATAATGTTATCTGCATTGTGACTTAAAGCCTAGCAATGTGCTATTCGACGAGGAGATGATTTGCGCATGTGGCGGACTTTGGCATTGCAAAATTATCGCTAGGTGATGACAACTCGGTTTCAATGAGCATGCGAGGACAATCGGGTACATGGCACCGGTACTTGTAATCGATCATTCTTAAGCGGGTTCTTTTGTAATATGCTAACTAGCGATAAGATTAACAAATATCTATTGTTCACAATTTTCTCGATGAATATGCAACAATGGGAAAGGCATCGCGGAAGAATGGCGTGTTCAAACTTTGGAATCATCTTCGCTCGAAGTCTTCACCGGAAGAGGCCCACGGATCCCATGTTCGTTGGAGAATTAAGCCTTAGGCGATGGGTTTGCCAAGCATTTCCAGCGAACCTTAGTGGTGTTGTTGATGAGAAGCTGCTGCAAGATGAACAAGTAAGACATCGCTTTGATCACCAAACCAACGCTTCCTTGGGATCTTCGTCGACAAGCACGGGCAGCAACTTGCTTGTGTTAGTATTCGAGCTGGGCCTGATGTGTTCGAGTGACTCACCTGAGCAAAGGATGTGCATGAATGATGTGGTAGCGAAACTGAAGAACATCAACAAGCATTGTTTTGCTTGTATGCCGGTAGCAATTCGAAGGGCTCAGCGTTAGTGTGTATGTGTATCTATCTATGTGTGGTGCTGTGTTTCTGTTGGAACTGGCGACAGCCTTTTGTGAGAGAGAACAATCACATTTGTTTACGAGGTTCGACAAAGCCTACGTCCCCGGGAGCATGTGTGGCGCTGTGTTTCCATACTACTGCAAAGTAATACAATGTAGTATGGGTAATTTCCATTACATCATATACTGGGCATTATCTCTTCTTTTCCCTATCATGTTTGGTTTATATCGCCATCTATCTTGCATGATTTGTACTGAATTATTTAACACAAGATGTGTAACGTGCATGATATATTCCCCTGCATGTTTTCGTTCCTAAATTATAAGCATCAGGGATATGTTTTGTGTTTTGTACTCCACTTAATAGCATAGCCAGATGGGTTCACAAACGAATTCTACAAGAAATTCATGCACACTTTAAAGCCTGAGCTGCTGCACGTCTTTGCGGATCTTCATGCCACTAATCTTGATCTCTCAGGGGTGAATATTTCTTATATCACTTTGATACCAAAGATTGAGGCACCTGTACAAATAAATGACTTCAGGCCTATTTCGCTCCTACATAGTATACCCAAACTCATAAGCAAGGTCCTGGCCAACAGATTGCAACCGAGAATAACAGTTCTCATTGATCACATGCAATCCAGCTTCATCAAAAAAAGATCAATCTCGGAGAACTTCATACTAGCTTCAGAATTAGTCCAGTGCGCATTGAGAAGGAAAAAAACCAATGATTGTGCTCAAATTAGATTTCCATAAGGCTTTTGAGACAATAAACTGGGGCTGCCTTATGATGATATTACAGCACAGAGGCTTCGACAATAGATGGATCAACTGGATAAATAATATTCTCTCATCCGGCAAAGCACAGATTATGGTCAACGGTGTAGTAGGTGATCAAATTCATTACAAACGTGGGGTACAACAAGGAGATCCACTCTCTCCATATTTATTCATATTGGTTGCAGATGTTCTACAGAGATTATTGCAACAAGCTCACACAGATGGTCTGATCTTGCACCCCCTGGATGCGCAACAGTCCCCTCCAACATTACAATACGCAGACGACACCTTAATCTTACTCAAGGGTACAACGCATCAAGCTTTGGTTCTTAAAGAGCTACTGGAATCGTTTACAATTTTTTCAGGTTTGAAAATTAACTATCACAAGAGTACATTCGTACCCATACACATGACACATCAGGACGCCACCCTGGCCGCCGCCACCTTGCAATGTCCAATCAGCTCGCTGCCTTGCAATTACTTAGGTTTACCGCTCTCCACTAGCAAGGTCCCTCACAAATTGCTACAACCAATCATCGACAAAATAGATAGAAGACTGGTAGGTTGGATACCCGGGCTCCTATCATGGGGAGGTAGAGTGCAAATGCTAAACACTGTGCTATCATCCATACCTACTTATTACATGAGCTGCCTCCAATGGCCAGAACGCAGTATACAAGCACTTGACAAGATTAGAAGAGCTTTTCTTTGGAAAGGAAATAGAGAGGTTCACGGCGGACATTGCCTAGTAGCTTGGCCAATCGTATTGTTAACCAAAGAGCAAGGAGGTTTGGGGATTCGCGATCTCAGGAATCATAACAGAGCATTACTCATAAAAACGGCAGGGAAACTACTATCAAACTCAGCTGAACCTTGCTTTCTCTGGTTAAGACGTCAATATATTAGAAATAACATACCATTGCAGCCTCGTCCAGGGGACACGACAATTTGGAGAACTTTATCATCCGTCATCGAAATGACCACGCAAATGACCATGGTCATAATTGGAGAAGGACAGACTACGTTGTTCTGGAAGGACCACTGGACACCCTCAGGGCGATTGTACCTATGCCTACCAACTATATTCACCTTTGCCACTAATCCAAATTGTACAGTCAGCTCGCAATTCAATGCCAACAATTGGGCAATGTCATTACACCCGGTTCTATCACAACAAGCGCTTTTGGAATACCAGGCCCTACTGCACATTCTTTCGGAATAGCAATTGCAACAAGGAATTTTGGACCAACGAATCTTAATCTCGAGCAAGGCTGACATAACTACTTCTGATGTGTACAAGCTCCTCTCTTTCCATGGCATACAATGGACTGCATCAGACTATGCTTGGCATAGATCAATACCACACAAATACATAGTTTTTCTATGGCTTGCTTTCAGAGGAAGACTAAACACTAAGGAGAATATGACAACTAATTAATGGAGGACAGATCCCCACTGTGACATTTGCCCTGCTTTAGAAACAATTGATCACATCATTCTACGATGTAAAGCCGCGGATCATCTATGAAGGAAACTAGGACTAGCAACGGAAGCATCCTAATCCCATGACATATTGGATTTTGTGCAAAAAGTTTCAGCAAAAATAGCTACCTACAGAGACATTTGGCCCATATGTTTCGCAGCATGTGCGCATTCACTATGGATTACAAGAAATAAACGAATATTCCAAAATGTTGAAGATGGAACGGTCTTGCTGCAAAATCGGATCCAAGAATACGTCAGCCACTACTACACACAGCCTCATCACAGACAGTTTGGAACCGTCATCACAGACGGTTTTTGAACCGTCTGAAAAAGTTCATCTGTGATAACAGGCGTTATCACGAGCGGTTCAAAAGCCGTGCGTGATACGAATATCCTGAGCGGTTTTTGGTTAAAACCGTGCAGTGAAGGCTAATATCCGAGCGGTTTCTATTAAAACCGTGCGTGATACGAGCATATCACTGAGCGGTTGTATTCTGAGCAAATGCGTGATACGAGAATATCACAAACGATTTTTAATGTAACCGTCTGTGATATTCTCGTATCACAGACGTTTCGTAAATAGAACCATCTGTGATATGCTCGTATCACAGACGGTTTTTAATAGAAACCGTCTGTGATACTAGCCTTCACAGACGGTTTTAACCAAAAAACCGTCTGTGATACTCTGAGAACCCTAACTACTTTTAGCTGATTTTTGGCTAGCCTCAGGAATTGCTAGCCATGCCCTCTGTTGACAGATACATCAGACAATTGTTGACAACATCATAGATAATCAATTGTTGACAACTCAAAGTGATCATTACTCAAAATAAATTACAAAAGATTGAATTTGTTGAAGTATTGTCGCTATAGTTACAATTGGATTACAATTGAGTCAGTTCTTTGCGTGAAACTCTGGGTCAGCGACGGAGTGAAACTCTCCTTTTTTAACTATTTCTGACATGATAAAGGCGCATAGCTTCCCTCGAACCTCCACGATCTCTTGCGCAACGAGTCCATCTAAATCTATCATCAAGGCCTGTCGCTAGGTCGAGAAAAATGGTAAGCATATATATTTAAATTTACAATTAGAAAATAATTATTTCAAGATTGACAAACCTCGGGATTCTTCGTCTTAGCACTAATGATTTGCTGCATATGATGGCAAACGTAGAATGCACATAGCTCATCATTTTTTTGCTAGCGGCACTGCAAAAATAGAATTACATATATACGTATAGTCAGTTCAAGACACATTATTATGAAGTATGATATAGGATTATTGTGTTTGTAGCGCGTACCGAAAATTTCGTCCTGTGTGTTAGTTGGGCGCTAGATCCATTGTATGTTCCTTCTTGGCCAACATAGGAGATGAACGAACTACATGATTCAAAAAAGTTATCCTTGGGCATTTCAAACGAAGGAAGACTACAATAGAGTTATGTATGGAGGAAATGAGCATTCTTGTCGAGTATTCCTTGCAGAATGCTGAAGTCGTGATTGTTTCTAACTAGGGAATCAAGATATATCACCTTGTTCCTCCTGGGTATAATGACTAAAAGGATCCAGTGGAACCTACTCATGTATGTCGCTATAGTCATTAAACCTAAGTACAAATAAAATTTGTATAGCAAATAGTGAAGCACTTACCCCTGATTGTAGGGCACCACTATGTAGTCGTTGTGGGTCTGACGAGGCAATGCCGCCATTATGTAGTTCTCGACGAAGGTCGGGTCTACTTCGATGGTTTGCAAAGATACCACGTGTGGGTCGAGGAAACCCACTGGTTCTCGCCCTTGCCGGGCATTTTTCATCATGTATCTATACATAAGTAATGAGTTGTGATATTTATCGGTATTACGTGAATGTAGAACTTGATTGTACACACTTACAGTGTCTAACATCGTAGAAGCGAGGCGTCGAGGGCTTCGAGGTTGAATAAGTCATTGAAGCCCACGACGAAGTTGCCCGTCCCGTTGAAGAAATGCTCATCCTTGTATGCGACGGTGATTCCAGTATCGCACCCCTTCTTTCCGGTCTTCCGCATGTACCAAGCATGCAAAGCCTGACAAGCAAATCCAGCGCGGGCTAATTCTGTGTCAGGGCACAACGGTTTTCCGATGGAGTACTTCCCGGGCTTCTGGGACTTGGGAGGCGACTTAATGTTCATTGATTTTGATTTGGCCTTAACGATTGGCAGCGTCTTCCTGCGAGATGACTCGGGAACCGATACGGTAGCACGCTTTTGTTGTTCCTTCGGTGTCTTCTCCACGGGAACCAATGAGGTGGCCTTCTGAGGCAAAGGATGAGGTGGAGTCATCGAGGGTCCCGTTGGAGAGGAATGGTCGTGTCGAGATCGCGGCACTGCTGGGTCCAGGACGATGTCCGTCTTGGGCCACTGGATAAAACTGTGCACGGCATCCCCTAGTGTTGTGATCTCTTCGTTCGGGCGAATCTCCAGCGGGACGGCCATGAAATGTTCATGTACCATGTCCACCTCCACCCTGGTGTAACCATGCGCCACCTGGACACCGTGCTGCACTGCCCCTTCCTGTATGGATGCACCATCCCCCGCCCAGCCTCAATAGGAATGGACCCAACTAACCTCAGTTGGGGCTTGCAGGCCGTCAGCTCCTACAAAACGATACGCAATTAGCTAAGGTGTCCTATAGGTCTATCTTTGGTGCATTCCATAGATGTACATTACCTTGATGCCGTCTATCGGTAATTGGTCGTCGTCATGTTCAAAATTATGCGTGGACGCGACGCTACTCCGATGTCGAGGAGAACTGGTTCCCACAATAACGGGGGCGGCTTGCGACTGGTTGAGTACTTGATTCAATCGATCCTCCAATCTTGCTATCTTTCCTGCAAATTCTGCAGTAATCCTCTGTACCAACTGGTCATCGTGGTCGGCCATGGATCTCTTCCTACTCTTATACGTGTAGTAGTCGTCTGTGAATCCATGACTCCAAGGTACGTTAACCCTAAGGCCTCGCGTGCGACCCAGGTGCTCCTTGTTTCCCAGGGCCGTAGATAGTATATCCTTCTCCCTGTCTGCATGGAAGGAGCCTTGGGAAGTTTGGACACTCAATTCACGCTGCAAGAGGTCATCATGTTATTATAGACACTATGAAGTTATGGACTTATAAACAACTAGGTAGTTCGACATATTTACCACACGTTGGGACACCTCCTGGTCCGCCGAGTTTGTGAAAGAGACACTGCCCGAAGACGAGACTTTTGCCCTCGCTTTTAACCAGCTTAGGGAACGTGGGTCTGTGATATCAGGAAATAGATTCTCCTCCTCCGCCGCCCATTGCGTGGATTTAGCTGCGTACCCAGCAGTGCCGAGTCTGTGGGGGTGAGTGTTTTGTGCCTGGAGAGCTTTGTGCGCCGCACTTTGCTCCTTAAATTCGTCCGTCGTCTTCATAGTCACAAAGGCGTCCCATGTTTCCCGCGTCAAGAATGCAAACTTCATGAAGGGCGTCTCACCCTTGTTCACATACTGCGTGACAAGAACGCTCTTGAAGGTCCTCCACGCGTGACACATCGAGAGCAACGCATGCCATTGCACGTGTGCCATGTGTGCTTCTGGGATAGTGAACTTGCTTGAAAGTTCTGTCCACAGCGCGCCTCTTTGATCTTTTGTCAGAGACTTCCATGTTGGTGTGGTGATAGGGACTCGTTCCCTTGCAAGTATCCCGCAGATGGTCCGGAATCTCACCGCTGATCTCGGGGGACTCAGAGGGATCCCAACGTCACTGACCTCCATGATGATTAGTCGGCCCACAGGCAATTTCGATTTTCCTCTACCATCTCGCTTACGTATCGTCGGTGATAGCGGCGAAGACGGCGCCTCTGCCATCTACGGCGTCGGTGACGGCGGCGAAGACGGCGCCTCTGCCATCTCGCTTACTTGCTATCTATGTAAGTTACATACGCTCAACATGTGCAATATTAGCAAATAATCATAATTAATTCCAGCATAAATATGAAACAATAAAGCATTAATCCAACAGCATTTAAATAACTAAATTAACATAATCAAATGTAAATCATTCAAGTCATTTAAATTGATTGAAATGCTAGACATATACGACATGTATATGAATGAAATTAGCACGGAATTGCAAAAGATTGATGATAGTTTGTGCTCTCAGAAGGAGAGTTGCAAAAGAACAAGTCTTTGCCATCTCAATCCTATTGTCTATACTCTTCATGAAATGAATATGATAATATAAATTCAAACTATGAGCTCTAAATAATACTTTGCTTAACTGTCAAATGATCTCAACTGTTACCGAAAACATATTAAACTTCCAGTCAAACAAACTACTAGAAGAATCACAAACTAGTCGTTAGATTACCAACAAAAAGCTGAATACTCTCAATAGGCGAACATGAAGTCACAGGTTTGGTGATAAAGCCGATTAGTCGACATAAGAGTATCCACTTCAAATGCTAGAGATCAAAAGAACGAGAAGAATCAGAATAACTAGCTTTCAACCAAAAGTAACCAATTAACAGTATATCAAATTGACAGTAGCAAGTAATACAATAGAGCTCAAGAATGAACTAACTATCACATTCAATCTCAGTATAAGATAGAGTTCATCACAGAGCATGTCAACAAAGCCCACTGATCAAAGATTATCAAAGATATATAATTAACATTCTTTTGTTCATTCAATTCACAGATTATCAAATATATATAATTACCAAAGCTTAACTAGACTGACATAACAATCACATGTATAACAATCTCTTGTGATCTTTGTATAGATACAAACTAGTGATAGAACCTGAGCCCATTTTTGCCCGAGCCTACTTCATCGAGCCCGACACATTGGAATGTACCATTTGCTTCATGCCGTGGAGGATTGGCATGAAGCAAAGGTACACTCAAGTGTGTCAGGATCGACGAAGAAATGCTAAGCAAAGGTTTAATGCTTCATGTACAGAAGACTAGACTTTAATGAAGACATAGAAACAAAATAGAGTTTGGGAATATAGTTTAGCCTGCTAGCTAGACTTGTATTTTATGGGACAGGAGCATGTAGTGATGTAGAGAGGAATCACATGATTGAGATGGAGGGGTTTTTGTCCACAGCCTTGCATATATATATGCTTGGATTTGATCTAGTCAACATCTTGCTAGGTCTTGGTGCTCGATCTACAAGATCATAAATATGCGGCACCACTGAATTGGATTTGGAACCGCTCGTGCTGATAACGTGCCGAGGATAACTCATCCATCAACAGAACCCATCATAGAGCAAGGGAAGCACGACGGAGTACCGAGGGAGGCGCTGAGCCCATGAGGAGGAAGAAGCGATGTGGGCGGCGCCGAGGTCGGAAGGTGGTCGGCGGCTGGCCGAGGTCGGGCGGCGGTGGCCATGGCGCCGAGGTCGGGGCGGCGGTGTCGGAGGTGCCGAGGTCGGGGTGGCGGTGTCGAGGTGCCGAGGTTGGGGGCGCCAAGGTCGGGGCACCGTGTCGGAGGTGCCGAGGTTGGGGGCGCCAAGGTCGGAGGCTGCGGTGTCGGAGGTGCCGAGGTCGGGGGCGCCAAGGTCGGGGGCGGCGGCGTCGAGGTCGGAGGCGGCGGTGACAGGCGAGCCCTAGAAGGAGGTGAAAGAGCGCGCGAGAGCCTAAGGGGCGCGGGAGAGGAAGTGGCGAGTAAGAGCAAAACCCTATCGGTTCCCGCCTTATAAAAAAGGCTATCACAGACGGTTCTTTTAAAGAACCATCTATGATAAAGAATCACAGACGGTTCCCTCAAAGAACCGTCTGTGATACGTTTGATATCACAGGCGGTTATAGTAGGAAACCGTCTGTGATTTCGACGTATCACAGATGGTTCTTTTCTAGAACCGCTCAGGATTTTTATCACTGCATTTGTTCTACTGAGAGAACCGCTCGTGATATCTCCACAAACCCATATATGAAATTAGTTGACAAGCAGTATGATGACAAGTTCATAACACAACTCCAAAATAAGTCCATAACACAACTCCAAATAATTTGACTGAAAATCAATTTATCCACTAACAATTCGTTTGGCTTCAAAAATTCATATCTAATTCAACTCAACTCCAAATCAAGTGAAACCAATTTTGATACTCCACATTACAATGAACATCCACATTGACATCAATATTAAAGATGACAAGTCCATAACACATTAACACATGACAATGGAATAAATTAATTACAATGGAGTAAATTCTTAATTAAAATATAGCCTTTCATGATGATCGACGTGCATATAGCTAGCTTCCTCACTGGGTTCTTCTTCGAGCCTGATGCCGTCTCCGAAAGGAGGCAACTCGTCAAATTGATTGTATTCTTCCTCGTCCACTACATTCTCAACTCCGACAATCCTCCTTTTTCCATGAAGAACTACGTGGCACTTCTTATTCTTTGGGTCGGTTACATAGAAGACTTGAACAACTTGGTTAGCCAAGATCTGAATGGTTCGTCTTTGTATCCGACACGTTCGAGGTCCACGGTAGTGACGCCGTGCTTGTCGACCTTCACATGTGGGAGATGGACCCAACAAAGACCGAAATAGGGGATCTTGAAAAGCACGAGTCGAGCTCCCATATCTCCTCTATTTGCCCATAGTAGGAGCTCCTCAACCCATCAGATCTTGAATGCATCTATCACGGACATCGCCGTTCTAGATCTGTGCTCTTCCTATCCGAGTCTTAGCAAACGGCGACTAGAGGGGGTGAATAGGAGCTCAAAATCTTTTTCAATTCGATTAGATCAATAATAATTTCACTCCAGTAGCTATGAGAGCTATGAAGATCAATATACAAGTATAGCGGAAGCCTTGTATTGAATCCTAATCAAACCCCCAAAGTACAGAGCAAAGAACACAAAGTTGTGCAGAATCTCGTGAATCGGTACTACCACCATTGTAAGTGCGGTACTACCTCATCAGGGTACTACATGAGCAAAAACGCAGTACTACCTTTTATCCTGACGATGAATAGAACAGCCTGAAAACGAAATCGAAAATCGTGTAACTTTTAAACCATAAGGCCAAACTCCACCAAATTTGGAACACACCTTCCTAAGGATATTAGGAACCTATTCCAATCAAGGATCGCAGAGATCCAAGCCAAAGTTCCTATCTTTTTCAGTTTGAACGAAGTGTGCTTCAAAACCGAGCAAAAATCGAAATATGATCTAGAGACTTGCTCGTGGGTGATTGATGATCAAGATGACCCTAGATGGGTTCCCACAAGTCAAAGCAAGTTAGATCACGGCAAGAAACCAACCAAAAACTCGCGGATCAAAGAAAGACTCAAAATCATCAAATAGAGAGAAAGAAAGCAAATGAACTCATCTTTGATAGAACTTTCTTTGGATTGATTTGATATGGTATTGGTTTACAGCCACTCCATCAATGGAGGACAAAGACTCAATACATGAGCACGAAATCAAATCCAACTCTCTAGAACCCTAACCTCCAACTATCAACTCCCTAAGCACAAAAGCAAAACTAGGGTTTACAAGCAAATGAAAGGGTTAGGGTTGCTTTCCAGCACACCCCTATTTATAGTGGAGGCTTAGACCTTCTAGAAGAGTAACCCTAATGGGCTCCCGTTAAGGCCCAAAACAAACGGGTCACACACGCACGCATTTTAAAGCGCCGTCTTCAATTCTCTTGACCTAATCCACTTCTTGACGCACCGACTTGCGCCGCGGGTTGGCATTAGGTCATCAAGGCGGTATTTGGTAAAATTACCAAAATACCCCTTCTCGATCTTTTTCGAAGACCGAGTCCCATCTTCGTGAAGCACCTCCCATGCTTCGCCACGTGTAGGTTGATCCGGCTCTCTTCATGTCGGCAAGTCTCTCCCATCCGCTCCCACCGAATCCACCATGGCACTTGCACCGACCTCGCAGCTGATCGAACCCGTCGCCGAATCGCCTGATTCGGTCACCTTTGTCCTCTTGCGCAATGCTTGACTCCATTGACCTCACCGGCATCCCGATCGTTTCGGACCTCGGCTCTCCAAGCTTAGTCCCGATCATCCTCGCCGATTGACCGTCATTGACCTCCAAGCAACTCGCACATCAATAGACAAAGAAATCGAATCAGGAACAAGTTCTTCACAACTTGACCCACGTTAGTCAAAACATGCATCATGCAACACATATGCCATGACACCCATGAACTTGACCTAACCCATAACCATTTTACCAAGATGGCCCAACTTGAAAATGCAATCGGTATTATCAAGATTGCGGTAGTATCAAGACTCCATAATCTTGATCGTCGCTCCTCAAGGAAATCCAAAACTTCCCAAAAACACTTGTTCGGAAAAACCATACCGCTTTGCTAGCGGTAATACCGCCAATGTACTACCGTAAACACAAGCGGTACTACAAGATCATGAGTAGTACAGCGCACACGCCGGTACTACCGATTATCGTGACACTTGCTGAAAACAGGATTTCAACAAAACCGAAAACGATTGTTTCGACAAACCAAGGAAGCTATTGCCAATTGTACCATCACATTAAGATCGTGATCATATCCCCATGATATCCACAGAATGTGTACCCATTTATGTCGTATCCTTGCCATGTGGCAATTGTAAATTGTGGCCCTTGTGCCAACCATAGCAGCGTATCATAACTTGATGACCTCGCAGTGATTCGCACCTTTAACCATTCGTTGAACCGACTGTTGTGCTCTCTCATGATCCAAACCTCCGACCGGTGTGGATTCTGTTGGCGTACCATGTCTTTGTGCTCGTCGATGTACGGGGATACTTCGGTCATGTGTTGCAAGACCGTGAAATGGGCTTGAGCGTACGTATCCAGATTGGGAGTGATTGATTTCCTTCCGATGGTCCCGATACCATCCGGTCTCCCTCATGACGAGATAGAGGCACACCAATCGAATCCACGAGCCATGTAGTCGACGCAGAACTTCGGTGACCTCTTGGTTGCATAACCTTCGATGATGCGCCCTCGGTCGAGATCGATTCCGTCACGAGGACTTGAGAATTCCATGTACCTCTCGAGCGGGTACATATGGCGAGAAACACAGGGGCGCATATCTTTATCTCTTTCACAAGGTGAACAATGAGATGGACCATGATATCGAAAAATGGCGGAGGAAATACATCTCAAGATGACATAGAGTCGTCACCACCTCGGCTGCGAGCATCTAGTCCTTGGGGATCGATGACCTTCGAGCAATTGAGTTGAAGAAATAACACGACCTCAAGATTGCCACTCGGACCTTGTTGACAAGATACTCCTAATTGCTGGCTGGAAGCATTTGTGTCATCAGCACATGACAATCATGCGACTTCATACCAATTAATTTCAAATCTTGCATAGAAACAAGTTTCTTAATGTTAGCGGAGTAACCAGACGGGACTTTCACACCATGCAAGCTCTAGCACAGTTCATTTCTCTCGGCCTTGGACAGAGTGTAGCAAGCTGGGGGAAGGTACGTTCGTCCTATATCGGTCTCTTTCGGTGCTAACTCGGTCCTTATGTTCATATCGACCAAGTCACGCCGTGCGTTAACACCATCCTTTGTTTTGCCCCTAATGTTTAGCAAGAGACCAATCAAGCTATCACATACATTCTTCTCTACGGTGATGCATATACATAGTTTTGCGCGAGTTGTTCAGCCATACACTCTCCGTAGCATCTAAGCAGTGCGGACAGGCTTTGGCTCCTTTTGTACTGAAGCCCGACTAGTTACCAAGGGCAGGAAAATCATTGATGGTGCAGAACAACATGGTGCATAAAGTGAAGTTCTCTCGTTTGTACGCATCCCATACCTATACCCCTTCATTCCACAGTGTCACAAGATCTTCCAGCAATGGTGCTAGGTATACATCAATATCATTCCCAGGTTGCTTCGGCCCTTGGATAAGTAGTGACATCAAAATGTACTTCCGCTTCATACATAGCCAAGGAGGAAGGTTGTACATACATAGATTCACGGGCGGTGCTATGTCGGTGCTCATGTTACCAAAAGGATTCATTCCATCCATACTCAACCCTAACCTTATGTTCCTCGCCCAAGACCGAACTCTTGAAGCTCGATCGAAGTTTCTCCTCGGGCGAGAATCAACAGGTGTCTTAGTTTTCCATCTCTCTTACGCTCCTCTAAGTGCCAACGCAGCAATCTTGCCTCCTTTGGGTTCGCAAATAAACGCTTCAAGCGTGGGATTCTGTGCAGATACCACAACATCTTAGCAGGAGGTCCTTGCTTCACCTTAGCGATATTTTGGCGCTTGTATCGGGATGCTTTGCACAGGACATACATGCATGTCTGCATACTCTTTACTGGTAGAGGATACAATCGTTCGGACATGCATGTATTCTTTCTACTTCCATTCCCAATGGACAAATAACCTTCTTTGCTTGATAGGTGGTCTTTGGGCAACACGTTTCTCTCCGGAAGGATGTCCGCTAGGAGACCTAACAACGCCGTGAAACTCTTATCGGACCAACTATTGCTTGCCTTCAATTTCAGCATAGTTCAAGCACGGTTGACAACCATGTGTATTCGGCTTGCGGCCAGGAACAAAGGTCTCACCGAGTCCTCCCTTAAGCCCTCGAATTTACAAAACTCTCTCTCATTTGTAGTTCTCTTACGCATCGCGTAGCATCCGATCCAGTTGTCATCGTGCCACCTATCCTCATCAAAAGCCGATCCACATCCGGCAAATCGTTGACTTCCTCGGCGATGTCGTCATTATTAACTTCGGTATAATCTGCTCTTCACCGTGGATGGTCCAACTTGTATACCCTTTTTGAAACCCCTTCAAATCAAGTGCGCTTCGATCTGCGCGGCGTTGTTAAACATCTTGATTACGCAATCAATGCACGACGATTACATAAAATTTATCCCTTCTTCAACATATCACCTTTCGTGGCTCTTCTAAAAGCAACCACGCCATTAATGTACTCTTGACTCACACGGTTCACACCGTACATCGATTCGATCCATCTACACTACGCATGTAACAAATTAGTGTCAAATTGATTAGCGATTAATTTATAGCAAACATAAAGGGTTATAGATCGTTACCCTCGGAGCTCACGAAGAAAATACCTAATATCTATCGAGAATCCTCACCTTCTCCTCCCTTCCGTCTCTGTCGGCGGCACAATGGGCTTCCTATTTACCAAACATACTTAAATTGATTAGCGATTAATTTATAGCAAACATAAAGGGTTATATATAGATCGTTACCCTCCAAATTTCAACATTTTCACCAAACATCTAGTCACAGATAACTATTGCATACGACAAACATCTAAGACCATACCAAATAGAACTAGAGTACTGAGCATCTAATCCTCAATTAGCTACAATGTATGGTAGAAGACAGGACGTTTCACATGACAAAAGAACGACCCTATTTGCATCCCATCTACCTGAATTTATAGTCATATGCTGATATTACTTTGGACTAATTAATTTGACCTACACCAAGGTTGTTATTTGTCTACAAAACCACATATGCCTTTTCATAGACATTATAAAGAAAATAATCATATGCAATCACCTAGTGGTACTACATATCAAATTTCATCACCAAGTATAATGGCAATAACATATGGAAGTTATTTAGTATTTACAGCGCTATGCCTCAAAATTCTAAACAAAGATTGAGCAAATCCAAGTTGGAATTTCTGTTGCATCAACACGAGTGCCAATAATCTTCAACCGCACCTCACTATCTTTTTGAATTTTCACCTGAGCTGGACAAACAAGCAGCTCCCAGTTAGAACAAGAAGGAGCAGGATGGAGGAGCTAGGGTAGGGAAGTGGCACATGGGAGAGGAGCAGCAAATCTAAGTGGAGCCAGCGGTAGAGGCAGGGTTGCTCCAGAGCGGTAGAGGTAGTGACAGAGGCAAATGCAGTCTTGGCGGTGGACACTGAGGCCTCCAGAGCGGTAGTGCGATGAGAGCGGCGGCAGTCTTGGCGAGAGGATGCGTCGGGCGCAATATATATGGTGCGAGGATATCACAAACGGTTCTTAATAAGAACCGTCTGTGATAACAGACAATCACAGACGGTTCTAATTCAGAACCGTTTGTGTACTATTACAAACGGTTCTCAATTAGAACCATCTGTGATTGGTTGGATTATCATAGACGGTTTATGAATAGAACCGTCTGTGATAATTCATAGACGGTTCTATTCGTAAACCGTCTGTGATAGATGCCTATCACAGACGGTTCTAAATAAGAACCGTCTGTGATAGGCTGCCAACGGCAATTCTAGGTCCGAACAGAACCAACACAGACGGTTCCAAAGGAACCGTCTGTGATGGGGCGTCTACTATAGCCTGTTTTGTAGTAGTGAGCTGCTGGTCGTACAGGACCAAACCCAAATACCGTGCTTCCATTCGTCAATGGAGTCAGCTTTTATTATAAGTTCATTAAGTGTTAAATCTCATGGTGTACAGCTTTGTTGTTTCTTATTCTTCTGTGGTTATTATTTTGGTTTCCCATCTCATTTCTTGTCTTCTTTTCATTTTCGTTTTGCTTCATCCATCGTGTGCCACCGGCGCTGTAACATTTCCCGACAACCATTTTAATACAATGGTCATAAGGTAGAGAATTCTCTACCTTTTTACGTCAAAAAAACTTAATAGCATAATTCCGTGGAACTGTGCCCTCACCGTGATCTGTTGATGTAGTATATATGTACGTACTCCATAATGTTTACTACTGATTTTCCTCTCATTTTGCCCTGGTTTTCAAACTTGAAAGTTGATCGAGTACGTAACACGAAAGCTCAATTTGGTCATGATCAGGCTTGCACCTTTTTTTTTCTCCGTGCATCGTTCTATTTTTCTTTTTCTCCTATTTTATTATATTTACAGCTGCTCACCTCCATCCATTGCAATGAGTATTAAAGAAAGACAAACTTAACACAGGACACAAGAGCACACCTGCTAAAGGTAGTTAACAAGTTTATTGAATCTCTGCTCCAATTGGATCGATTGCTTAGCGATTGCATATAGAGGCAAATTTGCTCAGTAACACTACAAAGATATCACGAGTTAGAGAAAAAAAATATCGATGTATCACTGACACATGGCCCCATGGCCCACTTTGCATGTAATGGTGAACATGTACTCCCAATAGTACTAAGCCATTTTCCTATATGTATGTATATATATATATATATATATATATATATATATATATATATATATATATATATATATATATATATATATATAGGAAAATGGCTTAGTACTACTAGGAGTACGTACTCTGGTTCTATCCACGTAATCTAACGCTAGGGTGCCAATGAGAGAGGCGTACTCACGGAGTGCGAGAAGAGAAACCCGTTTTGCTTTTTGATTTAATTAAATTGATCTATTAAATATGCCTTCGTTCCTTTGATTTTCCTGTATGTTTCACCTGCCCTTCGTTGTTGATATCAACTGATTGTCCTGATGGATTTGGCGATCCTTACCACCTCGGAGAATACGGTAAATCTTCAAACTTGTTTAGATCCTCCGATTTTCCTGGGCGATCTTCACCTCTATATCTCCGGCGGTGCGGATGTTTCGTTTGATTTCCCCTGGGCATTACTAACCTCGGTTTTTTGGGGTGGTGTGGCTGTTTCGATTGTGGCTGTGCAAGATCTCCAGTCGATTTTGGCGGCGCAAGTTCTCAATCGTGACCAAACCCATCCTCACATCGAGATTCACATCGATTTCAGCTGTGTGGAGCTCGTTAGGAAAGGATTCGGTGGCAAACCTCACCACCTCGTCGATATTCGGTAAATCTTCAAATCCTTGTTTACCTCTGAGTTTTCTGGGTGAATCTTCACCTCGATTTCTCCGGCGGTGCCGCTGTTTTGACCTATTTCCTTAGCCATTACTAACCTATGTTTTTTTGGGTGGTGCTGCTGTTTCAATTTTGGATGCGCAAGAACTCCACTTGATTTCGGCGGCGCAAGAACTCCAATCGGCAGCCACATCAGGTTTTTGGCTGTGTGGAGTTCCTAAGGAAAGGATTCGTTGGCACGATTCTCTCGTGGAGCTCCTGAGGTAAGGATTCCGATGGAGGCGTCGCAGTACGTCGAGGCCGGCGAGAGCATTGCGAATACTACTCCCGTTACAGACCGCAGCAGGAGAATCGTACTCGAACTCATCCCAGGTACGTAATAAAAAGATATTGTTTGCTGGTTTCTTGTTTGATTTGTTTGCCAATACTTGCTTTATTACTCAATCTGGAGTCTCATTTTTTAGGACTTAAAAAACCTCAACAGGATTATAGTATAGGACTTTAGTATACGGTATACCTCATTCTAAGTAGTACGTACAATGTACATACCTACCAATCAACGTATTTTGAACCACAAGTCTACTGAGTAGTGACTCAAGAATGGTAAACCTACATAATCAGTAGTTATGCATTTTTATTACCAGTGGTGTCCACGTATACTATTAATGCAAAACATTGTAACTCATCTTTAATTTGTGTTAGCATGGTTTTGTTAAAGAGAAATACTTAATTATTTCATAGTGATACCACTTTTCTGATTTATAAATACTCAAACTAGTGCTGCATACGTATACTTCCTTCTTCTTGTACCTGGAGGAGATCCTGGAGGTTGTGGGAGGTCCTGGAGGTTGTGGGAGGTCTTGGAGGTCGTGGGAGGGTCCTGGAGGTCGTGGGAGGTCCTAGAGGTCGTCCTCGAGGTCGTGGGAGGTCCTAGAGGAGGTCCTGGAGGTCATGGGAGGTCCTGAAGGTTGTGGGAGGTCCTGGAGGCCGTCCTCGAGGTTGTGGGAGATCCTGGAGGAGGTCCTGGAGGTCGTGGGAGGTCCTGGAGGAGGTTCTCGAGGTCGTGGGAGGTCCTGGAGGTTGTGGGAGGTCATAGATGTCGTGGGAGGTCCTAGAAGAGGTCCTAGAGGTCGTGGGAGGTCCTGGAGGAGGTCGTGGGAGGTCCTGGAGGTCGTGGGAGGTCCTAGAGAAGGTCCTCGAGGTCGTGGGAGGTCCTGGAGGAGGTCCTGGAGGTCATGGGAGGTCTTGGAGGAGGTCCTCGAGGTCGTGGGAGGTCCTGTAGGTCGTGGGAGGTCCTGGAGGAGGTCCTCGAGGTCGTTGGAGGTCCTGGAGGTCATGGGAGGTCCTGGAGGAGGTCCTAGAGGTCGTGGGAGGTCCTGGAGGTCGTGGGAGGTCCTGAAGTATACTCATAAAAAAGAGTATATTCATAACAATGGAGTATATTCATCTGAAATATGAGTACATACTTATCTAAAAGAGTATAATACTATTCTGAAAAAGGAGTATATTCATCTGAATGTACAACCTCTAGTCCTCTCTTTAGGAGTATAATTTAGACTGGATGATAATATGTGTACTATACCTTTTATCAGTTATAAGATCAAAAGGCTTTTTTCAACCTTCAGAAGGATCTCCTTTTGGTTTATCACGTGGATACGATTCTCAATATGCTACCAAACATTGGAAACAACAGCTCAGGAGATAGCCCTATGGATTATGGATGACAAAGAAAATACTACAAAATAAGATTAGGAAATTAAGAATAGATTATAGTGATTTGCTCGCCGTTAGGCATATTTTCATCTATTATTGAGTACACAAGTGTGATGAAATGATGATACTACTTAACTATGCCTGAATGAGTCATACTCTTTTTCTTTCGAAAGTATATTATAAGCGTCTATACTCTTTCATTTAGAAAAAAAGGGGTATACTACCTCTTCGATGGTATATACCCAAAAAGGGGGTATACTACTTATTCGATGGTATATACCCCAAAAAGGAGTATACTACTTTTTCGATGGTATATACCCCTCCAAGTGTCAAATACTTCATACCATTTTTCTTTTGGAAAGTGCAAAATACTTCATACTCTTTTCTTTGTAAAGTATACTACAAGGCTGTATACTCTCTCATCCAGAAAAAAAAGGCGATGGTATATACCCCTCTAGTGTCTAATACTTTGGTGTATCAGATATAATAACTTAGCATGGTCCTCATGGAAGTATCAACGTCCTACAAAAAGTCTGAACTTTGGAAATTATATATGGTCAGTATATACTCTGACAATGTTAATATTTTTTAATATACTTCTTTATTTAGTCTCCATACTCCTGATATTTTTTTGGGTGTATCTATTTTTCAATATACTTCTTTATTTAGTCTCCTATTTCAACTAAGCATGCACTGTCCAAAATGATTTGTCCATGTGTGTGGATGTCATGAGGACATTGTGGATGTCATGGGGACATGCTCATGATCTTAGGATGATGAAACAATTGGCAATTGCATTGAGAGTTTGTTGAATTCTGTGGAAATTAGCAAGTGTTAGGTTTTTCAGTAGTACCAGCGTTGAAGCTGCGGTACTACCGCGGTGCGGTTCGATCGGAAGATTGTTGGCGGTACGAAAATTCCCGAAGTCTTGTGTTTAGAATCTTGGGTTTCCTCGGGAATCGGTAGTACCGGCTTTGAAGCTGCGGTACTACCTGAGTGCGGTATGACCGCAAGTGAAGCGCGGTACTACCGCAGGTCTCGGTTCCGAACGTGTAGGGTTCTTACGTGGCGTCCGATTGAAATTGGATGGCACAGATCATGTGAAACGTTCGGACCGTCCGAACGTGATAAGGCTTTTGAGGCGTCCGATTGAAATCGGTTGATCCAAATTAGATGAACGTTCGGACCTCCGATTGTGAATGGCTTTGTGAGGTGTCCGATTGGAATCGGACGGCCCAGATCGTTTGAGATGTTTGGACCGCCAAACAATGCTTGAATCTAACGGCTAAAACACGTGGTCCGATCGGCCAAGTTAATCTGGACCGTCCACGTGTCAGAGGGTACGTTTCTGAGGCTTTTGTGCGTTTAAGTGGAACGGTAGTACCGCATGGATAGTGGCGGTAGTACCATTCGTCGGTATGATCGTTTGTGAAATGGCGGTTGCAAATTTCCAGAACGAGTGCATTTTGTGTGTTGATTTTGTTCTGGAGCGGTACGACCGCACTTTGGTTGGCAGTAGTACCGCATGTCGGTAACACCGCTTGAGAGTGGTATGGTTTTTCCAGAGGAGATGTTTTTGGAGATTTTGGATTTCTCCGAAGAGCGGTAGTACCGCTGTTGTTGGAATGGTATGACCGTGTTGCGGTAATACCGGTGGATATATGGCGGTAGTACCGCTTGTGGAATGAACTGAGCTGAATGTTGTTTCTCTTGGAGAATTTATTTTGGGTTATGTCAAGTTCATGTTCATCAGTGCATATGTGTTGCATGATGCATGTTTTGGCTAACGTGGGTCAAGTTGTGAAGAACTTGTTCGAAAATGGTTTCTTGGTCTATTGTTTGCGGTGGCTTGCGGATCAATGACGGTCAGTCGGCGAGGAGGATCGGGACTAAGCTTGGAAGTGAGGTCTAGAACGATCGAGGATGCTTGGAGGTCGGAGGACTCAGCGGGCGCAGAATGGACAAGGATGACCGAATGGGCGGTTCGGTGCGACTGGTTGGATCAAGTGGTGCGGGAGTCGGTGTAAGTGCCTTGGTGGTGCCAGTGGGATCCGGACGGGAGAGACTTGCCGACATGATGGAGCCGTTGATCAACCTACACGTGGCGAAGCATGGGATTGCTTCACGAGGATTGGACTCGATCTTTGGAGAAGGATCGAGAAGCGGTATTTTGGTAATTTCACCAAATACCACCTTAGTGACCTTTGGCTAAACCGCGGCGCGGGTCGGCGCTTGGAGAAGCGGTTTAGGTCAATCGAAGATGGAAACGGCGCTTTGAGATGCGTGCGTGTGTTAACCCATTTGTGTGTTGGGCTTAATGGGTGCCCTAATAGAATATTCTCTAGATGCTAGCCTCCACTATAAATAGGGCTAAGTGCTGGTTGGACTTGAGACCCTTTGGCCATTTGATAACCCTATTTTGTGTTTTTAGGGTTTTGGAGAGAAAGGAGGAGAGCTAGGGTTTCTAGGGTTTGGATTGAGTGTGTGCTCACGTGGTGAGCTTTGTCCTCCTAGATGGAGTGGCTGTAAACAACATCCATCTATCTCAAATCAATCCAAGCATCACTTCTTGAGATAAGTCTCTTTGTGTTCATCCTCTCTATTTGATGATTTTGGGGCTTTCTTTGATCCGCGAGTTTTTGCTTGGCTTCTTCTCTTGATCAAACTTGCTGTGACATGTGGGAACACATCTAGGATCATCTTGATCATCAATCACCCACGAGCAAGTCTTTAGATCATTTTTCGTATTTTGCTCGGTTTTGAAGCAACCTTCTCTCAAACAGAAAAAGGTAGGAACTTTGGCATGGATCTCTGCGATCTTTGATTGGAATAGGTTCCTAATATCTTATAGAAGGTGTGTCTCAAGTTTCGCGGAGTTTGCCCTTGTAGATCAAAAGTTGTGCCAATTTTAGATTTGGTTTTTCTGCTGTCTGGTTCATCTCCAGGACAATCGGTAATACCTTTCATTTGCCTGCGGTAGTACCGTAGTGAGGTAGTACCGCTCTATACACTGCGGTAGTACCGATTATAGGTAGTACCGCTGGTTACACTGTGGTAGTACCGATTCCTGAATCTTCAGCAGACCTTCTTCGGTTTTTGCTGCTGTGCCTTGGGGTTTAGGAGTAGATTCAATACAAGACTTCCACTGTGCTTAAGCATTGATCTTCATAGCTATTGGAGTGATTTGTGAATTGAATCCAATCTTTGTTGAAAAGAATTTGAGCTTCTATTCACCCCCTCTCTAGTCGCCTATTTCGGTCCTACAACGTGATTCTTAATATCACGTATGCACAATGCAACAAAGCATGCACCGTTCTTAATACCATTTCAAAATTTGAATGATCGAACAACATGCACAATGCAACAAAGCATGCATCGTTCGCTTGTTTTTAGGGATTAGATCTGCATGGTTCAAGGTAGTACTAACACCACTAACGGATGTATCCATTAAGGAAGTCCCCACTCAGTCGGTACATATCTCAAAGTTGATCAAGGGTATGTAGGTATGGGAGTACATACCCCCAGGAGTACGAAACGGGCGTCCTATACATATACATACATACATACATATATATATATATATATATATATATGTGTGTGTGTGTGTGTGTGTGTGTGTGTGTATACATGTACATATATGTATACATATATACGTATATATACATACGTATACATATATACATACATATATATACATATATGGAACATATCTAGTGCTAATGGGTAATTGAGTGCTAAGGTGCTAATGTCAATCTTGACCGTTGGATCTGGATTGAACAACCAAGATTAATGCGGGCTCCCACCTCCAAAACATTTAATCACCCTGTATGTTCCCACCTCCAATACGCCTTCATTAAACACCCTACATGCTCCCACCTCCAATGCCATGCATTAAACACCCTGTATGATCCAACGGTCAAGATTGGCATTAGCACCTTAGCACTCAATTACCCCATTAGCACTAGATATGTTCTCTCTCTCTCTCTCTCTCTCTCTCTCTCTCTATATATATATATATATATATATATATATATATATATATATATATATATATATATATATATATATATATATAGGAAAATGGTATGGTACTCCTAGATACGTATTCCCTTCTCATATACCTCTTAAATCGTATGATGATACCACTTTATCAATTTGAGCATACTCCACTAATGGTTATAAGATACCCCAAAGTGAATTCCATGTAAAAAATCGTTGAAGTCCACCTTTTATAGCGAAATTTGGGTATATACTTCTTTTATACATGAAAAAAAGAGTATATAGAAAAAACTAAAATGCTCGAATGAATTTTTTTTTAGTCAAATGTCATTGGAGTATCTTATAATTAGTATTTAAGTATCTTTGAAAGTGATAAAGAAGTATAATATATTCATTTAAGTGGTATATTAGAAGTGGGGGAACGACTCTAGGAGTACTAAATGTGTCATATATATATATATATATATATATATATATATATATGTGTGTGTGTGTGTATGTATAACACAATCAAGACTTATACAATACATTGTAGTATGTCTTGTAGGCCCATATACATCTTATGCGCTTAAAGAAACTTTTGAATATGCACATATCATGTATTATCTGATTAAATACACATACTTTTACATACAAAAAATCTATACGACACAGCATGTATGTAGTGTACAACGCACAATCGCAAACGAGAGGTGTACATGCGGGGGGGGGGGGGATGGGCAGAAGCCATGTGGGACCATTCTTTCAAAATTATGACTCTTGCCCATCATAATAGTTAGATTTTCCGAAACTATAAATCACGCTATTTCATCCCATGCTACTTGGGGGGTTGTACATCCATGTACTTACAGTGTTGTTGGCCTAAAAGATAAGTTGTGTCTGCACACCTCCTCCTTGGGTCCGCCCTAGCTTTTGCGTGCACACTTTGTAGTGCTGCTTCAGATGCCCCGTCTCTCCACTCGAACCTGCAGTCAATTCAAATTTGCAATAATTACAAATTGCAGTTACATGTCTTTGGTCGTTTACAATGTTAATCTTCTTGGTCATGTGCTTCAAGCACTCTACCCTTCCGTCGGTGGATAGTGGTGTTGACGATGATCCTCCGATCCCACCGTGTGATGGCAGGGGCGACAAGTTCGCAGAGACAGCATCCTCATGGCCCTTCGTACCATCCATATGATATGATGGTCATCCATGCCGTGGTCTCCCATGCCCGGGGAGAGTTGACGAGCATCGATGTGAGCATCATCCTGCCCGGGAGGACTAGAGGGGTTGTGGGGGGCGTGCTTGCTTGTGCCTCGGTCCCCCTGCTAGCTTCTTCTTCTTACTAAACATATCGAGAGAATGAGGGATATAGAAATAGAGACGGTAGGAAAATTGTTGATTGAGCTGTGTGGAGAAGAAACGAGGAGAGGAGGTAATTTTATAGCCATGGAGGAGAGGAACGTTGCATTTGCCCGTTGCCTCTCTGCTCCTCTCTGCCCTCTTCCTCTGCTCTACTCTAGCCTCTTCCTCTGCTCCTGTGATTGCAAAAGCATTGGTTGTGTCGCCGGCCAATGCTGCGACTTGTGCACCACCCATGCGACCTCTCGCGCTTGTGCCTCTGCCTCTCTCCCTCCAGCTCTCTCCATCTGTGCGCGGTGCGCCTGTGTGACCTCTCTCTTTGCCTCTCACCCTCTCGCTATCTCCCCGCCTCTCTCCCTCTTGCCCTCACGCACTCCCCTCCCCTGTCGGCCACCACCTCTCTCCATCTCCCTTTTGCACGCTCCCATCCCCTGCCCTCTCTCGGTCTCTCCCTCTGGCAACGGCCATGGCCTGGATGGCCATATCTGAGCGGTGACGAAATCTGTCCCCTTCCCTCTCTGACTCTTACTTTCCCGTTAGCTGTAACACCCTGATTTTCTGAACCTTTTTGAATTTTCGAAATAAAATAGAACCATCTGGTTTTGATGAGAGTTCAAGCTTAACTTGAGGTTTTGAAAGAGTTTTAAATGACTAAGGCAAACTTCAACTAATTAAAGCTTGGTCGTCTTTGAGTTGTGCGGGTTCGGGAGCTGCCCCTCCTCTGTGATCTTTGTGGTTTAGACCTTCTCTGTGGTCTAGACCTCCTCTGTGATCTTTGAGGTTTGGACCTTCTCTGTGGCTCAGACCACCTCCTTGCCTGGACGTGCTCCTATGTCCGGGCCTCCCTTTGGTTGTGCCTTCTCTGGGTCTCTCTTTTGTTAACCTTCTTTCAATCTCTGTACTTTTGAACCTCCTCCTGTCTATTTGAACCTCTTTGTGTTCATTTGGACCTCCCCTTGCTTTGATCTTCGTAATGCCCTCTCTCTGGAATTTTCATACCGCACCAACTCGGTATTACCACCATGCGGTACTACCCCCATTCAACTCGCAGTCATACCGCTCCAAGAAAAAATCAAGCCCTCTAAAACATGTGTTCTGGAAATTTTATACCGCTAGGTAGTAAACGGAACTACCGGAGTGCGGTATTACCGCTCCCAAGCTGCGGTGTTACCGTTTCATGGAAACTTTCCAAACCAGCGTTTGGACCTCCCCTTGTGTCCAGACCTCCTCTATGTTTGGACCTCCCCTTGTGTCTAGACCTCCTCTGTGTTTGGACCTCCCCTGGTGTCCAGACCTCCTCTGTGTTCGGACCTCCCCTTGATCTCATCTTAGCCGTCCGGACCTCCCTTGATTGTATCTGGACGGTCGAGGCCTCTTTTGATTCCTCCCAGTCCTCAGGACCTCTTAGTCCTTTTGACCTCTTAGTCCCTGGACCTCCCCGTCCAGCGGACCTCCTTTGTGGTTTTTGCAAGGACCACCCTCTGTGGTCTCTTTGTGAAGACCACCCCTTGTGGTTTTTTTTTGTAAAGACCACCTTGGTGGTCAAGACCTCTCCTACAGGTCACGACCTCCCTCTCTGGTCATGACCTCCCCGTGGGCCGTGACCATCCCTCTTTGACCAGACTATCTTCTAAGTTTAACTGGCCCCACTTGCCAGTCTTGCTCAACTTTATCTTTCTCCGCCACATAAGTACCTTGTGCATTTAATGCCTATTGTGTCACATTAAATGCGGCCATATACATAGTTACTTACACTGAATGTGGTCACTTACGTGGCACCTTGTTTTCTCCCCTTGTCCCCTCCCTTCATAGCAAACCTTGTTTCATTATTTCTACACTGAGCTTGGCCGTACCCTGCCCTAACCATCATCTACCTTTGACCTATCTTTTACACATACTTTTGACACGTATACTTCCAGTGTCTTCTTTGCCTACTTTGGCTATAAATGGCCCAAGTAGTCCTTCTTCCTCACCTTTTTCCACACTTAGCACTTTTACTCTTGCTCAGCTGCTCTGAATTGGAGCTCTGTCTTCTAGAACTCCGTTGAAGCTTGCGTCGCCGCCGCCTCACCGTCGGCGATTCCACCGGAGCCTCTGTGACATCCTCGTCACCACTGCACCTTGTAGCTGTATCCTTCTTAGGACCATCAAGTGGTCTTTTTGCAAAGACCACCCTTTCGGTCTGTGTGCAAAGACCACCTCCTTGGTCTTTCGCATAGGCCACCTCTTTGGTCTTTCTTGCAAAGACCACCTTCCTGGTCTCTGCGCAAAACCACTTCTATAGCCTTTTGCAAAGACCACCCTTTTGGGTCTTTTGCTAAGATAACCCTTTTCGTTGGACCTCCCCTTTGTGAGTCGAGTCTTGCCCTGTGGAACCCGTGTAAGGGCAGTGTTTTTTTGTTGGTGGAGTTTGAGTTGTCTTTCATAGTTCTTTTGGATTTTATTTGGGCTTTGTCTGAGTTTCTCTTTTTCCGTATAGATTGTGACGACACCAGCGAGCCTGAGTGCCCCGAAGAGGAAGACCCTCAGGATTGTGAACAAGGCAAGTCATACCCTTGATCACGTTGAGCCCAGTAGTTCAAGTTAATTATGTTGGTTTCCACTAAGTATAGCATGCATATTTCAATTCAAATAATTTAATCCCTATTTATAAACTCTTTAGTTATCCCTGTTATCTTTTGTACAACCAGACTTGTCATTGCTTTGTCTTCCTTGACACCATAGATGAAAACCTAGTTGATACAATAGTGTGGACTAGAGTTGTTGCAAAACTTGATGCTTAGCCATGCTTAGACCAAACTTTTTGTTTTGGGAGATCTTACTGCCAAAAGACCAATGATGCCAAAATGTTTTCAGCCATGGCATTGGGTTGTCATGGTGTTTGGCAAAAAAGTTTCTGAAATTCAAAGGAAAAGAAAAATTGGTTTGGACTTGGGCGAATCGGTTGCTTGGTTGGTGCATGTTCATGCACGAGCTCATCTTGGGTAGAGATGAGGCTCAGGGGTTCTGTGGTTGTCATCCAGGTCAAATAAGGACCGGTCTTCGAGCCGCATCTTGCTAGCCACATCGTGCAACCGCATGTTCTGTATGGGCAGAACCTGGCTGAGTAATTTGCTGAGTTCCACCGCGGTTGTTCCACTTTCATGTGTGGGTGGTCTTTTGTAACCTATGTTTCCCACTAGCGCAAGAGGGGGCCCTGAACCTGCGGATGGGTAGTCCAAAGGGGGCGAAACCTTAGCGAGGAGGGCTGCGGTGGAATGAAGCATTGTAAAGGCCTTGTCACGTGCTCTAGACCTCTCACCAATGGAAGTGTGAGGTGGTATTGATGAATGCCAAACAAACTAGAGAATTCGTGTCTTGTGAGTAAAGCTGTACACCTCTGCAGAGTGTAAAACTATTCGAATAGCCGTGTCCACGGTCATGGACATGCTAGCAAAGCCACTCAAAGTTAGTCTTGGTTTTGATTTCAAAAGGTTTGATGAAATGGTTTTGGGATTTCTATCCTGTGGGTTTTGGGCGGGAAGCCTTGTGACAGGGGGGGTATCCTTCACCATCTTGATGATGAATGTTATCCAACTGTAAAACTAGTTTTGGAAAATGAATTTTAATTAATGTATATTTGCCTTGGATCTTAGTATTTGTAATTGAAAGAAACTTAGCTTTATGCAAAGACAACCCTATATGCCTTCCTTTGAAATATCCATGTATGCATGTCATTTTGTTACTCCACGGGTGTGACTTGCGAGCACGGTGGTTGTGCTCACTCTTGCTTGACAAAACCCTTGGCAGGTGAAAGCAATGACAGTGAGGAGGAAGATCAAGATAACTAGGTTGTGCCCTCCAGCCATTCTGCCTGTGGCGTAATGGATGGACTGCCGCTCTTTTGCTTCTTTGTATTTTACTTTTGGCCCAAGGCCACTTTTGTAAGCAACTCTGTTGAATATGTTGTTAATAAAGTTCATTTTGGATGTTACCACTTTTGTGCTATGTGGGTTAGCAGCTGATCTTGGGACTAGCTCAGTTACACAGAGGTCTTGGGGTCATCCTTAAGTCTCATGACCTCCTTCGGGCCTTGGTCATGATCTTGTGGGTGGTCCTTAGCCTAACAACCACTCCTGGACCTCCAGGAGGTCTTGAGAGATCTTCGGGTGGTCCTATTGGACCTCTCGGAGGTCTGGATAGACCTCCAGGAGAGATCATGTGGGACCTCTTGGGTGGTTCTGGGGTTCCTCCGTGCGGTTTAGACCTCTTGGGAGGTCCTGGCGGACCTCCTGGGTGGACATGAGTACATGACCTCTCGGTTGGCCTTAAAGGACCTCCTAGGTGGCCCTGGGGGAAGCTCTGGTCGTGACAAGAAGTGGTATCAGAGCCTCTTGACTGTAGGTCATAACCTAGTAGAATGGCTATAGAACTTCAAAGTTTATTTTATACAACAAAGAAGAAAAATTTGTTCTTTTCTTATCCAGGTCATCTTTCTGCTCTTACCTCCCTTCTGGTACTCTTTCTTACCTTAATCTAATCTTACTTTATTTCTTTCCTTGCACCAACTTACAATGTTAAATGGATCCCCTTACCCTTGAAAGTTCTACTAGTGGTCTCTTGGTTAGGTCTGGTGCTCAAGACCTCCAAATGGTAAGAATCGAGTAGAACGATATTTAGTTACTATAGTTTTTGAAAGAGCTTCTTCCTATTGGTTGCTTTGCTGATATGTTTGTTTTGCCTGTTTCCCTTAGTCTCTTCTTTTCTTTCCTCAGTCTCTAGAGCTTAGGAAAGATGGTTACCACTCGAGATGGTAGTGGCAGCTGAAGCAATCGGAACCGACAAGTTGAAGAAGAGCCCGAGAACCCAACCTGGTGGAGCAATCAGAACCGAGGAGTTGAGGGCGTGCTGGAGCAACCAGCCCACAGCCACCACCACCTCCAGTTGAAGGTCCTAGCTGGGCCCAGATGATGGTCAATCAAGCTCAGCTAATAAATCTACTTTCTCAATCCATTGCCAACACTCAGTCATTGCAAGCAGCAGTAGCAGCTCAGCCACAAGCCCCTGTTCCACCTCCTCCAAGGGCCAACATTGCAGAATTCATGAGGTTGCGCCCTCCAACTTTTTTCAGCAGCACTGAGCCAATGGAAGCCGATGATTGGCTCAGGGCAGTGAGCCGAAAATTAGACATGGTACAATGTACAGATCATGAGAGAGTCCTCTTTGCTTCTCACCAGCTCATTGGGCTAGCCTCTGAGTGGTGGGACAACTTCAGCCAATCTCATGTTGATGCTCAGATCATCACATGAGATGAGTTTATGCAGGCCTTTCGTCGTGCCCATATTCCACCGGGCATGATGTCTCTAGAAAGGAAGGAATTTCGCTCTTTGAGGCAGGGCAACCGCACTGTCAATGAATATTTGCATAAGTTTTACTAGTTGGCCCGATATGCTCCAGAAGATATTGCTCAGATGAAGCCAAACAAGAGCGTTTCCTAGAAGGGCTTAATGATGAGATCTTAGTTCTCCTTGTTGCCCAAGAACACTCAGATTTTCAGTAGCTTGTAAGCAAAGCTATTCGGTAAGAGGGCAAGCTCCAGGAGATGGAGAGCCGAAAGAGAAAGAAGGCTGCTCAGAGGTTCAACCCTAGGGGTTTTCCTAAGCCTAGGACCTCCCGACCTCAGACCTCCCAACGCAAGACCTCCTCCTCTAGAGCATCTGGGATAGCACAACGTCCAAGCAAGTCAAGTTTTCATAAGACCTCCCCTGGAAGCCAGCTCCAGAAGAAGTCTTCCTCGACCTCCTTGGCTGGGGTGACTTGTTTCTTTTGCAATGAGGTAGGGCACTATGCCAACAAGTGCCCAAAGAAGCAGCAAGCCTCTGCCCCAGCTCGAGCAAGCCAAGGGGCTTCAGCACAGGGCAGCGCATCAAGTGTGAAGCCAGCAGTGCACTACACAAAAGGCCGAGTCACACATGTCACGGCTGAGGAGGCACAAGATGCACCAGATGTGATCCTTGGTACGTTCCTTGTCAATTCCGTACCAGCCTTGGTTTTATTTGATTCAGAAGCTTCTCATTCTTTTGTCTTAAGTAAGTTTATGGGGAAGTGTGGGTTATCTATATCCCCTTTAGTTAGCCCTATGCTAATTCTTGCTCCGGGCTCGGAAATGAGGACTAGTTCCTTATGCCCAAATCTTACCTTGGAGATCTCTGGAGTTCTCTTCTTTGCAGACTTAATAGTTTTGTATTCCCAAGGTTTGGATGTGATTCTTGGAATGGATTGGCTAGCCAAGAATCAAGGCCAGATAGATTGTGCCAGCAAGTCCATTTCACTCATCAATGATCAGGGAATTCAGGTGGAATTTAAGCCCAAGACCTCCCCTAAGGCAAGACATCTTTTGACCAGTTTGAAGGAAGTGAGGATAGAAGACCTCCCAGTGGTCAGAGAACACACAGATGTGTTCCCTGAGGAACTGCCTGGTATGCCACCAGATAGAGATATCTTATTCATAATAGATCTTGTCCCTGGGACTGCTCCTATATCAAAGAGACCTTACAGGATGCCAGCAAATGAGTTGGTAGAGTTGAAGAAACAGATTAAGGAGCTACAAAACAAAGGATTTATTCGACCAAATTCTTCACCATGGGGAGCACCAGTGCTGTTTGTCAAGAAGAAAGACAACAACTTGAGGATGTGTGTGGACTATAGATCACTCAATGAGGTCACCATTAAAAACAAGTATCCATTGCCTAGGATAGATGACCTCTTTGACCAGCTAAAAGGAGCAAGTGTCTTCTCTAAAATTGACTTAAGGTCTAATTATCACCAATTGAAGATTAGACTAGAGGACATCCCCAAGACTGCTTTTACCACAAGATATAGGCTATATGAGTTCACTGTGATGTCATTTGGGTTGACAAATACACCGACCTATTTCATGAATATGATGAATAAAGTATTCATGGATTTTCTAGATAAGTTTGTGGTTGTATTTATTGATGACATCCTCATCTACTCTAAGAATGAGGAAGAGCATGAAGACCACCTCAGGGTTGTTTTGGGAAGGCTTAGAGACTAGCAGCTTTATGCCAAGTTTAGTAAGTGTGAATTTTGGTTGAGCCAAGTAGCCTTCCTTGGTCATATTGTGTCGGCCAAGGGAGTAGTAGTGGACCCCTCAAAAGTAGAAGCTGTGTTGGAGTGGAGACCACCCAAGACAGTGGCCAAAGTAAGGAGTTTTCTTGGTCTGGCTAGCTATTACATAAGGTTTATTGAAGGTTTCTCCAAGATTGCGAGACCTCTCACTCAGCTCTTGAAAAAGGGGAAGAAATTTGAATGGACTGAAACTTGTGAGCAAAGCTTTCAAGAGTTGAAGGGAAGGCTTGTGACAGCTTCTGTGCTAGTACTGCCAGGCATCCATAAGGATTTTGAGGTATTTTGTGATGCCTCTCATCAAGGTCTTGGATGTGTGCTAATGCAAGAAGGAAGGGTAGTGGCATATGCATCTTGACAGTTGAGACCTCATGAAGAGAACTACCCAACCCATGATCTAGAATTGGCTGCAATTGTGTATGCTTTGAAAATTTGGCGGCATTACCTCATTGGTAATCACTGTGAGATATACACAGACCACAAAAGTTTGAAGTATATCTTCACCCAATCAAAACTTAACCTCAAGCAAAGGAGATGGTTAGAGTTGATCAAAGACTATGACCTTGGAATTCATTATCATCTAGGCAAGGCCAATGTGGTGGCAGATGCTTTGAGCCGAAAAGGTTATTATAGCACCCTGTTGGTACAGGAACAATAGCCAAGGTTATATGAAGAACTGAGACAACTTAATTTGGAGATTGTGGACCAAGGTTGTGTGAATACCTTGGAGGTGCACCCAACTGTTCTGGACCAGATCAAAGAGCATCAAGGAGAAGATGAAGACATCCAAGAGATCAAGAAGAACATGAGAAGAGGTAAAGCCCCAGGTTTCTCCAAAGATGAACAAGGAGTAGTGTAGTTTGGCAGCCGTATTTGTGTGTCAAATCATCAAGAAATCAAGCAACCTATCTTGAAGGAAGCTCATGGATCACCTTATTTCATTCATCCGAGCAGTACCAAGATGTATCAAGACCTCAAAGAGAAGTATTGGTGGGTCAGTATGAAGCAAGAGATTGCTAGATTTGTTGCTCAGTGCGATGTATGTCAGAGAGTTAAAGCTGAGCATCTAAGACTAGCCGGCATATTGCAACCATTGCCAATTCCTGAGTGGAAATGGGAGCAAGTGGGCATGGATTTCATTACTGGACTGCCCAGGACCCAATCGGGATATGACTCTATATGGGTGGTGATTGACCGCTTGACTAAGGTAGCACACTTCATACCAGTCAAGACCACCTACAGAAGCAATAAGTTGGCAGAATTGTACATGGCTAGAATTGTTTGCTTGCATGGAGTACCCAAGAGAATAGTGTCAGACAGAGGGTCTCAGTTCACCTCAAGATTTTGGAACAGCTTACATGAAGCCTTGGGAACAAAACTCAATTTTAGTACAGCTTATCACCCTCAAATAGATGGGCAGACAGAGAGAGTGAATCAAGTCCTTGAAGACATGCTTTGAGCTTGTGCCTTGGATTTTGGGAAAAGTTGGGATCAGGACCTCCCCTATGCAGAGTTCTCCTATAACAATAGCTACCAAGCTAGCTTGTAGATGTCCTCCTTTGAAGCTCTATATGGTAGACCTTGTAGGACACCCCTACTCTAGGATCAAGTTGGAAAACATCAGCTTTATGGTCCTGAATTGATCAGGGATGCCGAAGACAAGGTGAAGGTGATAAAGGAATGATTGAGAGTGGCTCAGTCCCGGTAAAAGAGCTATGCGGACAACCGTCGCAGGGACTTATCTTTTGAAGTAGGAGACTTCATCTACCTCAGAGTGACCCCACTCAGGGGAGTTAAAAGATTTCATATCAGAGGGAAGCTTGCGCCAAGATTTATTGGGCTATACAAGATTGTGGACAAAATTGGTGAAGTGGCCTATCAACTAGAGCTCCTAGAGTCTTTGTCAGCGGTGCACAATGTCTTCCATGTATCACAGTAAAGGAAAATGCCTTCGAGTGCCAGAGGATCACACCCTCCTGGAGAGCATTGATCTTTAAGAAGACCTCACATATGTTGAACGGCCAATTAAAATTCTAGATGTCACGGAGCGTGTTACCAGGAGTAGGATCATCCGATCATACAAGGTGCAGTGGAGCCACCATCCAGAAAGTGAGGCCACATGGGAGAAAGAAGAAGACCTCAAGACTAATTATCCCTACCTCTTTGCTAACCCAGTTTGAATCTCGGGGTCGAGATTCCCTTAAGGGGGGTAGGTTTGTAACACCTTGATTTTCTGAACCCTTTTGAATTTTTGAAATAAAATAGAACCATTTGGTTTTGATGAGAGTTCAAGTTTAACTTGAGGTTTCAAAAGAGTTTTAAATGACTAAGGCAAACTTCAACTAATTAAAGCTTGGTCGTCTTTGAGTTGTGCAGGTTCGGGAGCTGCCCCTCCTCTATGATCTTTGTGGTTTAGACCTTCTTTGTGGTCTAGACCTCCTCTGTGATCTTTGAGGTTTGGACCTTCTCTGTGGCTCAAACCTCCTCCTTGCTTGGACGTGCCTCTATGTTCGGGCCTCCCTTTGGTTGTGCCTTCTCTAGGCCTCTCTTTTGTTAACCTTCTTTCAATCTATGTACTTTTGAACCTCCTCCTGTCTATTTGAACCTCTTTGTGTTCATTTGGACCTCCCCTTGCTTTGATCTTCGTAATACCCTCTCTCTGGAATTTTCATACCGCACCAACTCGGTATTACCACTATGTGGTACTACCCCCATTCAACTTGCGGTCATACCGCTCCAAGAGAAAATCAAGCTCTCTAAAACACGTGTTCTGGAAATTTTATACTGCCAGGTAGTAAACGGAACTACCGAAATGCGGTAGTACCGCTCCCAAGCTGTGGTATTACCATTTCATGAAAACTTTCAAAACCAGCATTTGGACTTCCCCTTGTGTCCAGACCTCCTCTGTGTTTGGACCTCCCCTTGTGTCCAGACCTCCTCTGTGTTTGGACCTCCCCTGGTGTCCAGACCTCCTCTGTGTTCAGACCTCCCCTTGATCTCATCTTAACCATTCGGACCTCCCTTGATTGTAGCTAGATGGTCGAGACCTCTTTTGATTCCTCCCAGTCCTCAGGACCTCTTAGTCCCTGGACCTCCCCGTCCAGCGGACCTCCTTTGTGGTTTTTGCAAGGACCACCCTCTGTGGTCTCTTTGTGAAGACCACCCCTTGTGGTTTTTTTGGTAAAGACCACCTTGGTGGTCAAGACCTCCCCTACAGGTCACGACCTCCCTCTCTGGTCATGACCTCCCCGTGGGCCGTGACCATCCCCCTTTGACCAGACTATATTCTAAGTTTAACTGGCCCCACTTGCCAGTCTTGCTCATCTTTATCTTTCTCCGCCACATAAGTACCTTGTGTATTTAATGCCTGTTGTGTCACATTAAATGCGGCCATATACATGGTTACTTACACTGAATGTGGTCACTTACGTGGCACCTTGTTTCCCCTTGTCCCCTCCCTTCATAGCAAACCTTGTTTCATTATTTCTACACTGAGCTTGGCCGTACCCTGCCCTAACCATCATCTACCTTTGACCTATCTTTTACACATACTTTTGACACGTATACTTCCAGTGTATTCTTTGCCTACTTTGGCTATAAATGGCCCAAGTAGTCCTTCTTCCTCACCTTTTTCCACACTTAGCACTTTTACTCTTGCTCACCGCTCAATTGGAGCTCATCTTCTAGAACTCCGTTGAAGCTTGCGTCGCCGCCTCACCGTCACCGATTCCACCAGAGCCTCTACGACGTCCCCGTCGCCACCATCAGCTGGATAACCGTCCAGTTATTGGACCAGCTCCTTCATCTTGCCCTCAAACTCGTTCTCAGCTTGGGTGAGTTCCTTCATACCTTGTCCTTTCTTTTATCTCTACGACTGCACCTTGTAGCTGTATCCTTCTCAGGACCATCGAGTGGTCTTTTTTTGCAAAGACCACCCTTTCGGTCTGTGTGCAAAGACCACCTCCCTGGTCTTTCGCATAGGCCACCTCTTTGGTCTTTCTTGCAAAGACCACCTTCCTGGTCTCTGCGCAAAACCACTTCTGACGATGATTAAAACCTCTATGTATTACTTTAATGCATAATAAGAGACCATATGTCTTCATGGTCGTAACCCCTAAGGCTAGCGACCTCACTGGTCGTAAGAATTCCAAAGGTTACATATTAGGTACCCTGGTTGGACAAGGTCCCGTACCTAGCCTTTGACCAGATAACTGCTCATAAAGCTATGAACTGATATCTGGATCTAATTCCAGGTATACCCTTTACCGTGTGATGAATGGAACACGCGTTGTATAATCCATACCACGCGACGTTACACAGTCTTAAGACACTAACAAACAACCACCATACGGTTAATTGTCTCACAGACAATTAAACCGCCCGGCAGTTGATGTTTTCATTCAACTGTTGCCTTACTCCGACCAGTCGCGACGCTTCACATAAGGCGTCTTCTCCAGCAACAACTGCCACTTCTTCAGAAGCTATTTAAAGATAGAGCATGGGAGGACAAGGAGAAGCGAACAAGGGGTAGCAGATCTGAGATAGAAGACTTAGGAGCAATCAAGCAAGCACTCAAACATTATACTCAGTGTAATTAGGATTAGTCCTTCGCCTGATCGTAGGCGTTCCTTGTAATAGCCAGTTCATAGCAATAAAGAGTAGCCCCATTCTCTTCCAGGAGATACATGTCATTTTCCTCTATTATATTTCATAAGATCGGCGATTCGATCGTCGATAGCTGGTGCCGACCGTGGGGAAGAAGGCACAAATTTCCTGAAGAAATTCTTCGCTCATCAAATCCTCGCCCGTTCCCCATAACCGCTCATGCGACTATGGCAGGGAGTTGGGATGAGGAGAACTGGTTTGACTTGGAAGACTACTCCAACCTCGACATGGATGGATGTATCCGCGCTATGCAAGAAAACGGGATGTCATCATCCTCCTCCTCCGCCGGTTCGCATGTCGCAGATATCGACGAAATCGACTGGATGGATGAAGATGCACTACTACGACAAGTGGCGCTTCCAGAGGAATCAACCATTCCGACCAGTTTAGAATGTCCAAAGACCTCTCCAAGCCCGGTCTTTCCGACCGACGAAAAAGGTGATGAAATCTCAGCTCCGCAACTCGAGAATAAATGTACTCTCGATACGATCATGGCTGACAGGTATTCACCAACAGCTTCTGGCAATTCCAGGAGCCAACCGACATCTGGTAACGGTGTCGATGAAACCTCCACTGGTCGTAGGCCAAGTGGGGACGATCAGACTCAATGTACAATCGGCTATTCGCTGGATCAGGCTGAGTCCACCCTAAAGGCGTCCGGAGGTGTTAATTTCCGACCGGTCTCCATCGTGGAAACTTCTGGTAGAAGCACTGGAAGGCTCTCCATTGGTTACAGTGGAAGCTCTTCGGAAGATCGCTACTGAAGCACAAGGTCAATGCGATCGGAAATACGGATCTGAATGCCGTGTACGGTCTTGCATACACTACCTCGCCACCACGTGTTGATGGGGATGGTACGGGCCGTCAAGCACCAAATGCCAGAGGTAATAGAGCTGATGGACGTCCATCAGTTAATTCTCCTGGTCCTACCCCACCTGGAGTAAGGGGTCGGATGGAGCCAACCAGAAGGTCGGGGAAGATTCAGAACTTCGAACACCTACAAATACAATGAATCCTCCAAGACCTTGATAGAATAAAGACAAAACCTACAATAAGGTTCGTAACATTTTGAATAAAATTGACCCTACTTTAGCAGAAGCCCCAGGTTTTATACAAATTGTAGGGCAGGTTTCAGAAATTCTCCAATAGACCATGCAGCGTACGGAAGCTTACCGGGAACAAAGGAGTTCACAGAGTCAAACCATGACTTCATCCCAGCGTTCCTCCCTCAGTAGGGGGCAGCGTGGTCGGATTGGGGATCAATCGATACCAAGACCTCCTCGACGATTCTGACCAAGGAGTCACGAGGGAAGAAGGCTATTTCAAACAGCCACTCCTTCCGTTCGTTGAGAGGATCAATCGCTTGGCCCTGATGATCTCCAACATCGTCTAAACCAAGCAGGTGGTTAGAGGTGTCATTCCAACTTCCACGACCGAATCGAAACACCGGAGCTCTGGTTTTCCAATTTAAGAAACCGGTCTCCGACCGATTATAATTCGGCACCTTTCCAAAGAAGGCGCCATGAATCAATCACAAGCTGTCAAGCTTTCTCTGCAGGGCCCCAGGCTGTACGTTGGCCCAACAGGTTCCGACCAGCCAATATGGACAAGTTCAATGGGACCCAGAACCCATTAGAATTTCTCCAAATCTATACTACCACCATCAAAGCTGCTGGTGGTGATGAGAATGTGATGGCAAACTATTTACCTACGGTACTAGAAGGATCTACCCAGTCGTGGTTACTCAACTTACCAGTCGGATCAATCTACACTTGGGGGCAGCTCTGCGACCTTCTGATTGCGAATTTCCAGGGTACGTACGATCGCCCTGGAAAGGAGGATGACCTTCACTGAATCTGGCAAGAACCTATGGAGACTCTCCGTCAGTACATCAAAAGGTTCAACCAGGTTCATAATTCAATACCTGAGGTCGCAGACTCTTCTGTTATTCAGGCTTTTAAGGCAGGTCTAAGGAATCGACGCTTTACGGAGGACATTGCTATGAATCCTCCACAAACGATTGTCGAACTTTTCGACATGGCCGACAAATACGCAGCCGCTAGCGAGGCGGTTGAGTGGTGCGAAGCCATTGATTGGAAGGATAAAATCCCTCAACCTGGCTTGGAAAAGTCAGAAAAGAAGCACAAGAAAACTCTCAAGAGGAAGAAGCACCGCAAACCTGATGACAAAGAGATCCTTGCGGTTCCTGACAAGTTTACCAAGGGTAAGAAGGATTATACCGGTCGGGGCAAAGCAAAGATTCTGACCGATGGATACAAAAAGAACAAGAAGTGGTGTCCACTTCACCAGCAGGCAGGGCATGACTTGCATACCTGCCGAGCCTGGCAAAAGAAGCTAGAGGATTATTATGCAGGTAAAGGCCCACTCCCCTCAATACAGGAACTCGGGGAAACAAGCTCCAAGAAGGATAAAGATGGCGATGAAGAGATGGAGTACCAGGAGCCCCAACATACGGTCGATATGATCTTTGGAGGATCATCCTCGTACGACTCACGACGTCATCTGAAGGCCGTGGAGCGAGAGGTTAACCTTGCGGAGTCCCCGATCGCCATCAAGCCATCAAGGTGGTCGGAGACAGTAATCTCCTTCAGCAAAGAAGACTGCCCCATCCCGTCAACTCGACCAAGTAGGTTCCCTATCATAGTTGAACCTACTATAAATAATTGCAAAGTTAATCGAGTCTTAATAGATGGAGGTAGTTCTTTAAATATCTTATTTGCGGGAGCATTGGAAGAAATGCAAGTTCCTAGACCTAAGGTAAAACCAGTGAAGTATGCTTTGCACGGCATAGTCCTTGGTTCTACCACAAAACTGATAGGACAATTGTCCTTACCTGTTACGTTCGGAAGGCCTGACAACTTTCAAACAGAAAAGGTTCTGTTTGATGTGGTTGATTTTGAAACCACATATAATTGAATCCTTGGTCGTCCGGCTTTAGCAAAATTCCTAATAGCCACGCACTATGGTTATCAGAGTCTCAAAATGCCAGGACCAAAAGGAGTTATCATGGTGCGAGGAGATCGTAAAATGGCTTACGCATGTGATCGGAAGTCTTTAGAACTGGTTAATGAACTCTCGACCAGAGAAACTGACTCATCTACCATGCAGGTCAAACACTCTAGACCAAAGATGACACCAAAACCATCCGACCAAACAAAAGAGCTACCACTCGACAGAGGCGTATCTCCGGAAAACGCCAAGTCAACACGTGGGTCAGGAAACACTGACATTTCGACCCGAAAGGTGCTAGTCGGAGCAGGGCTCAACCTCAAATAGGAAGAGTCGCTCGTCTCCTTCCTCCGAGCAAATCAGACGATTCGCTAAGCAAAGGCCCGACATGCTCGAGTCCTCAGAAGGTGATCGAGCATGTGCTAGCTCTCCAAACCGACAAGAAACCGGTCAGCAAGGTTAAGGCGTTTTATACCGATCGGAAGGAGGCAATCCAGTCAGAGATCGACAAACTCCTCAAGGCTGGGTTTATTCGTGAAGTCAATCACCCTTAGTAGCTTGCCAATCCTGTAATAGTTAAAAAGAATAATGGGAAGTGGCGAATGTGTATCGATTTTACAGATCTTAATAAAGCTTGTCCAAAGGATGATTTTCTCCTTCCACGCATTAACCAACTTGTAGACTCTACTTCAGGGTGTGAGTTATTAAGTTTTTTAGATGCATATTCAGGGTACCACCATATCAATATGTGTAAAGAAGATGAAGAGAAAACTTCCTTCATCACTCCATATGGCACTTACTGTTATATTAAGATGCCTTTTGGTCTCAAGAATGCTAGTGAGACTTTTCAAAGGTTGATGCAAAAAACCTTTAATCCACAAATAGGTCGAAACCTAGAAACCTATGTTGATGATTTGGTCGAAGAGCATCAACGTCATGCATCACATTCCCGACTCCACAGAAACTTTCAATAACTTAAGAAGGCATAACCTTAAGTTAAATCCGAAAAGTGTGTGTTCGAGTTTCACCGAAAACTTCTCGCTTCCTAGTTTCGGCTAGAGGTATCGAAGCAAATCCAATGAAAATAGCGACCATCGACCAGATCGCCCCCACTGTGAAGAGAGAAGTCCACAAACTGACCGGTTGTATGGCAGTGCTAAGTCGTTTCATAGCAAGGTTGGGCGAAAAAGGACTACCTTTCTTTAAGCTTCTTCGGAAGCATGGAAGTTTCAAGTGAACTAAAGAGGCAAATGATGCCTTTGAAAAACTTAAAGAGTACCTTACAAGTACCCCGGTCTTAGTTTCTCCAAGATCGGAAGAAACATTGCTGGTTTACGTGGCTGCAATGCCACAAGCGGTCGGCAGTGTGCTGGTCGTAGAACGTGAAAACATTCAACGACTAGTATATTACGTAAGCGAAGTCTTACATGGACCAAAGGAAAGATACCCATAGATACAAAAGCTGCTCTATGGTCTTCTTATGGCTTCAAGGAAACTAAGGCATTACTTTCAGGCCCACAAAGTGGTCGTACCTACCAGATATCCCCTTAGTCAAGTCCTTAGAAACAGGGAATCATCAGGAAAGAATAGCAAAATGGGCAGTTGAACTAGGGACGTTCGACCTCCATTTCATCTCACGAACAGCAATAAAGTCTCAGGCAATAGCATAATTCATTACCGAATGGACAAACCCTGAACCCACCCAAGAGCCCTAGTACGAGAACCATGATGAGTGGACAATGTACTTGACAGTTCCTTGATGCTCAAAGGATCGGGGGCTGGAGTCATCTTGATATCCCCTATGGCGAACAAATCAAGTACGCCATCCAGTTTAACTTTCCTGCTACAAACAACATAGCAGAATATGAAGGTTTACTGGTAGGACTTCGAGCAGCTCGTTCACTCAGGATTCGCAAATTACTAGTGAAAGGCGATTCTCAACTAGTAGCGAATCAAGTAGGAAAAGAGTATCAATGCTCAAGTACCAAGATGTCATCTTATCTGGCGGAAGTACGAAAACTCGAAAAGCACTTCTTCGGTTTTCAAATCCAACATATTCCTAGAAAGGAAAAACTTTCTAGCAGACTAGTTGGCACGGATGGCCTCCACCAGGTCAACTGTCCCGCCCGGAGTTTTTCTCGAGCAACTCGATTCACCCTCGGTGGTCGAGCATTCTGAGGACATAGATGTTTCACATCAGGTCATACAAATCGATTCTGAGAACATGGATGCTCCACAGATCGGTAATGATCAGGGTAGAGATTAGATGACATCGATCTACAATTATCTTCAGCATGATATAATTCCAGAAGATGATGTAAAGGCTGATCGTATAGCTCGAAAAGCCAAATCATACACTCTTATTGAACGTACCTTGTATAAAAGAGGATCTCACGGAGTGTTGATGAGATGCATATATCAACCGGATGGCATTAAATTGCTAACTGAAATTCATGGAGGAGTCTGTGGAGCACATCATTCCTACAGAACACTGGTCGGTAAAGCCTTCAGGCAAGGGTACTACTGGCCAACTGCCCTTCATGATGCAAAAGAGCTCGTGACGGCGCGATAATGTCATTTATAGCCGACAGTACATCACCAAGACAAGCTTTGCAAACAATTCCTCTTTCTTGGCCTTTTGCAACCTAGGGACTAGACATTCGGGACATTTCCCAAGAGCACCCGGGGGCTTCGAATTCCTTTTCGTCATGATTGACACGTTTACAAAATGGATCGAGGCCGAGCCGGTTGTTAAAACTACAACCGAGGTCGCTAAGAGATTTTCACAAGAAATGTGATCACACGACGGTGTACCCAATCGATAATCACGCATAACGGCACCAGTTTTCAAGCGGTAATTTCCAGGAATTCTGCGAAGAACTTGGTATCAAGGTACATTTTGCTTCTGTCGCTCACCCACAGAGCAACGAAGCAGTTGAGCGTGCCATTGGTATCATAATGCAGGGGATCAAACGCTGAGTAGTCGACCAGTTAATAAAACAGTCAGGAGCTTGGGTTCAAGAACTTCCTTCTGTCCTATGGGCCATTCGAGCCACAACCAGTCGTGTGACCGGTGAAACACCATTCTTCTTGGTTTATGGTGCTGAAGCCATGCTTCCTCCAGAACTAAAACTTGGCTCTGCTCATACCGATTGTTTCAATACAAACGATCAAGATGAACGACGACTTGACGATATCAATTTCCTTAAAGAACGATGAAACCAAGCCTTTATACGATCGGCGGTCTATCAACAAGCCATGAGAAGGTACCACAGTCGTAAGGTGCAACCTCGCAGACCTTAGTCAGAGGTGATCCGTTCTCGAAAAATTCAGAACCAAGCAAGTTGCAATAAGCTTTCTCCCAAGTGGGAAGGTCCATACACTGTGGTCGAAGTCACCCGACCAGGCTCGGTACGACTAGCTATATCTGATGGGAGTGTTTTGTCTAATTCTTGGAATATTGATCAACTGCGTAAGTTCTTTGTTTAATTTTCCGTTCAATTCTATAAATTAATAAAGATAAGTCATTTCCTTTATTTTTTACGACAAGTGATGTTGTTTATATATATGTACCTATATTCTAGTTGTCTATTGGTTCTTATGTTTAAGACTTCGAAGATTATGATTATTCATTTCAAAATTCTATTCTACTCTCATTTGGCTATCGGGTCGACACACGAAAGCCTCCTAGTCAAGTCTCTCCTTCTCCAAGACGTGGTCACGCCTAATCGGAAGGAGCTTCCTAGCGACGATCCTTTTCCTACGATCCTCACCGCCATCGGACTTGAGCATGAGCACGATTGTAAATATATTTCATACCTTCATTTCTTAACAAATCCTTCCCACCAGATTTGGATACTACATATAAATAAAACCACTTATCGCTTGTTGCATACATTTTTGCATATTTTTTCATTCTCATCAAAGCAAGTCTTTTTATTCCGACCATATAATGTTTTGTTAGTTATTTTTTATTAAGAGAAATAGATCTATAACTAGCCGAAACCAAACACTGGTTCCGACCAAATAGGTTTCCTAGTATTATTACGATCAGTTTTTTCAAGTAATCATTACATACTTCCAAACAATGGTTGAGACTTAAGTTCATATTCTTCGTTGACTGATTATATAGTAAAGTTCTTCTACTATAGAAACAGTCGGGGGCTAGGTAATATATGAATATCTCATAAGTCGATCAGATAAATAAAAGATTTCATTGATGAAAGAAAGGTAAATCTTATATTTTCATAATTCTTATCTTACAATTGTCAATTCCTAGAGATCTACCGGTTAGTTACTGCCTAACGGAGATCCAACCTCCATTTTCTCTGCAACCTTGTCTCTGAGAGGCCTTACTTCCTTGAGAAACTTGGTCGCCTCATCAGGCAAGCAGTTGAAATCCTCTTCAACAGCCTGAAGATTGGTAGAGGGGTCAGAAGCCTTCAGTTTTGCTAAAGCAAAACTAACTCCGCTGGCTATTGATTCTTTCATCGACCGGGAGTAACTTTCTCTAGTAGTTTTGAGCAGGTTATTGAGGTCCTCTAGAAGTTGGCCTAAGTAATTAATCTTCTCCATTGGATCTCTTAAGGTAGGCAGACTTGATCTCGATCCCATATCGAAGATCATTTTGTTCAGTGCAATAAGCTTTTCATCAAGGCTTTGCACGAGAGCTGCCTCCTTGTCTTGCTCAAATTCCAGAGCCTTGTTTGCTCTAGTCAACGCTTGATTTTATTCTACATGAGCAAAACAAGTGTTAAATAAGAATGATTAGAAGAGACAAACTACTAAGCAAGTTTTTGATTAGTTACCTTCAATCTTCTTTTCACAAGTCTCTAAGACTTCTTTATGTCTGGTCGTCACGAATTCGATCGACCGGTCTTTGGCTTGGCATTCTTCTTCAAGCTTTGTTATTTTGGATTCTTTAGCTGATATCTCTTCTTTTATTTTTTCCAATTCTATCAAATGTGATAAGGGAGAATAATAAATAGAAGAAAGACAAAGTAGCAAAGAAGAAAATAAGCTAAGTAGAAAGTCCTTACTTTCTAGTTCGGAATGTTTTTGTTCCAGAACCTTTATTCACTGGGTCAGTCCTCCGACCACAACATAGTTCTCGACCAAGTTCTACACAGATAGCATCCTTCTTTAAGTTTCTTATAAACTTTAAGGAAACTAAGGAAATGGTTGTAGATACTTACCCGAATTGCCAAGTCATTATATTCGGCAAAAATTGAATCAGGACTTGTCTTGGCTTGACGGTCCGATATTTTCCCCCAAGCTTCATCAAGCTCCTTATCCTCGATAAATCGAGGTGAAAAAGGAAACTTGTTAGTTTGGGAGGGATTACTTACAGGGGTTGGAACCTATTGAGGATCTTTAGGGATTTCTACCTCCGCCATCGGAGTTATAATCACCATAGGATCCAGAACAAGTTCTGGCACTGACGCCTGCTCGGGGGCTTTTTCGACCACTTTCTCCTCAGGAACTTTAACCTGAGGAAAGTTCTGGTCGGAGATTTCCTCGACCACCTGATTTTCAGTATATTCTGGTCGGAGACGTCCGAAACTCCAGAAGATCTGCATAGAAAGAAAAGGAAGCTCAGGAGTTCAAAATACACCAAGGACATTTAAGGTATACACTCATATGACTATTTCATTTGTACATACCTTGTTGATTTTTTGGTTTTGACCTTGAAGCGCGCTGGTTTAAAATTAGTAGCACCCGCCTTCCTCTTCTTTTCAACCAATTTTACCGGTTCTGAACCGGCAGGGTTGGTTGTGCCCTTCACATTCTCTGCCATAGGATCAGAAGTAATATTCTCGACCAGCTGGTCGAGGATAACATTCCTGATCGTCGGATTTTTCTAGCTTTCTTGTATTATCAAGAAAGGGACATGAAACTGGAGTATGATACCTTACCTACGCTAGGCTGCAGGCTTCTTTCTTTCTTGTTTTTATCAACAAATGTTTTTCAATGTATGGTGACAATACACCATTTCATGGTAGTTTGCCTTATCTAACTAGTAGTATTATTTTTCCATATCTCGGAGAGGAATTAAAAATGACTACGCATGTGTATGTCCACTGTTTCCTTTTTCTAATTCTGTAAACACAAATCCAGAAGAAAAATAAAATAAAAGAGAGTGGCAATTGCATCATCGTTAGGCCGAGTTGTAATGCTTTCTTTTCTTACTAATAATAAATAATTTAATTTTCCTCTAAAACGATAAATAATTTAGTGTGTCAGGTGCGAGTAATGCTATCTTTTCTTTTATTCTCCTTTTATGGAATGTGATGAGCAATGCTTTATTTCCACAGTAGAAGTGCTAAAATTTGGTGTTTAGAGTGATTCTGAACCTTCTGGAAGGGGTCCACGTCGGCAAACTAGTGGTTAACATCTGGGACCTGAATCACTCCGTCACTCGACATGCTGCAATCTTATGTTAATCGAAAGAAATATACTTCAGTTCACAGCCATGATTAGCATTAAAAAGGTAAATGAAGACAAACTGGCGCGATGCAATAATAATAATAATAATAAATATATGAGCATAGGTTTAGCTGAACCTACTATCAGAGCGGTGTATCCACCATGTTTCAAGATTCGTGCGGCTTTTTAATATTACTCTGCATATACAATACACACCGGTGTGCTCCGCCGTCTTCACTGCGCCGTCGTGTCTTTTCTTCCTTTCTTCTCCGGTGCACCGTGCACCTGCCAGGACGCATGTGTGTATTGGAGTGCTTGTATGTGTACTGTGCAAAGCCGTACAATACTACTCACGTGGGTACGTGTATTTCACTGTGTATGACATTATCTCATGTATTTTGTACAGTGTATTCCTGCACAACATGTAGTATGCACATTGCTACAGTGCATTGTTAGAGTATGCACATTCAGATTTTGAATTCATTCCGGTGTGTGTGTTGGGGGGGGGGGGGGAGTTTTGATGGGACTAATTATGTTGTTGATGTGCCATAACTGATATCTAAAATCAAACCATTTCCTTTGGCACAAATCTCTGAATTGAAATGGACGGTGGAGATGGCCGGATAAAATAAGGGTTCTCTTGTTATCATAGGTGAGAGGATTGGTCCATGAAGCAAACACTTGGCAGCTTGATTGGCATTGAGTTGCAGCTATATAGCACCAAGCAAACTCATGCGTCTCTATAAATTAAACAACATACATGTTCATGAGTCATGACATGGTTCTTAGAAAAGGCGCAAATGCACCTGCGTCCTTAATAAGTTTAGAGAAGTGCTAATGTATACTTATAAAGAGTGAAAGGTCATATTTGTCCTTCCTAACAACAACTAGTAACAATTTAACCAATCTATCTTTTCGGGTAGCATGACTCAAACAGAAAGTTCAGCCAACTGGCCTAGAGATTCCAAACCAGGATGAACCAAAAATTGCGTTATAATCATATAAGTGAAGTCTTAAAATCAAATAGAAAGGTTTTGCACTACAAAAATACAGTCTTGATAATGGACATCAGATGTTAGTATTTAGAAGATAGTAGTATTAACAAGGAAGGCACTTGAAGAACCTAACTGCTAATTTCAAAACTGACTAGCATATCAGGAACTTTGAATTTCCTCATACAATCCAACATGTACAGTTGCGCCTGAATTTCTGAGAGTTGAAGGAACGATGTATGTACAGTTACAAACTCAATGCATTGCTAGATAACAAACGGCAACAAGAATCGGAAAGCTCCACTGCCAATTTGCCGTCATGAGTGGGCCTTGGCTTGCAGCAAAATTTTGTCTCAGATGGCTGTCCTTAATCAACAGTCACCGATGGTGATTCTTCAGAAAGTGATCATGGCTATTTCTGTTTCTCAGGACCCCAATAGTCAACAAGATTGCTGAAATAATCAGCAGCCAACTTGTCACCATCAGGTAGGCATCTTGCGCTGTTTAAGCTCTGTTCAGTCTTCAACCGCCGTGTTGAAGACAAAACTAGGGAAAACTGTTGTGATGTCCCTGCATTGTGAGATGGACAAGAAAGCAGAAAAGTAAATAACTATATACTAAATACCAATGAATTTCTGAATAGTTGTAAAAACATGTTGCTGTAATTTGCAGACAATATTTGCAACACTTTGGCTCTAGTTCTCAGCTTCAAACCTTAGATAGGGTAGTGTCATGTTCTTTAATAGATTAGGGTGGCGCAATACAAATTCCTTCCATTCTTCTTGGTTAATTTGTCCATCCCTATCAGTATCAGCATCTTCAAATGTCTGAAACAGTAGGTCAAAACTTACATCCATGTAAGATGAAAATAAATGATGCGAGAAGCCCAAGAAAATTATTGCTTACCTTATCTATTATGGCTTCAAGAAGGTCATCTGACAATCTCATATCAGATTCCATCAAAATAGCAGTAACCATTTGCTTAACCTACAACACAGGGCATGCCAATGGATCGCCTCACTGAGGTTAAACTTTTTTTAAAAAAAAATGCATGGTGCAGATAAATATATCTTAATGAACTAACCTCCTCACGCTCAATAAAGCCAGTTTGCCTCAAGTCATACAGCTTAAATGCAACTGAAACGATCCAGAAAGAGAGGCCCAGCTGTAATTATAGCTTAACACATGAACGTGGCATAGCTAGTCTCTGCAAGAGCCGTACTTACAATTAATCTTGTCTTCCAAAGGCGCAAATGGATGGAAGACACTGAGCGCATGAATAAACTCATCAAACTCTATTACACCATTTTTCTTTTCATCAAACAAATAAAAAACCTGGATCAGAGAGAAAATTTTAGTTGGATGTTATAAATCTCTGAAAGCAGCATGTGATGGAAAAAATTTCAGAATAATCAGGATAAAAATTCAGAACTTTGTGCTTGATATGGTAAATCAAGAACTTCGAGAGCAAAACAAAGTAAACACTCACCCTGTCAAGAAAAAGATTCTCGCCGCTAGGAGCCTTGAACAATGCCAGCTGAAGCTCTTCCTGGAGAACCATTCAACACAGGAACAGTTAAAAAATCTCTGACAGTTTCTGTCACGTGCTATAGATCTAATCGGGTAATTATGTGTTACAGGTGGCTTTGCTCCAGGTTTGCATTGTGGTGCCGTGGCTGGAGCTGGAGACAGCAGCGCTTAGAAGATGCGCAGGATACAGGGACAGAACGAATAGACTGGGAAATAAGAGCTAATACTTGTCTGATTTCTTATTGATAACTTGAGCCCCATTATATAGAGGTGTCTTACAATCGAATTAGAGTTCGTTCCGAACTAAAAGACCGATCCTAACTCGGATTCTTACTATTCTTATGTAATACACTGACTGTATACGAAACGGCACAAGAAGAATTCCTATTCCATTCTATTTTCTGCTGTTGGCGTTGCAGACTTTGCCTTCTGATGCCTTCGTTGGTATGGAATCTTAAACATGACATCTCTCCCTCCCTCAGAATTCAGCTTGTCCTCAAGCTGGAACAATGGATAACGTAGTTGGAACTGAGAAACGTCCTCCCATGTTGCTTCAAATGCTGGGCAATCCTTCCATTGAATGAGAACTTGCCAATTATCATTATGGAGCCTAGTACGAAGAGCAGCAACTGGTGTTGGCACTACATGTCCATGCTGTATATCCGGCAAAGGAGGAGGTCCAGAAGGTGGTGTGCCCTTGAACTTTTTAAGAACCCCCACATAAAACACATTATGCAAACGAGCATTGGATGGTAATGACAAGCGATACGCCACAAAATCAATTTTTGCGATGATCTGATACGGTCCAAAATACCTTGGAGCGAGTTTACCCTTAGCACTCGGTCCTAAAAACACAGCCGGACGATGATGCAAACGCAACCAAACCCACTCACCAACTTCAAATTCCAAAGGTCGATGTTTGGCATCGTAATACAATTTGTAATGCTGCTGGGCTTGAAGTAATCTTTCACGAACTTGACTCAAAAAAATATCTCGGTCCTGAATTGTATTTGCAATAGCGGCATTCCTCAATTCTGAAGAATCGTAAACTCTGAGAAGAGGTGGATCCCGACCATAAACGACGCGAAAAGGTGTATCGCGGAGTGCTGTATGACAAGAACTATTGTAGCAATACTCGGCCCATGGTAACCACTGGATCCACTGCTTTGGACGATCACCCGTCATACAACAAAGATACATTGCTATTACCTTGTTTACTGCCTCAGCTTGTCCATCTGACCGAGGATAAAAGCGTAACTAAGGAATTGACGAAAGTCTTGCACTCAAACAATTCTTGTCAAAAGGTTGAAGTAAAAACTGGATCACGATCAGAGACTATAGATGTCGGAAAACCATGTAAACGAACAATGTCGTTGAAGAAGGCACGAGCAATAGAAGCTGCCGTATAAGGATGTGCCAATGCAATAAAATGGGCATACTTCGAAAATCTATCCACCACTGTGAGTATGACCGATTTGCCTCCCACCTTCGGTAGTCCCTCGATAAAATCCATGGCAATATCCGACCATATCTGCGAAGGAACCTCCAATGGTTGTAATAGACCTGTCGGATGCAGATTTTCGGTTTTGTGACGTTGACAAATAACACATGATTGAACAAAATCCTGTACCACAATGCGTGCAACCGGAGTATGGAAATCACGGCGGAAACGATGGAGGGTCTTTTGCACACCTTCGTGACTGTTAGCGTGAGTAGCCGTAAGTGCTTCCTGTAAGAATGGTGAGGATGGTGGAATATATGCTTTCTTGTTGAAAGTACCAATACCATCTGTGAAAGCCCAAGGAAGTATCAGTTCTCCGTTATTGATTTGGTCTCTTAAAGCCACCAAGGCTGGATCAGTATCAACTGCCTGGCGCAACCCTTCGAACAAACTGAACTGCGGACCAGTAACCACACATAATTGTGCAACATCCGATTCACGGCGAGACAAAGCATCGGCCACAATGTTTAACCTGCCGGGCTTATACTCAACCGAAAAATCGTAACCAATCAACTTACTAACCCATTGATGTTGGGGAATTGTCGCAAGGCGCTGGTCAAGTAGGTACTTTAAGCTATAATGGTCGGTGCGAATTGTGAAAGCTCTTCCCCATAGATATGGCCTCCAATGCCTAACAGCTTGAACAAGTCCAATGAGTTCGCGCTCATATGCGGCAAGACCCACATGCCGAGGAGGAAATGGGCGGCTATAAAAAGCCAACGGCCCACTACCTTGATGTAGAACGGCCCCAAAACCCGATCCCGATGCATCACACTCGACGATGAAGGGAACCTCGAAATCTGGTAGCTGAAGAACTGGTGCAGTTGTTAGAGCTACTTTGAGTGACTGAAGCGCGTGATCGGCTGCAGACGACCACGTAAATCCTTCCTTTTTCAACAATTGCGGCAATGGTCCCAAAATTTTTGATAAATTTGCGATAATAGCCCGCCAATCCTAAGAATCCGCGCAATGACCGTGTAGAATTAGGTGTCGGCCAGTGGGTAACCGATTGTATTTTGTCCCGGTCCATGGCGACGCCTTCCCCAGAAATTACATGTCCAAGATAGGCTACCGACTTCTGACCAAAAGAACACTTCGAATGTTTGAGAAAGAGCCGGTGAAGACGAATGATTTCGAGGACAGCCCGGACATGTTGGAGGTGTTCAGACCATGATCTGTTGTAAATAAGGATATCGTCGAAGAAAACCAAGACAAATCGACGTAGAAACAATCGTAAAACCTCATTCATCAAAGCTTGGAAAGTAGCAGGCGCATTGGTTAAGCCGAATGGCATGACAAGAAACTCAAATAATCCTTCATGTGTGCGAAATGCCGTTTTGTGGATATCATCTTCATGCATCCGAACTTGATGATAGCCAAAACGAAGGTCCAACTTGGTAAAGAAGCAAGCACCCCGGAGTTCGTCCAGTAACTCATCGACTATCGGAATTGGAAATTTATCCTTGATAGTCATCTTATTAAGGCAGCGATAATCGACACAAAAGCGCCAAGTGGCATCGCGTTTCTTGACCAATAGTACTAGCGAAGAAAAAGCGGAGGTGCTGGAGCGAATAATACCTTGCTCCAACATGGAAGCACATTGTCGTTCCAATTCATCTTTCTGTACGGCTGGGTATCGATAAGGTCTGACCACCACCGGTGAGGCATCTGGCCGAAGGTGTATCCGATGATCTCGTGATCGGCGTGGTGGTAATCCTTCTGTTCGGAGAAAATGTCCTCAAACTTCAAGAATGAGCAATTCCATGAGGTTTGAGCCATCACATGCATTCACCGCACATATCAGAGAAGACCCATTGCCCACCAGTCACCCGATGATCCTTCCTCCAAAAAGACATTGAACGCTTGCCGAAATCCCAAAGAATTGGTCCTAGCGTTGCTAACCACGTAGTTCCTAGAACCACATCGTAGCCCCCGAGCGATATCACATAGAAATCAATGGCAAATTGCTCGAGGTCGCTGGTAATCATCAGATTGGGCTGAAACCAAAGGCAAGAAATTCGGTCTCCATTTGCCACCGCCATGAATCCATCCCGTGGACATAACGAAGTTTTAAGTGGCGCTACGCTTCTTCCGAGATAAAGTTGTGAGTGGATCCGAGTCTAACAAGGCTAGTAATGCTTTCTTGCTCGAGCCGACTTGTACCGAAGTTGCATGGTATCCTTCGATGCGACGCCGCAGAAGAGCATGCAAAGAGATTTTGCCCATGTCAATCTCGGGTCCCTCTTCCTCGGTTTGGATTTCGTTGTCCCATAGCAGGCAGAATAGTTGTTTGCAGCTATGATTCCGTGAAAATTTCTCATCACAATTGTAACAGAGTCCGAGACGATGACACTCTTCCATCTCTGCGGCGGACAGGTAGCGAAAGACGCGGTTTCCCCGAGTGGTCGTCATTGTGTTTGTGGTTCCTGACGTAGCTCCAGTCAAACCTGATGGTTGTGGAGCTGGGTTTGCCATTGTAGCCGTGTGTCCTGCGACGGTTGAGTTCTGTCGCATTGATGTGGTCCTTGTTGCTGGCCGGAACATATGATTTGTTAATTGCAGCCGACGTTCATATGCACGAGCCAGGCTCATGGCCGTCTCCAGGTTGTGAGGAGCTTGAAGTTCGACATCCGTACGCAAGGGTTCTTGCAATCCCACGGTGAAAAGCTGAGTTTGTTGACACTCTGAAAGAGGATCAACTCTGCACAGTAGCGACAGAAAACGCTCCTAGTAATCCTCCACCATGCCTGTGCGCTTGCATAATGTTAGTTCACCGAGAGCATTGCTCCGAATGGGTGGCCCGAAGCGGGTGTTGACGAGTTCAGCAAAATAGCGCCAAGACGGTGTCCCGGTGTCGCGTTCTAATCTGTGAAACCAAGTTTGAGCTGAACCAAGCATATGGTATGAAGCTAGCCATACCTTGTCCTCCTCCGGTGTACGTTGCCCTCGAAAAAATTGTTCGCAGCGATTTAGCCACGGTAGCAGATCCTCCTTGCCGTCGAACTTCGGGAACTCCAGTTTATGGAACCGTGGTGCGCTGAATCGCTCGCCTGCTAGTGATGGTTGCTGGTACTGCGATTGATGTGTTGCTGGTGGTGCGAATCTCTGCGGCGGTGTCGGCAGGATGCCTTTGGTGGGCTTATCCTTCACGACTTGTCCCAAGGTCATCTGCTGATCAATGTCATCCACCCTTGCTTTCAACAGATTTATGTCGGTGTACATAGCAGTGAGTTGAGACAAGATCAGATCAAGCTTCTAATCCTGCGAGTTTGCCTGTTCGCCACTGTTGCTCATGGTGGGAGATGTATCGCCTAAATCTGATACCAAGTTGTCACGTGCTATAGATCTAATCCGTAATTATGTGTTCTGGTGGCTTTGCTCCGTGTTTGCGTTAGTGCCGTGGTCGAGCCGAGACAAAGAAGACTTAGAAGATCGCGAGGATACTGACGAATCTAATAGATCATGCTAAATAAGAGCTAATACTTGTCTGATTTCTTATTGATAACTTGAGCCCCATTATATAGAGGTGTCTTACAATCGAATTAGAGTTCGTTCCGAACTCAAAGACCGATCCTAACTCGGATTCTTACTATTCTTATGTAATACACTGACTGTATACGAAACGGCACAAGAAGAATTCCTATTCCATTCTATTTTCTGCTGTTGGCGTTGCAGACTTTGCCTTCTGATGCCTTCGTTGGTATGGAATCCTAAACATGACAGTTTCAACATAGTATGCAATGAGGAAGGGCATTCAAACTTTGTTTATCATTACTCTCTTTGTTTTTTCATTCCATTAAATTTGTTCATCCCAACATGTGCAGCCATAACAGATGTTCCTGAAAATACAAACTCAACAATCTTTTGCAGACTTTGACTTACACCAGTCAAATAAATTACAAAATTACTACAGCATTAGCTTAATAAAAAAAAGGCGGTCACGCCATGCTTCACCATTCACCATTATGTTTGATCACTTTGGATGGCACAAGAAGGAACATGACAACCAAACATACTGAGGCAGACGTTATACTAGGGTCAAATTGCACAGGGAAGCCACACGACATGCTGACATGGAAAAATACAGGCAAATAATTCTATGGGCTGTCAAGGCAAATTTTGTAATACTCCCAAGTGTACTGATCACATGACAATGTCCCTGAGGAGAGAATCCATTGCGTGCGGTGCAACACTTTCAGGTGATCTTCTATGTACTAAGTTGCACATCGCACTCAATAAGACCAAATACTAATCGGTCGTGTACTCATGTGTAGCTGTCCAAGTGTCACTGTCCATGAGCCCAAGAACACCCGTTTTTCAGATTGAAGCCTGAAGAACCCAATTATCCGCGACAAAGAATACGGATTGAAGTACAAAGCATAAAAATTATGCCTTTACTTGAAGAACAGCGACAAAGGAATTGATCTAACATTAAACACATCAGATGTAAGAATTGGAGCGTTTATTTTGTGGGGGTAGGGGGCGCACCTTGTGGATGAGCCCGTCGTCGATGATGGAGCAGCTGATCTTCTTGTAGAGCTCGAAGAGCGCCTCCACCTCGTTCACCGAGACTTGATTCAATTCAATTCGCATAGAAGAATCAGATAAAACGACATTGCTAATAACGCGGGCTAAGAGAGGAGGAATCAAGAAAAAGAGAGGGTTTTTACAGCATCGGGACTCGTCGGCGAGGCGCGCGAGGTAGTGGAAGTCGAGGGAGGCGCAGCCCGCCCCGACGAGGTGGTGGTAGCTCTTCTTTTTGGCCCCGAAGAAGGCGGAGGAACCCGTGCGGCAGCTTGAGGAGGAGGAAGGGCAGAGGTCGACGAGGCAGTCCGTGAGGGCGAAGAAGACGGCCTCGGCGATGGCGACCAAGGGGAAGAACACCGCGCACAGCCGCTCCCCCACCGTCAGCGAGCTCCCCGACCTCTGCAACACCCGAATCAAACAACACGATGAATCAATAAGAGAAAGAAAGACTTGGATTTCTCCAAGGTAGGAGAAGGTGAGCTGCAATTACCCACCACGTCGCCGGAGGAGAAGCGGAAGCCAAAGCGCGAGTCCATGGATGCCACCCTGCTCCCTGCTGTTTCTTCCTCCCTCCCCCTCTCTGACTCTCTCTCTCTCTCTCTCCTCCTTAATTAATTTAACAAATCAATGGCAGGGAAGGGAGAAGCAGCTCACACAAGCACAAATCACACAAACACAATTCACAACTAGCTAGCTAGCTCGGCTGGATCGATTTAGGCTAGCCTTTTTGTCTGGCTTAAAAGCAAAAAAGTCCAAGTCTAAACAAAGGGGTGTTTTTTGGTCCAATTTAAAATAAGTTAAGTTTAATTAAGCTAAAAGCCATAAGCTCAAGAAAGAGAGTCTTTTTTGGCTTTTGCGGAATAGAATATATGTTTGCCAATCGAACTTCGTTAAAATTACCCTCAAATTGCCATCCTATATAAATAAAAATCATTCCTTTTTTTCCATCCAATCCTTCCCCCAACCGGCCAATCCCGACGCCTGCCTGCTGCTCCCATCCCTCTCGACGCCTCCCGCTCTCCCTTCCTCCCACGCCGATCCGATCGCCGCCGCCCACACCTCCTCCCGATCGCCGCCGCCCCCACCTCCCTCTCGACGCCTCCGCTCTCCCTTCCTCCGACGCCGCCGCTTGCTCATCCCTCCCGATCGCCGCCTCACACCTCCCCTCCGGATCGCCACCGCCTCCCACCTCCCCACCCGACGGCGCCGCCTCCTCTCCGTTCCCATCCCTTTGCCGCTTCTAACGCCGCACTACCTGGTGAGTTATTTGGACCCGGGCCCTTCTTGATTTGGTTCCGCTCCTGTGATCTTATGTTGGTTATTGATCTGGTACATTCTCCTAGGCGGAGCGATTCGTGTGAGACACCATGAACTGCAATACTCCCTCGTGTTCTTGACGGATCGTATATTGAATTCTTGATTGCCTGTTAGAACATTGGCGTGTAGAAAATGCGGTTGATTGCAAAGATTTGATTTGCAGATGAATGAATTGTGGAATTGTGCGTTAGTGGGATATTAGTTTGTTGGTACTAATTGCTAGTACTTTCAGTTTGTATATCAAACTTTAAACTGTAATTCGCTTGTTGTCATGAAGTGATATTGAATGTTGGAGAAATCCTCTAGCTGTCAAAACATGTAGAACCACAACGTGAGCACTAGGAGCCGAAGCAGTAACCATATCACCTGCCCTTAATACTGTGACATTACAAGGCAGCGCTAGTAGTGTGGTTCACTGAATGTGATGGTTTCTCTAAAGCGATTCGGTTATACTTGCATATATACATTGCGATTCTAGTTGATAGTTTTGATTTGTGATATCTTAATCTTTGAGACTAGTTACGGAGATATTGAGACTAAATTATCGATCACATAGAACTTTGATAGTCCAAAGACATGTAGTATTATGGTATGTTTGTTGTGTTCTAATTGACTTCGTAATCATGGATGGGATACTAAAGTATAGAAGAATGAAACTCTCGCAATGACAGTTTGATTTACAAAGAAGAGTAACGATGCTACTGCAAATGTAGTTTCAGGTTCAGAAAAAGGAAAACCATTCAGAATGTTGTATAGAGTAACGATGCTACTGCAAATGTTGTATAGAGAATCTTATGCACTACGAACGATATCCATTTTGTTTCATATGTACAAATGTATGTATCGTCATATTTTCAGGTCCTATGAAAAAAACAGTTTAAATACATGCTTAACAAGGTCCTTTAAACCCTTAAGGGCATTTCAGACCTTTCATCCTTCACACACAACTGAATAAGCCATCATCCTACAAAAAGCCTGACTACCAAACAACAACGTTTGGCTTAAAAGCTTAGAGGCTTATAAGCTGATTAAGCCAAAAAGCTGGCTTTAAGCTATAAACCAAAAAGCCTAAGTCTAAACAAAGAGGGCCTTAATACTACGTGATCATGTATATTATACGACCGTGCCTTTGTACCGCAGAGGCATTCTGCACCGTTATAGGGTGTACCAGACCCTTCCAATGCTGCCACGTCGCCGCGTTCATGCCACCGTAGCCCGGACGCCACCTTGTTCGCAGCACCCTGGCCCGGACACACTAGCTGGCGTTCGGCTGTAGCTCCCTGGCCCGCACAAACATCATCCGTCCACCTAGCGCGTGTCCGGCCCCCCTCACTTGGATATGCTGCCTGCCGTCCACCTGGTGTGCGGACAGCGTCGCCTCCGACCCGCCCATGCCCGGACGCGCCACGCGGGCAGCACTGCACTGCCCTAGCCCAAACATGTTGCACGCTCCTTTATTCCCTGTCCCTTCCATCAGTCCTGTCTCCCGTCCCCGTCCATTGCATGCATGCTGCCCGCACGTAGGGATGGCAATGGGGCCCTATTCCCCGTTCCTCGACGGGGAATTCACCCATTAGGGGCTGGGGTTGAGGCTATTTCTTTCTCTACGGAATGCTAATATGCAAATACAATTCCCTATTGGGTGAAGCGGAGCCGGCGCCATTCCCCTACTCCCCATCCCCGCTACCCGCATGGGCCCCCGATAATCCTATGACATGTGAGCCATTAGTCCATTACCGTATTGTTTAAATCTTTAAGAGTTTGATTGTTTATTTGTTTGGGAGTTGGGACACCATCTTTAAGAATATTGTTGGAATTATTTATTTGAAATATTGATAAGCACTGTTTAAATCATTTGGAACACTGATTCTGTTGTCTCTATGTGTGTCTGTGTAGAAGACGGAGATCTAATTTTCAGGTCTGGGTCCCCGTGGGGCCCCAATAACCTGACGGGGACGGGGAACGGGGGAGAATAGCACCCCAGGATAGGGATGAGGACGGGGAACAAGGTTTTTTCCTTCTCTCAGAGACGGGGATGTTCCACCACTCCCCACCGGGAAATGGCGCCGTTGCCATCCCTACCCGTGCGAGAGGGAATTCGATAACCTCCCGTCGCTCGTTCTCTCATTCTTGCTATAAATTCTGAGTAGTGAGCGAGACTCTTCGCTCACACTCATCCTCGCTCTCTCGCAGTCTCGGTCGGTTTCGTTTTCGCAGATGATTAAGGATTGTTTAGAGCCGCCATTAGTGGTCGTATTAATAGGTAATTTTTATCTCGTATGTATTGTCTTTATTAACTGTGTAGTTAGTTAATTAGTCGTAATTAATTTGTTGTAGTTATTTAGGCGTAATTTACTTTCATCGTTATTATTTAGGCGTAATTAAATTTGTGTTATTTAATTAATTGGAATAAATTAGGTCATAATTAATTAGTCATAAGTAGTTAGTGTCGTTAATTAATTAGTCGTAAATACTTATTTCCAATTAATCGCTTGTAGTTAATTAAGTCTTAACTAATTAGTTGTGCGTAATTAACCATAATTATTAAGTCGTAATTAATTTAGTGGCTTTACTAAGCCGTAACTATTTATTTGTAGTTAATCTGTGGTAATTAATTACTCAAAATTAATTTAGTGGTATTTAATTCATTATGAAGTTGTAATTCTCTTTTCGTAATTCATTTATGTAATTAATTAGTCCTAATTAATTTAGAGGTATTTAAATACTTGTATTAATTTAGTCACAACTAATTTAGTCCTAGTTATTAAGTCGTACTTAATTAGTCGTAATTAATTTTGTCGTAGTTAATTAGTGCATATTATTTTGTTGTCTGTGTTTAGTCGTAATTTTAAATTTGTACTAATTCATCGTTATTATTAATTTATTCACTAATAATCTGTGTCTTTGATCTCTTGCAAGTGATGTCTCTACCAGAGTTACTGGAACCCTGCTACGACGATCATCAGCGATGCAAGCTGTGGATCACCGGGGACGCGGATGGCCCTCCACCCCTCGTGCTTCGGTCCGAGAAGCATTACTGGGAGCTCGATGCTCGTTACGTTCCAATCCTTCGGGATACAAGCTTGCAACCCTTTGTGAGGCTGCTCTCAATCGGACGCTACTTCACCCTGTACAACAGTCTAATATCGGCACTTGTCCATAAGTGGAGACCCGAGACTCACACCTTGCACTTTCAGTGGGGAGAGATGACGGTCACTCTCTAGGATGTCTCATTCTTGACCGGTCTCCCGATCAGGAGTGAGCCGTTTGTTCCTGGCCATCCACCAGCGAACTGGAAGGCCCGGTTAGGGCATCGGTTTGGCATACCTGTCCCGGACAGCGCCCGTGGTGTTCCTTAGACCTAGCTGAGGAATTTCAGTCAATGCCCGCCGAATGCACCTGACGAGGTTGTTAGGACGCACCTCGTCGCTTACCTTCTCCATCTCTTTGGTTGAGCCATGTTTCCCACCATACAGGGCGATTGGGTGTACCACAGATTCGTCCGTATCGCCGAGTCTTTGGCTGACGCGGAGGCTGGGGCGATGTCTCGGTACAGTTGGGGATCAGTCGTCCTTTCCGCCACATAAAGGGGGTTGTGTGACGCTTCGCGGCGCGACACCGGTGTGAAACCAATCCTTGTAGTCTGCTATATGCTCCTATAGCTATGGAATTGAGAGCATTTCCCTGTTAGGCGGCCCTCCTTCGGGAGAGCAATGCACCCATACCCCGAGTTGCATGACCCGATCGATGAGCCCACTGTGGGCTACTTCGAAAGAGCAGTTACACTAGGCCAAGGACAGACCGGCGAGGTGCTACTCATTGTTCTACAATGAGTTTGAGTCGTTGCATGACAACGACATCATATGGGCTCCATGGAGCTCAGATTTTATGAACACAATAGCGCCGCACGGACTGTCCGTGCAATGCACGCAGGACGCCGAATTATGGGTGATGACTTGCCACCTGGTGTTTACCCATATGGTGGAGCCTGACGCGCTGCAGCACGTAATACGACAGTTTGATTTGTACCAACTTTTGCCCCCTCCCGATGGCAGGATCCTACAGCGAGCCGTCCACTTGTGAGTCCAACTCTATCCGAGTAATGTTTGCATTTCATACCCACATTCCTTGTTCTGACACGAGTCCTTCTTGATTGCAGGCAATCGAGGGCAGGCCAACATGCCGAGGACTGGCAAGCAGTCCAGTGTGAGTGAGTTGCGGCCTAGACGGAGATGGTGCACGTCAACGTCGTATAGAAGTAGAGACCGTATGACGTACAGACATACCGCCAGTGCATGGAGTGGTACGTACCACGGTCGCGCACCAGACTGACCTGTCCTCTACCAGAGCGTCTGGAACAGATGATGCACCAAGAGAGGCTCCATCACTCATTCGATCGATACAGTGCCTCGCGGCGTGACGACACCATAAAACACTGCCAATCTTTGCTCGTTTTATTGATGATATTGGTACTGTTTGCTACTGAACATGTGTTGTTTATCATTTCAGTTCGAGCGGCTATAGCGGGTCACAAGCGCATCCGAGACCACCATCCGTAGCCTAGAGCACACCGTATCGGGGCTTTCGAGCACTTTGAAGTACATCTTCGCGGAGTCGAAGAATATAATCAAGAACATGAGCTGTGGTCATTCGAGAGACGACGTCCTACACACCACGCCGCACACCAAGTGGGCCGACCGTGCTCACCTCCTAGGTCAGCACAGCCTAGACAAACCGGTGGGCATCCTAGTGCTCCCAGTCAGTCATCCGCGCTGCAAATCAACGGAGAGGTAAGTAATGTACAAATTCATGTCCTATTTTTTATTATGCCTTAGGTTGTGCTAACATTGTGTCGTCCTGCAACTGCACGTTCGTTAGGATGCATCTCTTCTGTCATCCACGCCCCGTACTCAGACTGGTGCTCCCCCTCGGTCATGCGTACTGCACATCCGGGAGATACGAGATGTTTAGTTCACGTCCCGAATTTTTATTTGGCCTAATTCGTCAACCGATGAGGAGACGCCCATCCCAGCTACTACCAGGAAGCAGTACATGGCGCTAGGGTTTGGACCGTGGCACCCAGGGCACCCACCCCTGTCTTACGTTGGCCAATACGGAGTACCGTACGAAGGGCAGAGCTCCTCTGGGATCGCTAGCACATCGCACGGTCAAGGCGAGAGCTCCTTCGAACGAAGGGACTTGCAGACAGCGTACCTGGGGGGGGCGGGTGATTCGGGTGTGGATTTCTTGATTCCTTCATTACTGACATGATTGTAGGTGGTAACCGGTTCGGCATGACTCAGCTAGACGACATTGATGTTGGACAGACTCAGCTGAGCCAGAGTCATCTTACTGGTGCACCTCCGCCCACTCAACGGCCTCCATAACCCCTCTGAACCGATACACGCTCTCTGGACCAGTTAACGTATCCCACAGGACATGCTCGACGCAAAACCAGGATGTGCACGCAGACGCAGATGCAGCGAGTAGAGAGTGGCTCAGACGAGTGAGCCATATTGTATCTCGTGTGTAATTGCACTGCATAGATGTTATGCTTTTTGTTGCACCATATTTGTATGCATATTTTGTATGTTATGTGCGTATCGTCGGAGTTGATTAGTTGCGGATTCACGTGAAATCAGAAAACTTGGAGTGTCGATATTTCAAGTGGAGTTGCAATCTAAAATTTGAAAAATAAAATAGACGATATTTCAGAATGCACATTGTGGTTTGCGAATTTCATGCCACGAGCGGTTTGGTTACATGCATTACAAACGACAACATGCACGACTGAACAAACCGGAAAACACCTAAGATACACGTTCAGCTTTTTTGGAATCGTGAAAAAGGAGGATCGAAACTAGTCTTCACATCGTGATAGCCCCTTCTCCTTGTCTCGGGATTGCCCACAGTGGTGGCGAGTGTCGAAGTCATCCATGTCCTGCGATTCCATGATGTAAGTAGACCGTACGACCAAATACATAGCTAGGATGCAAATTGTTCATAACTCACTTCTTCGATATGGAGTACACCCGGGTGACTGTAAATGTTACGACGGCCGCCGGTCTCACTAGCAGGAGCCTTCCCCTTGTGTTGGGACTACCCACGCTGGTGGCGTGTGTCGAAGTCATCTATGTTCTGCGATACAGGCTGGACGATTGCACGATGTTGGGAGAACGAAAGGCCAAATACATAATCAGGATGCAAATTGTACATAACTCACCACTTCGATATGGAGTACGCCCGGGCAATAGGAGAAGCTATGATGGTCGCCGGTCTCAGTAGCAGGAGCCTTCCCCTTGTTCGTCGCACGCTGTGCTCGGTCGTACTTAGCTTCCTGTTCAGGGGTCCTCCACCACCACCCGGCTGTCTTGGGCTCCTCTGGTGCTTTTTCAATAGGGTCCGGTACGTAAGGTTTCCATCGTTGGAAGGTCTCGGGTCGTATCGCGTAGTTCAACATGTACTTTTGCTCGATGAACGCCATATCATACATCTCCAGACCGTCGATCCTTTGGAAGAAGTTGCAACACATCTCAGGCTGCCATTACACGCGGATAAAATTAGAAATTTATGAAATTCAACGTACGGTGTGAAAAATCGATATGTGCACAAGATTCTCTTATGAGGACGTTCTCGTACGTGTGGTACGCCCGGGCGTCGGTGGGCGGATGTGTTGACTAAATGATCTTCGTCGGTTGTTCGCACACACATTGTGGTGCGTGGAAACTCTGGTGGTATCGGTGCATCTTTCATTGAAAAATCTGGGTAGGGTTTAACCCTCTTCGCAAGCCACTTGCGCTTTTGTAATATCTTCGCATAAAAGTTCTTCGATGAGTCCGACATATTCTAGGCCGACCAAATGTTTTACGGTTGTGCACAAAACAAGGGCAAGTCAGTTCGAAACAAATGTAATGTCGAGATATGTACGCGTTAAGAAAGAATGATGTAAAGATATGCACAAATATGAGCAGACTACCCATTTACATGACATGACAGTCCTAAGCTCGTGAATATTTATCGCATTGAGACTAGGGATGGCAATTGTGCCCAATTACCCGCGTACCCGCGGGCGAATACCCTAATGGAGGCGGGTATGGGCGTCTTGCTTTGCCCACGGGTATAAAAACGGGCACAATTTCTTACCCATCGGATGGCACAAGCTGAGCATGGGTAAGCTCCACCTGCACTTCGCCGCCTGACATCCGCCATATATACACTGACAGGTGGGACCCTCCCTGAATAAAAAAATAAAACCCTAACCAGTAACCCCCCGCTGCCTAGTGCCCACACTACTTCCCAGCCACCACCGCTCACAAATCCCTAACCTCAGCTTCCTCCTCCCACAGTCACTCCCACCAGATCTCCCACAGATCCGCTGGCGCCTCGACCCATTGCGCTCCTCCCCTGGCGCCCTCTGTCCCCGGCCGCCTCCCGGGCAGCTGCGCCTCCGCCCTCGGCCGCCTCCTCCCGACCGCGCTCCTCCCGTCCCGCCGCCAGCCTCTCCGTCCCGACGCAGCTCCTCCCATCCCGGCCAGTGCGCCTCCCGTCCCCGGCCAAGAACTCCTCCCGTCCCGGCCGCAGAAGCACCTCTGTCCCGCCGCGGCTCCTCCCGTCCCCAGCTGGCGCCTCCCATCCCGGCCGCCTCCTCCCGGCCGCGGCGCCCTCCAGGCCAGCCGCGCTCCTCCCGCCACCGCACCTCCGCCCCGGCCGCCTCCTCCCAAGGTACAAGTGTGAAGGCTGGTGGGTGGGTTCCTGAAGAATCGTTCGGTTGACACCAACATGCAGGAGAGGTGGAGTTAGTAGTGAAATTACTCAAGTAGTTAGCAAATGCATTACTTGCAATAGTATGCATTGTAGAACAAATAACTTGCAGCAAAATGTCTAAAGCATTGCTACTGTGATCTCTCACATTCTCAAACAGATCCAAGTTAAGCTCAAGACTCTGAATGAAGTGCCCGCAGTGAGATCTCTAAAGCATTGTCGCTGGATCTCTGTGATCTCTCGCATTTGGGAAAAAAAACTTTCTCAGGTACTCCAGACTCAAGCAAAGCTATGCAGTTTATGCTTACATGAAAGAATAATGCAAAACTTTTCCAGAATGGTTAAAACCTTACTATAAACTGAACCCTATGCAATGTTACATGGATAATAGCCTTGTGTTATATATTTGTGTTAGTACTTATACTACAGCTACATACTTGGATTAGATCTTGTCCCCGACCTATCATTCATGCTCCCAGTAATATGTGTTAGCTGTTGTGATTTAATGCTGTTGTAAATTTAATGCTGTTGTAAATTTTGATCAAGTGTCTTGTATACTGAGTTACTGATCAAGTGGTCACATGTATGTACAGGTACATCGTCTATGTCTCCACTAATGATCACCTGATTGATACCTCTTGGCATAGGCCGCATAGCTATTGCCACTGTACCTGTACCGGTTTATGGACATGTTTTTGATCTATTTGTTGAATTGTTGTAATTGAACCATTTTCATATGTTCTACTCTTGTTGCAAACATAATTTGTTTATGTGTGAGGAACTATGTCAGTTTGTATTTCTATTTTATTTGTTGAACTTGATTAGTTGTTTTGTCGAACTTGATGTGTGATTTGCGATAAAATTTCTTAGTTGTTGAATGTGTGATGCACTATTGATGTGAATTGAAATGAACTTGATGTGTGTATTGTTTATGTGTGATGAGTATGCCCGTGGACGATGGGTACCTATGGGCGGTAGTGTCTTGTTCATGTAAGCAGGCATGCCATGAGCGGCGACGGTATCATGAGCGACGGGCATGGGCGAGGTTCTTCGCCCGTCGTCCTTCGCGGGCATGCCCGTGGGGGAAAATTGGGGTCACGGGCATGGGTATAGACGAGCACTACCCGTACCCGCTGCACCCGATTGCCATCCCTAATTGAGACCCTCCTACCGGACCACCTTGTATTGGTATCTCGACAGGTCCAACCCATCAGGGCTGGCCTGTACGAGACCGTCGTCATAAAAACACTACTAAGTCTTGCATGTTTGAAATCACCTAAAGCCACAATAACCCGATTTACAGTACGTAAAATAACAAACATGGTATGTAACTAGCACTAATTAATTTACTGGATACGACTATTTACATAGGATTATTTCTTCAATTACCACAAATTTAATAGGACTAAACAAAAAAAAGTACTAATTAATTACGAGTAATTTATTGGCCACTAATTACCCATGAGACAGATAATTACGACATATTACATACAAGTAAGCAATTAAATACGAGTAATTCAATACAAATAATTAATTAATTAGCAACAATTTGATTACTTATCAATAAATTACTTATGAGTAATTCATTACATCTAAGTAATTCTCCTTTGAATTAATTACGATTAATTACTTAAGATCGATTAACTACGCATCATTAATTATTCATAATTAATTATATTTATTTAATTACTACTAATTAACTACGTGTCATTACTTACCAACTAATTAATTACAGTTACGTAAATCGACCACTTAATTTGCACTAATGTAATTAGCAATGATAAACTGCATGAAATTTAATTACGATATATTAATTACAACTGATTAATTTATTAATACTTCATTTCCACTGATTAATTACGCCTAATTAATTAGACTAATTAGCTACGAGTATATAATTACAACTGCTTAATTACCACTTATATACTACGGGTAAATTACCACTAACTAACCCTGACTAATAAATTACCGCTAACTGACTACGACTGAAATAATTACAACTAAAACATAGGAAATACTTTTACCTTGCCTCGATGTCGACCTCACGGTACTTATACGGTCATAAGCACTGCTCCAAACACTACTCACTTCACAGCGTAATCCGAACAAAGTTTTAGTTCAATGCTCTTTGTTCTCAGCGGTGAGCGTGACAACGAGAATGAATTCCACAATGAGAGCGATAGCGAGCGCAACGCCGCTTTTTATAGGCGAGGGAATGCATCTCGCGCAGACGGGGCAACGTGATTAGGCATGCATGCGGGAGGCAACGAGGTGATGGATAGGATAGGGGAAAGGATCAGATGATGCTTTCGACGGAACGCGCCCACGCTCCCGTGCCCTAGTCGTAGGGCGGTGCGTTGTCGCAAGTGAAAATGCACTGGAAGCAGGTGGTTAGTGCTAGGGGGCACGGACGGGGTGGCGTCTGAACCACTCGTCAGTGGTGTAGGATTTCCAGGCTAGGGGGGCACTAACGCGCGGCCACTTGGAGCATGCACAGCCGTCCGGGCCAAGGTGCCACGGATGCGCGTGGGGCGGCCTTGTCTGGGCATTGGCAGCACGGACATCGCACGTCCGGGCGCGGGGAGTGTGGACGAGCCCTCATTCGAGCGAGGGGCACCCGGATTTGCCAGGTGTCGGCCGCAGGTAAGCCCGGGTTAGAGTAGCGCAATTTTTAATGCATCCGGTCACAGCGCACGGACAGGAGCTGTACGAGCTAGGGGCACGCGGTGGAGGACAGGTGGCGGGAGGAGGCACAACCCTGCTGCCAAATTTATAAATACGGCGTGACGAGAGCTGTTTTTGCTAATACTGGACGCAATAGACCCATTTAGGCCAAAAAAAAAAACTCTTAGTTAGAGCATGTAGTGTACTCTACTTGGTGGCCACTTGTACATTCAGACTCAGTTATTGCAGTGTGCTGCCTGCATGTATGCCTGTTTCACGCAGCACCGAGGAACCAATTTATAGACGCAAGTCGTGAACAGTTATGCGCGATGGCCACAGGAAGGACAGCACAAGCAACCGCTGTCCTTACTGCCACCGTGGAGCACTGGTCCATCAAACCTTCTCTGGCTCTCGGCTCTCCCTTCTGAGTTGTCTTTTGTGGTCGATCCTGGAGGTGGAAGACGGGAGCGGTGACTGATGGAGGGGAAGATGTAAGAGGGATAGAATTAGGGTTTGTTTGGTGTTCTGGTCTCTATGTCTAGAAAAAAGTGGTGCCTGAAAGTAGTTTGAAAAGTAAAAGATTTTTGTCTGGTCAGGCAAACCTAGGGATGTGGTGTTTGGTTGAAGACTGGGCTTGAAGATAAAATAAAATTAAGAAAATAACATTTTGACAATGGGGAAGCTTCTTCGTTTATTCGATAATCTCTTTTCTAATTGTCCCGCTAGAAATTTAACACATCGTTTCTTGGATAAACAGGATTAGAGGAGCTTCGTTTTGGTTGTCTGAGCCCAGCGTTGTTTTCCATCTCCTAGGCCTGGTAAAGCTACCTGGGGCAGGAAGATCCTCAGGGCTAGAACCAAACGCTCCACTGGCTGCTTCCCGGCATGCTCCCAGCCAGGCATTTGTCTCTCAGGTACGCATCCAAATAGGCCCTTAGAACCCACAGGATCTCTAGATCCAGCCGTAGAAAACTGGACTAGTCATTTTTCATAAAAAAAAATTAGATGTTACATGGACACGGCTCCTAAAAATAACTAACAAGTTGCGAACGAAGACGGTGTGATAAGCACGAGACATTCGCACCTAACACAATTTGTTAATCTCTGCTAAGCTGTTAGCCAAAGTAGAAACACAAAATTGCTTCGATGTATAGTAAGATGAATTATATCTTGCCGTTTTGTAGTAAATATTGTTGTTTAACATGTCGAAGTGACCCTTCTACTAGGATTTCCCCAAGATGGAGACAGTCATCGAAGGGATTTCCCCAAGATGGAGTGCTAAAAGCAAAACCTTTTGTTGCATATATCCACTTAAGTCTTAATTATTCTATCTCCAGGAGTACCTAGGATGTTTTGCCAAATAGAGCCGCAGACTAACAGAGCATTGAGTACACTCGTGAGCTCGCACTCATCCAGGTCCCGCAGTACATCGATCCTACATGTGCTCACATTGGCCTGCAGTCTGCCAGAGAAAGGCAGGAACTTGTTGGACTCTTGTCTTGACGATTCAGGAATCAAAGCACGAAACATACTTGGCCCCCAGATGAGCGGAAAATGTACTATGCATTACTGATTACTGGATCAATGACTCCTCTCTGAGACTTGAGGAGATAGCACAAGCTGTTTTTTCGCCATGTGAATTGATTCGGTTAATTTGGAAATGTTGTTGTAAATTTGTGTCTTCAATCCCAATCATTATTATTTTTTATCCGGTAGATTTTTTAAAAAAGGCACAATACGATTGCTGCGCAATGGTAGAGGATATGATTCCTTAAATTACTCTTTAAGCCCAATTTTCATCTCACCCGGCAACAGAAGAAAGCAATTCCATCAGACACATGTACAGGACAGATCGAGTTTTAATTTATGTTGCAACTTTTATGCAAATCCAACTGCCCTTTACAAACAAGAGGACCACACTTTGCAAACCAGGAGTGTTCATTAGGACAAAAATACATTTGGCCCATATGAGCAGAAAATGTACTAGGGTACACTGAACTACTGGCTTCTTTCAGGCTGTTAGTACAGTGTTATTCCATGGCCATGTGAACTGATGAGTACTCCATTCAGTCAGTATATATTATTTTGTCAGTCTCACATGCATATTACTTGTAAACATTTTCAGTTTTTTGTTTTTTGCATTTTTACCTTCATTCTGAATTTTTTTTTTCAGAAATATTCCAACATTACCTGAATGTTGCATCAAATGGACAGCATAAAGTTGCTTCGAGAATTAGAAACCATGTGCGTCATTATTCACAATCGATCCATTATCATCACTGAACTCAGCCTAAACTGATCCTGCACTTCCTAAAAAAAGCATAACTAAAGCAAATCATTGAGCATGTGGTACTTAATTTCACATGGATCATAATTATAAAATTGAAACTCTGAAGAAATATAGCAGAAGTTACTCCAATTATTCTTCAACCCAGCAAGAAATAGAGTTGACAGTATGTAATATCCCTCAGGAGATACGTGAAAACGAAATGCTTTGGAATCTTAGAGAGGAGTTATTTTTCTTGAATGAATCCTACGAGATGGGTTGGAAGTCGTGTCGTGTCAAAAATTACGTAGGGGAGAGGAGGATCCAAAACCCATAAACCCTAGCCTCTTGCGCCCTACCTTCTACAGTGTTGCACGCCAGCCGCCTAAGGGCATGTACAATAGTATAGACAGCTGCTATCTATAACAACTATCCATATCACTTGTAGACAGCTCATACAATGGTATAGACGGCTGCTGTCTTTTTAGTTGTCTTTATATAACACACAATCTTTTAATATTTTTCTTGTTTCTTATGCTATAGTTGACTACAGGATTGTAGACAGCATCTTTCTCTCTCTTCATTCTCTTTCATCCACATCAATAAAAATCCTACATGGCAATAATTATAGACGGCCTATTATATATGCTCTAAGACCAGCGCCGATCATCTCTTGCCGCATCTCTGCCTGTACATGCCTCCGATTGCAAATTTCCTGCTGCTTGCGCCTACTTCTAGCCTCCTGTGCTCTACCGTCCTTTTTGCATGCATGCATGCCAAAAGCGAGAGAGACCGAAGGGAAAAGGTGAGCACTGTTGTTGCATTTGGTGCTGCCGATCTTATCAGCTGCTGATTTTCTGTGCTGCCAAGGGTCAGCAAGCAAACTGAAGGAAGGAGAAGAAGAGAAGAAGGAAGGAAAAAGAGAGGAATTTGAGGGAAATTGGTGATCTTCGTTGTGATATCCAAAAGTAACGATCTGAAACCCTCTAGGTTTCCCTAGTTTAGTTGTTGATTCGAGTTGTGGGATGTTTGGTCAATAGGAAGAGAGTTTGCTGTTCTACCCTAGTTCGTCAAAGCTAGGTGCAGAATCTTGCGGGGGTAACTAGGGTTATTTAGAATTGTATTTATAGGTCGGTCCAATTAGAGAAAAGTTAGATAATCTCGTTAGCTTGTCAGAAAGGCCTGGATCATTAAAATTAGAGTAGCGACCGAAAAGATACATCCTCGGGAAGGTTGCTGTCCAGAAACCGATTGCTGCTGGACGCAGTCGTGGAAAACTAATAAATTGACCTGATAGATGCCAGAATTGTATTTTGGGCATAACTAGAAAGAGATAGCTAACTTTCTGTAGATTCCAAAAATGCTATGGTTTACAGTATTTGCATGTGTAGATTAATAGATATGAAAATATTAATCCTACTTTCCAGAAGATGATAGAACAGTCTTCTGGGTTAAAAACAGGGGATTAAATAATTTAATTAGGAATTGTAGCCAACTAAGAAAATATGGAGAATTTTGTGTAGAATCCAGAACTGGTATAGTTTGCCACGATAGGGCTTGGGAGTCAAAAGTTATGTTGTTTTTAGTACCGGGACAGTATGGGGTGATTGTCTGGTAAAGGTGGGGTGTTGCAGATTTGGGAAACGTGTAGGAGTGATGTCGTTTAATTGTTGTTCTTGTACTGCTGTAGCTTGTTATTAAGATTGTGTGTTTACTATAGGAGGAGTGGCGTTGGGTTTGTTGTCATCTTCTAATCAAATAGTCTCTCGCAACTAGAAGAGGCAAGTGCATGGTAGACAGTGTTCATTGGTTGATCATTGTATTTCTTTACTACCCATTACCATTATATTGTTTGTGTTTTTACTTTATTTAATTGCAAGCAATGTGAATGATCATGATTTATTTCGTATTGTTGGATATGAGAATGTTGGATGATGATAATATTGATGAATCTATGAATAGTTATGCATTCATAAACATTATTTCATATGAAAAGGTGATCATGTTGATCACAACTCCACAGGAGTGGAGGAGGTCTCCGATCCTTGAGGAGGATGGGCTTGAGAGTGGACATTGTTGCGAGTGTTCACTCACGCTATATCGGTATACGCGAAAGAAGTGCATGTGGACATGTAGTGTAGAGATGCATTGAATGAAAAGTAGTTGATGCTTGTGTATGAGAATAAAGATAAGAGAATTGAATGATTGGGCATGAAAATAAAGAAAAGAGAACAATTGATATCGATGATGATATTACTTACTGCTGATTAAGCTTTGTATATTGTTTATTATTATGCTTGCATCCGACGAACTTCTCTTCAACACAAGTTCATGGAGCTAAGTGACGCAATCTCACAAGTTCAAGGCGCTGAGAAAGTAAAATGTAAGTTCAGGTAGCTAAGTGGTATAACCTCGTAAGTTCAGGGGGTTGAGAAAGTAAAATGCAAGTTCATAGTGCTAAGTGACACAACCTCGCAAGTTCAGAGACCTACAACGCAATTTTCTCTTTTTTATACTTTAATTGCTAACTAATCCTTCTTTGTTTACTAACTTAACGTGCAAGCTATATAACTAATCGAACGTGTCCACTGATTCAAATTTTCTTTTGAGAAAGGGTTTTGGGACCACAAATTATTACCACATCCAATTCTCTTTTACTTGCCATTTTAGAGAATATGCATGGTACTGTCTTCAATAGACACATTTGAACAATATTTTTTTTTCTAATTATATGTTAGTAGAAGTCATTACATAATAATAATATGGTGACACCAAATTACATATGTAAATACATATACTTATGTGTGCGTTGATAATGGGTAACTCATATGCTAACCTATTAGGACTTGAAGATATGTTCTACAAGTACCCTAATCATACTAGGATTATGATTTCTACTTCTTTTTCGAGGAGAACTAGGGGCACTATATAAAGCCACGAGAGGTGGTCATGGAGAACACAAGCCACAAACCAACTCATCCAAAGCAAGAGGTACACGAGAGGATTAGAGGCTAGATTATTGTTTAGCACTAGATTCTTGTATAAGGTAAGTATTAGAGGGTCCTAAAAGATTCGAGAGGGTTGTGAGAGAGTGATAATCCCATGTACTATTTTGAGATTGTGTTTAAGGAATTTGCTATTAACTTCGCCAAATCTTTCTCTCTCGTCGTGATTATTTCACCGTCGTTATTTTGTTCTCTCTATGAGATTCATTTACTTCGTTCTTGATGCCGTGCACGTAAGTGTCGTTTCTCACCAACTCTGATCCGGTCTGTAGCTGCTACGCATAAGAAGGGGTATCAGAGTATTAGGATTCCTAATACTCTGATACCTATACTATTTTTACTTGAAGATGTGTTGTACAAGGATTCCTATCCTAATCATATTAGGATTATGATTTTTTACTTCCTTTTGAAGAAGAACTAAGGGGCACTATATAAAGTCATGAGGAGTGGTCATGGAGAACACAAGCCACAAACCAACTCATCCGAAACAAGAGGTACACAAGAGAATTAGAGGCTAGGTTATTCTTTAGCACTAAATTCTTGTATAGGGTAAGGATCTGAGTGTCCTAAAAGGTTCGAGAGGGTTAATTGTGAGAGAGCGACAATCCCCTGTACTCTTTTGAGGTTGTATTTAAGGAATTTGCGGTCGGCTTCGTCAAATCTTTCTCTCTCGTCGTGATTATTTCATTGCTGTTATTTGGTTTTCTCTACGAGAGTAATCTACTTCGTTTTTGATACCGTGCACGCTCGTGTTGTTTCTCACAAATTTTGATCCAATCTAGAGCTGCTGTGTATAAGAAGGGGTATTAGGATATAACCGTATGTATAATACCGGTAGTGGTTACACGATATATTCGTGTAACACTTGGTTTGAAAAGAACATATGCACAAAGTATAAATAAATAATGCCTAAATCATCAAGACCTCCAAATTATCTAGGATGAGGGAATCAGTACGTTCCGTTCAAGGAAGAAAAAAACAGTAGCAAGCTAGCTTAAGACCTAAGTTGTGGTTGCTGTGGATAGGTCAACACAAGGAACAAGCAGGTAACTGTGGGTTCGTTGTTCTTGAGCATATCCATATCTTGTCGTCGTTGCTAGCAGCAAGGAATCGCCGCGCATCATATAAGTAAGTATATATATATACACATGATACATCGATAGGGAGTTGCTTGGAACCTGCCAGTGAACTAGTGTTGAGCGACATCTGAAGCTTCATGGAAATTCTCTAGCTAGCTGCTGCCTTTTTTGTCCATGTGTTGTTGTCGCCTTGATCGCATGTTGGAGAAACAGCTACACGTAGTACGTACGTAGTACATGCGTATTATACTAGCCACTGGGCCGTGTCAACATTGACCTTGCTTGCATTGCAGCTGTCGTTAATTGCACGTAAGAAGACCCAATTAATTTTTTGTAGCTAGCATAATCGAAATAATTTTCGTCCATCAGGTCACAACAAGAAAGAATGTCTAGTTGCCAGAACCCCGTTTAGATTACATATACCGTCATTATTCTTCCACATCCTGACATCCATATATATATGTAAGCCACATACTTAATAATTATATAATTTCGTTCGGCTTAGCGAATTAATTAACATCACGTACATTTATCATTACGATAGGCTCCATTATTACAAAATAAAGATACTATAAACTGTGACGTATGTATGTATGCGTGCATGCGCGCGATGAACTGAACCAAACCTATTGACACTGATCATCGAGCACTCATTTTTGTTTCGATTATGGGGATCAAACCATACAAATATACAACCCCCTGTACTGAGCAAATAACCACCAAAGTTTCAGATAGCACTTGAGGCAGCTCATCGAGCACTCATATAAACTGGATTAGAGTAATGGGCGCTTCATTCTCGTCGTCACGCTCTTCCGACAAGCCGGACGACGTCGTCGTCTCCGTCCACGTCGTGGCCACGGCGCCCACCGGCCTGTGGCGGCGCATGTGCCCGCCGAGCGCCTGGCCGGTGGGGAACACCTTACCGCACGTATCACAGCGGTGGACAGGCCGAGCGGTGCCCTTGCCGGGGCGCGCGCCGAGCAGGAGCTCGAGGCCGTCGGCGCGCACCCGCGGCCGCTTGTGGCTGGTCCGGTGGCCGCCGAGCGCCTGGAACGTGGCGAAGCGGCGGCCGCACGTCCGGCACTGGAACGTGCCGTCGAGCTGCACCCGCCTGCTGTTCTTGGCGATCACCTTGCTCGCCGACGACAGCGACAGCAGCAGCAGCAAGTTCGCCGGCGATGGTTGTGCACTGGTGGCCACTTCCATACTGGCTTAGATTAATTGCGGTGTATATAGACGTAATTAGCCAACTAGCGCGTATATATGTACAGACGTAATTAGCCAACTGTCGAATGTTTCAATGGCTAGCCAATGCACCTTTATATAGACGATACGATGCCTCGATCCGAAGCTAGCTTGGGAGCAGTCGCGTTGACCCAAGTCAAGGTCAAGGTCAAGCTCAACCACGCGTGGTTCGCCAATGACACCGTGCCACGTGGGCAAAGGTGCAATTTCCCCGAGCTTTTCGGGCGTGTAGAGGTAGGCGTTCTGACGACAGGCGGCTTACGTGAGATTCGTGCGAGCGGCACATACAGCAGGGAGCTCAGCCGTCCGTGATGCGCGGAGATCCGTGCGCAAGTTTCAGGGATTGAGGTACCGACCAAGCACGGCAAGATAGGCTCATAGGCTGTGTCAGGTCGGTCTAGACAGGATTAGCATTTTGGGGCAGTGTCGGCTGACTTAGTCTATTTAACATGAAAATGTAAAGAACATATAAAAAATCATAGAAAATATATAAACTTTGAAATAATACAAATAAATTTTCATGTACTTCTAGGCAAAAACCTAGCTGTGTGGATAGATGTTGTCACTTCAAATGGAAACACTAAGCGTGTTTGGATCTTCGAATTTTCACTTGCTTCTGGTTAGTGAAGCAATGACTTAGTACTTGCTAGGAGCCTAGTAATTTAAATATCAATGACCAAGACTTGAGCGACTCCTTCGTGTGCGCGTGTGTGTGTGTTAGGATATGGATTGAACATCAATCGACCGGCTAAAGCCAACTGGTTAGGGGAGACTTCTTACAGAAGTCAATGGCAAAAACATTGAGCTAGCTCGTGTTGTTCCCTTCAGGGGGAATATAATATCTTGTAGTGCGGAGGTATTAGTTATATATTGCTTGTCTAAATTGAGTTGTAATAGTATATAATGTATATTGGGTCTAAATATAGCACATCTGGGTTAATCATTTTACAAGAAGTGATGACGAAAGTGTAAGTGAGATGATATGCATGCGCGGGTACGCCCTACGATGGGTTGGGCATAGAGCGGATTTTGGACCAGGGTGTTACAGGAAATTAACTAGTTAAATTATGGTTTTCTCAAATATATATACTCATTGACTTGTGAATAAATAAATGTTGTACACTTCAAGTGTTTGTATAAAATTTATTGAGGTTTTCACATTTGTAAGATGATAAGAGGGACAACCAATTAATCAGTGTAAGGGTGCAACGATCTTAAAAATTGCAATCGCCTGATCCTTAAGAAGCAATGCACATGTATGTGTAGAATATAATACAATGACTTTGCATAAAGTCGCCAGTCAAATATAATTAAGGCCATCACATACATATGATGCATATGGCTTTGTCTACCCAATTGGTCGAATCCGCACAAAAATTAAATTTAGAAGCAAGTGAACCAAACCAAGCTGTGGTTGGATTTTTCCGGTGAAGTTGCAATTGGGTTGATACATCATTGTCCTTCAGAAATGCTATTCGTCCAAAAGGACAAAAAAAGGGTTTATGAAAAGTATGTGGTCACCTAGAAGAGTATGTCTGGATATCAAGGAGAGAGTGGCCGGAGATATCGATCTTAAATAGCGGAAATTGCGTCGAAATTATTTCGAATCGGTTCGGTTTCCACGCGGAATTTGCGTATTGATCTGGTCAATATCAGTATAGAGTCAGTATTCTTCCACTGCACACCTTATTTAATTTGTATGTGAAGATTAGATTAAGATATAACAAATCACACGCAGGTCTCACTATTACATAAAATGTCTGCACAGACGGTTTAAAAACGTTATCACAAATGATTTCGTGAGCCGTCTGAGTTTATGAGTTAGTAATGACATGAGATCATCACAGACGGTTTTTGAACCGTCTGTGATACAGACTATCACAGATGGTTATTAACTTAGAACTATCTGTGATACATGAGCTATCACAGACGGTTTGTAGATGAAACCATCTATGATAGTTTCACCTACCCCTTGTCATTCATTTCACCTTTGTATGTGTAACCGTGTTCATGTCGGTCAATTCCTCACTTGTGTCTCAGTGTCCTACCATTCCATTTCTGATCTCTTCGCTATAAAATTTCAAGCAGTGGCTGCTTGTGTCTTAACGGTTTTAAAGACACAAGCAACAATTGTTTGAGATTTTATATATAGAGAAGAGATCAGGAATGAAATGGTAGGACAATGGGACGCAAGTGAGGAGAATTGACTGGTATGAACACAGTTAAACAGACAAAGGTGAAATGAATGACGAGAGGTAGGTGAAGAAGTGGACAGGTACTACAGTAAAGGTATATGCATATCATATTCATATCTAAAGAACCATGAAATCCTTGATAATGATCCCATAAGTGAAATAGCTTGGTTGTAATTCTCACAGATTCATGTATCTAGGTTTCAATTATTCACAGTTCATGAGGTATTTCTATTTTTTAACCTCTCTAAATTCTAAAATGACATTCCAAATATTAGTGATTGTGCCAGATTAATACATAAACAACCTAATCTTTATAGAGCATAGTCATTTTTTGATACAATGATAGCCAACAAAAGACTCCATGAAAGGAAACATTGCATTAATTAGCTAATCGCTTTGATCTAATTGATTTTGACAAGTCAGTTGGTACTAATGTCTGAGTTTTGATAATAGCACAAGCACAACATAATGAAAGCATCAGATTGTTTAACAAAAACTTTATCAGACTCATCCACATTTTCTTTCTCTTATGCCCATCTCAAAATTGCATCTTCAAGCATGAATCAAGAAGAAAATTTTACAACACCACAACACACATTGCAGCTCGACGTCGCCACAACACCACAACACACGTCGCAACAGCTCGGTTCACATGAATACCAACAACACAAACTAATAGGTGATAGATCTGTCTTACCTTGACATCGCCGGTGTCGGTGGTGAGGTAGCCGAGGCCGGGGTCGGTGGAGAGGTAGCTAGGGGAGGTCGGTGGAGAGGTAGCCAGGGTCGCACACGCTGGGGGGAGGACGAAGAGGGGAAGGCAGATCTGGTGGCCGGGAGGTGGATTTGGCCGGGGGAGGTCGATTGGACCACCGGGGGGGGGGCGACGACGGCAGCGTCACCATAGTTGTGTCACAACGGTGACACTGCACAAGACACTCTTATCGTAAGAGTGTCTTGTGCAGTGAACCATGATGTCACAACCGGCAGAGACGGGAAGAAGGGCGGCGTCGGCGACGGGGTCGAGGAGAAGGCGCAACTTGGGCGCGACCGTCGGGGAGGAGGCTTCGGGCGGCGGCGTCGATGTCGGGGGCGGCGGCGTCGAGGTCAGGGGCACTCGAGTGGGGAGGGGAACGGGCGAGAGTAAGGGCGCTGGGGAGTGACGAGTTAGGGCGCGAACCCTAGCGGGCTCCTACTAATAAAGGGATAGCATAGACGGTTCTGACGGTTCCATAATAGAACCGTCTGTGATTTTGGTTGTTCTCAAGTTCTATGTTTTGAGCATATTATCCTGTGATAACATACATTCTCATATAAATAAATGCAAATTCACATATGACACATTCTCATATACATAAATGCAAATTCAGAACATATATATGACACATAAACATGTATTACTACTTGTTTTTCACCGATCAGTAATGCCGTCATGTCGTTATACTGAGACCGTTTACATATATAGAAGATAGTAAATACAAATTCAACTGGTTTTTTTTTGTATTTACATATGGCTAAACAGCGTGGCCAGCCGCTTCTTACAAAGATTTAAAAAAAAATAGAAACATAAATAATCAAAGTTTTTTTAGTGGCGAATGTAGCATGCAATCTTCGTCTTCAAAACTTCGTAGGCGACGTCGTCGGCATCGAGCGGTTCATGATCAGCGTAGGTAGCATGAAACACTTCTAACCGTTGACACGATCGTTCGATAGTCGTCCAAAGACGTTCCGCCTCAAGAACCAAGTAGAACTACGCCCATAGACTCTCTTCTCTTGCTTGAGGGGTCTCGACTTGGTCGACTCGGTCGCCTGCCGCCTCGATATCGCATTCTAAGCGACAGTAATCTTCCCGGAGACATTCAACATCGTTGTGGAGGACTATATCGATGGCGAGGTTAGCTCGTCGGAAGATGCAGACCACCCGGAAGACACAGCGAAGGAGGTGGTCAAGACGGCGGAACGTCGCCATCACGTGCGCCGGCATAACCTTCGGCGGCGGCCGGGAGGGGGGGGGAGGGACACTGTTAGCACAGTGTCCTTCCGCAGCTTCCGCCAGCGTACGACCGGTGAGGTGCTCGTATAGGATGGCTAAGTAGGCCATCAATGCCGGTGTCAGGGGAGAAGAGTGGGGAGCCATTTCCTTTGTGCTTAATAGAGTTGAGCGATGTGTGAGGAGTATGGTGGCGGATGATCACTCTTATAAAACAAGGAGTATCGTCGGCGTGTGAGACGAAGAGACGCATTGTAATGTCGGCGCACAAGACGAAGAGACGCATCGCGCGGGAGATGAAGCGACGCATCGCGTGGGAGTCGAAGCGGCTTTGAACATATCACAGACGGTTAGAACCGTCTGTGATACTTCACAGACAGTTTTTAACATGAACCATCTGTAATATTACCTCTTCACAGACGGTTTTTAGCGCAGTCAGTAACACAGACGGTCGCTAAACCAAAACCGTATGTGATTGTTTTTAATACTGACGGTTTTGATCAGTCGTCTGTGATGAGACGTCCAGTATTAGTCTTTTTGTAATAGTGTCTACAATATAGATGAATTGAATCAAAACATTTTTTAAAATAAAAAAGTACAAATTAACCCATGAGGCTAAACACCTAATTACGAAATAAATCATACAAGACCTCTTTACCTTTAGACACTCGTAGAACAAGGAGGTGGCTGATTTATTTTGCTACGTGTCATGAGATTGGAAGGAGGGTAAAAAAATCAGTAGGATTTTCTTCCGCCTAATTAAGCCGGCCGGCGAGTAAAGATTATGGCGCCACGAAGGAAACTAACGGTTGGGTATATCGACGGATGTCTCGTGTGTATAGCCTCGGAGATCTCTCCACGCTGGTATGGTATATGTATGCTTCTCTTCGTCCTCTATCTCAGCCATGGATCTATATTGTATGGGTCTGGTCAAGTGATACCGACGTCTTTTACTTTGGTCTACATAATCTTATAGTATGTAATCATCTGACCCACTTATTATAAGCTACAAGTTAGTATTTACAAGTTCGTAATGATTTCGATGATATTTTTTATATGAATCCGCCCCTGCCAGGCGATACTGATACTGGTATTATTCCGCGTGTAGAGCGCAGTAGTAGATTGGAGGACCTCAACGCAAGTAGCTAGCTAGTGGTTGCTCAATGTCATGTCGAGATCGATGGTGCCATGGCCCATCGATGACGGATCAGTAATCTCCTATCTCCCTGCATCCTAGCTAGCTAACAGCACTCACTATATATTGACCACTAATCCACTATGGTACAACCGTACACGCACAAACACATGAGTCAACACAACACGTCCTTGGGGTCCTTTGGTACCTTCTTGACAAACACGTGGCACTGTCATCCTTTCCTTTCCTAGCTAGAGTACTAAAAATCTCTGAGAAAGAACACCGTAAGAGCTTGTTTGGCTAGTAGAAAAAAAATACAAAAATAGCGTAGGCACCGGCGACAGTAGCCTAGGCAATAGCGTCAAAGGTTTCAACAGTTCCTGTTGCCATTTTAAATGGTGACGTGGACCTTTACACTGTTTTTTTACTAGCTATTTTTGAGCACATATTTTTGCAGACAAATCACAATGATATTACAAAACATTCAGCATAATGTCATAACATCTTTTGCCGACAAATCACAATGATATTACATAACATTCAGCACAAAACCGTCACATATTTTGTGGACAAATCACACTGACATTACAAACCATTCACACCACAAGTCATCATTGTTGAGAGCCGCTGGGCAATTTAATTTGTAATGCTTAACCTTCTAATAGGTCCTAACATCACAAACTAAATTTTCCCGCTTTCAGTGTATTGTGTACCTCCCAGGACAGCGGTACACATACATATTTACAAAATAAACATCAATACCATACAAGATATTACAATACCGATAACAACATAGTTCACAACACAAAAGACATACAAAGTTTAGAGTTATTACATAGGACCGACCGGCCAAATAGTACAACAAAATACCAAAATCACAGCGGAAGCACAAGCCATAAGATGACAGCAAAGAAAAGCCAACCGGTTACCCTTACCCACAAGGCAACCGACCGGAAACACCGAGCTAGTCGTCCCGCTTGTAGCCAGTCTCACAATGGCCAATCCCTTGGGGATCAACCTCCTCCGAACAAGTGGACAATTCGGTGAAGTACTAAGTTGTACTCGCAAGTCTTACAAACAACAGAATAATTATATGCATTCAAGTATCAAAGAAAGGCTACTACACTAAGCAATTTTTAGCATAAATGCATTTTCTTTGCAATAGAGCAATAGATTGTAAAGCAATTGATCAAATTTGTTTTTATTTATTTAAATAATAGCGAGACAATATTTATAAACATAATCAACATCCTAGAGGTGACTACCCAACAACCACCACAACAATACCACGAATGTCCATTCGTACCACCTAAATCAAGTTTTATCGAAAACGTTAAGTCTAACTCTTGCACGACCTAACCAAGCGTGTCCATAACCAAGGACTTGGCTATTCGAATAGATTAAACCCTGCAGAGGTGTACAACTTTACCCACACGCCAGACCGCTCCTTTGCCAAGCTATCGAGCACACTTCCGAAGGTATGCCAGCAGAGCTAAGTCATACGAGATGTTTTCCAATGGTGAGTATTAACTAAGAGCGGCACATATATATGGGGGTTAACCCTCCGCGAACCGCCCATCCCGGGCTCCCACAGAGGACCTATACGTTGTGTCGGAGTCATCGGCCCAGCCTCAGCAACTGCCGATGCTCCTCAGGCGAGGGAACCTACCCGGATCCCACCCCACACATTCCTAATAACAACAGAACAACATAACATTTTTCTCCTAACAACTACCACCTGCGACTCAGAGCTAATGCAACCCCAAAGTACTAAGTCAAGAGGGGTTCCCAATAGCTTCATGTGGATGCACACAAAAGTGCTTGGATCAGTGACGCGAGATGTTCGGTCCTTGCTGACTCAGGCATAAACCACACACTTGATAACCACACCATCCAACCATATGCCCAAGTCCAAATCATTTTATTTTTAGTTTTTGTTTTTCCAATTACAATACATACATGCGTACCCTGACCCAAGTAATTAGAGAGTTGGTATAATGACCATAGCCTAAGTGATGATCCCCAAACTACCGTTCTAAGCATTTCTAAGCGACACGACTCGTATACGGTATAAAAGTGACCAGAGCCCATCCATCGGGCTCTAAATCACTAGTAAGGATACCAACCTAGGCTCAGTGGCAATGGTAAACATTTACCTACAGCTCATGCATATATTCGGATTAACTACCTCTAACGAGAAGTAATCATCAATTAGAACATGCATACATACAGTTACAAAACAAGATAATTGTATAAAAACATAGTAGGATCCATATGATCAGGGGGGTTGCTTGCCTTGCTGGAAATAGCCCACTTGTTGTTGCTTAGGATCACTCTTTTTTTATATTCGAATCTTCGAAACCTACCGATCGAACACGAAAAGCGAATAAGAACGAATATCATCGAAAATAACCAAAAATTCAAAATCATCCAAAATGCATGAAATTTACACAGTAGGTAGAGTATGATTTTAGATGAATTTATAAATAAAAATCATTTGATTTGGAGTTTGCATGTGAGAGCTATGCCCTAAGAAAAATCCGCCGGAGGAGACAATCCTGGATAATCAAGTTTTGGTTACTGTAGCCGAAATTAAATGTTTTGGTAAATATTTCCAGAAAGGTGGTGGATATGAAATTTTCATGGCAGACAGAGCATAACATGTTATCAACAACAAAAATCGTTTCACTTCATTTGGAGTTAATATGAATTTTCTATGCATTTTCAAAGTTATGCCATTAGTGTACAAATGATTAGAACATCAATATTTTATGTTATAGTAGCATGTTTGAAACCTATTCCAAGTTAAATTACACTAAAAATGGAAACTAACAAAACTGATTTCACTCGATTTGGAGTTAACACGAAATACTTATGAATTTTTGAAGTTACTTCAATTTTCAGTGTAAAAACAATTCATTTCAGATATTAATTCGAACATCAAAATTGTTTGGGTTAGTAACATGTTTCAAACCTATGCCATGTGAAAGTACATTAAAAATATAAACCAACAAAATTAGTTGCACTCAATTTGGAGCAGTCTGATCCAATGTCAAGTGCGTCGATGTAGTGGTCGTAGTCGATCATGTTGGTGATATACCCTAGAGGCAATCATAGAGATGATTGTATCACGTCTATGTTTATGAGTTATTAAAACAATTATTCTGTTCCTTGAGTGAATCATTGGTTATAAAGATTAACAAGTATATGACTTGTTGGTGAAACTATTTTAACTTATATGATGTTGTTCTAAATGAATCACTGGTCGAATGTCAAAGGTCGGAACACTAGTGACTCTATCGACCAGCACATATATTGATTGATGACCATGTTTTACGGGTCATGGATATAGGGATATCAAATCAATAATGTAAACACATGTTAGAGAACATGGGGTTGAATTGACCCACCTTGAGACACTGTTGAGATTGTTATGATTTCATGTGTCATCAGTTGGTCTCAAGCAATGATGATGTATAATCCTTAGACCTGAAATCAACATGGTTTCCTACATGCGTAAGAGTACACTTTGGGGTTGCCAAACGCTACTCTGTAACTGGGTAGTCATAAAGGTAGCTTTCAGGTATGTTGTGAAACATACGGAGGAATGTGACTGGTTGAATATGGGATTTGTCCCTCCTAACATAACATGAGAAATATCTCTGAGCCCCTCGATGTGGTTAGATGAAGAAAGTGCATGGCCATACCACTGGTGGTCGAAGTGTTCGACCATGTAAAGTTATTCGACACTTGATCGAGAAAGTATTGAACAATCCATAGATGTCATAACATCTCACCTAGAGTTCATCCAGATAGCGTGAGGCAAAGGGAGAATACACAAGAAGGTCGTTGAGTTCAATTAGATGCGGACTAGTCGTATGAAGATACGTGCTGGTCGTAGGCTGGTCGAACATGATCACTAAGTGGTCGAAACCTGGTCGTAAGGAGTTACGAACTGGTCGAGACCAAATATGAATTGGTCGTATAGAGATACGAGTTGGTCGTTAGTGATATGGACCTGGTCGTAGATCATATTGCATTAAGGTTCGTCCGATGTAATTCGTGTGTATTTGGGAATCGTTATGTTCTGCTAGGAGCACTGACGACTTGTGATCGGAAAGGAGTTTCCGGGTCACAACCGATTATGTATGAACCTAATGGGTCACACACTTAACGGGTTGGAACAAACCAGTACGGATACGATTCATCAAACGTGTTTAGATAGGATCCGTCACAGACACTATATAAGGAGATGCTTGAGGCTGTTAGGAGAGAGCGACAAGACAGAGGGGATTCACGTAATAGACAGAGTATATACGATATACAAGTTGACGTGAGTTGCTTCAAACCTTAGCCGCCATCTTCTTGAAAGAGTCTTTCGGTGCAACTTGGTGCTAGCACACCAGCGTACGGTGTTTCTTCCTTGGACGTGTGAATACCGTAGAGGTTTTACTGCGGTTGCTGTTGCGCTCGAGGACGATCGACTACGATCACTACATTGAACCAGGCTGCTCCGACTCCTTTTTCGCTATACTGCGCATTTGGTGGTATTGATTTGTTTTTATAAGAAAAGAATATGCAGACCATCATAGTGTGGTTGTCTATTATCTCATCATCACAGTTGCATCCAACGCTATATAGCCAGACCTTATAGCGCCACAAATTGCTGGCCCCCCATGTTTTACAGGCGGTTTCTGCCAATCGCGCCGCGTAGAATTTCTTTGTCTGCGTCGGGCTCGCGCGTGCCTACGTCGTTCGATCGGCGATGGAGCGTGCCCACATCCCCCCTTCACCTGCGCCCACCCCTCCTCTCCTCCCCTTCGTTCCCGCCGCCGTCTCCTTCCCTACGGCCACGCCCTCGCAGCTCCCCACCTCCCCTTTGCCCGCACCGTCACTGCTGCCCCCTCCTCACCTTCGCCCGCACTGCCCCCGCTACCCCTTCCCCCCCCTTCCGCCCGCTCCGCCCTCACCGCCCCATTACCCCCCTTCGCATCAAGAGGATACATCATAGTGGACGGCGGTGGTGCAGCTGGCATCCATCGCTGGGCTCTGGCGACCACAGGTCCTCGTGGACTGCGGAGGAGCAGTCGCCGCCGGCCTAGCCGCGCTCGGTGGTGAGGACCGCGTCACGGTGCGGCTCTCCCCACCGGCGCTCGTGCCTAGGAGTGAGTGCTCGCCTTTTCTTCTTCCTCTTCTGCTCCTTCTCGCTATCGTAGTGTGTAGTTTGTGCGATCTGGGGGAGCTCGTGATTCTCAGATTTGGACGGAGGACGAGCCAAATGCGGCCGTTTGCTGGTCAAAGGAGGCGCCTTTGCCAGCGATTCGTCTCAATCGTGTGCTCAAATTGGCGATTTTGGCGCAAATTTCATGCCCTTTTCGGGATCTCGGGTTTGGATTGGGGTGTAAACGTTCTGAATTTGCGATTGCTTCCTGGGATATGGCATGGCATACTGCAGTTTACCCCTTTGGTTGCTCAGAGGAGGTGCCTTTCTGAACCCGACCTAAATGTGGGTTCATATCTTATTTCCTCTAGTGCTGATGTGCTATATTTAGTGCTGATTGGGCTGGTGATGAATTCTTTAACTGGTGCTGTGGAATGATCAGGGGACTTATTTGCTTTGCTGTTAAGTTAAAATTGGTTCTGCACTTTAGATACATTTCCTTAGACACCCGGCGCATGAGGAAATCAAAATGTACTGCACTCAATGTGCCAAACTAGCTCTGATTTTTGTAAACTTCTACCGGTTATATTGCGGAATATATATTTGCAGTATCCGAGCAGCGTCCTTGTAGAGATGCATAACTAGAAGGCAATTGACATATCTTGTTGTCTCAGCCCTTTTGTTGGCACTAGAACTGATTAGGTACTTGTTGCTTTCTGCAGGAATTTATAGAAGCAATGGCTATCTACATGTGACTTGCAACGGAGGGCCTCAATCAAATGCGAGCTGGGGTTTGTACCTTAGCTATAGACATAGTAGCTTCTTGTTGCTTTGTTGCCTGGCTACAGGCTGCGACCTAGTACAACTGATCGTTTTTTATTTGATTGTAAATTGCTTATGAGATAGTATCTTGCAGATATGTGATATGGTGACTATAGCACGCTATCTGAATCTGACATTAGTGGTGCCTGAACTGGATAAAAGGTCTTTCTGGGCTGATCCAAGGTAAAGCTTTCCATATAACATTGTTTCAGTAAGATCAACATTGTACCTGTTCGATGTGCTGTTTGTCCTGATTTGCTTTCTGAAAATACTAAAACATGAGTTATCATCTTGTGCTGTTGTAAAACAGCTTTCATCTCCATATTTCATAACAATCAAGGATTTTTGTGTGTGAAAAATGTTTGCTGAATTGGGATTATTTATTTTGTTAAATGTTTATCTGCAAATTAGTTTGCCATTTTCATTTTGCAGTGAATTTTGAGGCATTTTGGACGTGAATCGCTTCATTAATTCCTTAAGAGATGAGCTAATGATTGTTAAAGAACTGCCTTTGAAACTCCAGCTAAAAACTAAGAGAAGAGCATACTCGATGCCTCCTATCAGCTGGTCAAATGAGACGTCCTACCGAAAGCGGGTACGAATGATTTTTCTTACTGCAGGTTGCATGTAGCAGCATAGAAAAATTTATAGCTGTGCGATCTGAAAGCTCCTCTCCTGCGATATTACCTCTTGCAAGGAAGCACAAAGTAATCCATTTCAATAAAACAGACGCTCGGCTTGCAAACAATGGTCTGCCTGTCCAGCTCCAAATGCTGCGTTGCCATGTCAACTTTGAGTCTTTGAGATTCACCCCACAGATTGAGGCCCTTGGCAGAAAAACTTTTCTCCACCCTTTAGATAGGTGGGCAATTTGCTGTGCTCCACTTACGCTATGAAATGGATATGCTTTCCTTTTCAGGCTGCACAAATTGGATGTTCTGATGAAGAAACTGAGGAGCTCACTAGAATGAAGTTTGTATTTTGCATTACAATTTAGTATTTACATATTGTGCTGCTCTGTTGTTTCAATAGATATAAACTAATCGCATTCGAACTACAGATATGCATATCCATGATGGAAAGAAAAGGAGATTGATTCTGAGTTTTGACTCGTTTGGGGGTCGATTTGTTTGCTGAGGATCGGTTCGACTCGTTTTGGGGTTAAAATTGTTTGATGAGGATCTGCTATTGAATCGGCTTGTAGGCAATGCAAGTGGCATGGAGCGTGTGACTCGTGATCGTAGTTGTCACTAATCCTGTGTCAAGTAGTGTGCAATTAATGTCTAATTTGGTAGCCCCTTCAGTTTTGCAATTTTTTGGATTGTGAAAAATTCTCTGCACACTATACAATCGTTCCTTTAATCCTTTTCAATGCTTCGTGCAGGAGCCCTTTTCAATTACTAAAAGAAGTTCTGAACTTTGATTTTGCCCTATTATAACCCTCTCCTGGATAAGCAACATGTGGACAATGTAAACGGTAATGCTTTCATACTGATATGGCAAATTTCCAATTTGATTATCATTTTATATTGATTTACCAAACACAGCAATCTGAATAGTTAAGAGGAAATTTTGGTGTAGATTGAGCTGTTAGTTTTTTTTGTACTTATCGCATTGTCAACATAATTAAGGGTTTGTACAGTAAGGCACTGTAGTGCTTGGCACTTTTCAACTATGTTGCTAATTTTTTTTTTTTATCAAGATTAGTAGTACTTGTCAATATATGGCAGGAGCCAGGAGGTGGTGTTCTAGAGCACAAGAAAGCTCTGGAGCTAAGTGAGCTTTTAGGAGTTAATATCTCTCCAGCACAGGTACTTCTACTGCCCTCGTGAGTCATTGCTTGTTTACAGTCACATGTGGCAGTGGAGTTACAAACTAACAACTGAACCATTAAAGATCATGGAAAAAAAAATATCCCATCCCTTTTTGTTTATATTTTAAACCTGCAACTATATAGATTTCTGTCTATGAAATTTGGTGATGATGTGTGTTAATTATCCTATTAAAGAATATGAGATACTGGTAAGGTCATGGAAGAACTACAAGACTATTGGTTATACCAAAAGAAAAGCGATTGCCTAGCTTTCAATTTGTGTGTGTTAATTTTAGCTAGATTCAATTTATGTCATATTCACTTGTCCTACATCATATTTACATTCTTCCAATTTATTGTTATCCCTGTAGGTTGAAAAGATCAACAGTTGAATTACTATATTTGGATATTTATCTTTTTGATCAACAGATCAAGAAGCAAGGAACTTCATGAAGAAAAGAAAGTAGTAGTTAGATTTTATATTTTAGAACTCAAATTTTACTTTTGTTCAAAGCTTTTGTGTTGACAAGAAATCAGTTGTTTTTGTAATATGGAATGATGTTAACAATACCTATATTTATTTCCTTAATGCAATGCAATCTACCTTTTGAACATTGATCATGTTGAGTTGCGTTATACATCCTGCAATATGACATGCTTAATTAGCAAATAAAAATTCTTTGTAGCAATTATAATTTATACATTCGTAGCAAATAAATGAACCATATTTTTTTTTCTGTATACTAAGTTATGTTGCAATATATCAATTATATGTTGCTAACAGATGTTAGCTATGTTTCGAAAACATGTGTTGTTACAAACATAAAATTGTGTTGCAACTTTGCAATACCTTTTCTTTTGTATAACAACACCTAATTTGCGTTACAGTAAACCTACCTTACAGCAATACGACCAATAACATCACTTATCACATGTGTTGCTATCCATCCTAGCAACACATATTTGTACATATAGCAGCATATACACGTGTTGTTATAACCTAGTCCTGTTGTAGTGTGCTTACATGGCATCCTAGTTTACGTGGTAGAATTTTTGAATTGTCAGCTAGCGTAGCCTACCCGTATCCCTTCAGATCATCCAGCGTCCTCGATGTCGATCCTCTCTTCTAGCAACCAATCGCGTTCCTTGTGAAGATCGTGGATCGTCCTCGTTCAGCACAGCAGTAATCACAGCAGCGCCTCTACGGTATCCACATATCCAGAGATGGAACACTGTACACTGGTGTGCTAGCACCGGTGCGCACGGCAGGGTCTTCGAGAAGATGTGTGACACCCAGAATTTTTTTTAGAATCCTTTTGGAATTTTCAAAATAAAAAGAACCATTTTGTTTTGATGAGAATTCAAAGCTTAACCTAAAATTTCATAATGGATTTAAGCTACCTAACTCAAACTACAACTAAAGTTCCTTGTCAGTTTATTGAGTTATTGGAGCCTTGTTGGTCTTTCCTTCTCTGTCCATCTTTTACCCACCTCTGGTTTAGACCTCCCTTTTGTCTGGGATCTAATGGCCCAGACCTCATCTTTGTTTGGATCCAAGGGCCCGGACCTCCTCTGTGTAGTCCTCATATGGTCCAGACCTCCTTGGGTCTAGATCTTCCAAGCACTTGGACCTCCCCGAGTCCCATTTCTCCCTCTCGGGTCCTCTCTAGCATTGCAACCTCCCCAAGTCTGCGCCACCCTTGCGTGCATCTGAGCTCCTTTGGAATCCTGCGTAGCTTTCCATGTTTCCTTGAATATCCTTCGTTGCTTGAAGCCTTGAAACCTTCTCTGAAGTTCCCTTTAGTGTCAGCCCGGTAGTACCACCCACACCCTGCGGTACTACCGCTTCCTAGGACCTCCCATTACCTTTATTTGACCTCCCCGTGTCCTTCAGGACCTCTCCATGTCCTCTAAGACCTCCCCTTACCTTTATTGGACCTCCCCGTGTCCTACTGGACCTCCCCGGGTCCTCCAGGACCTCCTCCTTGCACATCTGGACCGTCAAGACCTCCCCTTTGGAAATCTTGGCCATCCAGACCTCCCCTTTTTGGTAGATCCGATCGTTAGGACCTCCCCTTGGAAATCCTAACCGTTCAGACCTCCCCTGGATTAGATCCTACGGCTTTAGACCTCCCTTGTGGGTGAGGTTCTCCTTTTACTTTTGTGGACCTCCCCATTTGTGTTTAAATCTTGACCGTTGGACCTCCCCTTTGGAGATCCAACCGTCAGGACCTCCCTTGCAGGTGAGGTTCTCCTTTTACTTTTGTGGACCTCCCCGTTTGTGTTTAAATCTTGACCGTTGGACCTCCCCTTTGGAGATCCAACCGTCAGGACCTCCTTGCTGGTAAGGACCTCCTCCTTGCCCTTGTGGACCTCCTCTGGTGCGCTTGATGTTGGCTGTTTGGACCTCCCCTTTGGAGATCCAACCGTCAGGACCTCCCCGGTGGGTGAGGATCTCCCCTTGATTCACCAAGAAGACCTCCTCAGTCATTGCAGACCTCCTTAGCGGGTCTTAGGCGCCTTAATTGGCGATCACACACCCAGTTCTCTTATACCCTTGACCAAGTCTTTGGGCAAGGAAGTCTTCACCGCATTTAATGCATGTTGTATCACATTAAATGCCCTCACCTTTTGCAGTACTCATGTCATACCGATTGTCACATTCCTTGCCTACTCCCTTGTCCTATTTACCAACTCTTGTTGACTCTAACCTGGGTCACGTGCATTTGTTTCCCCTATATATAGTTTGAGAGAGCTCTCCTTTATCATTTTCTTCCTCATTTCTACTCTCTGTCTCAACCGAGCCACCATAGACCTCCTCTCTCTAGTCTCTGGACCTCCTCCATCAGGTCTTTGGATATCCTCTCTGGAGCTCCAGGACCTCTCCAGCGAGCTCCTTGGACCTCCTCTTGACATCCCAGCTTCTCTGTTGGTTTTGTCTTTAAGTTTATTTGGAGTTTCTTTGGATCTTGTTTGAGCTTTGTTTGAGTATTTTGGTTTTTCACGTGTAGATTGCCCAGACCGTGAGGAGCCTGAGTTCAGTGAGGGAGAGGAAGTAGCTCGAGATCTTGAGCAAGGCAAGTTACACTCTTGAACATGTTGCACCCAATATTCTAAATTACATATGTCATTTTCGAAGATGTATGCATGCTTACTTTACTAAGTATTTCAATGCCTATCTTTCAATCCATAGCTAAAACCTACTGCTTAGTATGACCTCTATCCATGATTGAATCACCCTCATTGTCACCCTAGACAAAATCTGGTTCTGGCAATAGTGAGGACCCGAAGCTCGTGAAAAATAACATGCTTAGTAATGCTTAGACCAAAATCTTGAATTGGGGAGTTTTGACCAAAAATATCAAATTAATCAAATGATTTGAGCCGTGGCATTGGTGTGCCATGGAGATTTCGACCATGACATTGGTGTGTCATGGATGTTTCACTTATGGCCATGGCATTGTGTGCCATGGAGAATTGAAAAGCAAAGTAACAGAAAAATGGTTTTGACTTGGTGGCGGTTGTTGGTGGTGCATGTCGATGCTGTGTGTGTGTGATCCGACACCCAAGGGTTGAGGTTTGTCGCCTAAGTCAGTTAAGGACCGGTCTTTGAGACACCACTTGCTAAGCCTATGACGGGCTTTGCCAAAATTGTGCAACCACGTGTCTCCAGTGTGGGGCGTGGGACCTGGCTAACTAATTTGCAAAGCTCTATTGTGGTTCATCTCATGGACGCTGATGGGTTTGTCATGTTATGACTAGTTGTAGTCCCTTTGGCATAAGAGGGCACCCTATTAACCCGGCGATGTTTACGCCCAAAGAGGGATTCGAAACCTTAATGGGGGTGAAATGCGGTGGAGCAATGCATTGTAAAGGCCTTGTCATGTGCTCTAGACCTCTCACCAAAGGAAGTGTGAGGTGGTATCGACGGATGCCAAGCAAACTAGAGAAATTCATGTCATGTGGGTAAAGTGTGCAACCTCTGCAGAGTGTAAATCTATTCGAATAGCCGTGTCCACGGTCATGGACATGCTGGCAATGTCACTCAAAGTTAGCTCTTGGTTTCGGTTTTCAAAGGAAATGTTGAAAATGGTTTTGGTGGTTTAACCAAATTGGGTGTGGGCGGGAAGCCTTGTGCAGGAGGGTATCCTTTACCATTTCTATGATGAATGCTATCCAACTGAAAATGGATTTCTCAAAAATGAATTTTAATTGTGATAACCTGCCTTGCAACTTAATACTTGTATTAGAAATAAAATTGGCTTTATGCAAATTAACCCTATTATGCTGTCCTTTGACACATCCCTATGCATGTCTTGCTGTTAATTGACGGGTGTCACTTGCGAGCATGGTTGTTGTGCTCACCCTTGCTTGATTCATTTATTGAGCAGATGAAGACTCTTATGATGATTAAGATGACCAGCTTAATTAGGCCGCGCCCTCCAGCCAATCACCTGTGGTGTAATGGGTGGATGCGATCTTTTGCTTTTCCGCTGCGTTTGCGTGCTCCCTGTTGCTGGAGTTGTAAGCAACCCTTGTAAACAAACCTCCTTTTGCTGTTAATAAAGTCTTGTGGATGTTTACGTTATCACTTGTTTGCTGTGAGAACCAGTCGACGATCTCTGGGGGCTGGTTTGGATCACAGAGGACTTTAGGCTTGCCCTAAGCCCCACGACCTCCTCGGGGTGGTTCCCTTCGGACCTCCCTCGAGTGGAGACGTGGAGTTTTGGGGAGGTCTGAGGTCCAGCGATCTCTGCGGGTCAGGACCTCCTAGACCTCCGAGTGGTCCTCTCAGACCTCTCGGGAGGCCTGTGCGGTCCTACCGGGATGTCCTCTCAGGACGTCCTGGGAGGTCCTTTGCGGACCTCCCAGGAGGTCCTGATGGACCTCTCGGGACGCCCTGGGGGCTCCTCTCTGGACCTCCCGGGTGTGCCCTGGGCCGGGTCGTGACAAGATGGCAGCTAGGGTTTCAGTGAAGCAACTTACGTCCTCTTTCCTGACAACCTCATGCATCCTCTTATAAAGAGCCCATGACGGATCATATCCGAACTCGTTTGTTCCTACTCGTTAAATGTGTGACCCTATAGGTTCATGTATAATCGGTTGTGACTTGGAAACTCTTTTCCGACCACGAGTTGTTAACAGTTCCTAGCATAACATAACGATTCCCGAATACACATAAAATATATTGGACGAACCTTAATGCAATATGATTTACAACTAGGTGCTTATCACTTACAACCAGCTCGTATCTCTATACGACCCGTTCATATTTGGTCATGACCAGTTTGTAACTCCTTACGACCAGTTAGTGATTATGTTCGACCAGTCTACGACCAGCTCGTGTCACCATACAACTAGTTCGTATCTGGTCGAACTGAACAACCTGCTTGTGTATTCTTCCTTTTCCTCACGATATCTGGTTGAACCTCAGTTGAGATATTTTGTCATCCATAGACTGTTCAATACTTTATCGATCAAGTGACGGATAACTTCATGTGGTCGACTCTTCGACCACTAGTGGCATAGCCATGCACTTTCTTTATCCGACCACATCGAGGGGCTCAGAGATATCTCTCATGTTATGTTAGGAGTAACAAATCCCATATCCAACCAGTGACATCCCTCCGTATGTTTCATAGCATACCCGAAAGCTACTTTTATAACTACCCAGTTTTACAGAGTAGTATTTGGTAACCCCTAAGTGTACTATTACATATGTAGGAAACCATGTTGATCTCAGGCCTAAGGATTATACATCATCATTGCTTGAGACCAACCGATGACATATAAAATCATAACAATCTCAATAGTGCCTCAAGGTGGGTCAATCTAACACCATGTTCTCTAACATGTGTTCACATTATTGATTCGATGTCCCTATATCTATGACCGGTGAAACATGGTCATCAATCAATACATGTGTTGGTTGATAAGTCACTAGTGTTCCGACCAGTAACGACATCTGTCCAGAGATACATTTGGAATGACATCATATAAGTTAAAGAGCTTCACCAATAAGTCACATACTTATTAATCTTTATAAATGATAATTCATTCAAGGAACATAATAACATTTATTCTATAACTCATAAACATAAACGTGATACAATCATCTCTATGATTGCCTCTAAGGCATATCACCAACACCACCTACTCTGCAGATCCGCCCATGGAAGTTGCCCGTTCTCTCATTGTTATAGCTGAGTTATTGCACTCAGCAGACTCGTATGTCGATCATGTATGACGCATACGTTAGAACGGCTCTGTACAACAGAAATCCTCAAATTCCTCAGGAACCACAACCAGTTGTCCATGTTCTCGCTTTCAACGAAAGCGAATGCCACAGAACTTGATTGTTCCCGTCCGTCGCTATTACAGTCAGTATCTGGACCTTGTACTTTCCAGTCAGGAATGTAACATCCATGCATAAGATTGGATGACAGTGCCGGAATGCATTGATGCATGGACCAAAGACGAAGAATGCTCGCTTCACTCCCCTCTCTCTTTTTTTTGAATAAAAGTGAGTTATGCCATAATTTTGGGGTCTTTTATAATGTAGATTGTGTTGTCATTTGGAATGGTGACATGGACTTGCGAGATCCCTGTCGTCATTTGAAATGACGGTTTTCAAAGTTGTAATATTAAAAAAATTTAGGATCTCTATCGCTAGTTGAAATGGCAACAGAGTCCTATCGCCATTTGGAGTGGCGACAGGTCCCTGTCACCATTTCAACTGACGATAGAGACTATTGAAGCCACTGTCGCCATTTGGAATGACGACAGTAGCCATTCCAAATTGGCGACAGATCTCTATCGTCATTTCAACTGGCTATAGGGACTGTTGAAGCCCATGTCGCCATTTGGAATGACGACATGCTACTGTCTTCATTCCTATCAATTCCAAATGGTAACATGCTACTGTCGTCATTCCTATCCATTTTAAATGGCGACAGTAACATATTTTTATAAAAAAAAAAGAGTATTTTTTTGGTAATTGTTTTTTAAATAATATTATTTCAAAAAAAATTCTCCCATCCAGCCATCCTTTCCCAACTCAAGTTCCCAAGAAGCCTTTCTCGCTCCTTCTCCCTGTCGAGAAATCTCTCTCCCCCCTTGTCGTGCTTCTCCTTCCTCCTCCTTCGTGTTGCCCTTGCTTCCCCCCCAAACTCACGAAGCCATACACGCTCTTCGTCCCAAGAACTCTCCATGTCCTGTAGCCTCTGCATGCCGAGCCACCGCGCAGACACCGCCTCCGTCCCCTCGCCGCCGCAGCCGTGACACCTCACCGCGAGGCTCCCCCGTGCCCACGCACACCCCTGGTTCTTGATTCATCAGGTTCCGTGTAATCAGTCGTCTTGATTTGTTCGTTACAATAGCCTGCTGCCCGTGTCATGGCGCCGCTGCGTGGGGCCAAGCGCCGCAAGAAGGCGGCGGCGGAGAAGAAGGCCGCAATGGCGGCGGCCGCCGCCGCGGAGGGCGCGCCCGGAGCAGGCGGTCGCGACTGGTGGGACGGCTTCTGCATGCGGATGGCAGGTGCGTCTTTGCGCTTCTTCTGGTGGTGACGGCCGTACGTCTCAATTAAGATTTGTGCAGATTGTGTGGCTTGCAAGTATTTTGTGGCTATTTTTAGATCTAATTTGTCTCGGGCTTGAATTCTTGGAGTAATCTCGTGGTTTATCGATCGTGTTAGGCAGTACTCGTGATAAATGCGATGGTACTGCAGGAGTTGGAACAATGCCACTGGCCTAGTTGAGTAGTCTGTCATGTTGAGTGATGTTGCATCGTGGTAGATGAACAGTGATACCTTAGTTTTAGCCTTTTAGGTGTGATGTAGGACGCCCCTGTTACATAAGATGGGCTGTGAATTGCACAGAACTGAGCTCTCAAGTCTTGATCTCTGTTCTGCTTACTGGGTAGGATTAAGAAGTTGTGTGCCATTTGTTCATAAGATGCCTATGCAGTTATCAGGTCTAGCCGATTGGGTACAATTCAAGAGCAAATGCAGGCTTCAGACAACGTGAACTCGATAGCTGGTTTGATTATTCATGCTAGTCGCTGCTTCTTGTTTTTGCATCCAAGCTGAATGTGAGAATATATTTTCATGTCCATGTTCTATCACAGCAGGTGTATTCCATATTGGTTAACGGTGTAGCATATTTCGAACAAAAAAAATCCATTTCCATTCGTTTATTTGACTATATGAAAAGGTCCTGATCAGTCCATAACAGAGCCAGCTTTGTTGTAGCTAATCTTCCTCTAGGCATGTGATGCTAGTTGCATAACAGGAAATTATACATATGATGCAGCCATATGGCAGCACCTAGCATCTGTCGTTCTAATCAGTTACCAGAACTGGCTTGTGGAGGGGCATTGCATTGGATTACTTTGTTTTCACAATACAGGCCACTTGTGTTGTTGCAGACAATACAGGCAAGACTTTTCTAGTCCTAATTTGGTGAAGTAGAAATATGGCATGAAGTGCATTGTTCACAAAGGGTAGTTTTGGTCTTTCTGACTATCTTTGGGAAAGGAGATTGCTCCCAAGTCCTAACTAAACACAGGCAGCCCCCTTATTTCTGGATTATTATTCAAAGATCAAACTTTCTTGTCCTGATTTTGTTTACTTTAACTGCAAACAAGTTTCTAAAAGTAACTTGATGTTTTATCCAAGTTACCACAGGTACCTGATGCATTTTTTTGGTTGCAAAATGGCATTATGGACATTACACTATATAATGTTAGATGAAGTGGATCAGTTTTGTATGACTAGCTTTTTGTGCTCGAGTACTGGACATGTAGCTTTAGTTTAGCATGTACTAGTTGTATGGGTTGCGTTGTAGCTACCTTGTTGATCAAAACCACCTTCTGATTTGGGCGCATTCATGCATGTTGGAAAGTATCTGTTGTTCACATAGGTCATATCATGGTATGTAGTTCATATAGCCTGAAGATCTCCACCTGACAAACACTTCAATGTTAGAGTTTAACAATTCTAGATCAATGCTTTTTTATTATTAGTTCATCTGCGATTGTTGGGGTCTGTTTTAGCACTTTCAGAGCAGAGCTCTTGCCTTGCAAGTTACGGATTTTGCAACCGGTTTTATATTTTGTTCTTAGGAACCTTATCTTCAATGGAGGACGCACAAAGATTTGAGTCTGTCTTCAAAATGCCAAGAAGAACCTTCAATTACGTCTGCAGCTTGGTGAAAGATGATATGATGGTAAGGGCTAGCAGCTATACCTTTCTTGATGGGATGGTAATGTCTTTAGAAGATCGAGTAGCCGTTGCTCTGAGAAGGCTGAACTCTGGTGGGTCACTGGTGACCGTAGGATCCTCTGTTGGTGTGAACCACTCGACCGTCTCACTGGTAACTTGGAGGTTTGTTGAGGCTATGGAGGAGCGAGCAAGCCACCACTTGCGCTGGCCAGACTCCGATGAAATGGAGAAGATCAAGTCCAAGTTTGAGAAGATCCATGGTTTGCCAAACTGCTGTGGTGTTGTAGATGCAACACACATCACAATGTGCCTTTCTTCAGCTGAACCAAACTGTAAGGTCTGGCTCGACCACGAGAAGAATTACAGCATGGTCTTGCAAGCCGTCATAGATCCAGATATGAGGTTCACGGACATTGTGACGGGATGGCCTGGTAGCATGAAAGAGTTGAGCATTTTGCACAGTTCTGGTCTCTTCAAGCTTTGCGAGAAAGGTGCACGGCTGAATGGCAGCAAGCTGAAGGTATCAGATGGATCAGACATTGGGGAATACATGATAGGTGATGCAGGCTACCCTCTTCTTCCCTGGCTCCTCACACCTTACCAGGAAAAGGACCTCTCAGATTCGAAAGTAGAGTTCAATAAGAGACACTCCGCAGCCAGAACAGTCGCTCCTAGGACATTGGCAAAGTTCAAAGACACATGGAAGTTCCTGCGTGGAGAGATGTGGCGCCCGGACAAGCATAAGCTGCCTCGTATAATCCATGTGTGCTGCCTGCTGCATAACATAATCATAGACATGGAGGATGCAGCCATGGACGAGGCACCCATGTCGAGCGATCACGAGGTGAATTACAGGCAGCAGGTGTGCCAGTTAGCAGATGAGGATGCTGTCATGGTGAGGGATAAACTTTCCCAGCACTTGACCAGCAGGTGACAAAGACGAGGGGTTGTGCATGGGCTCACTGATCAATGAAGAATTGTACCGTGCTGCTGTTGATTTCGTCTGTTGCAGGCAGCTGGGTCTTTTGGCTGTTCAGTTTTGCAGAGTTGTGAGGGAGAACGAGAGGAGAGCACCTGTCGCGACTAGTGAAGCTCAATTGTAATCTTAGAGCTGTAGCCCACCTGTCAATTCACTTTGGCTCATTTGGTTACTGATCATCTTATTCGTGCTGAAAAATGCCATAAGAAATCAATTATGAACTTGTCATTGCTTTTACAAAACTCTAGATGAAATATGCCATTATGGTAAGGTCAAATAAACTCATGTTGTCTTTTTTTTAGTACACGTAAAAGGCTTGCACATCATTGCATTGGAAGGTAGAAATAAAATCAACCTTAAATCTTGGACAGAATCATTTTTATCCTCTTTGCTTAGCTACACATACAAAGTTGTAGACTAGTACTAGGCAATGTTTGATATGCATCTAGCTTTTTAAAAAAAAAACGGGCAGGAGCTCTCTCAATCACAATTAGAAAAAGAAAAACACAAGGAAGTACACCAAAGTTAATCTACCTCACCACAAGACCGGACTTAGGCAGCTGCCAACAAAAAGAAAACAAAAGAAAGCTGGACTGAAAACCAGCTCACAAGAAGGAATTGAAACCCCAAACCACACCAAAGAACAACTAAAAAAAGGAATAATTGATTATTTGCCACTGTAAAGAGGTGAATTTCATGATTTGTAACTGCATGTGTCATTGACATCTAGGTCATCATTGATATCTAGGTCTCGGGACCACATTTCATAGACACATAAGTGACAAATCATGAATTACGCATTTTGGCAATAGCAAATAATCCAATCTCCCACAAAAAAAAACAGACAGACTGAGAAACTAAAACAGCAACTAAACTGGAAGAATCACCTTGCATCTAATCATATGTGTCTAGCTGATTGCCACCCTTTGAAACATCTAATCATCCATCCATATGAAGGCAGCTCAGGTTAGCTCCAAGAGGAAGAGGAAAAGGAAGAGCTCGACCTTTTATCCTCCCGTTGCCGAACGCCTCCCTTCTGCCTGCCGCTTCCTGCTCCTCCGCCGAGGTGTGGCGCAGTTCAGGTGGGAGCGACTCGTCGGCACACTCGCATCACAGCAACAGCTCGCCGGAGCTCCGCCGCCGTCGGCGTCCCCCCTCCTTTCGGAACGACGATACGAGACAAACGGAGGAGGGTCTTCATGTAAAAACTACCTCCAACACTTACCAATACTCAATCTTGGTCGCCCATGTTAGATCGGACGCTGAATCCGGAGACCGAAATTTGGATCGCACGCACCTATCCTGCTCGATCCAAATTTTTGCGGGCTAAACGGCAATACAAGACAAACAGAGGGTCCCTGAGCAAAACGACCTCCGATAGGCTGCCTCGCTGAGCCGTGGGGCCCATCTGTCGGCGTGAACCGCCTGTCCGTGTCCATATGCCGAGTAGGCGATCCGGTGAACCCCACGGCCACGGAATCCCACCGCCGCCTCCGCCGGAAACTGGCGCAGGCGAAGGAGGAGCTCGTCGCCGGTGGTGCCACTTCTCGCTTCCCATCGTCCTCCAGTCTCAAGGCAAGGTAGCAAATCCGTTCCACCACCGCACCCAAAATAGAGTTGGAATATCTCTCTTGTCAGGATTCTGCCGATTGCAGCAATAGATATGCTACTTTGATTGCTCTTTCTGCAGGATACCGGCGGTGTGAATAGCCTGACTACCGCTCCCTTGAGGTTAACTTTGCCACTGCATCGAGGACGAAGCATGTTGTCCTTGATTTGAGCCCAGCTGTGCACACCCATCACCAAAGTGAATGATACAAGTATGAATTTCCAGTTAATCTTCGCAATGGTCAAAATGGATCTTGCATCACCAATGGTCTCTCCGCCTAGGTCTTGTGTGTTTAAAGGTGCCATCTGGCTTTCTTGGCTTCGAAAATTTAAAAAAGCTCGAGCTGCACTTGGTGTCTGACTTAGGGAATCTCAGTTTCTTCCTAGCGAACTGCCCTGCCCTTGAGTGGTTAAGCATCACTGATTCTTCCCTGTCTGATTTAAATATACCCCATCCGTTGTGCCACCTGCAGTATTTGCAGGTTAGTAATTGTTGCGTGCAAAGCATACAGTTACATGCTATGAGTCTGACAGCATTTGAGTACGTGGGGTGCCAGTACCAATTAAACTTGATGATTCCTCGAAGCTGTCACGGGCAAACATAAGGGTGTAAGTGGATGTGGGCCATCCGCGCACCCACTTAACTAGCAGTAAGAGGACACCCGCGGACAAACATATAAACTTAAGTGGACTTATGTGGTCGCCCGAATAACCTGTATAGCTCACAGCAGCCCATCTAAGCCTTCTCAAATCTAATTTTGCATTCCGCATTTCGATAGTGCCAATCTTGCGCTGTTTCGCTATGCTTCAGAGATGGGATCCAATTATCGACTGGTACTGGTATTGAACGAACTGAAATGACGAAATAGATTCAAAACGACGAACCATGCAATCTAGTGGGATGATGGAAGTACTCAGATTTACGGCACAAATGAGTGTTAACGAGTAGGAGTAATAATAACTAATAAGCAGAACAGAAGTCTGAAGCTCAATCTATGGATTATGGATGCGTATGAGAAATCTCAAGACTCAAAAGTTGGTATTTCTTTAATTCAAACATATCGTTTCCTTAATCTCAGATCGAATTGTTGAGCGGAGGCAATTGATTTATGGCCTCAGCGAGCAAAGCAGTTAACCGTGAAGTTGTGGGATTCGTGGGCGCCGCGTTGCCCGCATAAAAGCTTTGTGGGCTGCCGCATTGACCCACGTAAATGCTTACGGTCAAGTGGGCAAAATACGGTTAGCCCGCAATATGTCATATTTTCATCCTTAATTGGGATGATGGAAGTACTCATATTTACGACACATTTAACAAGTAGGAGTAATAATAACTAATAAGCAGAACAGAAGTCTGAAGCTCAATCTATGGATTATGGATGCATATGAGATATCTCAAGACTCAAAAGTTGGTATTTTTTAATTCAAACATATCATTTCCTTAATCTCAGATCGAATTGTTGAGCGGAGGCAATTGATTTATGGTCTCAGCGAGCAAAGCGGTTAACTGTGAAGTTGCAGGATTCGTGGGCGCCGCGCTGCCCGCATAAGAGCTTTGTGGATTGCCGCATTGACCCACGTAAATGCTTGCGGCCAAATGGGCAAAATGCAGCTAGCCCGCAATACGTCCCACTTTCATCCTTAGGCAAACATCACTCTTAACCAGAGATATGGTAATATGGACTACATTGTCAATAAACTTACTTGCCCATTTGCTCATGTTGATGGTCTCTTCATTGGATTCAGTACATTGGATACGAAGGTTCGATTCACAACACTAATGGCAAACTTTTTGTTAGATGTGTTAGATGTATATGTATTTTTCCTATTGTATAAGGGGTTCCTTGCATATATGTCACCCTGTACTTGTATATATATTGGTCCATTGGCCTCATAATGAATACAAGCGCTATTCATAACATGGTATCAGAGCGAGGTTAGGGTCTTACCGTTGTCGCCGCTCTTTTTTCTGCCAGCCGGCGCCGCCACCCTTCCCGTGTCCTCTGCACCACCGGTCGCTTGTCGTCGTCGGTTCCCCTGAAGTTGTGGCCTGAAGCCGCCGTGTCCGACGCCGACGTTGTGCCTCTGTCTCGGCCGCCGCTGCATCTTCACCGACACGTCCGTCCGGGCTTCCGCCGGCTTCATGAGGCACGACCCCGTCTAGGCTCTCGCGCTGCCTCCACCGCGCGACCTCCGGCTTCCGACTCCGTCGCGTCCACGCCCGCGATCCTTCGCTCGCCTTTGTGCGACGCCGAAGCGCCGTCGCCAGCCGCTAAAGTCCGCACCACCTTAGGCTCCGGCAAAGCGGCGCGGCTTCCTTCACCGCTAATTTCTCCTTCTGCGCCTCGCCTCGCCGTTACCGCGGCCTCCTCTGCCGCCATTGCACCCTTGCCGTCTCCTCGCCATCGCCTCTTAGCCGGTGACGATGTGATCGGCAGCCAAGCGCGATCGTCGGAAGGAGAACGAGAGAGGAGCGTTTTAACACCACGCCGCCGCCGCTGGCTGGTGCTCGCCGCGCCGCTTCTCCGTCGCTTCGGACCGCCGCCGCCAGGGAACCCTAGTTCCCGTCGAGTGTTTCTAGAAGGCCGGGTCGAGTGGGCCTTGGCTCTTTTTGAGCCGGTTCGGTAAAAAGAGAGATAAAAAAAGAAAAAAACAGTACGTTGATCTAACCGCCGCGCCGTCCAGCGTCGCCTGTTAGACTTCGTTGTCTTGGTCGCCGTGTCGTCCAACGCCGCCTACCAATGGGCACTGTTTCTGTTCCTTGCTACCCGGTGATCTTCAATGGTCTCAATTATCGGGACTGGTTTCAGCATATGCGCCTCCACATGCGTGGTCAGCGTCTTTGGGAGTTTCTTACTGATGAGTTGCCTTGTCCGTCTCGTCCTGCTCTGCCTATTGAGCCTGTACTCCCGAAGGATGCTTCCGAAGATGCTCATACAAAGGCATCTGAGGTGTTTGAGGATGCCAAGGAGACTTTTCAGACTTAGTGTGCTGCCTACAAGACATGGATTGATGAGGATGCCCGTGCCTCTGCTATTCTGGTTGCTAGCATGGAGGTGCAATTCACTGGGGATGTGGTTGGTTTGACTTCAGAACAGTTGATGTGGACATATTTGCGCAACTGCTACGAGCCGTCTAGTGATTCGTTGTATCTTTCTGTTGTACGTCAGGAGCAGTCACTGCAGCAGGGAGATGCCACTGTGGACGAGTTCTATGCCCAATTGTCCGTGGTATGGCGTTAGATTGACTCTTTCGGACCGGATGATTGCTACACGTGTTAGTGTTGTCAGCGTCAGCGGTCTCACCTGGAGTTTCGTCATATCTACGACTTCTTAACCCGTCTCTGGGCCGAGTATGAGCAGACTTGTGCTCAGTTGCTGGCATGCCACCCTTGTGTGACCTTGTTGGAGGCCCTTGCCGCTGTTCGTGCTGAGGAGATTCGCCTTTGTGTTGCGGGTCTGCTGTCGTCACCGTTGTTTCCTTCGATTCTGACAGCTCTTCCAGTTTCTACACCTGTTACATCTCCAGCTACTCCTTTACCAGTGGTGCCTTCACGATGGATTCTTTGTTGGTAGGGGACTACTACTCGCACTTCTCGCAACAAGGATGGACATGTACAGCAGACCTACTACAAGAAGAAGAAGGATTTACGTCGTGGTAGCCATCCTCCACAGAGAACTGGTGGTTCCTCCTCTCAGATGAGCTCTGGTGCTTCTGATTCTCAGGAGTTTTTCATACTGCTACGTCACATGGCTGCTCTTGCACCATCCGGTTCTGTTTGTTCTGCTGCATAGTCTTCTAGTGAGAGACCACCTTCTACTTCTTCCTCAGGTATATCACCCTGGATTCTTGACTCTGGATAATTATGTGGTAAATGTTTTGTGTGTGTCTGTGTTATTTGTGATTTGTTTCTGGCACACTTTCATGATATAGTTTGATCTTGATTTCTTGTTCTCATTCATTTCTGGTTGAATTCGTTACATTCAGAATACTGTTCCTGTCGTATCTTGATTTTTCGCTCCTTCCAGCCAAATTGTCCAACCTGCTCTATCACTCGTGAAAATGTGTCAACTTTTCACAGTTTCTCGCCTACCTATTGGTTTTGCTGCGAGCTGAGTCCCCTCCTAAAGATACCACTATGTTACTATGTTGTTGCCTACGACACGGGTAAATTTATGAATCATGTCAGCACTGTGTTGCAACAGCACAGCTGTTCGGTGGGGGATAGGTTTGAGGTTAGGTTTGCACTCTGGAAACAGCACACGGATCACGTGGATAGACCGCTGCGTCGAAGGCGAAGCATGTCATCCTTGATTTGAGCCCAGCTGCGCACATCCATCACCTAGGAGAAGGATACAAGTACTACTTTCCGGTTAATCTTCTCAATGGTCAAAATGGATCGTGTATCATGTCTCTCCGCCTCTGCCTCCGACCTTCTTGGCTTCAAAAATTTAAAGAAGCCCGAGCTGCACTTGGTGTCTGACTTAGGGAATCTAATTCTCTTCCTAGCAAACTGTCCTGCTCTTGAGTGGTTAAGCATCACTTGCTCTTCCCTGTCTGATTTTATTGTGCCCGATCCATTATGCTGCCTGCAGTACTCGCATGTTGGTTATTGTGACCTGCAAAGCATAGATTTATGTGCTATGAGTCTGACAGAATTTGAGTACGTGGGGAGTACAGTACCAATTAAACTTGATGATTCCTTGAATCTATCACAGGCAAACATCAAACTTTGCTGGGGATCTGATAATATGGACTACATTTGCAATGAGCTTTCTAGCTCATTGTCTCACGTTGATCTCTATCCGTCGCATTTAGCATCAGAGGCAGAGATGGGCCTTGGGCCACTGGGACAATGACCCAAGGACTAGGATCAAAAAAGTCATGTTAATTTCTTTGAAAAATAAAAAAAAACGATTTAGAGCCGAAATCAGTTGGGCTAGTCCAAGACGTGGCCCGTGGCCAGCTACGCGGCTGTTCAGCATGGGCTGTAAGGTTTGGTTCATAACAGTAATGTCAGGCATTTTTGCACTTTATCTCTTTCTTGCCCTGGTGTAATAAGTTTGTTTACTTTTTTTTCACATTTGCAACTTTTTCATACAACTGGGTTGATCAAGAACCCTGGTAAATTTATTCACTTGAGGCATCTGGTACTGGATTGTAGTATCTATGCAGATCCCAAGAGTGCACTTGTCATCCTTCACCTCAGTTACAGCATTTTGTGTTGCACGTAAGTACTATACCCATTTCTACAGTTTGCTTGATATGTTTCTGGTACACTCGTCATGATAACACGCGAGCTATCTTGATTTCTTGTTCTCATTCATGTCTAGTTAGTTTTTGTGCATCCATATAACAATGTCCATGTTCTAATTTGATTGTAATTGGTATCAGATTTATTGCTCCTTGTAACAAAATCGTCCATATGCTGTATAACTATCCATCATTGAGGACGACACATTTGGGCCTTCATTGCTATCGGCAGTGGCATCCCTTGCTTCATTCTGAGGTATCCTCTGGTTTAAGTTTTGCTTGTCAGGATGAGGGTGGTCATAGCCATGGTGGCCAGGCATGCTTTGCATGCTCGACTGTCTAGGTGCTTGATGATTTTCATGGGCAGGAGGTTCCTCGGCAGCTCCTGGAGCTTTCCCAGGAGCACGTTGATTAGCCACACTCACAGAGCTTCCTTCAGTTACGAACTCATTTTCCTTTTATTTGATTTTGCTGTGTGATGTAACGAACTCATTTTCCTTTTATTTGATTTTGACAAGTACGGCACGGTAGAAAATCAGTACTCTCTCTATCCAAATTTGTAAAGGTTGAAAACAGGCCGTATCGGCCAAAAATTCGACATGTCGATGCATGGCATAGACAAGACGTACTATATTATCACATGCCCATACCTGATGCTAAAAGGTATATATGCTGTTGAGAGTTGACCACTCTAAATGGCATGTCATATATACTCAATATATAACTCGCGAATAAGAAGATGACAGGATGGTAACTAACGCCCTGCATTCTTGTAGCAATGCAGGTACGGTTACAGTTGAGACAGTTGAAGTTCGTCGGCTTCCAATGACGCGCATTTCTCAGCTTTCAGGCAGTTGAGCTGTTAAATGGGTCATGAAAGAGTCAAACTTGGCTCTCTTTGCTTACGAGAATCGGTGGCCTCTGACCCTTTATTTCCATGTTTGTTGATTGACCCTAATTATTATGGGCGTTCCATCTTTTACCGTTGATAGATACAGATAATGTGCCATTTGGTTGTTTCATGGTTGGTTGACAGATGTAAATTGTGATGTCACCTTGAAGGCCTAAGTTGAGGAGTTTTTGGCTAAAATGACACTGCTTTGATACAAAATAGCAAAACTAGTCCCTCGCGAATGAAATGACAAAAATAACACCCCTGCCGTGCTCTCCATGTGTGGAAGCTCCCTACTGCTCTGCCTATGCGTGGCACCCTCTCCTGCCGCACCCACAATGAGCGGTAGGTCATCCTACCGCACGTGGGCATCTTGGGCATCCACTGACCTGCCGCTCACCGGAGGCGCGGTAGGGGGCTTCCGCACACAAGGAGTGCCGTAGGAGACATGTGCATCAAAACAGTGTCATTTTAGCCAAACTCCCCCTATGTTGAGTTTGAGTGTCATACAAATTGAGTTTAAGTGTCAAATTGAGTTTGAGGTGATGGTCGGGACAGGCTGCGAGGTCTGCGACGTCGCTGAGGCGAGGAAGGGGAGCCGACGGTCGTGTGGGAGGTGGTGCGGGTGGGGGCATCTCGGGAAGAGGGGCCGCAGTGGTCATCAACACGGTCACTACGGCGGAGGCGGAGGACAAGAGACGGTGGCAACGTGGAGATGGGGGAGTAGAGAGAGGTGAGCAGTGATGGTTGCTACAACCGGTGAGGTTAGGGAGAAGATGAGGGTTCGAGAGAAAGTAGAAGGGAAGGGGTAATATGGTCAATTCAATCCTAATAGTGGCATATCCTCAAGAATCTTATCTAAAGAGGGGTATAATCAATTACAATGGGAAGACAGGTATATCCTAGATTGCCAGGGAGAGTAAATAATCAATTCTAATCCATTCCAATGAATGTACCCATGTTGTCAGATAGTCCAACTTTGGTTATTCTTGTTTTATCCTGGACAAATCTAATCTAACAAGGTTCTAGGCTGTTAGGCCTCAAGTCTACTTTAACCAAATCTGGTTTTAAACGAAACTCAGGTCCAAACAACCCCTCAAAGAATATGCTATACCAAGCTCATTTATTCATATATTGCCTTCGTTTTTTTACTCGGCACTTGTTAACTAGTGCACGTATATTAAGGAGATTGTATTTGTGATAAGATATAACTGAAAATGCCCTCCAATAATATCTCAATCACGTCAAAGGAGATAGCAAAGTGGCGGAGATAGCTAGTATGGATAGGGGTAGTTCAGGAAAGTCTATCTAAGAAACCGCAAAGTGTAAGTATTTGTGAAAGAAAATTTTGGTAAAAAGTAACCGGTAAACAAAAACAGAGGGATTATTTTTATTGTTAGACGACTCAGTTCCTGGTCCACTCTTAATGTGCATATCACGCCCGGCCTCTCACCTGCCTATCCCCTCGGTATCTGCTTCCATAAACCGTTGGTTGGATACGGCATGGTTTGGCCTATATATGTAACATTTGGCTTATCAATACATATAGTGTGTTTAATTGCCCCAAATATTCCATGCTCTCATGGTATCAGAGCGGATCGCACCTGCGATCGCACCCTTCCGCTAATCCCGCCGCCATGGCCGGCGAAGACGCCGCCGTCGCACGCCGCGAGCAGGAGGCCACGCAGACACTGGCCCTCTCTGAGGCCACCGCCATTGCTTCCCTCCATGCTCAGGCATACGGCGTCCTCAATATCAAGGCCCTCGTCCCTGTCATCCTCGACCTCGCCTCTTTGAGTTACAATGTGAGAGCCGCTTGGGTATATAGCTTGTAATGCTTAGCCATCCACTTGACCCTAGCATCACAAACCAAATATCCCGTGCCTCAGAGTAGTATGTACCTCCTAGGAGCAGTACACATACTCCTTCACAAAACATAGCATCCATTCCATACACAAGTCATTACATTACCAAAGGTTTTATAATTTACAACATAGTTAACATGCATTCAGATTTCATACAAAAGAGTAATGTCTGCAGCGGAAACACTTGCCATAAGATGGCTGAAACAAAAGCCAACCGGTTTGCCCTTACCCGCAAGGCAACCGACTGGGCCGCTAAGCTAGTCGTCCTGTACGAAGTCGGTCTCACAATAGTTAACCCCTTGGGGGTCAACCTCCTCTCCAACAATTAAGCAATGCAGTTTAGTACAAAAACGTACTCGCAAGACTTACGTATAACAAACCTATACATAGCTACATGCAAACTTAATCAAAGGAGGAGTCATAGGGTTCATTTCGATGCATAAAGCAATTTTTCATTTGCAATAATGTAATAGATTGAAGGCAATTTAATAAATCTATTTTTGATTGCTTAAATAATAGTAAGACAACATTTATAAGCATAAATAACATCCTAGAGGTGACTTCCCAACAGCCACCACAACATAGCACGAATTACCTATTCGTACCACCAAAATTCAAGTTTTATCAAAAATGTTGTAGTCTAATTCTCACAGGGCGTATCCGAGCGTGTCCATAACCTAGGACGAGGCTATTCGAATAGTTTATACCCTGTAGGGGTGTACCAATGTACCCACATGCCAGACCGTCTTTTTGCTATGTAATAGAGCACACTTCCTTAGGTATGCCGGCAAGGCTAAGTCCTACAAGACGTTTCCAATATAATGTATTAACTACGAGTCGCCCGTATGATGGAAACCATACGTTGTGTCGGAGTCATCGGTAGAGAGAAAACTTACCGATGCTCCTCAGTGTGGAGAATCTTAACAGGAACCCACCCCCGCACACCCAACACACATAGAATATTCCTTTTTCACACAACACACACAACCTCCTGCGACTCAGAGCTAACACACGCCAAAGTACTAAGTCAAGAGAGGTCCCATATCCCTCTCATATGGTTAGTACGCAAAATGCTCAGTACGGTGGCGTAAGTAATTCGGTCCTTATTGACTCAGGCACCATCCACACACCCGATAACCACACCATCAACCAATGTGCCCAAGTCTAAAATATTTTATTTTCAGTTTTAGTTTTCCAAATACAATACATACATGGGTACCCTGACCCAAGTAATTTAAAGTGATGATATAATAACCATCGCCGAAGCGATGATCCCCATTCTACCGTTCTAAGCATTGCTAAGCGACATCAACTCGTATACTACAAATAAATTGACTATAGCCCATCCTTCGAGCTCTAAATCACAACGGATATAAACCTAGGCTCAGTAGTAGAGGATGGATGTTTACCTACAGTTCATTTAACTAATCAGGTAAACTATCGCGAACTAAGAAATAACTTGACAACATAGCACTACTACAAAAAGGCTAATACTGGACGCCTCATCACAAACAGTTGACCAAAACCATCTGTATTAAATAAAATCATAGACGGTTTTGGTTTAGCGACCGTCTGTGTTGCTGGCTGCGCTAAAAACCGTTTGTAAAGAAGTAATATCACAGACGGTTCGTGTTGAAAACCGTCATGAAGTATCCTGACGGTTACGAACAAGAACCGCTCGTGATACTTAGTAATATCACGAGCGGTTCTTGTTCGAACCGTCGTGATACTTCACGACGGTTTTCAACACGAACCGTCTGTGAATTCCATGCTCATCAGGCGGTTCGTGTTGAAAACCGTCGTGAAGTATCCTGAGCGGTTACGTATTAAAACCGTCTGTGATACATATCTTATCACAGACGGTTTGTATTAAAAACCGTCTGTAACTTGGAATTTTCCTTACACTCCGATTTTACCATGGCTTGAAATCACTTACACTCCGATTTTACCATGGCTTGAAATCACTAACACTCCGATTTTACAGGTAAAATTAGAAAGTAAGGAAAATTCCAAGTCACAGACGGTTCTTAATAAAAACCGTCTGTGATAAGATATACATCACAGACGGTTTTTAATACGAACCGTCTGTGATAAGATACATATCACAGACGGTTCTTAATACGAACCATCAGAATTTTAATTGGATTTTAGTTGCCTTGCTAGAGGTTGCATATAGAAACTACTGTCTAGCACTTGATTGGTTTGGCTCAAAATCCGATTTTTTTTTTGCAATGGAAAAACTGTATACACGGTTACGAACAAGAACCGCTCGTGATAAGTAATTATCACAGATGGTTCTTGTTCAGAACCGTCTATGGTAGCATTTTCACAGACGGTTCAAAAACCGTATGTGATGACTCATATCATTACAGACCCATAAATTCAGACGGCTCACAAAACCGTCTGTGATGACGTTTTTGAACCGTCTGTGAAGACCTTTTCTGTAGTAGTGTAGCATGCATACATAAAGTTAAAACATTTGAAATATTAACATACGCAAATAATAGGATCAACGTGCATCAATGGAAAACTGCTTGCCTTGCTGGAGATGACTTTCTTGCTGCAGAGGATCACTCTCGTATTCAACGAATTCATCGAAACCTATCGAAAGATTCGAGAAGACCAATAAGAACGAATAACACCGAGAATACTCAAACATTCAAAGTCATCCAAAAATCATGAAAATCTCACAGAAGGTAGAGCATGATTTTAAATGAATTTAGCAACAAAAATCAAATGATTTGGAGTTTGCATGCAAAAGTTATAGCCAAAACAAAATCAGGTGTTTGAATAAATGCTGAAAAATCCCTCTCGGGTACTGTTCATCCGAAATTAAATTTTTTGTGAAAATTTCCAGAGAGGTGGTGAACAATGGAATTTGATTCACCTCATTTGGAGCTAAAATGAATTTCTTATGATTTTTCAAAGTCAAGAAAGTAGTGCACAAAACATATGCAAAACAAGATTTTCAGAGGAAGTAACATACTCAAAACCTATTCCACAATAAAGTACTACAATAGAGGAAACCAACAAGCTTGAGTTTGCTCAATTTGGAGTTACAGAGAAAAACTTATGCATTTTTGAAGTTAAAACAATTTTTAGTGCAAGAAAATAATACTAAACCGAGGATAAGTCTTCTAACAAAACTTTCTTGAACAAAAACAAGATTCAAATCAATTTTAGAATAAATTACATTTAAAAAGTAAACCAAAAAAAATTGTTTCATGTAAAAAATAGTTAAAATAAAATACTTACGAAATTTTGAAGTTTAAAGCAATTTACAGTACATAAATAATTGATATACGGATTTTTTTTTATAAACCCTGAGCTAGAAACGTTTTGGACCGTTGAGATCTAATCAGACGGTCCAAACGAGAGGGACGTTTGGGTAGTCCGAACGGCCAAAACGATCCAGGCGGTTGAATCGAAATCGGACGGTCCAAAGGATAAGGACGTTCGGGCGGTCCGAACGGCCAAAACGATCTGGACCGTTGATCTAAAAAATGGACGGTTCAAAGTGAGGGGCTACTAGGCTCTTTAACGGCTGGACCCACATGTAAGCGATACATTAACTCAACTACTGGATCTACACAGATAAGTGTGCTTAGGACAGTGATTAAAAGCTAATCATTTAGCTACAGTAGCTGTCCAAATCCGACAACACAGAGACGCTCATGACCGCGATCTTCTCTGGCTAATCGCCGGTGAAGGAAGCTACGACGGTGTGAGCTAAGGGCTAAAATGGATTCCTAATACTATTGCGCACCCGAAGGTGGCCGGAGCATCGCCGGAGGTGGATGGGTGCGGCGGCGCGATGTGTTTTGGCGGCGGTGATATACAGCCAAAATGGCATAGAGCGAAACAACGACGCCCGCAGCAAAATAGCACGTGCACGGGCGGCCCTAAGGCTCTAGGAACTCACCGTGATGATGCAGTCGGACCGGGGTGGTAGGAGTTGAGAAGGCGGTGAGGAACCGATGCGGCGGTCGTGCTTCCACGAGGAGAGCTCAACTGGAGCAAAACGGAAGGGAACTGGAGGTAGGAGGAGCATCAGAGAGGTGTCTAGATGGTTAAACTACAACCAATTGGGTATTGACTCATCGTGGCCGGAGCTGAGGACGAAAGCGGTGATCTCGGCCGGAGAGAGGAGAACTCAAATTCGGGTGAAGTCTGTGCATGAAAACCAAAATTGAGTTAAGGGTTTTGAAGATAGAGATCAAGTACGCATGGTGACGCGAAAAGAATTGAAAAAGAACCCCTGTGCCACCGGGACAGTGTTGAGGACGACGGTGACGCTTCAGGCCTTCTCAGTTTTGAGCTCAATTGAGCAGTAGAGAAAGTGGGGGAATAATTGGTGGTGTCTAAAAGAAGTAGAGGAGGATCCAAGTGAGCTTATATAGACTCTAGGGCAGATGACTCGCGAGATGGAGCAGAGGAAGTGAGCTCGGTCCATGGAGGAGCTTGAGCGACAGAGAAGCGATGGAGAGGTGATTAGAGCAGGTACGGGTGCGAAACCATGGGCCAAACCACTGGCGAGTGTCGCAAACTAGGGGCATACTCATTGAAGATGACGCACGACGGAGCTTGGCCATGGCGTCTTGGCGAGGTGGTGCTGGGGTCTTTGGCGGCGTGGAGACAAGCCACGAGCAAGCGAGGCCCTCTCGCCAGCGTCTCCAGGTAAGGCTGGGTTGGGGTTAAACAAGCGGAAAGGTTTTGACCATTAGATCAAGATCGGACGGTCCCTATGATGGGGACGTTCAGACGATCCATTCGGCCACTTAATCCGGACCGTTGATCTTAAATCGGATGGTCCTCGTAAAGGAGTGTGTTCAGATGGTCCTGAGAGACCATGTGGTCGTGACTCCATGTGAGTGATGAGTAATTGACAAAGTTTAGGATAGTCGAGTTTGGGTTGAGTGGTTCGGAGTCGAGTCGTTGCATGGCGCAATCGGGCTCTGTTGGACTTGGTCAAACTTGGTCGTATGGGATTAGGATGCATATTCTTTGTTTCGACAGGTTTGGACTTCATCAATGGTAAATATGATGGTATTGACGCTTTCATGTATCGGCGGTGCTATTTGATGTGTTTCTTGTCTGTGTGGTCGCAGGACGCCGAGGCGAGTCGTGGCTGACACGTGGACGGACTAAGCGCAGTGGCGCCGAGGTCGAACGGTCGGGATGTGTCGAAGCAGACGAGACTCGAGGTGGTTGCAGGCGTCGCGAGGCAAGGAGCGCTGAAGCTTCCGGAAGGTGCACGAAGGCGAATCGGAAATTCACGTGGGCTGCACAAGCGGAGCGAGCCGTTGGACCTAGCGGGGTAATAGGGTGGAGACCCGTTAGAATGGGCGCTATAAAAAGGATGGAGGGCTGCATGCCCTCTAGAGCACTTGAAAAGGGAATTAGGGTTTGCTAGAGTATCGAGTCTTTAGTGGTTGTTTTGGCTTTAGGCTTTAGTGGTTGAGGGTTGTTGGTGGAGGCAGAGGTGTGCTCCCGCTTGTCCCCTTCGTAGCTTTCAGAGTGTGTTCATCCTCCTCAAGCATGTATGGGTGTGCTCTTGAGGTTTGAGAGTGGGAGAGGATGAGATGAAAGCTTGTAATCATTCCTCTTGTATCAATCATGTATCTCTCTTCCTTTAGATCAATATGAGATGGTGTTTGTTTCATATTTGAGCTCTCTGTCATTTTTTTTCTCTCTTCGATGACCTCTTTTGGAGATTTCTTGATTTCTTGGTTTTGAGTTCTTGCTTACTGGGATTGGCCAAAATGGGTTGCTCTGTGATGGGTTAGTGCTTCAAGATCGTTTGATCAAGTTTCCTAGAGTAAACTTATTTTTATTCTCGATTTCCTTTTAAGTTCCCTGCTCATGGTTTGCATTTCTAGGGTTTGAGGTCGTTCTCGATTCCCTTCACGAGATGGCATAAAACTTGGCATGAGAGGTCCAGAGGCTATTGCTAACCTATCCTCAAAGTTTCATAGCCAAATGATCAAAGATGAAATGGGAAATTGAGTTTTGGGCAACCTCTCTGTACTTTTCGTGTTTTTGTCCAAATTCAATCTCTTGCTTCTAAGTTTGAATTCTTTGTTTTCCAAGCCCTCCTTGCTATTTGATTTTTAGTGGTGATCCTCTGGGACTAAAAGATTGGAAGCAAACCTTTGTTTTCTTTTATCTTGTCTTTAGTAAGTTCTCCATTCTGTTTTGGCCCCTTCCATTTCATTGTTTTGACCACTTCTTCTTGCAGATTTTAGCCTCTATTTGTTTGCTTGTTTTCAGCCCTTCCAATTGCGATAGCCAAATTTAAATTGTCTTTGTGTACATCATCTTTTTTGCTGCAGTTTTCAGCAGTCAAAATCGTCAATTTTAGTGCAGTTTTCAGCAGTCAAAAGCTAGCCTTTTGGGTGCAGCTCTGCTATTTAATGTCAGGCAGTTTGCGACCAACAAGTAGCTACTGTTTGCAGTCTTTTTGCTCAGTTCTAGTCGCTCCTTCTTGATAGCTTTGTAGCTATTGGAGAGGAATTGTTTGGTGAGTATTTTGGGGGAGCAAATTTTAAAGTCGACATTCACCCCCCCCCTCTGTCGCCATTTCGGTCCAACAGGTCCGAACAGCCCACTCAATCCAGACCGTTGATCTCCAAACGAATGACTCAAAGCGAAGGGGGTAAAAGGTGTGGTGCGGCTGAGTTGGTTGGGTTCGGCCGAGTCAAAGTGGCTCGGTCGGCCCAACAGAAAATCAGGTTTTTGATAAATAAGCTGAGATGGTTAGCGAATTTTTAGAGAGAGTTTTATAGCTCCAAAAATTCTAAACTTTTTATGAAAGGTCACTGGATCTGAGAACAACCTTGTGTAATTTTTCCAGAACTTTTCATGTAGTGCATTTCTCTCTAGAAAAATCACAACTTGCTGCCTTAGGGTTTTACCAATAGTCAAACTGGTTTGACTAGCCCTTTTTTAATAGCAAATAAAATCTAAAAACTATGAGATTTTTTAGAGGGGTTACCAGGGTGGTCTAGAAGCTAGAAAAAATATTTCCAGAGGATGATCACAAGGTTTGCTTATGGAGTTGTCAAGGACTATACTTCCATCAATTGAAGCATTGGTCTTTGAAATTAGGAAACCCTTAGGGAAATTACCAGAAAATTCAAATGACATCATGAGGCATCAAATTTTTTAATTTATCCTCATTTTCATACATTTGAAATACAAACCATTATTTGGGATGTTACATACAACAAATGGCATAGCCCTCTTCCTCGTCACCCTTGGCAAGTACGCCCTCTCCGACCATGTGCTCTCCGACAACGCCCACCCCGACGTCGCAGACTGGGTCCAGATGGATTATCTCATTCTCTCGTGGCTCTACGGCACCATCTCTGCGAACTCCTGGAGATCGTGATGACTCCTACCTCCACGGCGCGGCTCGTATGGGTGGGCCTCGAGCAACAGTTCATCGGCAACCAGGAGACGCGTGCCCTGTACTTGGACGCGGAGTTTCACAAATTCGTCCAGGGTGACCTCTCCATCTCCGAATATTGTCGCAAGCTGAAGAGCATGGCCGACGCCCTTGGCGACTTGGGCGAACCGATGCGCGATCGCACCCTTGTTCTATCTGTTCTGCGTGACCTGAACACGAAGTTTGCATACATGGCGACCCTGCTAAAGCGGTAGAAGCCGTTCCCCTCGTTCATCGAGGTCCGCTCCAATTTGCTGCTTGAAGAAATCACGATGTCGTCATGCCCCTCCGCACCCTCCACAGCCCTCATCGCCACGACCCCTACCGGCAATGGGGGTCCCGGCGGTGGTGTCTCCGGGGGCGGTAGAGGTTGTCCGGCAACCGCTCGACTGGCGCGCCCCAGGGCGCTCCCTCTGGTGGCACCGGCGGTGGCGGGGGCGGCTCTGGTCGTCGTGATCGCCGCGGCAATGGTGGCAGCAACAACAAGACCGGCGGTGGAGGTGCAGGTGGTCACTCCGGGGGCGGCACCTCTGGTTGGCCGCCCTCCTTCTACAACCCTGGACAGGCACCATCTAGGTGTGGCCCGGGCAACTCCATCCAATGCATGTATGCGGTGGGCTGCACAACGAAATGAACTAGGTCGAGATTTAATTATCGATCAAGTAAAGTAATTTCAATTCCATACCGTTCTAGCATTGCCTTGAGGTCCCTTGTCAGTTTCGTTCTTAATTAACCAGCCATTGATTGACCGCGTCACTAATCTAGGCAATTAACCACCAAGACCATGCATTAGTGGGGTTGCTCTTTATGAATCTTTTTTAATTTTGGCCCTCTGACCTAAATCAATTGCAAAAATGACTCTCATTCCGTTTTATTTGCAGATCTAGAGCCCCTCCCCCACCTTCCGTGGTTGGGGAGTGGGGAAGGTCACTTTCCCCACTCGGGGACCGCGGAAAGATGTCGGAGGCTGGCCCGGCGCGGGAACAGCCACTTGCCGTGGTGCATGTAAGAGGAGGACTCTCATTCTACACACATGGGCAATACATTCATATTTACATACATGCTTGTCTTTGGCTTCTCCTCTCTGGTCCTTCTCCCATGACAAAGGGTACGAGGTACACTGCACTCCCTTGTCTAGTCTTTAGCTCTGACAGGTTGGTATTTGTCGTCTTGGACCGAACAAAAAGCTATAAACATAGGAGCTGAAGACACCTCCACACCAGCCAAAGCCCCCCTCCACACCCCCTTCGCAGAAAAAACACCCTTCGGCCGAAGCCCCAAAACACATCCCGAAGCCTGCCCCCACACCCAAAAAAAACGGCCGAAGCCTCGGTGACCCTTCGAAGCCCCCTCGAAGCACACTTTGGCTGCTCACTGGAGCACACCCCGCCCGAAGCCGAAGGCCAAAATTGCCCACAGTCCATCTTCGGCTACAAAAAGGAGGAGTTGAAGGCCAAATGGACCTCAGTCCATCTTTGGTCCCGTTCAGCCTCCCCTTCAACCGAAGCCACCTCAACCAGGCGCACCATCACCGATCTTCGGAGCGCCTTCGGGCCGCCTCCGATTGCCCCCGCCGGCTACCACCCTGGAGCACCCGCTTCCTCGGGCCCCTTCGTAGGCTCCGTCCGCCCCTTCGAGCCGCCTCCGAAGGCCCCCGCCGGCCACCGCCTGCCTCCGGCACCCTCGCCTGAACCGGCCACCTGTGAAGCCACCGTCGGAGCTTCGCCTCCGATCCGGAGGCCACCCGGAGAGCTCCCCATGTTCTAGTGCCCCGCCTCAAAGACCCCCCCCCCTCTCGAGTGCCCCTCCAGCAATGTTTGCGAGCCTGGAGCACCTCCGGAGGTCCACGCGAGGCCCCTTCATCGCCGAGCATAGGAGAATCCGCGAGGCCCCTTCATCGACGAGCACGGGAGGCTCCGCGAGGCCCCTTCGTCGCCGAGCATGGGAGGCTCCGCGCAACCCCTTCGTCGATGAGCACAGGAGGCTCCGCGCGGCCCCTTCGTTGACGAGCACGGGAAGCTCCACGCGGTCCCTTCGTCACTGAGCACAGGAGGCTCCACGTGGCCCCTTCGTCGCCAAGCCCAAGGCCCCCCCAAGCCCCCTCGGAGACCTCGGCGTGGCAGCCTTTTCAGGCCTCGGAGCGTGCCACCTAGAGCCCTCCTCCGACCACCTCGACCTCCGAGGCAGCACCCCTGGGCCACCACCGCCTCGCGCCCGAGGCCCCCCTCCTCTCCTCCGGAGCCTTCGGCGGAGCCACAGCCCCCCGTCGAAGCCTCCTACCGCGTGCAACCTCCAGCCACCTCCGGAGCCTTCGGCGTGGCCATTGCAGCCTCCGCCCGCATCCAGCTCGGAGGCCCCCCCCGGGCACATCACCTCCGGCTCCGGTCCAACCAGAGCTGCCCCGAATGGTCTCGTCGACGACTCCTCCGGAAGCCCCTTCGGCCGCCGCTGCCACGCTCGGAGGCCCCCTCGGGCGCATCCCTTACGTCTCCGGTCCAACTGGAGCTGCCCCGGATGGCCTCGGCGATGGCTCCTCCGGAAGCCCCTTCGGCCACCGCCACGCTCGGAGGCCCCCTCGGGCGCACCCCCTCTGGCTCTAGTCAAACCGGGGCTGCCTCGGGTTGTGTCGAACGTCTCCGGCGCGCATACTTATCCAAGTCGAAGCCGGGCCTCCTCGACTCAGCACGCGCCTCCGTAATGGCCGCCCGGAGTGGCCTCTGAAGTCCTCGATGGCGACAACCCAGATCACTGGCGCCCGCCGGCATCACCGGAGCCCCTCGGTGGCAAGCAACCAGATCACTGGCGCCCTTGGCGCCACCTCGAGCCCCTTCGGCGTCGCCTGGAGCCCCTTCGAGGCGGCGACCAGAGCACCGAGCCCGCCGGCGCCGCCTCGGCTTTCGGCGTCGGCGACCTCGAGCCCCTTCCACGGCCCAGCGTGTCGCCTCCTGGCTGGAACTAGTGATTTTTGCACAATCATTACTCATTGGCACCATGTTTCAGTGGTGTATACTGTTAATTCCGCACCCCTTTAATTTGGTACCATGTGGCTGTGTGCATCATAACTGAAGAGGAACCGATTGGTTTTTGCTTCTAAAACTGGCAAAAGAGGACCTGTTCAGGTATGTTATGTTAGGAATATGCCACATGTGTATTGTGCGTATAATGCTGCTTCTGATGCTTCATGCCATTTCCTACTAAAGCTGCTTCGAAATCCGTTATTTACATGACAAACTAGCTAACATGTACATACTAATATTTAAATCAAGGCAGCAAGAACAGGAGGAAGACACCGCGCATGGCCCCGAGCCCCGATGCACACTAACTCACCCTTCGGGGTGTGGAGTGTATAAACAAAGATGCCGCGCATAGCCCCGAGCCCCGTTGCACACTAACTCACCACCTGGGGTGTGGAGTGTATAAACAAAGACGCCGCGCATGGCCCGAGCCCCGGTGCACACTAACTCACCCTCCGGGGTGCGAAGTGTATAAACAAAGACACCACGCATAGCCCCGAGCCCCGGCGCATGCTAGCTCGCTCACCAGAACATGAGGTATATAAGCAAACGCGCAACCCTAGTCGTTTCGGAGGCCCCGCCTTGGTGACCAGGGAGTCGCGCAACCCTAGTCGTTCCGGAGGCCCCGCCTCGGCGACTAGGGAGTCTCCCGCCGCGAGGGCCTCACCCCAGCAGAGAGACATTTTTAATCGCACTCAAACGCGCAACCCTAATCGTTCCCGAGGCCCCGCCTCGGCGACTAGGCAGTCTCCCGCCGCGAGGGCCTCGCTCCAGCGGAGAGACATTTTTAATCGCGCTCAAACGCGCAACCCTAGTCGTTCCCGAGGCCCCGCCTCGGTGACTAGGGAGTCTCCCGCCGCAAGGGTCTCGCCCCGGCGAAGAGACATTTTTAATCACGCTCAAACACACAACCTTAGTCGTTCCCAAGGCCCCGCCTCGACGACTAGGGAGTCTCCCGCCGCGAGGGCCTTGCCCCAGCGGAGAGACATTTTTAATCGTGCTCAAACGCGCAACCCTAGTCGTTCCCGAGGCCCTGCCTCGGCGACTAGGGAGTCTCCCGCCGTGAGGGCCTCGCCTCCGCGGAGAGACATTTTTTATCGCGCTCAAACGCACAACCCTAGTCATTCCGAAGGCCCCGCCTCGGCAACTAGGGAGTCTCACGCCGCGAGGGCCTCGCCCCAGCGAAGATATCTCATATCGTGCCCAGTGCGCAACTCTACTCGCGAACAGCGACAAGGTTCGCAAGTGTTAGGCGGCACTTAGAAACTAGCCTAGCTAGGAGTGATTCTTGCTAGTGCTAGGAAGGACAAGCGGGTTCAGAAAGTTCGCTGGATTAGAGCCCGGCACGTGCGCACCCATGCGTTCCTCTCGCTCCGGATGAGCGTGCATCGCTGTAGGACCCTCTTCTCTGCACGCCTATCCAAGAGCTTTCAAAACCAACCAAAGACCCATCTCGTACCACTGCGCGCGCAGAGCGACACACCATGGCTCAAAGTTGGGGGACGACGATCGGCTTCGCCTCCCCCTCGCTAGCTTCTGGGCTCTCCAACGAGGCCAAGCAAAGAAAGTTGGGGGACGGCGCGAGGCTACGCCTCCCCCTCGCTAGCTTCTGGGCTCTCCAACGAGCCCAAGCAAAGAAAGTTGGGGGACGGCGCGAGGCTACGCCTCCCCCTCGCTAGCTTCTGGGCTCTCCAACGAGCCCAAGCAAAGAAAGTTGGGGGACGGCGCGAGGCTTCACCTCCCCCTTGTTGGCTTCGCAACCTCAAGTAAAGCCCAACAGTAACTACTCAAGCAAACGGCCAAAGCCCCTTCACGCCCCTCCAAGTCACGGGGACACTTGTCTAGGAGCGGCCAAAGGGGGGACGGTACCAGGTCCCCAACAGGAGCATTTCAAACAGTCACACCAAAGAAGCGATCAAATTCGAAGGCAGGAGCGACTGCCATGGCAGGAGTGACTGGCATGGGCCTCGAGGCAGGCGAAGTCCCATGAGTCGCCCTAACCGAGGCATGGGCAGCTCCACGCCGACTCGCCCCGCGCCGCCTCGAGGCCCATGCCTCGGTGGGGCGGCCCCGACGCGTCGTCGCCTCGAGGCCCATGCCTCGGTGGGGCGACTCGCGCCCGACCTCGCCGCCCGCCTCGAGGCCCATGCCTTGGTGGGAGTAGCCCGACGCTTGCCCGTCTCGAGGCCCATGCCTCGGTGGGGCGGCCGCCACGCGCCGCCTGCCTCGAGGCTCATGCCTCGGTGGAGCGGCTTTGCGCCGACTTCACCCACCGCTCGCCTCGAGGCCCATGCCTCGGTGGGGTGGCTCCATGCCGACTTCGCCTGCCTCCCGCCTCGAGGCCTATGCCTCGGTAGGGCGGCGCCGACGCGCCACCCTCCTTGAGGCCCATGCCTCGGTGGGGTGGCTCACGACTTCCAGACCGCCCACCTCGAGGCCCAAGCCTCGGCCAGGCGGCTGCCGCCTCGAGGCCCATGCCTCGGTGGGGCGGCCCCGACGCGTCGCTGCCTCGAGGCTCATGCCTCGGTGGGCGGCTCCTCCGACTTCACCCCGCTCGCCTCGAGGCCCATGCCTCGGTGGGGCGGCTCACACGAACTCGCTTTGCAGACGGCTCACTTGCCGCCCGCGCCGCCTCGAGGCTATGGCCTCGGCGGGGTGGCCCCCACATGGATCTTCTTCCGGCACACCATCGGCGCCTCGCCACTGGCCGCCTCTGGAGCCCCCTCGGAGCTCCGCCTTCGGCCGGCTCCGGGGCCCCATCGCCGAGTCACCTACGTCTCCCGGAGTATCCCGACACCCGAGGGGCCAGGGGCGACCGGATTGCGTCCGCTCGCCCCTTGGGATCGCGGGACCTGTCCTCGCGACCTCGGCCCACGCAGACGAGGGAGTTGTCGTAGCAGGGCACCAAGGGTGCCCCGCATCCTAGAGTCGTCAGGAATACCGGTGTGCTGTCGAGGATACCATACATGTGTAAATCTAGTCTGTGTAGTATATGTTAGGGCAAATATACCTGAAATGCCCTTTCTCTCTCTCTTTCTCTCTCTCGCCTTTGGGGGCAAGAAAGTAAATGTCCCTTCTTGCCCCCTATAAGTAAAGCCCCATAGGCATGTAAGAGGAGGACTCTCATTCTACACACATGGGCAATACATTCATATTTACATACATGCTTGTCTTTGGCTTCTCCTCTCCGGTCCTTCTCCCATGACAAAGGGTACGGGGTACCCTCCGTACCCACTGTCTAGTCTTTTAGCTACGACACGTGTCAACTTGGTCGCGATGTGCGTCTACCTTTTGCTAGTTCACAGTCTCGTGCTCTCAAGAATTTTGATTTAGTTCATTGTGATCTTTGGACCTTGCCTGTCATCAGTGTGTCCGGTTACAAAATACTACTTGGTTATTCTTGACGATTGCTCGCATTATCTTTGGACATTTCCTTTGCGCCTGAAATCTGATACCTTTGCCACTATCTCTCACTTTTTTTCTTACGTTGCTACTCAGTTCAGCGCTAAGATCAAGAGTATTCAGTGCGATAATGGCCGTGAGTTTGACAACTCCACCGCTCGCATTTTTTTCCTAACCCATGGCGTTACACTCTGCATATCATGTCCATACACCTCTCAGCAGAATAGCAAGGCCGGACGTATTATTTGTTCCACTAATAACATTGTTCGGTCTCTTATGTTTCAGGTCAGCCTCCCTTCCTCTTACTGGGTTGAGTCTCTTCACGCCGCTACCTACCTTCTCAATCGCCAACCCACCAAAACTCACAATTTTTCCACACCTTTTTTTGCGCTCTTTGGTGTTCCCCCTCCTACTCTCACCTTCGCATTTTTGGCTGCAAGTGTTACCCGAACCTTTCTGCCATCGCTCCTCACAAGCTTTCTCCTCGCTCCACCATGTGCGTGTTTCTCGGCTACCCGTTTGAACACAAGGGATATACCGATGCCTCAATCTCTCCTCAAATCGGGTCATCATCTCCCGTCATGTTACGTTTGGCGAGTCCTCCTTTCCCTTTGCCGAGCTCGCCACACTGCCCTCTCCTATTGACCTTTATTTTTTGTTGGAGCTTGATCACATGTCGATGCCCATTGGGCCTCAACATCTTGTAGGTCCCGGTGCCCCTCCTGGTGTGGCATGTTCGCCCGTGCTCCTACCCGCCGTGGCACCAGGCGCTGCCTCTTCTGCGCCGGTTGTGCGCGGCCCCAATGCGCCCGTAGTACTCGATGTCGTGCGCGTTCCCAGCACACCTGTGCCCGCGCACGTAACGCCGGTCGGCAGCGTTTCTCCTGGCAGGGACCCCCCCCCCGCCTGTCGCTTCGCCCGCGGCTATGGTAGCACCCAGTGCTCCAGCCGCGGCTCCTCCCATGGCAGTTGAAACACACGATACTCCTGCCAGTCTACCAACTGGCTCGCAAGCTCCCAGCGGGGTCGTTCTCCCACAGCTTCCCCCAGGTGCTATGCCGCTCTAGCCGGTCGACAACTCCCATGCCATGGTGACTCATGGCAAGCACATTTTTCGGCAGCCGCTCACCTACATGAACCTTCATGCCACCACTATGTCTCCTGTTCCGACCACATACCGGGCTGCTCTTGCCGACCCTAATTGGTGCAGCGCCATGGAGGAGGAATACACTGCTCTTCAGGACAACAACACATGGGATCTTGTTTCACGGCCATCCAATACTAATGTGGTCACTGGGAAGTGGATTTTTCAACATAAGCTCAATTCGGGTGGCACTCTTGCCCGCTATAAGGCTCGATGGGTTCTTTGTGGTTTCACACAGCAACCTGGTGTTGATTGTGATGAGACTTTCAGTCCAGTCGTCAAGTCGGCCACTATTCGCATAGTTCTCTCTCTGGACCTATCTCGGGATTGGCCTATCCACCAACTGGATGTTAAGAATGCATTTCTTCATGGCACACTCTCTGAGACTGTCTTCTGTTCACAATCGGCTGGATTTGTGGATTCATCTCGCCCGGATTACGTTTGCCACCTCAACAAATCTCTCTATGGTCTCAAACAGGCGCCGGGCCCGGTATGCAATTGTTCTTGGCTTTCTTCTGTCCTCGTTTCGAGGCAAAGTCCGACACCTCCTCTTTGTGTCTCATCAAGGCAGTGACACTGTCTACCTGCTACTCTATGTGGACGACATTGTCTTGTTGCGTCTTGGATAGTGTGCTCACGGTGATTGCCTCCCTCTAGCAGGCTTTTTCCTATGAATGATCTTGGTCCACTTCATCATTTTCTAGGTGTTTCTGTTAGTCGTCGTGATGGCTGCATGTTCCTCTCTCAGCGGTAGTTTACTCTAGACATCCTGGACCGCACCGGCATGACTGCTTGCAAGCCTTGCAGCACCCCTGTCAACACTCACTCCAAGGTCTCCTCTGCTGCTGGCACTTCTGTGGCTGATCCGACATTCTACCGAAGTCTTGCGGGTGCTTTGCAATACCTCACCTTCATTCGCCCAAATATTGCCTACATCGTACAACAAGTATGTCTCCAAATGCATGATGCATGATCCTCGCGAGCCGCACCTCGCCGTTGTGAAGCGCATTCTTCGGTATCTTCGCGGCACCATCAACCATGGCCTTCTTCTTCACCAAGCCACCTCTACAAATCTGGTTGTCTACTCCGATGCCGACTGGGCTAGTTGTCCCGACATGCGCAAGTCCACTTCAGGCTACGTTGTGTTCCTGGGTGACACTCTCGTTTCCTAGTCCTCGAAGCGGCAACACTGCTCTCTCTCGAGCACGGAGGTCGAAATCGGGCCGTGGCCAATCTTTATTCTTGGCGTCTTTGGCTGTGCCAACTTCTTCAGGAGCTTCACAGCACTCTACGCTGAGCTACCCTCGTCTACTGCGATAATGTCAGCGCGGTCTATCTCTCAACAAATCTGGTGCAACATCAGAGCACTAAACATGTTGAGATTGACCTTCACTTCGTCCGGGAACGAGTTGGTCTTGGCAATGTTCGCGTTCCGACAACATCTCAGTACGCCGACATCTTCACCAAAGGGTTACCTACTTCTGTCTTTACCAAGTTTCGGTCCAATTTGAATGTCCGCTCAGCCGACGCTCCAACTCCCGAGGGGGGGGGCAGTGTTAGACGACTTGATTCCTGGTCCACTCTTAATGCGCATATCACGCCCGACCTCTCGCCTACCTATCCCCTCGGTATCTGCTTCCATAAACCGTTGGTTGGATATGGCATGGTTTGGCCTATATATGTAACCTTTGGCTTATCAATACATATAGTGTGTGTAATTACCCCAAATATTCCACGCTCTCAGTTATGGGCTAAGGGTGATAACCAAGGCGTGGTGGCGTCGAAGGATGAAAACCAACGGCTATTAGATGATTTGTTTCGTGGTGTGCTTTATGATGCATGGGGTGAACACTCGTAGCAAGAAGGAGGAGGAACACTCCAGAAACTGCTAGCAAAAACATAAAAGGGAAAAAAAAAGATTAAGATGCTTTTCAGTTGCTGTCCTAGAGATTTTGAATTCAAACGAACTGACCTCGATTTCTGAAAGTGTCTCGAATGCATGCTTTAAATTGCTTCTATATCTTTTCAAAAAAAAAAATTGCTTCTATATCTCTGGAATTCAGGAAATGTGTTCATAATTTACGAAAATAACCCAAGTTTCTGGTGTCAATACTGAGAAGTGATCTGAGTTAAGCATGAGCAAGTAGGAGGCGCCATGCGTGCCGATGATGAGATGCTTCCTTCTTTGCATGCGATTGTTGCTACTTAACCACCACTTTTTTCCCTCCTACATATATGCACCCACCAATGACATCGACACTTGGATTCAACCAACCATGGACACGTCCAAGGCACTAGTTACCTTGGTGCTCGCCGCCGTGCTCTCCACCCTCGCCGCCGCCGAGGGGGCGGCCACGTCCACCACCAACCTCACCCTCCACAATCTCTGCCCATACCGCGTCTGGCCTCTGGTCACCCAGAACGCCGGCTTCCCCGCCATCGCCAACGGCGTAGCCGCCGGCCGCCTAGACGGCAACGGCGAGGGCCTCGTCACCCTCACCTTCCCGCCGGGCGCCTGGTCAGGCCGCGTCGTGGCGCGCACCGGCTGCGGCGGCGACGCCTCGCCGCCCAAGTGCGACACCGGCGACGCGCCGCCGGTCACCGTGGCGCAGGTGAGCGTGCACGGGCCCGCCGGGCTCGCGCAGTACAGCGTGAGCCTGGTGGACGGCTTCAACGTGCCGGCGGTGATCACGCCGCACGGGTTCGAGCAGGGCCGGCAGTGCCCGACGCTCGGCTGCGCCGTGGACCTCGACGTGGACTGCCCAGGGGACGCGAAGGCGCCGGCCGGCGGGTGCAAGGCGCAGGCGGACTTCTTCAAGGAGAGGTGCCCGGACGCGAGGACGACGTCGACGGACGTGGAGGCGACGCCGCAGCGGTGCCTCGAGCCCGGCGAGCTCAAGATCGTCTTCTGCCCGCCAGAAAGCAGCTTAAATAAGTAATCAATTGAAGAATTGATCTCCAATAATTAACAAGTGATTAACTAGACGGTTAGCGCATGCACGATGCGTGAGTGATATATGGTGAATTGGTGGCCAGTGGAATAATAAGCTCATACAGAAACGGGAATGCTCTGCTCTTCGATTAGTACTAGTATTTGCTGGTCGTTTCAATCGGCGAATCACTTTATTAATTAATCACGCTTACCTGAATCTTTAGAGTTTACACGATCAGTCTCGATCTCGATCTGCTTGCACTCTTGCTGAGCAACGCATGTTTGTTAACTATGTATGTATAGCCACCACCAAATTGAATTTCACTAGGACATGCAATGCTTGGCCAGGATATCACAGATTCACAGCTCTAAATTTTGAGATGGCAAGTGGATCTCCATTAATTCATTTGCAGGTAGGTAGGTATACGCATCACAGATTAACATGCGTGTCAGTCCGTTCCTCTCTCAGCCATGCAAGCAGGCCGGTACCCTGCCTGTTACTCCACATTGTAACACCATTGCCGTGAGGGCTCTGATACTTGGACATTTTGGTTTTGTCATTCTCTTAATTTTAATCATCATGTTTTGCGTTGACTACTATATACGCATGCAGTGGGCTGGACAACGAAATCAAGTAAAGTAGGGTGTGTTTGGTTGCCCGTATAGAGTTGGCTCGTATGAGTAAATGCAAATTTTTGGATGTTTGGTTGTCTAGTTGGGTGGGTGAGCCTGGCTGAGTGGATGCAATATTCCCTTTCGAGCCAGGCCCGAGGGAAACGCTCAATTCGAGCTTTCCTCCTCAGCCAGGCTGAGTGGCATCTTGGTGGCAGTAGCTTCGTGAGTCCGGTCACCTTCTCCCTTTGAGATCTGAGCAACCAAACAACATCTCAAAGACAAATGGCTGGCTCAGCAAAACAGAATAACTAAACAACTCATTATTGCATCCACTCAGCCTGGCTAGTTTCAGCCTGGATGACACATACGGGTCAGGTTGAGACATGCCAGCAACCAAACACACCCGTAATTTCAATTCCATTCCATTCTGGCATTGCCTTGAGGTCCCTTGTCAGTTTCGTTCTTAATTAACCAGCCATTGATTGACCTCGTCACTAATCTAGGCAATTAACCACCAAGACCATGCATTAGTGGGGTTGCTCTTTATATATGAGTAGATGCGTTCGTGGCTCAATCATCCTTGCTTCCTTGTCGATCTCACCATCGATTCGTACGTCAACGCTAGCTTGCATCCAACTAATTGAGCAACCATGGAAGCTCGCACGGCGCTAATTACGCTGTCCCTCGCCGCCCTCCTCGGGGCCATCTCGGCGGCGTACACCACTACCTTCACCCTCCACAACCTCTGCCCCTACACCGTGTGGCCGCTCGTCACCCCCAACGCCGGGTTCCCCGCCATCACCGGCCCCGGCGACATCCGGCTTGACTGCAACGGCCTCACCACCCTCACGTTCCCGGCCGGCTCGTGGTCCGGACGCGTCGTGCCGCGGACCGGCTGCAGCGAAGACACCACCTCAGGCTGCGGCTGCGCGACCAAGTGCGAGACCGGCGACGCGCCGCCGGCCACCACGGCGCAGGTGAGCGTGAACGGGCCGCCCGACGGGCTCGCGGAGTACAGCGTGAGCCTGGTGGACGGGTTCAACGTGCCGATGACGATCACGCCGCAACAGTTCGTGGCGGGCCAGCAGTGCCCGGCGCTCGGGTGCGCCGTGGACCTAAACGCGGCGTGCCCCGGGGACGCGAAGGTGGGCGGCGGGTGCAGGGCGGTGGGGGAGTGCGCGCAGCTGTTCAAGGAGAGGTGCCCGAACACGAGGACGACGCCGACGGACGTGGAGGCGACGCCGCAGAACTGCCACGAGCCATGCGAGCTCAAGGTCGTCTTCTGCCCAACCAGCTAGCTAGCTAGCTGAACCTGAAAGCAGGGGAGTAACTCACTAGACGTACGGTTATATATATATGGTGGAATGATCCGAGTAGATGTAATAATAAGCTTAGCCTGTGTACGTACGTGTGTACACGGTACCGAGCGCTGCAAGCCTGCTATACGTTTATAGCTAGTTATATATATCTAGCAGCTCTTTCCGGAGAGAAAAAAAAGTTTTATATATATATATATGAAAATGGTATATATATATCTTTGGGAGTATATCTCTACTTCTAATATATCACTTAAGCGAATATATTATATTTCTTTATCACTTTTAGTATACTTAAATACCAATTATAAGATACTCCAATATGACCTAATTGAAAAAAATTAATTAGAGCCCTTTATTTTTGCTATATACCCTTTTTCGTATATAAAAGAAGTATATACACGGATTTTAGTACAAAAGTGGATTTTCGTGAAATTTTTCATGGAACTCACTTTGGGTATTTTATAATCATTATTAGAGTATACTCAAATTGATAAAGAGGTATTGTCATATGATTTAAGTGGTATATGAGAGGAGGGAGTATGTACTCCCAAGAGTAGTATACCATTTTCTTTTATATATATATATATATATATATATATATGTGTGTGTGTGTGTGTGTGTGTGTTTGGCTAGTTCACAGTCGCCTGAAAATCAAAGAAGTTTCAGTCGATTTACTCACCCTTGGATCATGCATGGAGATCCATGCTCGAGGCCATCTTCTTCTTCTCCGGCTGCCAGCGGCGGCGGTGCCAAGTTAGGGTTAAGGTTCAGCGGTGCCCCCAGGGGGTTGGAGAGGCGGGGCGGAGGAGGAAGAGGGCAGCAGGGGAGGTGCTCGTCGGTGGGGCTTGCCGGCGCCGGAGAGGCAGCGGGAGGCGACGCAGGGTGCGAGTGCGGGAGTGGGGAAGCTGAGGGGTGAGGGTTAGGGTAAAGGTAGTTTGCACGAATCTTGGAACGATCTAGTCCTTAGAAAAGTGACTGGTTTTGAAAAAACCAACCGACCGTGCTACAGTCGCCCCCTACATATATCTATCTAGCTACTACTTAGTCTTCCTACAAGAAATAAATGGGAATACGTACTTGCAATCTGTTTGCTAGTCAGATTCAGTGGAATATATGTTCATCTTAAGCTTAGGACTCATCTGCTTGGGCTGATCCTAAGCTACAAGCTGGTCACCACGTTGAGCCGTTCCAATTAATCTCAAGAAACATCCGAGCACAAGGGGACAGACAGAAACACGTAGCCATCAGCAATGGCATCAGCGACGAATCCAACCCTCGTAACCATCGTTGCTCGCGTTGTCCTCTTCTTCCATGGCATCCCCACACAGGCAGGCATACACACACCTACCTCGCGCGATCGATCATGGCCTAGCCAAATTAACCCCACCCGCATGTCGAAGCAAGCAACGACACCTCGAGTCAACTGAAGCCTCGCGCGCTCGTGCCGTCGCGCGTCGTGTGTATGTGATATGCAGCTCCTGGTGATGAGCGCGTCGACGTTCAAGTCGCCGGTGTTCATCGGCCTCCTGGGCGTCATGTCCGTCGCCGTGGTGCTCCTGCTGCACCACTGCATCCTCGTCGCCTGCTGCAACGCCAGCGCGCGCGACAGGAGGCAGAGGCGCCGTGCCTCTGCGGCGGCGAGAGGCAGCGACGTGCAGCAGCAGCAGCCGCCGGACGACGCGAGCTACAGCGTGGACCTGAGCTCGTCGTCGCGGGTGCAGCTGGTGCAGGCGGCGGTGGTGTGCCGGTACCAGAAGGAGGAGAAGTGGAGCGAGCCGACGTGCCCGGTGTGCCTGGCGGACTTCGCGGACGGCGAGGCGGTGCGGGTGCTGCCGGAGTGCATGCACTACTTCCACGCCGACTGCATCGACACCTGGCTGCGCGCCAACACCAGCTGCCCCATGTGCCGCGCCGAGACCACCCCCACCCCCACGCCCAGCCCCGGCTCGCTCCACCGCCAGCTCTCACTCTCCATCTCCCTCGAAGACGTCCCAGTGCGCACGTAGCATCTCTCACTCTCCATCTCCCTCGAAGACGTCTCAGTGCGCACGTGGCATCTCTCAGGGTTAGGGCCGGCGATGGCCGGCCGGCGGGGAGAGGGGCGACGTACTAGAAGCACAGGGGAAAGAAGCAGAGTGCTATTGCTCTGTTTCGTTTTCTGAGGGAAAAGGTAGAAAAGAAATTCTTTTGTTAAAATTGATGCACGAATATTAATGTTGCATGCTTTTGTTGGGGCTCTGGGAGTTTTGATTGGCTGTAAAGTAAAATAATCTACAGGTGATCATTTTTCTCTCTTCTGTGAACGAAGTTATAATCTACTTTTAGGCCCCAAATTTACATGTCTCTATGCTTGGATGACAGTGTCCTGTCCTCTTACATGCACTCGCCCATGTTTAATTTTTGTACCAAGTCTCATCCCAATTCGGTATTAACTGTTCCATCCAAATGTATTTTCTCCTTGCTTGCATGCATCAAACGGCCGTATTATACAAATCGAAAAGAATATGGGTCTGTCTATACAAGATTCGACTGTTTTCGCAGCCTAAAATACTCAAATTTTAGTTTATTTATAACTTCATTATATATAAATTACAGTAAATTATTTATGTAATTTTTGTTCTTTGTCACTGTAACTATTCTCGAAAGTCTTAATAAATCATATTTTCATCACATGATTCAAAATCTAACATATATTTTGAGAGATTGAGCAAAAACAAAGATAAAAATAAATAAAATCCTACACCAACAAAATTGGTGAACCCGTTATGTTCTGAAGAAAAAAATCATAATAAATTTGGACTCAATTTATCAGATGACAAGAAGTGCAAATCTCAAAGTATACTGAACGGATAAAAATTCAACTATTTTGACCCAAAAAAAACAGTTGAACGTTGTTTACCAAAACCGAAAGAATATACAGTGGTAGCATATGAGTAAACTGTCCACCCTTCCTCAACGGTGGATAAAACATTTGATGTGGTGCATTAAACTCAACGTGGTGCATTAAACTCAACTAGATTAACACGCATGGATGTGTGCAATGTGAGCCCACTTACTAATTTCCATTGAACAAGTAGTCAAGATGGTACAGTAGCATTTGGTGGCAACATATATATGTCTACTCATATCCTATACACGCAGCTAAATATTTAGCAAAATTGAAGGGGCATGGCCGTGCTTATTTTAAATCTACAGATCTTCTGCGGTACACTCAATTTAATATAGGTAGTTTATTTTCTTTGATCTAATGGTTCAGATTAGTTATGATTTGGTTATACTACACTTGATAGTATGAGTAGTAGAATTTTGAGGGGTAGAATGGTAATTGTTTATGTTGGAATCACATGCCACAAGAGTAATATTTTTAGCCATAGTTCAAAAAAATTATAAATATAAAGAAAAATATATTATATCCTTAACAAATCAACAGTCAGATTTCATTTATACTACCACCATATACTACCAGTGGAATGTCCCGTAAAATTTCTCACATAGCCTTGGAAAAAAAACTCTTAACACATAGAAATCAACCAAAGCACCACGATTGCAAGAGCAACAAATCGACAAATACTATAAATTAATAAGTGTACATTCTTCAATTAACTATTCGATCCCTACATGGAGAGAACGGAGAGATCCTAGCTATTTCTTTGGGCACGTAGCCATCAATCACTACATGAGTTGGTCGTAACTAAGCCTCGTAACCGTCGTTACAGCTGCCCTTAAGTAGTAGCAATTCTCTTGATTCACACCGTAGGCACATATGTAAGTAACCTTAGCTTGGTTAATCAAGCTCATAATTACCTTGTCGTGATCGATGGCCGCCACCGATTACCAGGACGGCAACCCGTACACGAAACACGACTCCGGCATCTCGTCGGACTACAAGGTGGTGGCCGCCGTCATCCTCAGCGTGCCCTTCACCTTCGTGCTGGTCAGGCTGATCTATTTCCTCCTCCGCTCGCGCAAGGAGCGGGAGCCTGACGGTACGCGTGCTCCGACCGCCGGCGTCCCTCCTAGAGCGCGCCGGCCGGCGGCGGCGGTGACAGTGGAGCAGCAGGCGGGGCCGCTGGTGTGCACGTACCGGAGGGCCGACGGGTGGCGGGAGGCAACGTGCCCGGTGTGCCTGTCGGACTTGGCCGACGGCGAGGTCGTGAGGGTGCTGCCGGCGTGCATGCACTACTTCCACGCCGCCTGCGTCGACGAGTGGCTGCGCGCGCGCGCCACCTGCCCGCTCTGCCGCGCCGCGTGACATGAAAATCCTTGGTTTGTGGCCCGAGTGACACCAAAATCTTGGTTTCCTTGTAAAAAATAGTAATCATATTTCTTCTCTTGAACGAATTTCAATGTGTTTCTGGCATGCACCGGTCACTCGTTCCGGACTGACTTGAGATTGCGCTGGTGTATCGACTAGCAACGTCTTTCACAATCGTAACAATGATTGGCACCAACTGAATGCATAACAGGCAGTATCTCAACACAAGATGCAACAACTCAACTTCCATGGATGCATATTCCTGGGCTCATCATGCACAAGCATCACACTCGCAAAAGAATGGGACATCAAACCCGAGCACTTGTGCTTATAAAAGGGGAAGAAAATTCAAATCAAGATGCAATAATAATATGATTAGTATTCTTTGATGCTACAACAATCCCACTACCGCACAGTGATTCTCAGTCCACAGTTTAGGCTTAATATAGAAGAACGCCATCAATCATCTCTCTCTCTCTCTCTCTGGCATAGATAGCCTTCTGATGCAGCCTCGTTCATATCGTTTGCAGCATTAACCTGCTGCTGAATGTTCATAACATTATCACGAATAGCCAACATTTCTCTCTTAAACATGTACACACTCCCCGGGGAAACCACCTTTTAAATTATGTATTACAGTTCAAACCTCCCAACATACCAAATAAGCATCAAGTGCTCCTCTGACAGGAAAAATAGTTTTCACACTATCATTTCATAGCACAAGCCACATGCAATACTGTCTATCATGAACACTTACTTTCATGACCTTAGCCTTTTAAGGTCCCTTTCACCGCGATCGTAGTTCCTGTGCTCATGCACATCCTTTCTCTTCCGATTGTCAAGCTCCGGAGAACGGTATTCTTGACTGTCCATGGACAACTCCCCCTCTTCAGTGTTCTGATGATCCTCCCGATGCGCCGGATGGGGCCAAGTCTGCCTTCTCTCCTGCTTGATCTTCTCGTCCTCAGCAGCCAATTCCACACCATGCTCCAGCTCCCTCTCAATTAGGTCATCATCATCCATGACGTCAGCCTTTCTAGCAACATCACCTTTCGATTTCCTCCGCTTCTCGAGGGCAGCTTTCACCTTATCCTTGTCTATCCTTTTCATTGCATCCATCATTGAGGACGACCCATTGGGGCCTTCATTGCTATCGGCAGTGGCATCCCTTGCTTCATTCTGAGGTATCCTTGGGTTTAAGTTTTGCTTGTCAGGATGAGGGTGGTCATAGCCATGGTGGCCAGGCAAGCTTTGCATGCTCGACTGTCTATGTGCTTGATGATTTTCATGGGCAGGAGGTTCCTCGGCAGCTCCTGGAGCTTTCCCAGGAGCACGTTGATTAGCCACACTCACAGAGCTTCCTTCAGTATCATTCCCTTGCGATGGTGGTGGCGCAACACGGTTTTGCTCATAGAGCTCCAACATTTGGTTGCTAACCTCTGAAAGTTAAAAACAAAAAATCACAAATACATAGTGTAAGCATGGGACCTTGGCATTTTACTTTAGAAAAAAGAGCATTGCAAGTGACATTAGCAGAAGAGAGAGAGCGAGAGAGAGGAGCATCAATTCTAGCAAACAGATATAAAAATGTGAAAATTGACAAGGTCTGGCAAAACAGCTGTACTCAAAAGACATCACGGTCCAAAATATTTCCGGTTCCATATTAGAGGCTATCCAGTACAGGTCCAATCCAGTATATTCCCCGTACATGGCAACCTTGTGTATCAAGTCAAAAAAAAGATCCCCTTGTGTATTCATCACAACATTCTTTGTGTCTTCGACCTAACCTAGTTCCACTATCATTTTTGAACAAATGATGAAAATTTGTTCTCATGGGATTCCTACATAGCTAAGTGTGCCAACAACTGCTGCTACTTGCAAGGACGCAAAATACGATCCTTATGAGATTGAATAGTGCAAATACGCACTACTGACTTTGTATCTAGAGACCAACCTTCCAACTGCCGTGGGTTTACATCAAACTCTTGCCACCAGACCTTCTCGCCATCTGATGGAAGCTTGACTTTGAGAAACTTCGCAGCCAGGAAGATTGCGCCGGCCGCAATATGGTGAGGCTTAAATTGCAGGCAAAGTGAAGTGCGTAGCCTGTACACCCCTTTTAAGGCGTAGTAAATAGGCATATTTGCGGATTACTATTTTGTAAGGAGAAGAGTAATTTTAACATACCCATCATTGACAAAATTCCAGGCAACTTGAGCAAGTGCGTTTTGAGCAACCTTGAATTTCTTTATTGCTTCAACCAAGGGTTTGTATGGGTGGTGCACATTCAAGTCAAAACCAAGTGTTACAAGCACAACACGCTCCCCAAGTAAAATAAGTTCCTTCTGCTGTTCATATACCTCCTGCAGAAAACAATACAAACAGCTTCAACTACCATTCTTGTCAGTAGTCACAGTATTCAGGAAATAAAAACGCATCGGGAAAAGAGCAGCTGCAGCAGCTCCAGCGGAATAATGGCAGGGGAAAAAAAGATAGCACTAACGAGTGGGGGAAAATAACTAGATCTGGATCATCAACTTAAATGCCCTCAATCAAACATCTCACCTTCTGCTTAATTCGCTGAACTGCAGCAGGATCCTTTTTGTGGATGATCTCATAGGAAATGAGTATGACGTCCTTAAGGGGTCTGGGTGTTTCTTCAACTTTTCCGGCCAAGAACATGCAAACTGTCGCGATTGTCTGCATATTATAATGAACTTACACATTACAACTTGCAATTAGCAGTTAATACGAAAAAAACTGCCCCTGACAAGTAACAAATAGCAAGCAGCATGTGCATGATACACAAAGAAAAGACTTAATATCAAGCTGCATATCTGTTCTGCAGAACCAAACAAGATTCACCATATCATGGAATCCAATAAATTATATGATTTACAAGTGGCGACAAACCATTTGTGTCTTCACGTATGGGTGGCATCCAAAATAGCAAGCATTGCTGATTGACCACCTATTAGAAGGACACTGGCTAACATGTACACAATGATTTTCAGGTAAAAAGGAAAATACTTTGTATGACATTACTAGCAATTATCGCTTCACAATCATGTACAAAGAAGTAAAGAAGTTCCACAAACATGTAGAAGCCCATACAAATTTTCAATAAGACTTACCCGTCTATCATTTCTTGCATGAGATTGACGCAGGAAAAAACGGTGACAGAATACTATAGCTGTAGCAATTGTCACTTGAGGCCTACAATATAAAGCCATTCATCGTAAGAATGAGAAAAGGTTATTTAAAGGTAACAACTGGGACGAGAGCATAATCTATGCAATAATATACAGGGTCATTTTCTGATTCATAAACATTCATGGTGCAAGTGTTCTCAGGCCACAAAAATACTATGTATATTTTCTGTTCTACCTAAACAAGGATGGACATGCCCATCATTGCATGCCCAAGTGGTGACCCATAAAAGTAACAAACTCATGTGTCCATTGATGTTGTACTTTGTGCCAGTAAGTTGATTCTGACAATTTCTTGTGTTTATTAAGAATCAAGTCCCTTTTTTAAGAGAAAAAAAACTGAACAGGACAGATGTGTTCACATATATATATCTAGCAAATTTTCAAACATAAAATTAATTGGGTTAACAGGAACGTGCTAGCACATCCTTCAACCGAACAGAAATAAATATTGCTTGATAATTGAGAGCCTACATTTACCATCAAATTATCAAATCTATTTAGTACATAATCATCTCTGGATGTTTGCACAGAAAACTGAGCCTACATAAAAACTCACAAGGTCTATGAACTATGGCTAAAAATCAATGAGTAAACTACACAAATGCTTAGGCAAAAATAAAATTGGACAGAGCAACAATCAGATACGTATAAAGTATGTAATATAGTACAGATACCACATGATTAAATAGGAACAATTCTTCAATATGATAAAGTAAAATGCCAGAAGAAACCAGACAAGTCCATTCAATGCAATGGATGCACAAATGATTAAATTGCCGCTTGAGTGGTCTACTTCTTGGCATACTTAGCAATTATCACTAGAAATCCATTTTATGTGCCTTCAAATCTTATACATCCTGTTCCCTCCTCAATTACACGAGGCAGGGTTTGTTATATTCCAAAACACATTTGACTATCCCTAATATCTTAACCAGGGTTTCTCAGTGTTTGTTTTAGCTATTGCTCCCATTAAATCTTTCCACCAAATATTCTCTGTTTGTAAAGGGTGCAACCTAGGGTACAGAATGTAATCATATACGCTAGAATATAAAAACTGTCAACAGCAAACACTTGCCATATAATTATCATAAAGTATTTTAGATATTGTTATAAAGCATTTTAAATATTGTTAACAGGAGAAATGAGACAGAAAGGAAATCTGCTAGGAAAGAAACTAAGCTAGAAGAAAATAACATGTTGCCTAAACAAGCATGAAAAGAACGGGCAAGGATCAAAGATAACTGCTAAAACAGCTGTTATATTTTCCAGGAAAACATGGTACAACAAAACTCTTACACTTTAAGCCTCATCCCCAGATCCTGAAGAAAAGTGCAGTATGACTTGCGAAGATAAGACTCTTTCTTCAGATCAATGTCATCTCTCCTTGATAGGGAATTCTCCTCTATTTCTTTTCTACTAAAATACCATGAAGCACCAAGTCGGCCACCTTCCACATGTCTATCATAGGGAATTCTATATGGGCTGTTTTCTACAATTCCATGATGTGACGAGTCACTTGTCTGCATGCCATCCATGAAGGACTTTCCTCTTTTCTTCTCAATAACCTGACGAAGTGAGATACATAATGTTACTGCTTGTAAATTTAACATCACACAAGTTTAAAAAAGGTGGGTGGGTGGGTGGGTGAGTGAGTATGCGCAAGCTTAAACGGGTGGTGCGTGCGTCCGCCCACATGCCTAAATGCTTATATCTTAACATTGAAATTTAGCATTGGAGAAGTGGTGGATAGCTAAAAAAACCAGGCATCCAACTATATGTTTCTGATGCACATACAAGTTAATCTAAACAACACTTTTTTCGCTGAACAACCTACAGAACACAATTTGGCAATGGACAACTTGGCATGCAAAGGATGGGCAGATATTGCTAGAGCATGACCGAGATGGGGAAACGGTTACATGTCTATGCAGCTCCCATGAATTGCCTGTCGTTCATGGAATTCCAATGCTTCAACAAATTTGTGACACATGGATGATATAATAACAAACAAAAGGGTCTTGTTAATTACAATGCATCCCCTTCATTGTCTGGATAATAACATGCAGGTCCTTGATGAAACTGCTAGAAGCCTAGAGCAACAGGGATGAAAATTGCTACATCCAAGTTAAAACCAGCTTACAAGTTGCTATTTGTTTTGTCAATGTGTTTTCCTGGGACTATTGTATACCTTAGAACCACAGTAAACAGATCTCGCAAGGTGAGCGGCCGGTTTTCATTGTAAGTTAATAATACCAGAGTTTTTGTGAATCTAAGTAGCTAATACAGAAATGAGCAAAATTATGCACAGAATTGTGTTCTTGAGGACACCTGTTTGACCTAACTAAAGCAGGTGAATACATTCGAGCCACAACAAACCAACCCCAACACATAAGTAATGCAGTTCCCGAAACTAAATTGTACATTACGAAAGTACTTTGTGAAACTCTCTCAAAACTCGTAATTGCAGGCAAGCACCTTATATTCCTCAAGAAAACTCCTATTGACAAGTGTCCAACCAACCAAAAAAATCACAAATTTATCCGGAAATTGAGCCATAGTTGTCAGATTAAGTCCATTTCAATTCAAGAGCAGTAAAGTCAACTTGAAGAACCAGAAATCCTGCAAAAACCTAGGTTGCTCCTGTCCAACTACAGCACATACTAGAGTGCAATAATGGCACTTGAGATTTGTCAGTGGAAGTCAAATGCATCAATAAATTTATTACAAATGGGCGATGCACCCTCTTCATGAAACAACTGGGGAGTTCAGCTTACAAGTTGGTTTGGTTTGTTTTCCAAGGTGCTCTCCTGGTTAAACCACATGGTGATACAGATCATGCAAGGCAAGTGGCTAGCTTTATCATCCGACTTGAAGACACACAGAACTACAGATCATGCAAGGCAAGTTCTTTTCATCGAAAGTTGGGACTTTAAGCTCACCAGAGGAATGAGCAAGAAAAAAAATTAACTGCAGAAAGCAATTGGTGTCGTTGCAGGCACCAGTTTGACCTAGATCAAGTGAATAGGTTAGAGCTGCACCAAGAGGAACGGACCCCAGTCCATCCCGATCCATGAGCAATGCAGCTCTCTAAACTAAATTGCGTATTTTTAAAGCACACATGGAAATCAGTGAAAACTTTGCATTACAAACGGTCCACCATAAATAAATTCGACAAGAAGAAAAGCTACATCCAAGCCTCCAACCACCGAAAAATTACCCGAAAATTGAGGCGACAGCTCCGAGATTAAGCCTGTTACAACTCAAGAAGGGCAGCAAATTCGACTCCCAACAATCCGCAAAACCTAGGGTTACTCGGAAGCACAAACCAGAACGCATACTATGGTAATCAAAGAAGTGCGCTCGGAAGCACCCGATCTCTCAATCAGTAGGCTCAATCGTACAGGCGGGAACCGCAGAATTGTACAATTCGACAGAAAGAAAAAGAATAGAGCAAATCGGATCGGATCGGAACCTGCGAAGTGAAGAGCTATATATCCTCGCGCAGGGCAGGGCTGGATCGAGCGGGGCGCGCGCGGCGGGTCGAGAGGAGACGGGGCAAGGGCGAAGCGGGGCGAGGGTATCCGGAGAGGCGAGGCGGCGGCGGCGTGGCGTATCAGGGGTGGGGGAAGCTGGGAGGCGAGGCAGCTCAGGCAGGCGAGGCGAACGAAACCCTAGCCGGTTTGGTTTGGTTTGGTTTGGGTGTCGTACTGTCGTGCCAAGGCTGGGCTGGGCTCACGATGTGTTGGGCTTGGCCCAACCCAAGCTTGCTGCTTTCCTTCCTTCCTGGGCCGCTCCCCGGGCCCGCAAACTGCACAGTCTATGCAAATCATCTCGCTATGCAGCGAATTTGGAATCGGCAGGGAGGCTTTTACTGCGCATTGCTCAATACGACGTATCAGTAGTATTCACTATTCAGCGTGGAGTCGGCGGCCAAAATTTCCAATCGGAGATTCATGAGGAAGGTTACCAAACAGAGCAAGTTCAGAGCTGCAGCACCGTTAGTGGCCTCACCTCAATACTTTTCAGAATCAGGACCAAAGTGCAAATCCTCTATGCGTGGGACTAGTTAGTAGTTAGTATGTGGCCTGACCTCAATATATGTTGTTTTTATTCTATATATATACAATGCACGGCCAATGCCAAACACGCTACAAATCATATGCCAAAAGATTGCCGGCAGAACGCCAAGCACATGGTTCAGTGATGTGTTCAATGAGCGCTATCTACTGATCTAGAAATAGCGCAGTATTTTTACAGAGGATTTGGATTTGAGAAATCCGGGTCCAACAATTGGTTTCCCCAGTCGCGTGCTTATGGCGGGATGTGCTCTACCCCTTTTGCTTCTGCTGTCGTTTCCGCTGTTTTATAATGTAATCATTTGGCCTTGTTCAGTCCTATTGTAAACCTAACCCGATACGGTCTATATAAACTCTGACATTATGAATTAATGAATGGTTTGGTTTACGCTATGTATGAAATGGTTCAGTAATGTATCTGCAAGCGCTATCTACTGATTCAGGGAATAGCACAGTGTTTTCACAGATGATTCTAGATTATGAAATCCGGGTCCGATAGAGCTGGTATCACCACGTTCAGTTCTGCCGACGATAGAGTTGAAATCCAGCCACAACTCTGCCGACGGATGCCACTCCAGTTCGTGTGCGTGAGGGTAGGGTAGCGCACCGCCACCGACGCCTCCCTGATCTGGTGCACCACCATGTTTCGGCCTTCGTTGCTCGCGGTGTGGTAGTGGACTCCGATCCCGTGTTCCCAGACATCGTCGCCGCTCTAGTACCAATTATCAGCACCAAGTTGATGAACACTCAACAACGTGAGCACGAAGAACACACATGTGAACTCTTTAGGAAAGAACTCAAACTTGGCAAAGAAAAGACCCGACAGGAATTCTTTTTGGTGCCGCACACCTTGCCTTGCAGCTTTTCTTTCTTATTTAAACACAAGAGGAAAAGACAAAACAATCCAACGCCAAAGGAAAGAGATTACAGCCAGCTGAAGGAAATATCAAAAAAGGAAATATTTAATCTAATCAATTCCTAATCAATCCCAATCCAATCGTGATTGATTTGTTTCCAAACCAAATCAAACGTGAACGTAGACGTTCAGCCAGCACAGACGTCTCGGCCAACACACAAGATTAGTTCAACAAGCCATCTGGTATGGAACCAGAGAGTTGATTATCTTGAAGGAACAACTTTTCAAGTCCTGTTAGCATACCAATCTCTTCCGGGAGTGGGCCAGCTATGCTATTACTAGAAAGGTCTAGTGCCTGGAGACCAGTCAGATTTGATAGTATAGCTGGAAGCCCACCAATTAAGTTGATGTTGCGTCCTTCGAACCACATCAACCTTCTAGAGAGGTTCCCAACAAAGCCGGGGAGATTACCGGCGGTGAAAGAATTGTTTGATATGAGAAGGTATCGGAGTTGCCGACAATTGCAAAGGCTGGCCAGAAAGTGCAGATCCCCTTGGAGGTAATTGTCTCGAATATCAATCCACGTAAGAGATCTCATGCTTCCAAGTGTGGACGGTACTGATCCAGTCAGCAAGTTGTTTTGCAAAACCAAGCGGGACAATTCAGATAGGTTTCCAACAAAAGCAGGAAAGGAACCGCTTAGTTGGTTATATTGAAGACGGAGAGTGTTGAGTTGTCTCATTGTTCCCAGTTCCACCGGAATCTGTCCGCTTAGGTTGGAGAATGCAATGTTAAACACACTGAGCATGGTGAGATTGCCGAGCACACTCGGGATCGGTCCGAAGATACCACTACCGTCCATATAAAGGAAAGTGAGCTGCGACAGCTTGGCGAGCCATGTCGGCACCATATCCGCAAAGGGGTTATACGATATATCGAGCAACTCAAGGTGCTGACATGCCGCAATGCCCAATGGGATTTGGCCCGTGAATTTATTCGAATAGAGATTTATCATTCGCAACTCGGGGAGGATAAAGCTTTCATTGCTAGGTATAGGCCCGGTGAGGTTGTTGCTTCCGAGAGCCATGACTTCAAGGCTGGACATGTTAAAGATGGTACGAGGTACTGGACCGGAGAGCTGATTAACTTCCAGGTCAAGGGTTCGAAGCATGAGCAAGGAGCCAGTGCCATCTGGTATTGACCCAGATAGGTTGTTGTTTGCAAAGTAGATGTCTTCCAGTGAAGGCGTGCCGTTGAATGAAAAATTTGGTATTGGGCCGCTCATGTGGTTTTCTTCGAGAGCTATGTACCTAAGGTCAAGCAGATTTTGCAGCTCTGGTGGTATTTGCCCTGAGAGTTGGTTGTAAGATAGGTAGAGACTTTGAAGCCTTGTGAGGTTTCCAAGTGTGGAGGGAATAGTACCAGATAAAGTGTTCTGGCCGACAGCAACAACTCTAAGGCGAGGCAGCCTTCCAAGATCAGCTGGGATGGAGCCCGTGAGGGTTGTGTTGATCAGATTTAGGATACGGAGGAAAGAGAGGTTACCGAGGTGAGGAGTGAGCTCCCCTTGGAGGGGCACGTCGGGCAACACCAGAGCGATGACGCGCCGATGTTGCCGGCCGCACGACACGCCGACCCAGCCGCAAAAGGACACATTGCTAGTCCAGCCGTTGTGAAGGACGCCAAGAGGATCGGAGAGCTGGGCTTTGAAAGCCAGCAGCGCGGCAAGGTCGGTATCATTGCTCAGCCTCAGCGGCGAGGAGGAAGCGGCAGCGATCGCCGTCGTCAGTAAACAAGTGGCCGCCGATAGTATGAGGCAAACGCAAGGAAGAAGGGCCATGGCTATCTATCACTGGCTGGCTCAAGTAGTGTTTGGGAACATAGTATGCAAGCGCAAGCGAATGGAGGTCTCGGTCGTCTCGGTCTCCCCAATATATAGTTTGGGATCATATTTATATCGCAGTGGCCACCTTTCAGATTCCATTGACCTGCTCCCGGCCGGCGCCGGCTGCAGGAGATGCCGACCCAGTGGCAGGACACATTTGTCGAATTGCAAATCCTCTATGGGCAAAATTTCCAATCGGAGATTCATGAGGAAGGTTACCAAACAGAGCAAGTTCAGAGCTGCAGCACCGTTAGTGGCCTCACCTCAATACTTTCAGAATCATGACCAAAGTGCGCCAAATGCGTGGGACTAGATAGTAGTTAGTATGTGGCCTGACCTCAATATATGTTGTTTTTATTCTATATATATACAATGCACGTCCAATGCCAAACACGCGGCAAATCATATGTCAAAAGATTGCCGGCGGAACGACAAGCACATGGTACAAAGCTACAGACATATCGAGAATATATGTAGATATTTCGTCTCACATCTTCCTCAGGTTATCAAGCCGCGCCTGCAAGTCATCATCTATTCCACCAAATATCTTAACCAGGGTTTCTCAGTGTTTGTTTTAGCTATTGCTCCCATTAAATCTTTCCACCAAATATTCTCTGTTTGTAAAGGGTGCAACCTAGGGTACAGAATGTAATCATATACGCTAGAATATAAAAACTGTCAACAGCAAGCACTTGCCATATAATTATCATAAAGTATTTTAAATATTGTTATAAAGCATTTCAAATATTGTTAACAGGAGAAATGAGACAAAGGAAATCTGCTAGGAAAGAAACTAAGCTAGAAGAAAATAACATGTTGCCTAAACAAGCATGAAAAGAACAGGCAAGGATCAAAGATGACTGCTAAAACAGCTGTTATATTTTCCAGGAAGACATGGTACAACAAAACTCTTACACTTTAAGCCTCATCCCCAGATCCTGAAGAAAAGTGCAGTATGACTTGCGAAGATAAGACTCTTTCTTCAGATCAATGTCATCTCTCCTTGATAGGGAATTCTCCTCTATTTCTTTTCTACTAAAATACCATGAAGCACCAAGTCGGCCACCTTCCACACGTCTATCATAGGGAATTCTATATGGGCTGTTTTCTACAATTCCATGATGTGACGAGTCACTTGTCTGCATGCCATCCATGTAGGACTTTCCTCTTTTCTTCTCAATAACCTGAAGAAGTGAGATACATAATGTTACTGCTTGTAAATTTAACATCACACAAGTTTTAAAAAAGGTGGGTGGGTGGGTGTGTGCGTGCGCAAGCTTAAACGGGTGGTGCGTGCGTCCGCCCGCATGCCTAAATGCTTATATCTTAACATTGAAATTTAGCATTGGAGAAGTGGTGGATAGCTAAAAAAACCAGGCATCCAACTATATGTTTCTGATGCACATACAAGTTAATCTAAACAACACTTTTTTGGCTGAACAACCTACAGAACACAATTTGGCAATGGGCAACTTGGCATGCAAAGGATGGGCAGATATTGCTAGAGCATGACCGAGATGGGGAAACGGTTACATGTCTATGCAGCTCCCATGAATTGCCTGTCGTTCATGGAATTCCAATGCTTCAACAAATTTGTGACACATGGATGATATAATAACAAACAAAAGGGTCTTGTTAATTACAATGCATCCCCTTCATTGTCTGGATAATAACATGCAGGTACTTGATGAAAGTGCTAGAAGCCTAGAGAAACAGGGATGAAAATTGCTACATCCAAGCTAAAACCAGCTTACAAGTTGCTATTTGTTTTGTCAATGTGTTTTCCTGGGACTGTTGTATACCTTAGAACCACAGTAAACAGATCTCACAAGGTGAGCGGCCGGTTTTCATTGTAAGTTAATAATACCATAGTTTTTTGTGAATCTAGGTAGCTAATAACAGAAATGAGCAAAAGTTATGCACAGAATTGTGTTCTTGAGGACACCTGTTTGACCTAACTAAAGCAAGTGAATACGTTCGAGCCACAACAAACCAACCCCAACACATAAGTAATGCAGTTCCCGAAACTAAATTGTACATTACGAAAGTACTTTGTGAAACTCTCTCAAACTCGTAATTGCAGGCAACCACCTTATATTCCTCAAGAAAACTCCTATTGACAAGTGTCCAACCATCCAAAAAAATAACAAATTTATCCGGAAATTGAGCCATAGTTGCCAGATTAAGTCCATTTCAATTCAAGAGTAGTAAAGTCAACTTGAAGAACCAGAAATCCTGCAAAAACCTAGGGTGCTCCTGTCCAACTACGACACATACTAGAGTGCAATAATGGCACTAGAGATTTGTCAGTGGAAGTCAAATGCATCAGTAAATCTGTTACAAATGGACGATGCACCCCCTTCATGAAACTACTGGGAGTTCAGCTTACAAGTTGGTTTGGTTTGTTTTCCAAGGTGCTCTCCTGGTTAAACCACATGGTGATACAGATCATGCAAGGCAAGTGGTAGCTTTATCATTCGACTTGAAGACACACAGAACTAGTGAGGCGGAGCCACGTTGGAGCAAGGGGGTGCAACTGCACCCCCAAAAATTTGTGATTTTCCCTTGGTTAATTTGTAGTACTTTTTTGTTTCCCTTTGAATTAAGTATGGATCGGTAAAATTGATCGAAAGGCTTAATTTCTATAGGATATATTAAATGCTGATCTAGCTAGCAGCAGCTCCTTTGATCCAAATGGTGAGAGAGAAGACATGCAATTCTTAATGAATGTATTTCCTGCGATCTATTTTTCCTACATTTTTTTCTCCAATCCAGACTAGGCCTGAGCCTAAGGCTGAGGGATATATACGATAGGGTGGAAATCAATAGTCAGCAACCCATCAACACAAGCAATATTTTGTGATGTCGGTTGTACCAGAAACATATAATTTGTTCCACTTCAATCTTTACTATGTCATTTAAACTTTTATGTTGAAATATGTCATTTAAGTTCACACCTTTATGCACACACGAGTACGCTTTCAGTAGATATTTTGTAAGGTCGCGGATTTATTCTCGGCCTTCGTCTTTTAGACATGTGATATGATGCGTACTCACACGTGTGTGTGGTGGGGGTATATGTATATGTGTCTTCTTTATAATCGTAAAAGAAAGTTTGCACCCCCATCGGTAAAATCCTGGCTCCGCCACTAAGAACTACAGATCATGCAAGGCAACTTCTTTCATTGAAATGCAAGGGACTTATTCAGCGTGGAGTCGGCGGTCAAATTTCCAATCGGAGATTCATGCGTGAGCAAGGTTACCAAACAGAGCAAGTTCAGAGCTGCAGCACCGTTGGTGGCCTCACCTCAATACTTTCAGAATCATGACCAAAGTGCGCGGGACTAGTTAGTATGTGGCCTCACGCCCTCACCTCAATATATGTTGTCTTTATTCTATATATACAATGCACGGCCAATGCCAAACACGCTGCAAATCATATGTCAAAAAGATTTGCCGGCAGAACGCCAAGCACATGGTACAAAGCTACAGACATATCGAGTATATATATTACGTAGATACTTCGTCTCACATCTTCCTCAGGTTATCAAGCCGCGCCTGCAAGTCATCATCTATTCCACCATCCACCCCGCCTGCAGCTTCAGCTTGGGCGGGAACCTTTCCTGCCGCAACCGGCTTAGCGACCGCATTCTCAGGAGCCTTCACAAGCTGCGTCAATAAGGGCAAAATATCAATGCTGCATCGATTCCAGAATCTCACCCATCAAACTACTAGCTACTGTGTTCTATGCTAGGATCAACACAAGAGTGCGATAGACCGATAGTAATATCCTTACCTCCGAGTTGACGTCAACGCCAATTTCGTGAAGGACTTGGTTCACAAGCTCTTCTGTTTCTCAAGAGGGGGTCTAGCTAAGGGTTGACGGGTCTGTGTAAGCGTAACTCTTCTCAGATGAAACCTTAGCGGATGTAACTAATACAGAGGGATGTTTTGTAAATGACTTGTGATAATCTCCCCTTGATTTACACGTCTAAGGAAACGTGTGTACATATCAAGACGATTATCTCTTGTGGGTAAAGTGTACAATTTCTGCAGAGTAATAAACTGTCCGAACAGTTGTGCCCACGGTCAAGGGCAGGCATGAGAACTTACTCGAGTTAGTATCTATTTATAAAAACTTTGTGGGCAGGATGAAAAACTTGTCGGACTGATGTAACCCTGAATTTTAGATTTTTCTTGTGTGGAAGTACCCAGCGATGTTAATAGGTGGATGTGACCCCAATAAAAAATAAGCATAAGGTGGAGATAACCTCTGCTGTTATAAATATTGCACAATCAATCTCTTTAATAAAATATGATTTTGGTCAAAATGCTAAGCGATAAGAACTTCTACCTATGATAATTAAAAATGTTGCTTCAGCAAGTAAAACAAACCCGAGCCATCCTTGATAAAGCCTCGCATGTATAAATATTGTATTGTGTATTGGCTCACGAGCACGGAAGTTGTGCTCATTCTCGCTCTTTTCCCAAATCCTCAGAACCTGTGGATCAGGGGCATTATGCCTATTACGAGGATCTAGAAGTCAACGGACCAGACAATGATGAAGAGTAGTTTAGTTCTTTTAATCTAGATCTCGCCTCAGTCTAGCTGGATCAGTCGGTGCTCGCGTACAACCAATATTATCCAAGCCCTTGGGTAATATCGGTCGTACACGAGCTACCCCAGTCGCTTGGCTGTGGAGAGATGTGTTCTACCTCTTTTGCTTCCGCCGTCGTTTCCGCTACTTTTGTAATATAATCATTTGACCTGTTTGGCCCTTATTGTAAAACCTGACTTGATGCGGTCTATGTGACTCTGATGTTTGTAATATTAATATATGGTTTGGTTTATGTCATGTATGAATTGATTGAGTGATGTGTTCTATGAGCGCTATCTACTAATCCGGGGAATAACGCAATATTTTCACAGAGAATTTGGATTTGAGAAATCCGGGTCCAACAATTGGTTTCCCCAGTCGCGTGCTTATGGCGGGATGTGCTCTACCCTTTTTGCTTCCGCTGTCGTTTTCGCTATTTTGTAAAGTTATCATTTGACCTTGTTCGGCCCTATTGTAAACCTGACCCGATGCGGTCTATGTAAACTCTAATGTTATGAATTAATGAATGGTTTGGTTTACACTATGTATGAAATGGTTCAGTAATGTATCTGTGAGCGCTATCTACTGATTAAGGGAATAACACAGTGTTTTCATAGAGGATTCGAGATTATAAAATCCGGGTCCAACAGAGCCGGTATCACCACGTTCAGTTCTACCGACAATAGAGCTGAAATTCAGCCACAACTCTACTAACGGATGCCACTCCAGTTCGTGCGCGTGAGGGTAGGGTAGCGCACCGCCACCGATGCCTCCCTGATCTAGTGCACCACCATGTGTTCGGCCTTCGTTGCCAGCGACGCTGCCATCTGCAGGGGCTCGTGGTGTGGTCGAGGACTCCGATCCTGTGCTCCCAGACATCGTCGCCGCTCTAATACCAATTGTCAGCACTAAGTTGATGAACACTCAACAACGTGAGCACGAAGAACACACACGTGAACTCTTTAGGAAAGAACTCAAACTTGGCAAACAAAATACACGACATGAATTCTTTTTGGTGCCGCACACCTTGCCTTGCAGCTTTTCTTCCTTATTTAAACATAAGAGGAAAAGACAAAACAATCCAACGCCAAAGGAAAGAGATTACAACAAATATAGAAAAGGAAATATCTAATCTAATCAATTCCTAATCAATCCCAATCCAACGTGATTGATTTGTTTTCAAACCAAATCAAACATGAACGTATACGTTCGGCCAGCACACACGTCTCGGCCAACACATAAGACTAGTTCAACAGGCTATCTGGTATGGGACCAGAGAGTTGATTATCTTGAAGGTACAAGTATACAAGTTTTGTTAGCTTACCAATCACTTCCAGGAGTGGGCCAGCTATGCTATTACTAGAAAGGTCTAGCGCCTGGAGACCAGTCAGATTTGATAGTGTAGCTAGAAGCCCACCAATTAAGTTGATGTTGCTTCCTCCGAAGAAAATCAACCTTCTAGAGAGGTTCCCAACAAAGTCGGGGAGATTACCGGTGGTGAAAGAATTGTCTGATATGGAAAGGTATTGGAGTTGCCGACAATTGCAAAGGCTGGCCAGAAAGTGTAGATCCCCTTGGAGGTAATTATCACGAATATCGATCCACGTAAGAGATCTGATGCTTCCAAGTGTGGACGGTACTGATCCAGTCAGTGAGTTGTTTTGCAATGCCAAGTAGGACAATTCCGATAGGTTTCCAACAAAAGCGGGAAATGAACCGCTTAGTTGGTTATATTGAAGATGGAGACGGTTGAGTTGTCTCATTGTTCCCAGTTCCACCGGAATCTGTCCAATTAGGTTGGAGTATGAGACGTCAAGCACCCTGAGCATGGTGAGATTGCCGAGCACACTCGGGATTGGCCCGAAGATGCCACTACGGCCCATAGAAAGGAAAACGAGTTGCGACAGCTTGGCGAGCCATGTCGGCACCATATCTGCAAAGGGATTATCCAATGTATCGAGCGCCTCAAGGTGCTGGCATGCCGCAATGCCCAATGGGATTTGACCCGTGAATTTATTCGAAGAGAGAACTATGTATTGCAACTTGGGGAGAATAAAGCTTTCGTTGCTAGGTATAGGCCCGGTGAGGTTGTTGAGGTATAGACCCATGAATTCAAGGCTGGACATGTTAAAGATGGTACTAGGTATTGGACCGGAGAGCTGATTAACTTCCAGGTCAAGGGTTCGAAGCATGAGCAAGGAGCCAATGCCATCTGGTATTGACCCAGATAGGTTGTTGTTTGCAAAGTAGATGCGTTCCAGTGAAGGCGTGCCGTTGAATGAAAAATTTGGTATTCGGCCGCTCATGTAGTTTTCTTCGAGAGATATGTACCTAAGGTCAGGCAGATTTTGCAGCTCTGGTGGTATTTGCCATGAGAGTTGGTTGTGATCTAGCCCAAGACGTTGAAGCCTTGTGAGGTTTCCAAGTGTGGAGGGAATAGTACCAGATAAAGTGTTCTGGGCGAGAGCAACTACTCTAAGGCGAGGCAACCTTCCAAGATCAGCTGGGATGGAGCCCGTGAGGGTTGTGTTGGTCAAATTTAGGACATGGAGGAAGGAGAGGTTACTGAGGTAAGGAGTGAGCTCCCCTTGGAGGGGCACGTCCGGCAACGCCAGAGCGACGACGCGCCGACGTCGCCAGCCGCACGACACGCCGACCCAACCGCAAAAGGACACATTGCTAGTCCAGCCGTCGTGAAGGACACCAAGAGGATCGAAGAGCTGGGCTTTGAAAGCCAGCAGCGCGGCAATGTCGGTATCATTGCTCAGCCTCAGCGGCGAGGAGAAAGCGGCAGCGATCGTCGTCATCAGTAAACAAGTGGCCGCCGATAGTATGAGGCGAACGCAAGGAAGAAGGGCCATGGCTATCTATCACTGGCTAGCTCAAGTAGTGTTTGGGATCATAGTATGCAAGCGCAAGGGAATGGAGGTCTCGGTCTCCCCAATATATAGTTTGGGATCATATTTATATTGCAGTGGCCACCTTTCAGAGTCATCTATTCAGATTCCATTGACCTGCTCCCGGCCGGCGCCAAATTTGTCGAATTGCAAATCCTCTATGGGCAAAATTTCCAATCGGAGATTCATGAGGAAGGTTACCAAACAGAGCAAGTTCAGAGCTGCAGCAGCGTTAGTGGCCTCACCTCAATACTTTCAGAATCATGACCAAAGTGCGCCAAATGCGTGGGACTAGTTAGTAGTTAGTATGTGGCCAATGCCAAACACGCTGCAAATCATATATGTTGTTTTTATTCTATATATACAATGCACGGCCAATGCCAAACACGCCGCAAATCATATGTCAAAAAGATTGCCGGCAGAACGCCAAGCACATGTACAAAGCTACAGACATATCGAGTATACATAATTCGTAGATACTTCGTCTCACATCTTCCTCAGGTTATCAAGCCGCGCCTGCAAGTCATCATCTATTCCACCATCCACCCCGCCTGCAGCTTCAGCTTGGGCGGGAACCTTTCCTGCCGCAACCGGCTTAGCAACCGCATTCTCAGGAGCCTTCACAAGCTGCGTTAATAAGGGCACAATATCAATGCTGCATCGATTCCAGAATCTCACCCATCAAACTACTAGCTAGTGTGTTCTATGCTTGGATCAACACAAGAGTGCAATAGACCGATAGTAATATCCTTACCTCCATGTTGACGTCGACGCCAATTTCGTCAAGGACTTGGTTCACAAGCTCTTCTGTTTCTTCCTCCTCCTCATCACCCTCCAAAGCATCATCAATGGCATCGCCCATCACTTCGCTAACCATCTCCATCTTCTCGTTTTGCATCTCAAACTCCCGCATTACCTTCTGCAGTGCTGGTAGATTCATCTGCCTATTCATCTGTGCCATGGCTTTTGTCACGCCCTTCATGGCCTCCCCCATCGCTTGTGTTGATTTCAGTGTCTGTAAAAATTAGGCACCAGTCATCAAGAGATTTTGCACATGGTCCAAGCCTTCGACCATAACAGCAACAGAGTTTCCACAGGTATAATGAAGCATATTAACTATTAAGAAAAGGCCAGTCACCTGAGTTTGTTAAAATCTAAAATTGGTCTTATCACAATTTACAGATAATATTATCTGTCTAAATGCCGCAAAGAAATAGAGCATCTGATTAAAGGATATAGTTACCTGAATACGAAGAGATACACCCTGTAGCTGGGACTTCAGGGCATAGAATTTTGTGATCTGATTTCTTGTGCGGATAAGGTCCTTTGCCATAATTTTTACAGCTCCCTACAATATTCAGAAGATCATAACACATCCTGTGTTCAATGATTATGCAAGGCCCGCATTCAAAATGTGAAGAGATGAACATCCTGTGTTGAGACCAAGCATGATGGTTTCACCTAGGTTCCTCTCTACCTCATATTTATACTAAATTGGCCCTTAGAATGCTATCTCTTTTTTTTCCCCAAAGTGGTAGCAAGACAGCCGCCGACCATCTATTTTTATAGTTTAGAATAACTTGTACAAAACTCCCTTCATTAAGGCAGGAATTGGTAAGAATAGCCCATTACCCATCCAAGTACAGTAAGTAAACCACCTAATTGTTTTGTAGCCCATATTCTATCCAAACCTATAATATAATTTGGAATTCAATGATCACAAATGCAGACTGCTAAATCAACATTACGAATGTTAAGAAGGTTGAATGGAATCAAACAAGAGACCATGGCGTGGAACATCGGCTCGAGTTTTACAATAAGGGTCGAACATACCAAATATTACATTACAAAAGTAGCGGGAGTGACAATGGAAGCAAAAGGGTGAGAGCACATCTCTCCACATGCAAGCGACTGGAAAAACCCGTATGCGTCCGATATTACCCAAAGACTCAGGTAATATAGGATGCACGCAAGCACCGACAGAGTCAACTAGACTGGGGCGAGACTAGAACAACTAAAGACCAAACTACACTTCATCATCTCCTGGGCCTCCAACTTCTGGATCCTCGTAATACGCGTAGTCTTCAGGGTTTCCTGCTTCTGAGGGTTTTTGGGGGGAAAGAGCGAGAGTGAGCACAACTTCCGTGCTCGCGAGTCAATACACATAATGCAATAATATACATGCAAGGCTTAATAAGAATGGCTCAGGTTCTTTTATTTGCTAAAGCAATGTTTTCAATTATCATAATTACAAATTCCTATTACTTAGCATTTTTAACCAAATTGCATTTTGTAAAAGAGAGTAATTGTGCAATAATTGTAACAGCAGAGACTACCTCCACCTTTATGCTTATTTTGATTGGAGCTATCTCTATTTATTTACACCACTGAGTTCGAAAACCCAGGAAAATCCAATCTCAGAGCTAAGTGAGTCCACCATATTTTTCATTCCACCAACAAGGTTTTTGAAATAGAACTAACTCTAGTTAAGTTCTCATGTCCGCCTTTGACCGTAGGCGTTGCTGTTTAAACAGTTTAGACTTTGCAGAGGTTGTACACTGTACCCACAAGAGATAGTCATACTAGTTACCCCACACGATTCCTTAGTCATATAGTTGAGCGACCGTCACAGTAACCTTTTAAATTACCTCGCCCCTTCCATCATCTCACCCATATGGGCCACGCTTGCGGTGGGTCCCATAAGTTGTGCGGGATGTTGCCCCCCACGACTAGTCGTAGCAGGCAACTTCACCATCGGTGTCCCTTCCCAGCTCACGCTTGCACCTCTTCATCAGTGAGATGACTTTCAGGGCCCAATAAATTTACTAAGCCAAGTTGCAATTTACAAACTTGTGGTTGTACTTATTTTACACGAGAGGTCATGACAAGATTAAGTCCTTAGGGTTATCTGGACGGTTTATTCCATATACCAACATTTCTTGGGCTGCATTAGCACCCACCATCATTATACCATCCGCCCAGATAGTAACAACAATTAGGGTTTTTGAGGAGTAAAAATATATCAACTCAATCATCTCAGTCATTTCCCCACAATGACTGCCCAAAACCACTTTCATGTTTAAAAGATGATGATTGTGACATTTAATGTTGCGGTACTTAAGCAAGACTAGCATGTTGCTTAAGTACAACCTATAACTAGTAATTACCATATAGTTACTAGGGTGACATAGAATAATAGATTCAATTGTCAAAAGATGGTATTATAAATAATTAATCATCAAATAGGT